>CM012437.1:7800470-9000470 GCA_003999625.1 Oryzias javanicus
ACACAGTCCTCATGGATAACACTTTAATCCATCTTAAAATGATTCATTAGTTCAGGTTCTACTAAAAAATATTAATTTATTTACATCAGCAGTTTTTTTCCTACATATTTTCTGAGCTTAAATATTTAAATATCAGTATGTTCAAAAGTCTGTTGTCATAAAAAGAATCTTCACATAAGATTAAAATACACATGTAAAGGAAATCTATTGTTAAATAACTGCTGATAAACGTGCACAAATAAGAAAATACTGATTACTGACTCACTTTCATTAACTTTCTCTGATACATCGAGAAAAATATTCAAAGTTGTTCTTGTTGATTAGTATGTTTGTTGCTGCATTTTCATGTTCTTAATCACTTTTGTGAATTATTTTTACAAATTTTCATTTGTAAACAATTAAAAAACACTAGATTTGATCCTTTTGGGTTTTTTAAACTGAAAAAGTTTTTTGCAAAATTGAAACTAAAAATACATTTGCACTAAATGAAAGATTTGTTCAAAACACAACAATATTATTTATATATAATGTACAATGTACAAAATACATTTTTAAACATTAACTAAGTGACTTATATAAAATCATTAAATGATGAATCATCTTTAAAAAGATTTTAAATAATCCATAAATTAAAAAATGTATTTGTTGTTCAGACTCTGTCAGATGTTTGGACCACATATATGTTTGCTGAGTCATTTTTATTTTATTTTAATGTAACTTTGATTGCATTCTTTCACACGAGCTTGCATTTGTGCAGGAGGGCTCATCTCGCAGCTCTCTCCACGCTCTGACCCCTGACCTCTGACCCCTGCTGTAAATCCTGAGGTTTTCTTCACACGTTGGTCCAAACTCTGACCACTAGCTGATGTGGAAGTCTTCTGCACAAGCTGCTGAAAACCTGGCAGCTGCTGGCCTCCCGTGAAGGAGGAGCCTCTCTATCACGGGGGGGTGACACCTTAAATGTGCGGGCCGCTCAGCGAGGACGGCCCCCCGCCGGCACACGAGCACTAAACCCCACTTTCACTCACACGAGGGGGGCACGAATAAAAAACACAAAGACAGGAACCGCGGCCGGGCGCTCTCTTGTCCCGCACAGCTGCCGGGGCAGATATATGTCCTCCGCTGACGACCGGAGCAACAATCCTCCTTTTGAAGCCCTCCTTCCCACACACACCAAGGAGTTCAACCTTTGAGGCTTAATGTACTCTGGCCCGTCCCGGCAGGTGACCCGACCCACACTGTCCTGCCTGTCGGGGGGGGGGCTGTACAGCCCTTCAACCAGATGGCAGAAAAGCCAAACGCCTAGTTAATATGTAGCTTTAACCATTGTGCGATCCGCCTGACTGTGGCGCTGGGGGGGGCACTCGTTGGAGGTGACGATAGACTGAACGTATTCTGGGATGAGTTCATAAAAAGTGAGCTCTTGATTCATCACTGTCTCATTTGGGACAGTGTTGTGCTGCAGCCGGAGCTACAAGTGGAGAAAAGCCTCCGTGTGGGTCCTCCTTTCAAAGCTTCAGCATGGGAAACAGTCGGTTGTTTGTACCACAGTGGTAAATGTCATAAAGCGCATTAAAGTTTGTGCACTAATTATGAGTCTGCTGTCAAGTTAAATACAGCAGTATGGATCAGAACGCTCCTCTCTTGGATAACTGCAGCAACACGCCCGCTAACGTCCCCGTTGTCAGCCTCTGTTTCTTGGCTCTATCACTTTCCCTGAGATGAGGGTAATTCTCTATGCAAATGCGCCGCCATCATTGTCCCCGCCTCGTTAATCTGGGCCCGGGCTGCTTTGACAAACCCCTCTCTGATTGATGAGGCCCTGACAGCTCCAATGTGTGCGTGCGTTTCCACAGATTGACATCATCATTAAGGAGCGAGAGCAGGGCCTGAATCACTGCAGATTTACTCCCTGCCACTGCCGTCACACCCCCCCTCCGCACACACGCTCCCCGGCCTGGCGAGCGCACGCACACACATGCAGAAAAGGGGCTCGCCATCCGTCTAACAGCTGAGCGTTTCCTTCTGCGCCCACAGAGTCAGGCAGGATGCAGAGCCCCTCGCTCATTGGCCGCCTGCATCTGTCATGTTGAAGTTAATTGGTGTAGGCTTTAAGCAAATTTCCAGCAGCACCCCCAGTCACTGCGCCACTTGATGTGTGAGCCTCTGTCATCTGGTACCTATTGATTCACCCAGGGGAGGAGATGACTCCCAAAAAGCTCTGTATGTCAGTGTCAGCGTCTGGGAGAGCGGCCGACGGCCTCCATCCTCCTGTCTGCTGATGCAGATCCGAGACTGCTTTAAATCACGCTTTATTCATATTCAGTCCGTCTGCAGGCTGGCTTTTTAGTGTTTCAATCGGCTCAAGTCCATTTTAGAGTTCATTTGAAAATGGAAAAATCGTTACCTAATCCAATTGCTTTGGCCCCCCAGCTACAACATAAGGAACGCTGGCGTGTGCTGGCGGAGCAGGAAATAAAAAAATAAATGAAGTAAAGACACAAACCCTGAGCGAGTCGAGGCAGCTGCAGATGAGCAAATAAAGCATTCAATATTTATGACTGAAATTAAAACCAGATAAAGATGTCACATATTACCAGGTCCCCGCCCTGCTCCCCCGCCTCCCTGGCAGGCCCCTGGCCCTGACTCCGGTGCTCACAGCTCCCCGCTCCCTCTGAAAGGGGAGCATTATTCGTCCTCAGCCCAGTGTCTTCAAAGACAGTAATGAATGCAACGCAGTGACCCAGAAAATGGACTTTAGAGAAGGAGAGGGAGGGGAAAAAAAAGCAATCTTGCGTTTGTGGCGGAGTATTATCACTTTACTCCCCCCTCCCAGCCTGAATGTGAAGTCGTGCACACACGCCCCTGATTTTGTGCGTGTGTGTGTGAGAGCTGAAGTCTCAATCAGGGGGGAATGGGCCGGGCTGACAGGCCAGCCCATTGTGGGGTTAATTAAACACTTCAGGTTTAACACCCCATCTCTGTCGTTAGTCCAAACATGGGCTCATCACTCATCGCCGCCACACTTCAGTTAGAGAGTGAAGGGCGGGGCGGAGAGGGGCCACAGCGGGGGGGGGAGTGGATGTGAGTGCTTCAGTGATGGGGAGGCGGCAGAAGTTTGTTTTCATGATGCTGGGATGCAGCGGGCTTCTGGACTCTGAAGCCGTAAACACCAAAATGACTTCAGCAGAGCTGCAAAAAATAATACTTTCTCTCAACGATTCTTCTGTGACTTTTGCCTCTTAGTTTTAAAACTCTGCGACCAAAGGAGATTATTTTATGTCTCAGATTTCCTGCAAGTGCTTTTTTGCATCCTGCGTTTTCCTTCTCTTGTTTGTCATCAGTCTGCCTGCAGTGTAATGGATTCTCACGCCACTAGATAGCAGTAGTTTACACCGCTGACAGCTCAGGCAGCAGCTCCCAGGCTGCAGAGCTGCCACAGATTAAACAACCCAGGGAAGAAATGGTGGAGTTAAACACAGCTCCAGCACTGTGTGTCAGCACCTTCACTCAAACCAACCAGTGAAATACTTTTAAGCAGTATAAAAGGGTTTGTGTGAGCAAAGCATTTATAGAATAGAAGGGTATATTCGTAAAAACGACAGGAGAGGCCTAATCAAGGCCCTTTTGAGGGCCACCAAACATCCGTGAACCCTTTAACACCGGAGCTCCAGTGTTTATGTTCTTTGATTTACTGTAATGTTTTAATTGTTAACACAACCAATCTACTTCCTCTAAAAATTGTTTGTTTTTTTTTTAATTTAGTCCAAACAGCTAGCATAGCACTAAAATATTAGCTAAATTCAAAAATAAAAAAGTCAAATTTTGTGAAAACTAATTTAACTCCTTAACTCCATGCTAGCCTAAAAGACTGGAAAAGTCTCAATTAGCCAAAAACAGCTAGCATTTTTATAAATTAATCCTTAAACACCAGAGCTACTGTTCTTTGATTTACCGTGAAAGGTGAATTCACAAATTCGCGGGGCAGAATCCAGCTCCAATGTTAATCAATGGTACTGGGACGCTCTGAGCGACTGACTCTGAGGCGAGAATTGTGCGCGCAGCCAAAATGTAAATACCTGATGTTTGACAGGTAGCTACATCACATCAGCCAATCAGGAACTCAGCTTTGGGCACATGACGTTTTCAGTGACCTGATCAGCGGGTGGAATACTAGTCGAGCGCTTTTGTCCAGAACTTGTATCTTTTTCCTGTTTGAGCCACAGGTTCTCAGAGCTCATTTGGGCGAAGGCGGGGTAAACTTTGGACAGATCGGCGGCATTCACTCCCGCAGCGGAGCTCAGTTTCTCATAAGCCGGCAGGCAGAGAGACGCAGTAGGGGCTGCTAGCTCGGGCCTCATCGAGACATTAAAAAAAAGGAAAAAGGTCTAATGATTTAATTTTCCCCTTTGGATTAATACAAACATTTAGCGTTCAAGCTTAGACAGAGACACAGAAACACAGTGGGAGCGGCTGTCATACAAACACAAAAACTCAAAAAACTTTTAATAATAATCAGAACCCAAACATGGAGACATGATTATTGATGTTTTTTTTGAACTCTTCACAATCAAGAAACCTTTTTGCTCGACATCGTTTGTGTCTTCCATTCATTCCTAGTGAGACATCCACATACACATGTGGTAGCTCCTCCCATATGCGGCCATTAAGAGCACATTTTTTGACTGGCGAGTAGCGAATTCGCCGCGCGGTGAAAGAGGAAAGCACCTTCACTTTTCAACCATTAACACAATCAACGTAATTCCAGTAAAATTGTCTAATTTTGCAACACAGCTAGCATGGCACTAAAATAGTAGCTAAATTCCAAATTTGCCTAAAGAAATCCAAAAAGTCCAAATTTGACAAATCACCTGGCATAATTCTAAAATATTATCCTGGAAGAGGGTAAAAATGTCTAAATTAGGTAAAAACAGCTAGCATGCTGCTAAATTAACCCTTTAACACCAAAGCTCCAGTGTTTACGTTCTTTGATTCGCTGTAATATTTTAACACGATCAATGTAATTCCAGCAGATTCTGAGATAGAAAAGTGCCGCTTTTCTCCCTCAGAATCTGCTGGAATTACAGTTGAGATGTTACAGTATGTTAAAGATTTTGTGTTTAAGCGTCTCAGGCGTTATGGGGTCAAGAGGAGCTGCAAGAACGCTTAAATGTGACTTGGGTCAACTATGGCAGAGAGAAATCATTAGAATTATCTGATTAAACCAAATAGCTGCAGCCCAGATAACACTGGTACTGAAACGTGTTGATTTCCTTCAAGAAATATTCATATAATTTCTATGAAAAAAAACAGAAAGTATTTGCAAAACAGTTTTTAAACATTAATTTTCTTGGCTTGTCTTTTAGCTTTTGAATCATAAATAAGTTCAACCGCCTTTAAAAACAGGGAACAGGTCAAACAAACTGAGCGACGCACGCCGCTTTCGGATGAACTTAATACCCTAACTAAAATGGTCAAGCAGATGCTAGCAAAGCGTTTTTATGGGCCACATCAAACTGCGGTCCTCTCAGAGGTTCATTACCGACAGATCAGATTTCTGTCGCCACATTGTTGTGTTTGTGGCGTCGTGGACGTTTGTTGCTGTGATGCAGTCTTTCCATTAGCCCATTAGCCCATTAGCCCGTTAGCGCTCAGGCTGTTGGAACAGCTTGAAAGTGTGATGCTAATGCTTCAGGGATCCAACGGCGAACTGCAGCCTTGGAAAGCGGCCAAATCAGAGGAGCCCGTAACAACTTCCTGTAGCTAACCTTTCTGTGCGCTCGCTCATGTTGTCGCCTCACATTTGGTTCTTTGTTTTGCTTCCGAACCGGGATCTTTAAGCCGCACGTTTTTATCAGAGGAGCAGCTCAGTTTCTTCCCCCCCTGCCATATGTTAGTAAACAAGACTAATGAACTTGTCTTTCCAAAGGGGGGAGACATTTTTCTCTTTCAATTCACTTGCCATTGCCCACTGCAGTTTATCCCCAGTTCCCCAGCATTCCTCATGAAAGTGATTTATCAGAGCACTTCATGCAGATGTTTCATCCTGAATGATCCCAGGGTCTGCTGAAGCCGGAGGAGTTTATGGTTGAAGCTGGGGGGGGGGCTCTTGTCGAGGGCACGCAGTGTTTGCTTCTTTTAAAATAGTGCGACACACACAGAACGGGCCCGCCGGTGTGGACTGGGGATGGGCGGCGGGTAAATGTCAGGAGGGATAGAGGTCATTGCCTTCCAAAGGGATAAACACACATTCCTCACGGCTCCCCGCCGCGTTATCATTTACTGCCCTATCGGATACGTTTTGCCGCCTCTGAATGTATTTACAAACATATTCTTTATTTATTTTCTCTGAGGCCACTGCGCCTGGAAAATGATACTGAGAGCTAACATTTGGAGAGTCGCCGTGACTGCCAGGATGCAATTTGTGTTCTATCTCCGTGGAAAAAAGGGGGCCGTGATGCCCCGGGGCGGCCATTTCGCTCCCTGCAGTGACATTTTTAACAGGGTTCCTCGCAAGACACCGGGATGCAGTCTGAGCCACACGCCTCTCGTCACGGCAGACGGCCCGCGCACTGTGCCGTGGACACATTGACTGTCTCTCAGAGGTTCTCGGCTGGACTTAATGTGCTGAACCCAGGGTGAATTCAAAAGGCTACAGATGCTGCAAATAATCTCTGTGGGTTTAAGGATTTTCAGGTCACTTTTGTATACCTGTGAATGCTGATGGCACTTTAACTTTACTCACTTAACTGTCAAGCAAATTCTATTCAGTTTTCCAAGCGTGCAGCACAAACACTAGAGATGTAAAAGATATTAGATACATATCGAAAAATCGATCGAGCAATTGCAGTATTGTTTGAAAACCACAGAAGATTATGTTGGTTAAAAGGTATAAAATCTATAAAACATAAATAACGGATTTCTGGCAAACTGGAGTTTCTCTTTCTGTTTATTTTTGTCTTTTTATGTACATGCGACACAAACAAAAAAAACATCCAATCCTAAACTTGCTTCTTCCAAGTCAGTACTTTAACACATTTCTCTGTCAAATGCCATGCTTTAATATTTAAAGCTTTAAATGTCAAATTAATAAGAAATATATAGATTTTAGCGTTTTTTGGTAAAATAATCAGACAATATTGTATTGTCAAAAAGTTTGTTGAATCCTCTATATATCGATTTGTGGACCTTGTATGGAGATCTGTATCAAAAAGTGTGAGAGGGAAAGATACACACCCCTAACAAACCTAATCCTGATTCCATGGGGAAAAGAAAGAGCTTGATGTCGTTCGTCACCCCCTACATTTGCCCTCTGTAACCACACATTTTTCTCACATTTTTAACTTCTCACTTGTTTTAATAAATGTTTGCTGTTTCAAAATCAAGTTACTGTTTTAACCCTATGCTTCAAACTACTTTGGCACTTTAGAAAAAGAATGTTTTTCTTTTTTTACAGCTGGAAATAAATTCAGGCATCAAGGGGTTAAGTGCATTTGACATAATCTTAATGAATAAACTGGAACACCGGATGAAAACCTGCATCTGTGACAGTGATGTGAACCTCCAGCTGAGTTCATCCTGTGAACGCAGGAATTACCTTAAAAAAAACATTATTTCCATCTTCATCAGTAAAAATGTGTTTTTCATGTGGTTTTGCTTTAAATATCAACATTTGGTTTAACCTGTGGAAGTTTTTATGATCAGTGGTGAAAAGTCACTATTTATTATTTATATTTATAGGGGCCCTGAAGTGTAAATCACATCAACAAATCACTTGTGCTTTTTTAAACAATTATTTAAAAAGCACAACAAATATATATTAAATGTTAGATAACAAAACTAAATACCTGAAACTCCAGAAAAAAAATTGTAAAACAGAAGTAATTTCAAAAAACAAAATTAAATGCTGAGAAACAAAAAACAAGAAACTGGAAAGGGTATGTATTAGTGCTGGGTAATATGTTGATACATATCGTCTGGGCGATAAAAAAAAAAGTATTTATTGCCATTTCTCTTTTATTGTTTCTATTGTTTTTACTTTTTTATTTTTATTGCTTAACTTTTGTTTCAAAATTGCAAAAATGTTTCACGTTTGTGACAATTCAGTCACTTAAATAATAAAGAGAGAGAAAAGTAATTTTTTTTCTGACAATAAATTAAAATATACTTTATTAGCGTGATATATATCGTTATTGTGATATAAAATAATTTATGTCGTGATGTATAATTTTTTTTCTGTATCGCCAGCACTAGCAGGTGTTATGGAACATCTCTGATTGGATGATGACATCCAGATTCACTTCATGTCAAATAACATTCTATTAAAATAGTGGACAATTATCATCATCCAATCAGTGACGTCCCATAGTACCTAACTTTTCCAGCTTCCGTGAAAAGAGGAAAACATTTTGGAAAGCAAAAGTAATTTCCAGAAATCAAAACGAAATAATAAAACACAATTTTCTGTTTTGGAATTTGATACAGTTTAGACGTAAAATATAAAAGTAAAGGCAGTTGTTACAGTCAGGTTTACAGATTCAAGAGTTTAATTTGATTTAATTCAAGTTAGATTTATTTATTAACATTTACTTCCAAAATGTTTTTTTTCTATTGATCAGATTTTAGATAAAAACATTTTTCATATTATTGAATCATTGAAAAGAGAACCCCTTAAACTCTGGTCTGCTATTATCTGAGCTTTGCTTGTTCCGTCTGCAGTTTTCTGCTCCTCTGCCGCCCGTCGGCCACATCCCACTTTTCCAGTCCAGATGATGGGCAGCAGCTCCTGTTCCTGTCTGTATTTATCAAAGCAACATTAGGAGTGAATCAGCATCAATTTGCCATCACGGAGCGTGGAGGCTGCATTCCACTCATGTGTGACCGCCATACTAATGAGGTTAATGGTTCAGCTGTGCTTACCATAAGATGGATACCCCCCCAGTGGGACCCGTCCCTCGTTTGGGCCGCCTTCGCCTTGTGTTTCTTGTCTTCTGCCAGAATCGTCTTGAACTTTTCAGAGTCACGTGACGAAGAGACGACTTGTCGTTGGCCGCTGTCTGTGTTTTCTAATTACAAACAGCAGCAGAGGGTTTTACAGGATGGGATCCTGTTTATGTGCCGCCTTCTGCTATTCTGTTGGAAAGTGATTGAGTCTTCACCAGATGAGTCCCTCAGACTCTCCTGATGTGGGGTGGAGGAGGGACTGCTCCTCCAGGTTTTAGATTTCAAAAAAATCCTTCATGAAATCGACTTCAGTTTAAAAAAACAGGATCGTTGTTGTGAATGTCCTGGTTCTTCGACCCCAAAACCCGCAGCATTGCCTCTTAATTAGATTTGCAGGATATTAAAAACACAGTAGGTGCTCCTAAACGATGATCATTGGAGACGGTGTGGAAATAGCAGGATATCATGCATCTATTTTATATTGCTATTCGAACCGTAACAATATCTGTTTTTGTTTTTATAAATGTAGTCAATAACCACCGCCGGTCCTCTAGAATATGAAGAATGTCAAATTAGCAGAGCCAATTTGGAAGCGCACGCCTCCTCCGCCGCCGACGACCATCTTTTTTTTAATCTGCAGAACGACGCTTTAATGAAGAAAATGAAGTCGGCCTCATTTGCTGTTAATGCAGTCAAATGCTTTTTCGCAGTGGGTGCTACCCAATAAGCTGAGCAGAGGAAGGGCATTGGGTCTCTGGGGGGGTACAACTTTAATTGGATATCTGGAAGTCCTTTTCCTCCCCAATTCAAAATGTAAACAAGGCATGTCATGGCACATCTAACACCAAATGAAAAAAAAAAAAAACCTTTCACACGTTGCCTCTCAGAGGTTTTTCACTTGAGTTTATTTTCCTGCTTTTTTTTTTTGGCTTTTTCCAACTTTTTCATGCATTAAAGTGGAAAACACCCCCCAGCCTCCAGAATCAGGACTGATCCAAATTAGCTCACAACTTAAGAACAGATTTGGCTCTTCAGAACTGTAGTTTTCTGTTTTCAAGCTGTTGGTGGATTCTGTAAAGATCAGGGAAAATTCCTGGAAAAAAGACAAAGACGTGGAAGGAGATCCAGATTTAATCCCATTTACAAGAATCAGCTCCAATCCAAGGACTCCTACAAACCTTAACACTACAGTTACAGTTATGTTCTGACATTTACATTACATGACAGAGAACAAGCACAAGTCCTTCAGCGTTCAGTCAGAAAGGGGGCGGAGCCTGGCCTCAGCGGTGCTGAGACTGATTTACTAACAAAACTGATCAATACAGGGAATAAAAAATGCTTAATAATAAAGAAAAACATTTAATCTTCAAAGGTTCATCAGTATTTTTATGGTTTCAAATCAGACTTTGATCAACAGAATTCTGCTTCCTAATGTTTATGCCAGGGGTGCCAAACATACTGGATCCGGCCCGCCAGATAGTTTAATCCGGCCAAGTTGAGAAGAGAAAACCATATAAGGATGTTGAGAAAAAAAAGCAAGTTTGAAGCCCATTCCTGTGGCGAGTTATGGTTATTTAACCCTTTAACACCTGAAGGCACAGCTGGTGATGCTTAATCAAAAAATCTTTAACACACTGTAACTTTTCAACACGAGCATTTTAATTTGACGAGTCGCTTCACCCCTTTAAAATCTGATGGAATAAACAATTAAAAAAATTACAATAAATCAAAGAACATAAACACTGGTAGCTGTTTTTAGCTAATTTAGACATTTTTCCAGTCTTTTAGGCTAGCTTGGAGTTATGCTAATATTTTAGCATTATGCTAGCTGTTTTGGCAAAATTTGAATTTTTTACTGGAATTCTGTTGATTTTAGTAAACAATTAAAACATTACAGTAAATCAAAGAACATAAACTGGAGCTTCGCTGGTAAAGGTTTAAAGAAATGTCCGCAATGCATTTCCGCCACTAGGGGAAACAAAGGAAAAGAAATACCGGCATGATAAGAGATCAAGAAATAATTACAGTAAACAATGCAATAATAAGTGATAATGCTACCAGGTTGTTTGAGAAAAAGCTAAAGAAAAACAAAGCTACAGATAACAAGTTGACCATAGATTATTTTGCTATTATGTTATTTGTCCGGACCAGTTGAGATCAGACGGGTTGAATATGGCCCCTGAACCAAAATGAGTTGGACACCCCTGATTCACACTCTTTTCTCAAATAAGTAATATTATATTTGTTCTTTTCTGATGTAAACTACTTCCTATGTAAGTCTTTGAGGTAATTGTTATTCTTTGTTAAAGTTCATGATTATTTATGTTTTCATTTCAATCAGTTTTAAAATAAATGTAAATTAGATTTTTTTTAAAATGAAGATGGAAAGAGGGATTTCCAGTGACCTGCTTTCATTTGAATTTGTGTTTTTTGTACTAAAAATTTACAAACATTTTTATCTTAAATTTACATGTATTTTTTTTTTAAACAAGTTAAAAAGTATTTATTTCAGACATATGAAAAACTCATTTAAAACGGCAGAATATGAAAAGTATAAAACCAACCAAAATCTGAAAGGAAGTGAGAAGAAGAGTAATCTTGATAAATTCTCACCTCTGTACCATATGTCATTCATATTTCTAAGATCACTATTCAAAGGTCAATGAGTTCAGCTAAGAGTACATTTTATTACAATTACACATGTATTTCCAAAAAACCCCAAATGAATAACACGATTTCATTTATAAACATTTTTAAATGCTAATGTTGTTATTTATGTTTGTACATATTTATCAATAATCATATTTCTGTATTTTTACTTAAAATCTTGTGTTTAGACACTGTTTCAAGCATTTACTCGAACTGTTGCAAAGTTTCACTCCACATATTAAAACACTTTTTTGGTTTGTTAACATTTCTGACAGAAAAAAAAGGTTTTTGTTGGATTCTAAAGATTCTAATTTCACTAATAAGAAATCTCAGCATCTTTAGCCCATCTTTACACGTAAAGTGCATTTTGCATCTTAGTAGATCTTTGTTAATTTTAGCATCATTTTTTTAGAATAAACTTCAATATTTTAGTACAAATGAACAATTGAGTTCATTTATTTCCTTGTGTTTCCTCTCGTTTAGACAGCATTGCTCTCCACAGAGGAAATGACCCTTCCACCGTGTCCTGAAGTGATGCAGAAATCTGCAGACCATAAATGATGAAGCAGTTTTTAATGGGAGCGTCAAAGTGAAAGTGGGCATGCAAACACGGGCGAACTTGGCATCCCCGTTCTCCCGCCTCCACGTCCAGAGGAGAGGCGTGAATGTCTGCTGTGTTGTTGTGCTGCTCTCCTCGTCTGCATATGGGTGATATTATCAGGCCTGGAGTTGGTTTCCCAGCACCTCAGCGAATGTTTGAGAAGCTGCGCCGAAGAGTGCTGAGGCAGGAGTTAGCTTAGCCGACCCCTGGGCCTGTAAAGCTGCTGAGCACAGCACAGCCTTCTGCACACACACACATCCGTAAACACACACACACACTGATAGCACATAAAAAGTTTTGGAGCCCGCAGAACACCGGCGTGTGCACAGCTCCATCTCAGTTGAGTAATTTAACTAGACTTATATCAACGTCTCCAGGATGTAAAATATGCAATCGACAGACATCCAATTGTACAAGAAGAAGAGCGTTCCATAAAGTTCACGCCGGCGCCGTCTTTATTGGCTCCAACAGGATCAGGGAAACTCTCAGCCAATGGGGGAGCTCCAACACAGACGGCGTATTAATTCATCGCCATTCGTTAGGACCTCTGCATGTGCTAAAGATGGCAATCTTAAGTAATTTGTTAGTGCTGCATCGGCGCTTTGACTTTTTAGAGGGAGGCGTGACAGCAGCCTCAGCCCCCGGGCTCCTGCCTTTGAAAACACAAGGAAAAAAAAAAGATGCTCCAATTTGCTATTCATACACATTGGGGGAAATGTTTAATTCCATGGCCGTTATTCAACTCAGTTCATTAATTAAAGAAAAAAAGAAAAAAAACGCTGCCATTCTCCTCTCCCCATTCCCGCCATCTTTTTGATGAGCTTTCTTCAGGAGTAATTGAGTCCGTTAATTAGACAGAATTAGGCTCTAATTATTCCAAAGGCCTAGTGCCGGGGGAGAGAAGAAAGCAAATGTGCCATATTTCACCGCTTTGCCACTCCAAGCGCTCTCACCAAACCCCTTTAACTCTCTTTGATGTCCTCGGTTTCACAGCAAACGGATTAGATATCAGGCCTCTTAATTCTGCCGCTCGGCTCCACGGGAGAGCTCTGCTGACATGTCTGCCTGATTTCAAGCCCGGCTCTGCTCCATGCATTTCATTACAATGAGCTGTTTTATTTTCTGCAGCTCCGTTTTTATGTCATATTAAAAAGGGACAGGCATCCGTCTTGTTTATGTCCTCCTGCAGCCTCTCGGTCAGCAGCGCCGTGCAGGAGTTTTACTGTCCTGCGTTTAAAACGTCTCTTCGTCAGGTCCAGGCTTGGACGGAAAGACAACAAATGACATCTTTGAGGGGGAAAAGTGCACTCCTCTCTAAAATCTGCCTCTGTTGTCATCTTTTACCTGGCGTTTTGGAGAAGAGTGCTTGTTTGTCACTGAATCTTGAAGTCCTAACCCTTTAACACCTGAAGCATCACCGATCACACTAAAACACAAAATCTTTAACGCCAAAATCGTGCCGTTTTTCTCCTACAGAATCTACTGGAATTACGTTGATCTTGGTAACAGTTAAAAAAAAAACCATAAACACTGGAGATACGGTGTTCAAAGGGTTAATTTAGCAACATGCTAGCTGTTTTTGGCTCATTTAGACATTTTACTAGTCCTTTAGGCTAGCTTTGAGTTAAGCTAATATTTTAGCATCATACTAGCTGTTTTCTAAAAATTTGACTTTTTAAAGTTTATTTTAGGGAAATCTGCTGAAAATATTGTGAAAAAAAAATAACATTGACTAAAATGTACTAACAGTCTGCTGTGGAGTAATTGAAACACAACTAACAGGTCATAAAGATAAAGACGGCGATAAAAAGGATGGCTATGTCTTTCAAGCTAGTTAGCATTAGCCTAAATGAAAAGCCACAACGTTATTCACACATCATTTTCTAAATACTGCAGTCAGTTCTGATCGTTTTCTCTTGGCTGCACGGACCCGGAGGAAAAGTTAAGGTTATGGTTTTGGTTCGGGTTAGCGTACCAAATGGTAGTACGGCCGCAGCTACAGGACAGCTAACGGGACTTCATTAAATACTGCGACCAGTAACAACATTTAGTTTTAGATGCACTTAAAAAACATGAAACAATGAAGCAATCTGCATCTTGCCTGCATTTATTACGTGCCGCCAACATGAATTTCCATCAGCTTTTGAGTTGGTCCCGCATAAATACTTAACATTAGCCTTAGCAGGTTACCTCAAAGTTTGCTATGTAGGATGACACGATCTAAATCTTTTATTCATTTTTATCCGGGAGTATTTTGCTAGAAAGACGAGAAATGTGCCTAACATTGTTTATAGTTACTCTTGGAAGCTCCAAAAGACAAATACTCCACTCTTTCTATGAAAACAATGGTTTATTGACCTGAAAGTCGGTCGTGTATAGCCCATTGAATCTTTTTCTATTTTTATTTAGATTTCTTCTCTAAAAAATGAAATCTTTGAGTCAGATTATCTTTTCTCCTCTGTGAATTTAGCTTCTTTTTGTACTATATGCTTCCCCTTTACTCAAACTAGTGGAAAAATACTTTTTAGCCAAACTTCAAAAAATTTTGTCTTTTTCTATTTTTAATTCAGATTTTTCTATTAAAAATTTAAATCTTTAAGTCAGATGAGCTTTTTCTCCTCTGGAAGTTTGGATTATTTTTGTACTATATGCTTCCCCCTACACTCCAGTGGAAAAATGCTTTATTGATGATGCAATATTGTCTCTGCCAGTGCACGCACATGCGGCGTGCACGGCTCCTCTGCTGGAATCTCTGGTGCAGATGTTCAATTGGACAGACCACCCTGAAGCGCCGGAGCATATCAGCACCACAAGCCTGACTGCCGCCAAACCCGCCGTGATGGATCGGCCCGCTCTCATGCCAACCAAGACGAGGAAGAGGCGGGCCGCTCTCATTGGTCCGACTCCAAGCGTTAATGGTTGTTCCCAGATTGTAGCGTGAAAAGGCCCTTTAGCTGCTCTCATAAATATGGCGAGGAGGGTTTAGGCACAGCCTCGCAAACAAAACCCAAGCATCTTTGCTCTAAAATCCAAACGTATTCATGTGAAGCTTGTATATCCGCCGGTTTGGCGCTCTGATCCAAGCTTTCCCCGATGTTCAAGGGCTAAAAGCGTCAGCAGCCATGAAAGCAGCCATAAAGCAGGCATTGTTCAGGGCATTTTCCTCCTTTTTTCAGATGCCAGATGCTGCATGTTATATGAAATGCCCTCGCCGTATTTTTCAGGCTGACAGCGCCATAGCTTACTCTAAGGGGACTGGGGTTAGTTTATCCTCAACTGGTGTATTACTCTTTGAATGTCTCTAAGTTAAACTGCTGGTGACAGCTTATCAGTCAATGTAATGCACAATGCCTCTATGTGTGCGGAGCAGGGGAGTAATTCAATATCCCTATATGATTCAAGGCAAAAAAAAGAGGGGAAAAGGAGATTTATGCCTCCAACGGTGGCAGGGGACATTAATGTTGGTGGAGTGTGAACTTCCCGCAAGAAAAATCTATCGCACACATCACTCTTCCATTTCTAATTTATTCTAATATTAAATTGTGTTTACCAGCAGAGACAAATGGTGAAGTCAAACATGCAAATCTAAAGGGGAGAGGAAAATAAAGACAGTAAATAATATTTTTTTTTTTCCGGCGCACGTCCTTTCGTTTGTTTCTCTGAGTTGTCGGTCCTCGTTTAGGCGGGCTTCCACCTGGGAACCTCATTGTTTTCGCATCTCTGTGGGGCCTGATCTCTGTTAGCCATGAAATCCCGCTGCCGTGACCTTTGCCCTGCAGCTAAGCTCTTTCTCCAACACCCCCCCCATAATAAACATGGATATCAGGGTGCAACTTTACATGTCTTCGTGCAGCACTCCTCCACGCCGCTGCAGGACGTACGCGCGGAACGAACGGAGAAATAGTTCCGAGGCCTTCCTCTCCTTCCCTCCACACGCAGCCCTTCTTCCATCACCTCCAAACGTGAATTTTTGACATTTTTTTCCTGGTCCATGGCTCCTCCGTTTATGAGCTGCTTCGAGCCTGTTCGGCCGGCTGCGATGACCCCATCCCCTGTCACGATTTCCCCGTTTTTAGATCCACCGGCTCCTGTTTAAAACGCTGCACCTGTTGCGCACATGCACAAACGTGCGCCGTCTGCATCAGTCAAACAGAGGGGCAGAAATTCACTGACAGCTGATGAACAAACACAGCAAACCCGGTTTCTGTCATTTTAAAATACGTGACCCTGAAAAAAACTTTGATGCAAAACTGTAGAGATGTTCCTGGAATAACAGTTAAAAGTGTCTCTCAGTACGGTGGCCCTCAAGTGCAAATCACATTAACACATCACTCAACACAAAAGAATTTAAAAGATCGCAAGGACAAACAAAGAAAGCAAAAACAATATTAACATTGACAAAAATATTTTTAAAAATCAAAATAAAAGTACATAAAATAGGACATCACTAATTAGATGTTCACTTCTTAATTTTCAAAAAGTGCGAACGCAGAAGGATATTTTATCAGAGCCATGCTAAAGAGCTGATTGAGCCATCACTGAGCTATGTTTGCTCAGCTTTTAAACTTCATGTTAAAAAGATGAACAAACGTCATCATCCAATTACAGATGTGACAATAACAACAAACGTTTCTTATTTATCTTGTTACATTTTGTTTTTGGAATTGTGCATATTTATTTAGTTTCGTAATTTATGTTTTAATTTTTGTAATTTTGTCTTGAATTCTAAAATGTAATGTTTTTTTATATTATTTGTTTTACTTGATTATATACATATACATATGTGTGTGTGTGATACAGTTTGCTCTTGGTTCGATACGTATCTCAATATGAGCTTCACAGTTCAAATGTATTGAAAACAACCCTGAAATCCCACTATTCCACAGATGTTGATTTATTTTGCAAAGAGAAATGCCATAACAAAAATTCAGATTTTTTCAAGTGCACAGTTCTTTGCATTTATTGCAGAATCACATTTAAATAGAACTCTAATATACTTGTAAACATTACAACTGATATAAACTGCAACAATTTAAGCAGTTCTCTTAAATTTTGACAGCTGGATGTCATTCACTATCTAAACCGAACCAACTTAAAATAATTACTTGAACTGACTTACGTCCAAACAAACAACAGCAGGTAATGTGCAATATTCTTTAGCTTTCAGTCCTTTATTAATTTATCTTTGCTTTTTCTTTGAGGAAAAAATAACTATCTTGTTTTTTTTTAGCTAGAACTTTGATTATCTGACTACCATAGGAGGGGCAAGGTAGTTTCTGGCAGGTAGAGGGAGAATGGGCGGGGATTTTTTTGCAAAAGACACTCTTAAGGCACCTTAGAGTGGCACTGAATAAATAAAATAAATATTGAGAAAAAAATCGTATATATAACGCACGCGATTAATGAAACAGAAATTATGGCAAATTAATCGCACCTCCCAAAGAAACAGTACTGTGGCTTTGTTGGGTTTGTTTTTGGTCATGTTCTGTTTTCTCTATCAGTCTCACCAGCTTCAGGTTAATCATCCACAGCTGTTTTCATTTAGTCAATCAACCTCCGTGTGTCTGGTCTTCAGGTTTTCTGTTCTGTTCTGTTTATCCACTGTTTGTGTTTCTGCACGGGGTTGTCCTGTCATGTTTTGGTTAATTTATTAAATATTTTTTGCTCTTGTGACCAAGCCTGGTCTCCTGCGTTTTGCTCCTTCGTACAAAGGTTTACGACACTTATGCCTCGGTTAATTTAATTAAAATTTACATTCAACAGGAACAAATTGAAGAAGTGTCATTTGTATGATTTTTAGGTGTCAAAATGACCCACTCTTTTCTAAATTTAACATTTAGGATGTCAATATTCATCAGATACTAACATTTTCTGTATTGGTCAATCAAGGCGAGTATTCTAACAATTTCCAAGACTGTTCCTTTAAACACACACACTACTTAACTCTTATTGTACCATACAAAGACACATATTCCACCTTCCTCCTCTCCATAAGTCAAAAGTTAAACTAAAAAAATGTGTTTAATTCCTGAAATGATAAAAACCGTCTGTGTGTTACCCCCTACAGGTTGGAGCGATGTATTACAATTGAATTTTGTGATTGGTCAACTGGTGCGAGTCCCAGAAGTTTCACCTCATCATGCTTCTGTAGCTCCAGTATAAAAGCCACACCCATCACTGATTCTGTAACGGTCGGTTGTTGTGTGTGTGTGCTAGCGTAAGTGTATAGCCTTCAGTTGTCAAAAATCTTCTGGCTTGCAAAACTTTCCAGTAGACGTGGAAGTTAGGGAACAGAGGTTGAGTGCAAATAGCATTGAATCCAGCAAACTCTGTTCCAAGGCAGTTCTGTTGATGAATTTTTCACTCGAGATTCTTGGCGTAATACGTTAGCCTTTGTTAGCTCTGATGCTCGTTGCATTTTACCACTCTCAGACACAGGTTCTCCTTCAGACCACCAAACCCTCGGCGGCGCTTTCCATATTGAAGAACCAGCGTATGTTGCACAAAGATAACCCAATTATCAATCCAAGCCACGCCTCCAACTGCCTTTTTTTTTTTTTTTGTGGCAGTTTTCAAATCTGAGCTGAGAATGCGGAGTCAGCCTCCAACTGCTCAGTTTGGTTACCCTTTAAGTCAGGGCTGCTCATTCCTGGTCCTCGAGATCTACCACCCTGACTGTTTTCCAGATCTCCAAGCCCAGCCAGCTGTTGATTGGCTTAGTCAGATGTCTCCACAATCTGATTGAAAGAACACACCTGGTCCAGGTAATCAGCAGCAAGCAGTACATGGAGAGCTGGAAAACAGGCAGGTTGGTAGATCTTGAGGACCAGGAATGAGCAGCCCTGCTTTAAGTGTTGAAGGCTGTAGACCCCTGATCTGGACCCTCTTTTTCTGTTCCTATTCCAGGATCACGTTGACCAGTCCAGTCCTTCAAACTCCGTCCATCAGGAACTCGCACACTACACCCTTTGTGATTTTAGCAGTGCGGCACCTTTGACAAATCAAAAACAAGTAACATCCACTAAGAACATACAAACCCGACACAAGAAGGACCCAATCATGATCTTCTCATGATCAAAGTTTTTTTAGATTATATTTGACCAGATCATCTTCCAGGAGCCGATCATGTTGGACAGAGAAACAAACATTCTATAAATGCTGTTCCCAGAGAAGACTAAGGACCAGATCCTCCAGACACCTCCCACCTGGAGAGCGTGCAGGTGAAGCAGCAGAAGTGGTGTGCCTCTCCCGAGCAGCTGATGCAACACGGCCAGCTTCATCCACACTTCACCACAAATCCGATTAGCCACCTCCGCTTATCTAAACATCTACAAGTGTTACAGAGCTAAGCCAATGCCACCTTATAGCCTGAGAAAAATCAACACCCGAACTCGTGTTCTTTAAAGTGCTGGTTGACCGTTTACAAGCCATTTAAAATAATCGTGGTTAATACACACTGTTTCCAAAGGTTTCTGAAGAGCATGCCTGCCAGGAAAGCAGATACTCCCCTAATCCAGAGACCACAGAAGCCTCATTAATTCCCTTAATGAAGGCGAAACCTGAGAGCTGGTAACCTGTGAACTTGTCATCTTGGACACATTTTGAATCGAATCACCAAAACGGAGCTTATCTCTCATTTGTAAGAAAGTGGCAGCGGCGCGGCTCTGCTTTCCGGGGGGATATGAGCGCGGCGCGGTCACGGCCGTTAGTGGAGGACTTAGCAGAGTGCTGCAGCCAGGCCGCTTCCTGCCACGCAGGGTTACGGTGTCACGCCTTGAGCTCTGATTGAGTTACAGTCCAGGGAGAAGGTCACCGGGCCTCTCCGGCACGTCTGCCACTCACATCTGCTCCCAAGGTACAAACACTCGCGCCAAAAGAAATCACACCTCGCAGTCCCTGAAGGAAACCTGAGGTGGCTCTAATAGACCGCGTTTATAAGCTGTTCGAGGCTGTTTCACAGTTGTTCAGTCAGGATGGAGCACAGGGTGGCAGCTCATCAGGCCTAAAACATCACAAGTTTCAGCTTCTCCCTATGAGCTTCAGCCTCATCCTGAACCTCTGAAATCACATGAAGAGGATCAAAATGAGCGTACGTGGATTCAGTTCTGTTTCCCTGAATGCTTTGAAGGATTTTCCCAAATGATCTCCAATGTCAGATCATGTCACAACATAATTTTCTTCATTTTTGCATAAGCATGAAAGTCTATCCATCAAAACCATCCTTCATACAAAACACATCTTCTGAATACTTCTAGATTACAGTACACGCCAATCAATTACATTACAGAGCTATCATAATCAGACAGGAGGATCAGGGGCGGGGCTACTCAGCTCAGTTCCAAAAGCCCCGCCCCCTCAAGGGAGATTTTGGAAATAGAGGCTTCAGATCAACATGAAAAATGGCTTTTGAAGACATTTGGGTGGTGGAATTTTGGTTAAAAACTTCCTAATCAAAATTACAACATTAATGTGAATGTTTTTTTTAAAATAAAAAAATTGTCATAGGACAACATTAAATGCAGAGTGACTGACTGACAAAGTGCAGGCGGCTGTGACGGCTCCACGGGATCCACATGTGAGTGGATCTAAACACAATAAGCATTTTTAGTTTTAAAGGGTCAAAGCTGAAACTGAACAATTTCTTCTCTTGGTTTGTGTGAGGTTATCAAGAAAAGGTGACATTTTATACACTTTGCTCTGATTTTATTTGAAAACTTCATAAACTTAACAGACTAATCTATTGTTGAGACAAAAAAAAAAGAATGAAATCACGAACCAATTATAAAATTACGATTTGCATGTGAGAGACACTATGAGAGATTATACATACTTTATCACAAAAACTTACTCTTATCCAAGTACTGTAGCAATTATTTTGGACAAATGTATGGATTTATTGTTTGCCTTTTGCCACATTCTGCTCTACAGTCTAGCTAATGTGGAGATGTGGATACTTTTAACAAAAATCTTCAATCCTATCACTTTCAACCCACAAAAAACGGGAATGGTTGAATCATTGTTACCGGCTAAAGGTTGGGCTAATAATCAGCATAAAAGGAAATAAAATGTAAAAGTTATGTGGCACAGTGGACAACTCTTCTAATCATACAGAAGTCAGATTGCCTCATTACACAGTTGAATATAAAACAACCAAAGTCACAAATTCATTTCTGACACTTCTTAAAATTTTGTGCCAAAGGTGTAAAAACATAATTTAAGATGTTCAAAAAGTCTGATCTGATGTTTAAAACGCTGGCATATTTTTTAGTGACCAGATAACTCTCCAAACTCAGAGAATAACTCATCTTTGCTTCTGTTTCTGTGTGTGTGTTGATGTTTTTGTTTCCAGGGTTTACCATAAAACACAGTCTGGATTTTGAAATAGCTTTATTGGTTGTTTTTACAAAACAGTGGAACCAAAAATGACTTAAAACTGAAGTGTGAAATCTGTGATTTGTTCTTCTCTGACCTTCAATGCAGGTAAATTTGATTTAATTCAGCATTTACACTATTGTGATTGTCCTGCTGCTTTCTTTACGTTCTTTGGCATGTAAACTTAATCAAATTTTCAGCGATTTAAGCAATCATGGTGTCAATGTTCAGCTTCTTCAACACATTACTGTTTGTACTTTTGGTTTTCGGAAACTTAAAGTTTTTTTTTTTTAATATTGAGCAAAATATGCCATACAGGAAATGAATGAGAAGTTTTTCAAAAACATTGTGCCCTTTGAAACCTTTGAACTCCTGCATACTTTCACCTAGAGACGCCATTCAAACTTGAAAATCTTCAGGAAAGATTCAGCAATTCGAGGGTGTATTCAGCTTTTTAAAAATGCCTTATGGTTTTTATGCAAATATAGTAGAAGATTTATGCTAATTTTAGGACATTTTCAATGTCATGGACCGAATGTTCTGGATCTAGAGTGGATGATGTCACAACTAGAGTCTGAGGCCGCTGGATTTTTTTAGAGGAAATTTTCCAGACTTTCTGCCGTTATTTGAGCACCGTTTGTCACAGAGTCACAATTTTTTCAGCAAAAATGTAGAAAAAGGCCTCTGGTTTCATCGAATTTGACCCTCATAGTAGTGGGGTAAACACATTTGCCCCTACAGCCCTGAGTCTGGCACAAAGTTCGCTCAGTTTCCCCACTGCCCATAGTAAATCTTCTGGTTTTAAATCCAGATTAGAATTTTAATTTGCGATTTTAAGAACATACTTGAATTTACAGACATGAAACTTTCACACATTGTAGCCCAAAGGATTATGATTCAAACAAGGGATCATCTTTTTTAATTAGTGAATGAGTTTTGATATGAACATTTGTCTGGTGGCAGCGCAAATTGAAGCCGTGCCATTGGATGAAATGGAATTTTTAGCACTTAAGAGAAAAAAAACCTTACTTTTCTGATCAAATTTATATAAAGACTTTACTTTTAAGAGAAAAAATGATATCACTGTATTCCTCAACTTTGACATTTGACCTTTGACACTTTTTATGATACATGCATTTTTTTCACTGTTTGCTGTAAATCCATGAAAGATCCACTTCAATACAAATTTTTGGAATAAATTCAGTTTTATATATTTCAGCAAGCATTCATATTAGCATCATGCTAGCTTTATGAGCAATGTTTTCCTCTTTTACAGTAATTTTCAAATAATTTGGCACTGTTCATATATCAACAGCTAATTTGGCATCTATTGAGGTTTTATGGGCTAATTTATAGTTTGGCTAACATTGAATGTGCTAGCTTTTTTTTTTTTTTGGCTGATTTGGCGTCTGCTAAGGTTTTTTGCGCCCATTTAGAGTTTAGCGAATATTTTAGCAAAGTACTAGTTTTTTGGATAATTTGGTATATATTGGGGTTTTTTAGGTTATTTTAGCAAAACACTAAATGTTTTGTCAAAATTGTCATTGTGGATTTTTAAGCAAATTTGCAAAAAAATTCTTCAATTTTTCAAAATTTTAAAGAAATCCTTTAAATTCCTTTAAGGATTCACTCTTCATATGTATGCAATATTGGTATCAAAAAAATATTTTTGATACCAAACGTACTTTTGGTATTGGAATATTACACAATTTAAGATTTCATGCAATTTTTGCCAATTTTTCAAGATTTGTTTTTACATTTTTGTCCTCTTTCTGCAAATTATGCAAATTTGTCATGAAAAAATTCAGCATATTTAGGAATGCTGGAATTATGTTGATGTTAACAGCTAAAAAATTACAATAAAGGTCGTAAACACTGGAGCTCCGATGTTATAGGGTTAATTTAGCAATATGCTAGCTGGTTTTTTAAGGCTAATTTTGACGTTTTTCCAGTCTTTTAGGTTATCTTGGAGTTAAGCTAATATTTTAGCATTATGCTAATTGTTTTGGTAAAATTTAACTTTTTTAATTTCTTTAGGATAATTTGGAGTTTAGCTAATATTTTAGTGTGCTAGTTATTCAGGAAAAATTAGACATTTTTCTATTATTTTGTGGCTATTTCAAAATTTAGCTAATTTTTTAACAATCTTTAAGCGTCAAACTTATTATTTTGTTCAAACTAAAACTTAATCAAACCAGATTTGTTTTTTTTAAACTTCAGTTTAAGGATAATTTTTTCCCAAGAACCAGAAGTGTGTTTTTGATTGAGATCTTCTGCTTTCATTCTGCATACAGAAGTCCAGAAACACGTGGATGTTGTTTTTTTTCAGGTGTTTTGGTCACAGCCTGACTGCATTTTTCCACCAGCAAGCAGGCAGAAAGAAAGCCTCTCCAGAAAGAGGCTAATTCTCCCTCGCATACCTACCTACAGACGTGCATGCCCACGTGCGCACCCATTAAGATGATTGAGTTCTCTTCCCCTAATAAAACTCTGATTCAGCATAAATATAACCATTGATTGGTGACTTAATTCCCAATTCAAATTATCATCCTGGGTTCCTATCCAAGGTTGACATGAGCTTTGAGCTTCAGTGCGACTAAATTATTCTCTGCTGCACGCATATGCACACACACACACATGCACAGGCTCCCAGTTCCCCCATCTTTCTCCCATGTACACCTCTCTCCCGGTGCAGCCCGGCTGCTGATACAAGCAGAATTCCTGCGCGCTCCAATGCTCCCAGAACACAAACCCACTTACAGGCGCACACAAAAACACATAGGAAGCACACACACACACACACCTCCTCAGAAAAGCAGGGGGAGGCAGCAGCATTCGTCTCCTCGCTGTTGAGGAAAAAGTGCGCTCTCCTGCTAAGGGATGAGCCGCTGCGGCACGGCGGCCTCCGCTGCCGGTGGGAGGCTGGAAATAAGAGATTATCACTGTGATGCATTGGCAGCTCCAGTCTTAAGTCAGCCAAGGTTGTGGCCCTTTTGCCTCAATGAGGATGTAGTGTCCAATAAGAGCACTCTGTCAGTCCAAAGACAGAGAGTGCTGAGGGAGACAGAGGAGCAAAGACAAGCAGAGGAAGAGTGAAAAGTAGTAAACAAGATAAAAGAGACCAAAGAGGAAGAGGAGGATGGGATTGAGTCTGCTGGTGTCTCTGCTTCATCAATATCCTCTTATATAAATGTCAACTGTACCATTTCCCTCATCACTGTTTCGCCACCCCACTGGCTTTATCCTCTGGTACATGGGGAGGGACATCACTCTCTCTCATCCCTCTTTATCGTTTTCCTCCCTCCCCTCTTGCTAGATTGCCTTTCTTCCTCTCCTTTCTTTCCCTTTCTTCCTCTCCATTCCTCTTTATCATTCTTCATCCCTCCCTCTGTCCTGTCTCCTTGCCTCTCGTGGCAATGCGTCAGCAGCCTGCCCCTATGAAACAAGTCAATTTTCTGCCAGCTCGGAGGAGGAATAAATCTCCCGGCTCCGCTCGGAGCGATGGGGATATTTATCTAAGTGGAGTGTGTCCTCCTCGGCTCAACGCCACCGACTTCTCCTCTGTATAAGCCCCTCCTCGGAAGAAGAACGCAGCGGAGAAAGCAATTGCTAAGGAGAAGTGTGAAAGGTAAAAGAGGAGAATGAGGGAGAAAAAAAAAAAAAAAAACAAAGAGATGAAGGTGACAAGAAAACTATGAGGAAGACGGATGGAGGGGGGGGCATTAGTGGAGCATGCTCGGGTTTAAACGGCAGGAACAGGCGCAGATCTGGATGGTTGCCCCCCTCTTTCCTCCTCCTCCTCCTCCTCTTCCTCCTCCTTCAGGCCACACTCATCTGTTCAGAGGGAGCAGTGACACAAAGATGCCCCCCTCCATCCACACCTTCAACACAATATTATATTTTTTTGTGCAACAAGTCATTAAAAGGCATTTGTGTGTGTGTGTGTGGGGGGGGGGGGGTAGTTACCGCAGCATTAAAGCAAAGTAAATAGCTGCTGTGTCTCATTATCATTCATTTTCAAAGGGGAGTATTAGTGTAATGAATGCGGGTGCCATCTTCTCCAGGACCTCCTCCTCCTTCAATATTAAGAAGAGTAATAATTCTCAGCAGACAAAAACGCTGCAAATTTATATTTCCCTGCAATTAAAGTGGACAATTTTTGCTTATGCACGACAGGCCCCATATAACACGGAGTTTTGTTCTTAATTACCCACAATAACAGTGTGATATATGAGGTGTGTTGTTCTTTGCAGGGAGAGCATGATATGAAACAAGACGCTTTTAATAAAGTCATAAAGAGGAGCGCGGGCCCCGCGGAGCGGAGCGTGTGCGAGTGTGTGTGGGAGGCTTTCATTTGCACAAAATATGAAGACACGCCAGCACGGAGACAAAGAGGAGCCCTCACTCATGCACTCAGCGCTCCGTCAGGCGCAGACGTTTACTGTCCCAGCCGGACACGAGCGGCTGCAGCAGCGCCGACATGCTCCTCAATTACAGCGGGGTTAAAGGTGGAGTCCCATACCACCACACCACCACCTCCGGTTGCTCCCTTCTTTATGTTCTTATTACCTTCTACACGTTTGAGGAAGGGCCTCTCTGAAGCAGCTGTAAAATTAATGCTGATTCTGCTGCTTTGAGCTCAGAGGAATCTGATGTTTTGCTCATTATTATGTTGGAAAATGATGAGCACTTTTTGAAAATAGTTTTTGTTTTTTCACCTTCCGGTTCAGATCAGATTTTGGAGACATGTTTTTGAAATCATTGATTGTGTTTCACTGCAGGGCAGAAACAAATAGAATTTTTCTCATTGATTTTTTTTTTTTTTTTTTTTTTTTTTTAGTGGGGTTGGTAAAAGGTTAAAACCAATACATTACCAGAAAAAAAGAGACTTTTTCATGTTGACCACCTGAATGTGTTTTTAACCCTTGAGACGTCGCCGGTGACGCTGAAACACTTAATCTTTAACATACTATAACTGTTTAATTGTTATAACACGATCAATGTAATTCCAGTGGATTCTGAAGGAATCACAGTGTTAACAATTAAACAATTAAAGTTAATTAAAAAAAACAATCACCATCACCAGAGCTTCTGTGTTAAAGGGTTGATTTAGCAACATGCTAGCTGTTTTTGGCTAATTTAGACAATTTTTTTCAGTTTTAAGACTGGCTTAATATTTTAGCATTATTATAGCTGTTTTATCAAAATTTGACTCTTTTAAATTCTTTCGGCACATTTGGAGTTTGGCTAATATGTTAGTGTTATGCTAGCTGTTTGACAAAATATGACATTTTTTAGGCTAGCTTGGAGTCAAACAGTGCAAGCTGTTTAGTCAAAATGTACCTATTTTAAGGTTTTTAGGCGGATTTGGAGTTCAGCTAATATTTTTGTGCTATGCTATCTGTTTGGCAAAATTAGACTTTTTTCCAGTTATTTGGCTATTTTAGCATTGAGTTAATATTTTGGCAAGCTATCAGCTTCAGCATTTCATCGATAAGCTTGAGCACTTTTAGCAATCAGTTTCAACCTTTTCAAGCTAAAGAATCTGCTAGAATTATTGCTTCAGCGTTTCAGCTGTCAGTTTCAGCTTGAGAAAAGCAGCAGAGGCAACTTATGGAATTATCATGTTGAGATAGAAAATATTACAGTAAATAGAAGAAAATAAACACTGCAGCTCTGGTGTTAAAGGTGAAATTGCCAAACATTTTTATGCAAATTTCATTTTTTCTCACAAGAAAGGGACAAATAACATTTAAATTTGTAGCTTTAAATCCAAACTTAGAAAGATTAATAAGCAACATCAAAGAGTGAAAGGTAAAGCTGTTGGAGTTGTGTTGCATGAAATCTGAGAAACATTGACCTTTTGAGGTCTTCGGGTGCATAGATTTCTCCTAGAAGGTTTCTTGTTGTTCTGCTTTTTCAGGAGATTCCTGCTGACTTCTGTGATTTTAAATTACCTTCAAACTCCCCAAAAACTTGTTATTTCAAAGGCAAAAGTTTTATGTCTAAAAAATCTAACTTTTTTAATTTGAGCTGTTATTCAAACTCATTTTAAATGTAACTTTTTGCTTATTTTAAATTAAATTTTTACTGTAAAAAGTGAAACATTGAATCATTTAACAAAAATTCTGTAGTTTGTTACATTTAAAATTATTGTTTTTCATCAAATTAAAATTTAGTTGATGGTTTACTAAACTGACAAATTTAATTTGATAAAAACTCATCTTTTTAGATGTAAAAAATTACAGAACTTTTGTTAACTCATCCAATGTTTCATTTTTTTTACCCAGGTTTTGGACCATGTTGTGGGTTTTTGTTTGGGACTGAAGACTAGAGCGAGACTGAGCATTTATATGGATCCGATACCGATCAATGTTACCCATATTGACACCAATATCTATATTTGTCGTTAAAGCAGTAGACGTCCCACAAACCTCAAAATCTCAATTATTTTTTTAATCACTTGATAAACGTAGAAAACAGAATTATGACAATATTTTCAATGAAATGGAAAACATTGTTTTAAAAATAAAAACGTACTTAAATTAAATAAAAAGTGAAAAAATAAATGCAAAACTGTCTACAAACTAAAACAAACATAAAAATAAATCAAAATACTAAAAAAAAAAACAACAACAACTGGTAGAAATATAAATAATTTGCAGCTTTTCATTAGAGCAATAAAAACAGATGAAAAGTTACTCAAAACAACTCAGCATTTAAATAGAGTGAACAGTACATGCGCTTTGAGATCTCACAGGTCTGGTGAAAGTGCTGAAGCAGCGACTCAGATGGGTCATTTCTGCTGATAAAGAAAAGTTTCCAACAACAGTGGAAATATCGATATCTGCAGGCCGATATCGATCCGATACAATACCAACTTGGGATCGTATACTATTGGAATTTTGGATCGATCCACCAGCTCTACTGCTGACGCTTAGATCAGACTAAAAGCCTGTAAATTCTTCCCGGCCACTGGATCATTTCTGCCCTTTTGATTTCTAGTTTTAAAAATATTAATATATTATTTGCTTTCAGCAAAATTTTAATTTCATTTGACTTTTTGCCCTTTGACCTTAATTTCCCTCTTAATTTTACGTGTTCTCTCTCACCCTCCTCAGTGTCTCACATCACATCCTGTTGGACGTCCTTGCTTCTAAAACCTCTTAAGTTTACACAGTTCAATCACTGCCATGTAAACAGCAATCAATTCGTTTTTCTGATTGATTTTAGCAGATTTTGGAGTTTTGCATTAATTTATTGTACAGCATTTATGACTTTTTGAAGCATATAGAGAGAAAGTGTAACAATTGTGGCTGATGACACAATACATGGTCGATATTGGTTCATTTAGAATGATCTGCATCCAGTTCTTTAGTCAGAGATAAAATACCTGCTGAACAGTGAAGTTGTATTTCTTCAAGATAATTAAGAGTAAATTAAATATGTGTACAAACAAACAAGTAAACAAGAATGAATGATAAATCCATTCATATTTTAGTTTGATAAAGTTCAGCCCACTGTTGTTCTTCCACATCAAAGTAATTATTAGAACATTCTGATTTTAACTCAGTGTTTCCACACATTAGACTGGAGTTGATCATCATATCTGTTTTCTGCTGTGATGATTGTTTTTATGTTGTAGTAAAATAAACCTATTTTGTCTTAATCCAAACTGTATTTTGATTATCAAGTTGTCTTATTTTGAAACTATTTTATTATTTATTGGATTAAAACCTTGCTTCAGACAGATCGTATAGTATTGTATTGTATTGTATAGTTTTGTATTGTATTGTACTGTATTGTATTGTATTGTGCTGTATAGTTTTGTATAGTATTGTATAGTATATAGTTATTAGATAGGTGTGTATTACTCATATGTATATTTATGTTCATAAGAATATGTGTGTTTGTAAAATGTTTTATATATATGGGTGCCATAACAGATAAAATTATCCCTTGGGATATTAATAAAGTTCAATTCAATTCAAGTCAATCGATCTGGTTGGATCATAAGAATAAAAATCAGTCCATCGATTAACCGATGAATACTTGGAGGCTTTCTCAGGGATTTTAAGTTTTTTTTTAATGAATTTGAGAAAATGTATTTTTTTCTTAATGTTTATGCTTATTTTTACCTCTATTCAGATTAGCATTTCCGTCAAAGCTTTAAAGTTAATTTTTTGTCATTTCCTGGATTCTTGGATGAGAGGCCTGACAGCTGCGTGTGATGCTGATGTACAGTTTTAGGGAAGGGTGAGGTGGTGGTGGTGGTGGGGGGGGGGGTCGTTTTTACACGTTTAAGTGAAAATAAATTATTTATCAGCGCGCGGTCACAAACTGGCGGCACATATGTTGTGTAATATTTATGCTGTCACCACATTAGCATGACAAATGCAGACACTTTTCATTAGAGACAAATGAAAGCTATCCTGACACAATTATGGTGAAAACAATAACAGCGCAGTGAGAGCCGCCGCGTGATTGATAATACTGGGCGGGGGGGGCCTAAGCGGCCCCTCCCTGAGGGGCTCTCCTTCGGCATTTGTCAGACAAATCCCTTTGTCAACCTCTCACTTTTATTCATAAGAATTTGGCCCCTAAGAAAGACATCAGACCAGGAGTGGAGGGGAGGGGGTTAACATCATCCTTGCGCAATGTTAACCTCTGCATTGATGAAGCTAATTCACATTTCCTCAGCCCACCCCACGGGGGCTCCTGGGACGGAGGGGGGGGGGGGGGGGTGCAGTGGGACTCCCTCTTGACCCGGGCCCTCCTCCACATGGGGGCCGCCGTTGATGCAGTGCGCTGAAAGGCCCCGGGAGTGAATGTTGTCCTGGCCGCCTGGAATGACAATGGGGGGGCATATGGTTGTGTGTGTTGGGGGGGTTCGGTCGTGGCAGCCTCCATATTCAGCTGCGCAGGGTTGCCAGGTGCTGCATGAACGGACCCACTGAGAGCTGACAAATCAAACGCTCGTGGCCCCGCAGAGGATGCGGGCGGGAGGGGTGTGTTTGAGAGGGGGGGGGTCATCTGATCAGATAAAACAAAACACCCCCCACAACTTTGATCACTGCTGATTTGGGTGTTGATCCCTCTAATTAGAGCCCCGCAGAGAGCAAGATCAGCGGATGGAGCCGTAATCCTCGCGCAGCTCCATCCTGATGACTGTTCACTCCAGCCGGCGAGCCGCGGCAGCATCTGCTGCGGGCCGGACCGCCAGACGCCAGCCTTGTAAGAGGGCCATCGCGGGCTAATTGAAAGACAGAGGCCATCCTTCAGAAGCAGCGTTTGGTGGTAGGGAGGGAGGGAGACACACCTGACTCCAGTGGATGCTGTGCGTAAAACGTGCGTAAAAACTCAAACAAAAACCTCACAGATCCACTTTGATCGATTCACCTTGGAGTAATCAACTCCAGAACTGCTGCTGTTTACTCTTCCCAATGTGACAAATTGGATTTTCGGTTATTTTCCACCTCAAGGTCTCTTTGTCCTCCTTTGCATCCAGGAAGGATGAAAGAAAAAAAAAACCGCCGCCCCCACAAATGAAAACTAAAGGATTGCTGCCATAATTCTCCACAGTTCTCCTCTGGCAGTTTTTATTACCAAAGGCTCTGAATAATCTTGGCCTTTTCCAAATAACACAATTCAGCAGCATCACGCACGCCGTGTTTTATGGACGCGCGTGGATGAGGAAGGCGGAGCGCGGCGGCTCCGCGCGCTCATCAGCGGGAATCCATCAGGAAAGGAGCCTGTTTTTGTTTTTTCCCCCACATATGTGTGGCTTCAGATGCGCCCTCTGTAAATTGGGAATGTTCAGGCTGCGCCAACAACAAGTGAACAGGCCCCAAAGCCCATCAGTGTGATGAGGGCGGGCAGCCGGTCTGTTTCCGCTGGCAGCGCGCGGCGTGAGAGCGGCACCTGCTTCCGAGCAGGTGAGCCGCAGCACTCAGCTGATCACCGCAAGCTTCCCGCTAAAGTCACGGGAGCGGCGCCTCTCCGTGCAGTCTATTTGCTGGCTGACGGTGGTTTGCATTAGTGCAGCCACACAGCCGTGAAAAGGGTTCCTTAAAGAGGGGAAGCCGCCGCGCTCTGCTCCCTGCGGGGGGGTGCAAGAGCGCACACTTGTGGAGTTCTGACTTATTTTTTTATGATGTTTCTAACTTTTAGGTTCATAAAATTATATTTTATATTAAAATAATGAAATATGAATGTTTTAAAATAAGAAAATAAAATGCTGCTCAGTCAGCTGTTTATAATTACCACTAAATAAAAAAATGCTTGTTTTTTTATTCTGATATTTACACTGTAAGTCAAATATTGGATCCAAAAAAATAAATAAATTGTTACATTTAGAAATATTAGTTTTAATTAAATGAAATTTTTCTACTAAAGAGATAAATTAGGTGAAAACTATTTTTTTAACAATAAAAAATCACAGAAATTTTGTCTGTTGATCTGCTTAACCTTTTTCCAGTGTATAAAAGCCTTTCAGGTTCAGATAAACATGTAAAAAGGTCACTTACTTTTCATGTTCTGTGTAATGTTTTTATTTTATGTATTATTTTAATTTTGGGACAGCAATTTTTTTCATTAATATACATTTTTCAACAATTTATTTTGTCTACTTTTTCAAATAACTAAAAAAATCTTGAATTTTTCCCAATGTGTGAATTTTTTCCCATATATGCATTTATGTGAATCTGTGATGTTTTTAAAGTGTTATATTAATATTGAATGTTTGTTTATTTTATTTTATTTTGTGATTCTTTTCTGTTTTTCTGGATCTTGATGCTGCTGTGAGATTTTGTGAAACTTCCTTTTTCTTCTTCACATCTGTTCGGTTCGGTCTCTGTTGGAGTGGATGGGGGGGGGCCTCACACGCACGCGCGCGCACGCGGGTCGTCTGAGCAGTCCACGTTCATCACCGGGATAATGGAGCTGTGGCTGGCTGGCGCGCGCGCGCTCTGCCGCCCGCCGTCAGGGATTTGTCCTGTTATTACATCTCTACTCACTTAAAACACGGCAGTCTCTCCAGAGATCCACCTGCAGATAAATCCTCTGTCCTGCAGCAGGACGGGGGGGGTGAGGGGTGGGGGTGGGGGGTCTCCGTGAAGGCTTCCACGCGGGCCCCGCTGACCCGCCGGTAACCAACGCCTGATTTATGCCGCTTCAGTCGCGCCTTCCTCTGGATCTGCTGTCATGGGAGAAAACTGGGCCTTCAGGAGTCACCTGCCCCGCAGCAGCGGAGCTGCTCCTGCAGGAGGTCACTCGCTGAACCTCTGAGCTGCATGCGGACCCGAACCGCAGGCCCAGACGTAAAAACCCAATTTTCTTTGACCCTTCCAGAGCATCAAATAACACACATTAGAACACCTTATGTCAATATTCTGTCAGTAAAAATATTAGAAATGTTTACATTTTTATTTATTTTTGGCATGAAAAAATATTTTCCTGTCAAAAAAAATCTGAAAGAAATATTTTCAAATTAAAAAAATATATATTTCTGCAGCAGTCTAGTCTTTCATATTTTTTCTAAGGAAAAATACTTTAAAATGAGAATTTAAGAACATTTTGAAGAAAATTTGACAAAAATTCTGTGAGGACGATTTTTTTAAAATTTCATTCAATAAGCAAGCAAAATAATGAGGCCAAATGTCACAATTTAATCGCAATCGATGCGCAAAAACTTAAAAAATAAATAACACATTTTCTCATTAATCATGACACCTCCTGGTTACGTCATGACCTCTAAATAAAACCAGTTTCTTCAAAAATGACTTGAGCTTCCTTTACGTGCGAATTAAACACTATCATGATACAAAAAGACGAAGAAACCTTTTCTCCTGCCGTGTGAACGCAGCGTCGCTGGATGGATTCCGGCGCCAGAAAACCTGTCAAACCTGCAGGATGCTCTGAGGAAGAGGAGAGGAAATCGTCCTCGGATGGAGTTAAAACAGGAGCCCTTTCGCCTGAGTTATGGCCCGGCTCTGGCTCGCTCTCCCTCCCGCCCCAGAGGAGGCGTCGTCAGGGCTGATATACGGCCCGATTCTGCGGAACAAAGGATGAGCCACGCTTCAGGCCGAGCACAGCTCCTCATGCAGCAGAGCCGCGGCCTCCTGCAGGCGGTCGAGTGTGCAGAAGCGCCGCGATGATCCGCAGACTTTTCCCCGGCGCGCTGAACTGCGGCTGCGGGAAGTTTCGTGCGTAAAGACGCGCGTGCAGATGAGATTCTCTCACTCCTCCCTCCCTCCCCGCTTCCCCTCATGCAGATTCTCTCCACTCCTCCTCCTCCTTCCAGCCATGCGTCCTAATTAATGGACACCCTCAACTAAATTAGACCAAAGATGATAAGAGCACAAAGCATTATAATTCCGCCGGGCTCCTCCTCCTTCCAGCCATGCGTCCTAATTAATGGGACACCCCCAGTCGCAAAAAGCCCCGCACTGGACTGCAACAGAGTCAAAGAGTGAAAGGGAAGAGGGCGACAGTGCCACTGGAGATAATTGATCACCCACCAATCAATGATAACTTGTTAGTATTCGTCAACTCTGTGGAGCTCGCCATTTTCAGGGAGGCGTCTCACTCCTGCGGATCCGGGACCGGCTCTCCGAACTCCTCGGATTAAGATCCTCTTCCTGCGCCGCTCTCCTCCGCTTTCCCCGCTTTGACTTCGCCTCCAAACTGTTATGTGACTTTTCCCTCCCGACGGCCCCGCGTGTCTTTCCGCCTCCAAAAACGCAGCCCGCAGACCGACGATGACATCCAAAGAAGTGGCCAAGTGTGATGCGGGGGGGGAGCACCGGAGGAGAAGTCCTCTGGACCACTTGCCGCCTCCCGCCAACTCCAACAAGCCGCTCACCCCCTTCAGCATCGACGACATCCTCAACAAGCCGTCGGTGAAGCGCAGCTACACCATCTGCGGCACCGCTCACCTCATCTCGTCCTCCGAGAAGCACCGCGCGTCCGGCATCCCGCTGTCCAGCCGCGCGCTCCTGACGCAGACGTCCCCGCTCTGCGCGCTGGAGGAGTTAGCCAGCAAGACCTTCAAGGGGCTGGAGGTCAGCGTTTTACAGGCGGCGGAAGGTAATTGTATTGTATTTATTTGGAATTAAAACTTAAATTCAATTTTTCCACATTTTTTTACTCCTTCAGAAATTATTATCATTAAATGTAGAATCGAATAAACTTCCTTCATTTTTTTTCTACTAATTTAATCATTTTGGGTTTTTTTTTTTAAATGTAATTTTTCATCTCTGCGTCCCGGTGGGTTCTATTCTCCCTGTTTTTGCGCACACACTGTCGCGGTTCTGACGCAGATTCTGCTCCCCCGCAGGCCGGGACGGCATGACCCTGTTCGGCCAGAGAACCACGCCGAAGAAGCGCCGGAAGTCCCGGACCGCCTTCACCAACCACCAGATCTACGAGCTGGAGAAGCGCTTCCTGTACCAGAAGTACCTGTCGCCCGCCGACCGGGACCAGATCGCGCAGCAGCTGGGCCTGACGAACGCGCAGGTCATCACGTGGTTTCAGAACCGGCGGGCCAAGCTAAAGCGGGACCTGGAGGAGATGAAGGCCGACGTGGAGTCGGCCAAGGCCATCGGCCAGGTGCCGTTGGACAAGCTCGCCAAGCTGGCGGACCTGGAGAAGTGCGCAAACGGCACGCTGGGCCACCCGCGCGCCGAGTCCCCCGCGCGGGGAGGCCAGCAGGAGCACGAGCTCGCACAGAAACTGCGGACGTCGCCGCTGTCCCCCTTCTCGGACCACACAACAAGTAAGGAGTGCTCAGAGGACGAGGACGTGGAGATTGATGTGGACGACTGATGGCGCGGCGCCGCGCCTCCGGAGGACTTGTAAACTTACTGCTTATAATGTAAACCCATGAGTCCGAACATGATGTACCAAAATGTAATGACTCCACACCGGCACAGACTCACAGTGACGCATGACAGGAACGGCCTCCTCTGTCGGACAAAGCAATATGAAATAACACCGTCACGATTCTTTTAGTCCCCGCGCAGTGCACGTGCACACCTGTCCTCCACCTGCGGATGAGCGCGCGCGCCTGTTTGTTTTCCACACACATTTTGCATGAAAATGCATGTTTTGATTTGTGGCCATTATCTATTTATTTCCCCTCCTTTTTTAAAAAAAAGAAAAAAAAAGAGAAACATTTTATTTAATTGCTTTTCTGTCACTGATGATGATGATGATGATGACGCGGTGTTTTCTTTTCTTTTTTCTTTTCTTTTTCTAATTATTGTTTGGATACAACAGATTTGCAGTCAGAAATGTTTTGTACACCTGGAAGTGCCTTTCTAAAATCAGGACATTATTTGAAAACCAATGCACAGACTGTATTGTACATAGGCTACTATGGGAATAAAATTTGCTTTTGGGAATATTTTCCATGTTGTAGTCCTTCTTAAGCACAGATTTATCCGCCCTCAGCACAGTTCTTGCGGGCCCCCCTCCTCTCTTTGTGTCCTTCCCCCCCCCCCCACTTTAAAACATTTTCTCTCCGCGCCTTTCACCTTCTAAATGCGTATCGTGGCTTCTTGACCCTCAGACACGTTTCTCTATTCGGGCTAAAAAATTTATGTGAGAAACACAAATCTGGTGGAAAAAAAGAGAGGAGGATGGCACAAAAAACGCGCAGTTTTTTGGGCCAGATTCCCCGGGCCTTTATGGAGCTTTTTTTTTTGTTCCGCGGGACTGGGCCGTAATTTTGAGCGTAAAGCATGAAAAGTGGGGGACAAATGAGCTGCGTTCCCTGATGGGACGCGCCACAAAGGAGCAGGGCCGGTCCCCCGCCGGCAGCAATACTGAGACAAGTGTGTCCCACCGCACAGAAAGGACGCGAACGTTTGGAAGCCATATGGTTTTTGAAATTTCCTCACAATTTCAGACAATTTGATGGATTGAGTTAACCCTCCCTTTAAGCAGTTTAACTGGGCGCGAACAAAGGCCATAAAGCCTACATAGACTCTCCCTTCATGAGGGCATCTGCGCCTGTTAATGTCTAGCCCCCTTTTCTTTGCCTGGCGTTTTGAACAAGTCAATGAATTACAATGAAAGTGGCCCTTTATTTGCGAGCCGCTTGTCTTTATCCGCCTTTTAGCTCCGGAATAATATGTTTGACTCCAGTCCAAGAACATTTCCCCAAACAAAAAAAATGGATTTTGTTGTGCGCAATGTGGAGCAGCCACGAAGTGTTTGGAGCTTTTGCCAAAGTCTGCTTAGGGAGCCTTTTGTTCGTCTGCTTCTCATCTTGGGCCTTTTTTGGGGCTTTTTTTTCTCTTTTGTCTTTAAGGGGTTTAATGGAGCTGAAAACATGTTGATGGGAGAAAGAGAGTGTCCTGAAAAGACGACCTCCCGTTTAACCCTCTTTGTTTAAGGAAAGCTTTTGTTTACAGTGTTTGCCTTTTTTTTATTTTAAAGGAAAAACATTTTCTGTAAACACGACCTCCTTGTTTAAGCTGTAAATAAATGACGCAAAATTTCCACCAAATGAAATAAGAAAGTGCAGATTGGAATGCGCGCGCGCTCCAAATCTTTCTGATGGATCCACTTGCTCATTTCACGAGGCCTTGTCAGGCGCCTGCTGATAAGTAATCCTCCAGTCTGAGGGAAGGCTTGCTGGTAATTAATATGGAGGCTTTAGGTGTATTTCAGTATTTCACTCCAAGATGGAAAAAATCACTACTTCAATCGTCCGGAAAATTGAAGTTTGATGCATGAGTCCCCGCTGAAACAATAGTGCGGCCGCTCTCTCTTCTCTGTCTCCCCTCCATCATTAGCAGAGAGTCAAAGTAGCGTCAGGAGTAAGAGTAAACTGCACTTTGATGGATTACTTCAATGTTTTCCACCTTGTCTGCGGAGAAAGCAAGCAAAGAAGAGGAATGGCCGCGCAGGCTGCAGCCGGTTGTCCCTTATAACAATAATTAGAACAGTTATTAGCGCGGGATAAGTAAGCAGCTTTTTCCTTTTTGGCCTGCAGTTAAAGCAGTCTATATTTCTAAATAGAGACAAAAATGTGGAGTTGTAATCATCAGGCTTCCCGTGGAGCCAGTTAATACTTCAAACTTCAATTTTACGGGCGATTGAACTAAGCATGTTCCTGACAGAATTGATGTATGTATTAATTTCCTTTAACTGTTGATTAATTAGGCTGCGCTGAAGGCTCGAATGGAACGGTTTGTTCAGAAAATTTGCATATTAATCAAATTCTAGTTGATCACTCAAATAATCAAGCTGGAGAATGAGGGGGAGGGGAGGGGGGGCCGGAATGTGTCCAGTTATACAGGCCCCTGCAGCTGCCGCGCGCGCCGGAATCGAACATCCACCCAGAACCAGACGGAACATCCGGACTGAGCGGGTTCTTGTGGAATGGGTTTAATCACATGGAAACAGCCGGCGGCGTCGGGAACAGGTGAGTGAGCACGAGCGCGCATGCGCGGCTCAGCATGGATGAAAATCCCGTTGATGGTTTTGGAGACATTTTGTTGTGCGTAAAACTGCAACAACCGCACGCGAGGAATGAGTCGGAGGAGCTCAAAACCAGCAACGAACGGAGATTCCGAGAGGGACGAACTGTGGATGATCCGTCTGCTGCTGACAGAAAAGTTTGGCAACAACAGCAGAGACTCAGCTGCTTCTGGAGACACGAACAGCGACACCTGCTGGCGGGATTACTGACACTGACCATTCAAGTTTTTGTATTTAAACAACTCCTTTAAACAACCCGGTCTCAGTGAAATGCGTCCCTATTCCACGGCTTTGCACCCTCGGAATAACGTGCATAGTATACGCCAAACACGGTTTTTGCGTGCATATGATACGCAGTTGCAGCCCATTCAAAACAACAGGAGCGGCTTTTAGGTTTCGTTTTGATCACGTGGTCGGATGTTTAGGTTTCTCCGGATCAGGTCACTGATCACGTGACTTTTGAGTTTCTGTCCGGCACCGTAGATCCACTCTTTTTCTGGTGGAAAATCCCTCAGAATAAAATATTTTGTGGACTAATCTTTATTTTGATAATATTTCTAGCGAGAAATGTACCCGTTACTATCACGACATGCATTTATTTTGGACATACAGTTCGTAGTTTGTCTGTTGTGCTTGACTTTTCGGGCTCAAAAATCGTAAAACAGCAACGTCTGGGGTGCACGGAACAATCACGGAACCGGGCGATCAGCAGGATTTGGGACCCGACCCGCATCGGTGCTGGGTCAAGGTTAGGGTTAGAGTAGGTTCGGAGAACCCGCCCGGAACCGTTTTAATCGGGCCCGAATGACTTCTGTAAAGCTAGAACGTAATCACTGCCTGACTACTTCCGGTCCAGGAGACGGTCCAAACGTGACCCCGAAACGAAGATTATCAAACATAAAATAATGTTTCTTTAATTTCTGCCTCATAAACAAACACAAATGTCGGTTATTTTAAGTGACAATAACGAGTGATGCTTTCAGACAAAATGAAGAAAGAAAAACACAATTGGGTTATTTTTTACTGTTCATTTTATTATTATTGTTCATATATTAATATTTTTAATATAATTATTATTATTAGTGGCAGTAGAAGTAGCAGTATTAATTTATTATTATTGTTGTTATTATTATTATTATCATCATTATTGTTATTATGTAAAATATATATATAAAATGAATGACATAAACAAAATCCAATTGATTCATAAATTCATTAATACATTCAAAAATATATTAATAATAAATAATATCATTGTTATTATTATTTTTAATAATAATAATGTTATTGTTGTTATTATATCAATAATAAATAAATAATAATAATTATTGATCCATAAGATCAACAGACTCCAAGTTTTTATGATTCTTGAAAGCTGAAGGGTCAAGAGAGAATCTCACTATTCAGGGAACATTTTTTATTGTTATTATTTCTTCAAATTTTATTGATACAGGTTTGTGTCTGTTGTATACTTGGTTTAATAAAATATCAGAGGGTGGTGCTGTATCATCCATAGGATGAAACATAAATGTAACGTAGCGCTGTCTGATTTCTTCTGGTCTAGCAGATGAAAATAGTGATCTCAGAACACAGATTCTAAACCATCAGAATAATGTTCCTGTGATTTCTGCCTCATAAACTAGTCACGTTTATTCACAGGGCAAGCTTCTCAGTGGCAAGAACAAAATATGGAGGACATCACCTGGGTTTTGGGAGGGAATTTAACATATTTTAGGGTGTATAAACACTTGGGCTGTGTTTTGATCACTGTTCAAGTGACAATTAGACAGTTGTTTTCAACATTATTTGCTTCTTTGTGTTCAAGACGTACTCTTTTTAATGTACATTCTTTCATGTGTCTCAACTACATAGTGGCAATGGAACGCTTTTATGTTGCTATGGCGGTAACAAAGGACGCTAAACAAAACTGGAAAGAAGAAAGATCTCAAATCAGAATAAGAGGGAGAAAGAAAGGAAAAAATAACAGTAGACAACATCGAAACAATGTTGCACAAGAGTAAATACATAAATATATTATTCTTAAAAGAAAGGCGCAGGATATGTTTCACAACTTGCAGTTTCTCATAAAAATACATGTACAAATTAAAATCTATTAACTATTTTAAGAGTGTGTTCTAAAAATTCAAATAAGACAGGCTGATTTACATCAGTAATTCATGTTTGAAACCAACAAAAACTAGTGGCACTGTCAAAAAAACAACATTTATTTATCAAATTTTTCAAGTATTATTAAAGTATTAATACCAAGTTTTTCTTTTTGGTTTTCTGTTTTTAGACTAAATCTAATCGTTTTGAAATTTAAAAGGAACACTATTGAAAGTTAACCAGCACTGAAAATCATAACAGAAAAATTTAGATTTCTACCATTTTTAAAAACAATGAATAAAACAGTTGCCAAACTATTTATTTTTCATTGCTGCAAGAAGTGTCCGTATTTTTGTCAATATTTAAAATATTATGAAGTTTATAATTAGATGGATAAATAACATTCAAGATTTTGAAGTGATTTTCTTTTGCTTTTGGTTCAATTAAATAAACAATAAATTTCCAACACAGGTCTCAGTAGATCTTCTGATTCTCTTCAGTCAGTCCCTGTCTGCTTGCAGATCCACCATGAATGTGGTCAGAACAGAATGCATTATGGCAGTGTAGAAGATGGTCAACAGCTCCTGACACAAGATTTTTCAGTCACTTCTTAAGCTATCACGGGAAGTCCAACCTCTGCTGGGCCTTTCTCCAGAGTGAGTCAACCTGGGAGGTTCACTTAAGGTCTCTCGAAAAAGTGGACCCTAAGAACGCGTATGGGTCTATAGAGGGGACTGTTCTGTTCAGAATTGTGTGAAGAGGATGGGGATGGGGGGGTTGTGTTCCTTCTCCCTGAGGTCCACTGTCATCTCTACAGTTTTAAGTATGTTCAGCTCCGGGTGGCTTTGGCTGCACCAAAGGACAAGACGCTCAGTTTCCCGTTCTAACAAGTGGAAGAAAGCACAGTGACGTTTTGATGGAGGAGCTCTGGGATGATGGTATTAAATGCAGAGCTGAAGGCCACAAACAGGATCATATAGTTCCCTGCAGAGTCAAGGTGGTGTCAGATGTAGTGGAGAGCTGTGTTGACTGCATCGTCTGCGTCATTTAATCACGTGAGAGAGGACTTCTTAGGAACTGGATGATGGTGGATCTGTTGAAGAGACGGGTGAAACTTTGAGGCAGCTGGTCAGAGCAAACGTTCAGACAGGATGGAGACACTCCATCAGGTCCTGGAACCTCCTGATCTTCTGCTTCTGAAACTGTTGATGCACATCAGATCCTCAGTCCAGGTTAGGTGTCCAGTCTGAAGAAAGTTGAGACAAGTCGATCCTTTAAATTAAGATTGATGGGGGAGGGAATGCTATGTTCCTTTGGAACCTGAATAGAAGTCGTTATGGTGGCAGCTCTCTGGAGGGTGGGGGTGGGGCATCTCTTTTCATGAGAGTCTGCAGAAACTTAACAAACTGCAGTTGTTGGCAGAAAACTGCTCTGTTATCTTTGCAGTGTTGGTCATATTAGCTCCCTTGATCTTCTTTTTCATCTTGTTCCTGACCTATTTCTAAAGGTCACGACCCCTGATCCTTTAGGCCTCTTCCTTGTCCTTGCGTTGCCTCAGCAGCTGTAAACCATTGTTTGATGTTGTTGAATTTGCAGAAGGTTTTGGTCTGCAGGCATGTCCTCACAAAAACTGATCTTGGTGTTCCAATCTTTGCATTTTTCATCTTTGGACTCATCCGTTCATAACAGTCTTCACTTTGGGTTTAGCTGATTTCAGCTTTCTTCTGTCGGTTGGGATGACATGAGGCAGTGGTTTGAAAGTCTCAAAGCGCAGCGCAGTGGACTGAGTGGCATCGTGTAGTAGTGGAGTGTTCGTGGGACAGGTCACCTGCTGTTTGTAATAAACTTAATTACATTTGAAAAATATATGAAAAAACAAAACAGCACTGAGCCCTAAAGAGCCTGGATAACCCTCGATGGGGCTTTAAGCTCGAGGATCCTGTAAAACCTGCTGATGGGTCGCTCTCTTTAGAATTGATACATACGTCACTGTTGAAGTGTGGGACCTCTGTAAAATTCAAAATTCATCTATACATTTAAAAAATGTGAAATAGCTTTGGTATGAACTCAAAATCTGGAAAGTTAGACTATATTTCTTCGCAGAAGTGAAACATCCCAGAATGTACTGCACATTTTAGGAGGAGACGGTTGAAATTTTACTCTGTTAGCAGCAAAGTCGACAAAGTTAAGCTCCAATTAATGTCATGTATTGCATAAAACTTGTCTGAGTTTCAGGGAGGACTGATCAAACAACCCATGTGTGATCATTGTTGTTTAGGAACAATCCTCTAAACTTCTTAAAATGTACAAACTAGGAGTTGTTACTACGCAGAGTCTAAAGTCCTTGTCACCAACAGATTACATTAAACACAAGCATACAAGAATCCTGAAGTTCTAAATAATTACGTTTCAGAAAAACGAGTTTGTCAATTTTTACAGCACTGTCAACTTTACCAATTTAAATCTAAAAATCATCTGCTCATTTATCAATTTAGCAATACCAGAGCTCATATTCATTTATATCATTATTTTATTAATAAATAATTTGTTTAAGCCTCCCATCTCTTTGACCTGTATGATAAGAAGTTAAAAGTAACTATTCACAATAAATTAGAGATATTATTTACATACATTTGGTACAATGTACAAATCAAAACAATTACATAGTCAGCCCAAAACGACTTGTTTATCTCGCACCAAAATTGCTTCCCAACCCAATCTCTAGTGAAACTTGACGGTAATTCTCCAAATATCCTAAAGCTTTTTTGAATGGTGTAGACCAGGGGGGTCAAACTCAGTCGCACAGGGGCCAAAATACAAAACACGTCTTAGTTTTTGGGCCAAACGGGATAAACATTTATTGAACACACTAGAACTACATTATTAAAACTTTAAAACTGTAACTTTTTAATACAATTATGAATTAAATATTAATGGCATCACCAGCGAAGATGTTGGTGTGAATCCTGTAAGCTGAATTTGATTGCTGAAGATGAGTGCTGATAGATTAATTTTAATAAAGAATAAAAAATTGTCTGAATAATGAGATTCTCTCTTGACCCTTTCAGCTTTCAAGAATCATTAAAACTTGGAGTCTGTTGATCTTGTGGATCAACAATGTATTTATGAATCAATTGGATTTTGTTTATGTCATTCATTTTATATATATATTTTACATAATAACAATAATGATGATAATAATAATAATAACAAAATAATAATAATTAATACTGCTACTTCTACTGCCATATAATAATAATTATATTAAAAATATTAATATATGAACAATAATAAAATGAACAGTAAAAAATACCCAATTGTGTTTTTCTTTCTTCATTTTGTCTGAAAGCATCACTCGTTATTGTCACTTAAAATAACCGACATTTGTGTTTGTTTATGAGGCAGAAATTAAAGAAACATTATTTTATGTTTGATAATCTTCGTTTCGGGGTCACGTTTGGACCGTCTCCTGGACCGGAAGTAGTCAGGCAGTGATCACGTTCTAGCTTTACAGAAGTCATTCGGGCCCGATTAAAACGGTTCCGGGCGGGTTCTCCGAACCTTCCCTAACCCTAACCTTGACCCAGCACCGATGCGGGTCGGGTCCCAAATCCTGCTGATCGCCCGGTACCGTGATTGTTCGGTGCACCCCAGACGTTGCTGTTTTACGATTTTTGAGCCCGAAAAGTCAAGCAAAACAGACAAACTACGAACTGTATGTCCAAAATAAATGCATGTCGTGATAGTAACGGGTACATTTCTCGCTAGAAATATTATCAAAATAAAGATTAGTCCACAAAATATTTTATTCTGAGGGATTTTCCACCAGAAAAAGAGTGGATCTACGGTGCCGGACAGAAACTCAAAAGTCACGTGATCAGTGACCTGATCCGGAGAAACCTAAACATCCGACCACGTGATCAAAACGAAACCTAAAAGCCGCTCCTGTTGTTTTGAATGGGCTGCAACTGCGTATCATATGCACGCAAAAACCGTGTTTGGCGTATACTATGCACGGTATTCCGAGGGTGCAAAGCCGTGGAATAGGGACGCATTTCACTGAGACCGGGTTGCCTTTAAATCACATCTGTCAAAGTCAAGGCCCGAGGGCCGGATCCGGCCCTTCGGGTAGATGCATTATGCCCTCTAAATCATTTTATTTTATTGTTAATAATGGACAGATGTTATCTTGTGCTCATTTTGTATGATTTTGAAAAATTATATTTTATGGAGAATAAAATATTGAAAGTTATTTAAGGTTTAAGTTGATTTATTCTGGAATAATATTCCGGCCTTTTTATTATTCATATTAATGTTGAAAAGTTACAGTTTTAAAGTTTCAAAAATTGACATTCTGCTAATTTTTTGGACTATTTTGACATTTACCAAGATTTTTTTAGTCTATTTTTGGAGTTTAACTAATATTTCAGCTACATGCTATATGTTTTGGCTAACTTATTCTTTTTTAGGCTATTTTGAAGTTTAGCTATTTTTTCAGCTACTTGCTAGCTGTACTGGATAAGTTTTCTTTTTAGTTTTTCAGGCTAATTTGAAATTTAGCAAATATTTTAGCTTCAGTGGTTTTTTATATGAACTACAGCATCTTCAGTGGCCAAATTTACAGTCTTCCCACTAGCATTATCGCAGGTAATTATGTTAAAAAGTTGCTGTTTTTAAGTTTTAAAAATGATGTTTAAATAAATGTTTATGATGTTCGGCCCGTGATCTTGGGTGTGTTTTTGTGTGATTGAGTTTAACACCTCTACTTAAAATAATTAAAGACTCATTTTTTGTTATACCAAGTTGACCAAGCTTTTGTCTATCTCACTTTTAAAACTTAATTTTTGCTAAACATTTTTACTGATGTTGTTGAACTTTTACAAAATTTAAAGATAACAGTCTTTAAGAAGCACTAAGTGTCTATTCAGCTTTTTTTCTCAGTGTTTTATTGTTTTGTTTTCAGTAGTAGTTTTATGGTTTGTCAGATATAGCTGAGCAGGATTTCTGCAGGACAAAAGCAACTCTTTAGTGAAATAAAACTCAAAAAATGACAAATAAATCAATGCTTGAGTTTGTTATTACTATTTTAATAAACTGTGATTAACTAATAAACTATCATTTGAATCAATTCTTAGTGATATGCACATTTACTCGACTACAAATAGTAGACTCCAAAAAATACTGCACTGATCCATTTAGGTTGAGATACTTCCTGCTGAATTCTTTAAATATCCACGTGTTAGAATAAATATACTTTTATAAGAGCAGTATAAGAGAGCAAATAGAGGGTCAGATTAAATGAATTAATGAATTAAATGGAAACTTGAGATTTTTTACTTTTTTGGTTTGATTGAAGAATTTGAGATTGAAGTGGAACACCTTGACTTTTCTTGGTGGAATGCTGGCTGTGAGGTGCGCTGAAACACACCCGAAGTCCACACTCTGTGTGTTTTGTTTTTTTTTTTTTTTTTTGAAGGGTTGGTGGTCCAAACTGAGAAATCACTTCATCCTCACTAACACTTCAAACATGAAAAGAGCAGCTTGATTATTAAAGTGAAGTATGTAACTGAGGGATCTTACATTTAAAAACACAAATGTTAGTAAAGAACTTCCTTTCACTCTTCAACATCATCAATCTGGCATCTGTTTCGTTCACAACAAACTTGAGTGAGAGCAGCACATACCAACAGCTGACTGGTTTGGCATCTGTTGTTGCAAATATAATTACAAAAACACAAGTGCAGCTCAAATACGCTGAACTTTTTGCATGATTTTGGAGATTTATTCTGTTTGAGCTTTTTAAAATATTATTTTCAATGAGCAAAATGATTTAAAGTCACCCAGATAAAAAAGAGGAACAAATGAATGTCAGATCTACACATAAAATGATAAATAAAACATATTTTTTATTCAAGATGTCAGTAACATAGGACAAAATAGAAGAGAAATAAAAGTTTAAAAAAATTAAAATGTAGAAAACTTTTTCAAACATTTTATTTGATAAACAAACATGTAAAATATAATTAAATCCACAATTTTCAAACCTAATAGTAGTAAAATATGCTGGAGAAACTGTGGAATGAAGCTTCCTAAACACAGAAGGATGCTGGTCCACAGAGGAGGCCTTGTCATTCATGATGGCGTCTGGACTTTGGGGGTTCTTCAGGATTTCTTTATCATACTGTAACATGTCTGGACAGCCTCTGTGATCATGCAGGCATATGTGGTTGGTTGTTTATGATCCACATCAAAGTTTCTTTCCCAAATAGTCCTCCTGATTCCATAAAGAGATCCCTGGTTCCTTTGAGAACGAGCGTCTCTGTTCTCTTGCAGATAAACCCTGGTGCGGTTCATCTCAGTGTGACTGCAGACAAGCTTTCCACAGACCAAAGACAGGAAGAGAACCAAAGGGAGGAGATGCTGTTATATCAATGTGAGGATAAACACCTCATGAATCTCAATTAGTTTGTCAGTCAATGTGAGGAGATGCAGGAGCTTCTTCAAACATGAGAGTCAGAGGACGAGCAGAATAGTCACTTTTCCTCTGTCTTGTCACAGCTGTAGGATTTTCTCCAGGCAGCTTAGTCCATCTCAGCCTTTGCTTCAACTGGATGTACAGTGTGTATTTGTTTGTGTGTGTTATTAGTGTTCTCCCACTCCATCCACAGAACTAACCGAAGAGAAAAATCTAGAACACAGAAATAAAAAGTGAAAATGAGAACATTTGCAGCCAGCTATTTTTTTCAACTATTTTTTCTTTTTATTTGAATGTTGTCAAATGTTACAATTAGTTTAGTTTAGCAGATTTGAGACACAAAAAGCAGGAATAAAGGAATCACTTTTAATAAAGCAGGAATAAACGGATAAAGACATTCAAACCAAGGGAACAATTTTTACAGTGTCATTTCAATTAACATTATGTGTCTTATACTAAAGCATTTTTCAAAAATGGGTTAAAACAAATACGGTTTGAAGAACAATATAAAAGAAGTGTAATTTATTTAGCGCAATAGATTGTGAATATCCTGCTAAAAAATGTTTGGGCAGATTTATTCTAGATATGATACATTTTGTGCATCACAAGAGGGAACAATTTGTCATCTGTGTGAATTTTATATATATATATATATATAATATATATATATAATATAATATATATATATAATATATAATATATATATATATATATATATATATATATGTGTGTGTGTATATAAATATTATCTGGCCTGATGTTGGAAATTACGTTGTTCGTAAAAATATAAAAACAATCAAACTTTCAGAAAAAAGACATGGACACAGACCAGAACTTTATTTTAGAAATACTAAAGGTTTTGTCTCTGGGGATATTTTATATTCATGAAAGAAAATGGTTTAACTCTAAACATAATTCTGTACACCTTTGTAAAATATAATGCCATTTGGTAATATCATCAAATAAATAGAACAAAAACAACAAATCAAAACAATTTAAACAACTGTAATTTTTGAAAAGGCTATTTTTTTTTTGTAAACTCTGTAGTTCATTGTTACATTGCCCTGTACTTTGTTTTTTTATCTTTTTCTTTTGCTGTTTCATTCACACTTTTGTTGTAAATAAAGTTAAAAAAAAAAAAAAAAGAAAAGGGAAAAAAAAAAGGGCAGTGAGGAACAGCCGCATCTGACCAGCAACACCAGCTTCAAGTGACGCACAACTGTTGGAAAATCTGCTTTTCATTTAAAAAAAAAAATCCAATAAGGCCATCTGCTGGAGCTCCAAACTGAACTTTTTGGACTTCCTTTCTCAGACATATTTGTTGGGAAATTGTTTGCCAGTTTCCTCTGAGGAGCAAGGGAAAACAAAAAGGAAAAATTTTAAAATCTTGCATATTTTCAATCCAATAAATGAATATATACAAAGACTGAAAAAAAAGATCTAAACAAAAAATATAATTTTGTAAACACAAAGAAACAGTCATACACATATTTTGGACCTGTAAGCAAACTAGTTTGGAACAAATTGTCAGCTCCTATCAGCACTCAAATCTGTCCCCATTTCTTCCTGACTCAGGAGAGCTTTCTTCATGTTTTCATTTTTTTTTTTTAAGATAATGAGCTCTTTCATTATTCTGTCTGATACATCTTCTAATTTAATTAATAAAATGTAATATTTATTAAACCAAATTTAGCATTAATTTTAAATATTTCTTTGAATTAAAAATCTGACATTATTTGCACACTACAGTATTTTTCCTAGTAACAACAAAAAAGCAATTAAATTACAAAACCACACAGTTTTACTTTTATTTGTTTATTTATTAATTAATTTTATTTTTATACTTTTGTAACCCTTATCTGTTTTTGTTTGTTTTCTGGGAAAAAGTGTAAATTTTCGTCTGTTCTTTGCTGTATGTCATGTAAATGTAGTGAATAAAGTTATCAACAAAAAAAAAAGAAGAATGTCGGCTATTTTTGTCATAGACATAGAAAGATAGACGCCGCATCACGTGATCCTGAGTGAACCAGCGGAGCCGCCATATTCCTGGGGTCAACCTAAGCTAGGCTACATTCACAACCACATAGACTGAACCACTGAACGGAGAATCGCAACCGATTGCAACCATGCCTTTTGCTTGTGCAGCCTTCGGATGCAATAATCGGCGCTCGATTCAGAGCCGATCACGTGGAATTACATTTCACAAGTAAGTTTTAACATTGTTTTTGTTTTTTACAAGTTTTTCAAGCCACCTGAACGTGTAATCGTAAACGACGTTATGTGGCTAACAGCAAATATGCTAGCGGCAAAAACTGTTCCTCCCTCGTGTATTATTTTACTATATTGTTAATATTTTTTCCTCTTATATAATTTCCGAGGTTTCCCAGTGAGGTGGAATTACGGAGGAGATGGGAAGTTGCGATGAGAAGACGAGAAGGATTTTGTTGTCACCGAGTTCTCCAGGCTCTGCAGTGAGCATTTTAAACCGGATGATTTTGACCGGACTCTGTTTTTCATAAAGTACGGCTGCACCACATGGCAAAAATGACTACTCTGGAGTTTCAGAGTGCCAGCACACGCAAGAAACTGTCTACACAAGTTCTCTTTCAGGGGTTTTAGTTGTGGCATTTTGTGCACAACTAGTAGTATAGTATGTATGTTCTCATAGTTTTGAAGTTTCTTGTTTACTAAAACAAAATGTATTTCGTTATTTTTATTCTGTAACGTAGCAGATGTTGAAATGTTTATTGTGCATTAATGCCATAGGATAAAGTCTATTATGTGTTTGATTTTCTTTGTTAAGGCTGAACAAATTTCCCCCTAACATTTGAAACACATTTTTACTGAGATGCCATTACATGTTTTTTTTCTGTGTTTTTTGGTAGGTTTGATGAGTTAAAATTGTTTTTCAACCCTCTCAGATGGAGAAAATTCAAATAAATAAATAAATAAAATAAACTATCAAACTTGTTTTGCATATTAAATCAATTCTTTCTTCATTAAAATACCATAATCATATGATATATTATGTTTAAAAGCATAAAACATGTTTTTTTTTAACTCTCAGAAACATTCCTCATTAGAAACAATGGCACTGCAGGGGCACTTTGACCTCGTCAAGATGGCGGCGCGTTAAGACGTCAGCTCCAATAGGGGGCGACAAGCGATGCGGCGTCTATCTTTCTATGTCTATGATTTTTGTAGTCAAACGAACGCTTGCGTAGTTCCGGCGCGTGGATGACGTCACCACAGTTGGCGGTATTTTGAAAAGCCAGTGGACAAAGCGTCGTGTCCTTTTTCCGCTGTGAAAGTGTGGATTTGCTGAGAAGATGGTAAGTTTTTTAAAGAGTGTCCTTCTACACACGCGCGCACACATTTTTCTGATTGTTTTTGTTCCACGTCGGGACAATTCCCGCGCGGATAAAGACGTATGTATTATTAAACTAAGCTAACTGTGCTCCTCCGTCCAGGAGGCGGGGAGCCCGCTGCCGGAGGCCGCTCAGGAGGAGCTGCTGGAGCTCTGCGAGGAGCAGTTCGCTCACCTGGAGAAGGTAAAACTCCGGTAGAAGCTGCTGTCAGTCTGACGGTCTGTGCGGGAGATGTAACCGCGTGTGCGCATGTCTGTGTCGCAGCTGCAGAACGAGCTCCTGCTGTGTGAACCAGACTTCAGTGACAGCCCGCAGGAACAGGTGAGAACCCAGGAGATCCAAATAATGGAATCTTTATTTACCAATTCCACCAAAAGCAGAAGAAAATCACTTCAAAATCTTAAATTCTATTTATTAATCTTATGATTAGCTTCATTATGAATTCAATATTGACACTGCACTTTTTGCAGCACCGACAGAAACAGTTGAGCATATTTTATTTTGATTTTCAATGCAGGGTAACCCGTAATAGTATTTATTTCCCTCTTTTTTATTTCCAAACTATTACTACTATTAATACTTTAATATTATTTGTAAAATTTTATACACATAAACGTCGTTTATTTTTTTTTTTAATGTGCCCCCAGTTTTTGTTGGTTTCAAAACTGAAATACATAGATGGAAGACAACTTTAAAAGGATGTGAAATGCCTAAAATGTATGTCTTTTTAGGATTTTTAGAACGAATTTCTGAAAGATTATTTTTATGAGAAACTATAGGCACTGTATAGTAACATATATTCTTGTTCTTTTAAGAAAAATATGTTTATATATTTTACTCTCGTACAATTTTGTTCACAGTTTTTTTTCTCTTACTCTGATTAGAGATCTTGTTTATGCATGCTGCTTTGTTTTAAGGCATTTATACTTGATAATAATTGTATTATTTATTTTTTTTAGATATTCATGCTGTATTATTGAAACATTGGTAATTAAACAACAACAAAACTAATGGAATTCTCCAGAAAAAACAAAAAGAAGTAAATATAGAGACCAAACCACAGTTAAATTAGCTTGTTGTTTTTGTTGTTTTTTTCAATAATTTTCAATAATACCAGATCATTCCACTTTGCAGATCATCTTAATAAATTGATAAAATGCTTTGATCTATTAGAAGTAATTTAAAGAATAGAAAGAGTTGGTGTAATACAGAAGTAGAGAGTCATGGGAATAGATTCTCCACAGCCACGCCCCCTGGAGGAAGTTGTAAGACATGGCAGTTTTGTTGTGATGTTTACCAACATTCATTCCTACTAAATAATTCACTTAACTTCAGGTGTGGAGCATCATGGGAGTCGGGTCATTTGAGTGAGGTGTTCCACAGCACAACTAACCCGGTTCAGTTTTAAGGGTTTTGGGTCAGAACCATTTTTTTGTGCTGACGAGTAAAAACCAAAAATATAATAAATGAAAGAAATATTGATAATTTAAACATGAGGCGGTGGAGGCTATGGAAACAGGATTTCTGGGGTCTTCTGCATGTGTTGAGCTTTAAATTTTGGTTTCACTAACAGATGCAGAACAGACTGATGGCAACAGAAGCTGAGCTGAAGAAGCGGCAGACAGAGGAGCCGAAGTGTAAGTCCTCCATCTGACTGAGAAACTGACAAACTGAATTATTAGCAGCACAAATCACAGCTTTACATAAGGTATAAAAAAGTCTGAATCCAGGATCATCCCGATCCGTTTCTGCTTTTCCTTCGCTCCATTAGTGCTGGCGGAAAATCCAGACGTTTTGCTTCACACCGGAAAAGAGGAGGTACCTATCACGGAAGAAAAAGAGCTCCCAGTTTCTTCTTCTTCTTTTGTTTTTGAACATTTGTCGTTTTGTGCGTGCAGCTGCTGAAGCTGTGCTCTCAGCTGGAGACGGTTCTTTCTTGTTGTGAAGCAAAGAGGGACAAACTGAGAGAGACCAAAGAGCTGTGAGTCCACCATCCGAAGCTTCACAAACGCCAGACACGCCTGAACCCTGAATCTGACCTCACCTGTTTGCTAGTGAACAGAAATGGCTGGAGGAGAAGGTGCAGGTGCTGAAAGCAGTCAAAAGCCACGTCAAAGAACTTCAAAAGGAAAAGGAGAACGTTTCAGCGCTCAGGTGAGACTGCAGAGCGATGGGATTCAGACCTGCAACAGGAGAGTCCATGTTCTTGTGCATCATCCAGCATGCTGCAGGACATCAAGGAGAAAATCCAGAAGATGAAGGCGTACCAGGAGACGCTGATGGAGTGTCTGGGGGACATCCTGGAGAAGCACGTTCCTCTTCCTCAGGTGGAATCTGCCCCCAGCAGGAGGAAGAAGGTGCAGTGATGCAGAGATGTGAGCAGGCAGAAGTGTCTCCCGTAAACCTTACAGTCCTGCGTTCTCGTTTCAGAGCGTGGAATGTGAGATAACCCCGGAGGTCGTTTCCCTCAGTGAAGTTCTGGAGGTGGGTTTGGCTTTTTTTGAGTCTAAATGTGTTTGGATTTCACTTTATTTTGAAATCAAAAACTGAAAAGCAAAATTAGGAGTCGATGACCCCTAAATGAGCTTTTTCTGTGTCATGATTTGATTGGCTGGCTATCGATTAGTACTGCCATGATTAGTCGACCAACTGACTATAAAAATATAGTCGACGACTAATTTAATAGTCGTTACTTTGCATTATATGTGGTCAGAGTGTAGTGAAATTGAAAGTTATAATAGCATTCGGCTAGCTTTTTGGACTATTTTAGCATTTATTAAGGTTTTGGAGGCTTTTTTGGAGTTTAGCTGATATTTCAGCTACATGCTAGCTATTTATGATAAGATAAGATAGTCCTTTATTCGTCCCACGGAGGGGAAATTTCAGGGTTACGGCAGCATTACAGATAGAAAAATTAGACAATTTACGTATTTACAAGGAGAAAAAAGTTATAGTGCGGAGATAAAATACAAAGAAGAGAAAGCAATTGCACTGTTATATGATTGATGTTGCAGAAATTGCACAACATATTTTTAAAGTGACTTAGATTGAGAATAAAAATAAAAAAATAAAGTGACAAAAATAAAGTAAAGTGACTGATGGCATCAACATTTTGGCTAATTTAGGATTTTTCAGTTTTTTAAGATAATTTGGAGTTAAGATAATATCTCAGTTTCGTGCTAGCTATTTAAGCTAATTTAGGATTTTTTTCCGTTTTTTAGGCTAATTTGAAGTTTAGCTAATATTTCAGCTACTAGCTGTTTTGGTAACTTAGTTAACTGCCCAATGAGCCTAAAAAAATGAAAAAAGTCTAATATCTTAGCTGGCTATCAATTTCAGCATCTTCAGCTTTCAGCACTAGCATCTTAGTGGCCAAATTCAGTTTACAGCTTTCACACTAGCATAATCACTGGTAATGCTATACATCTAGTTAATGATTATTTCAAGAAGTTACGGTTTTAGAGTGTTCAATAAATGTTTATTTGGTTCAGCCTGCAACCTAAGCTGTGTTTTGGATTTTGGCCTCTTGTGTGATTGAGTTTGACACCCGTGTTTTACAACCTTTTCAGATGAAGATAAAAGATTGAAACTTGGTGAAAACCCATCGAGAATCAATCGTAGGACTGAATGTCTCAATATATCAATATTTTGGCACACTACTAACAGATTTTGCCATGGATGTCAAAAATTTCCTTTTGGACGTACAAAAACATAAAATCACTTATGACACAAACATGCATCTTACAGGAACTCAGTGAGCAAGGAGAGGACATGAGCCCTGATTGCTAAAGTTTTGGATGAGTTTCCTGACATAGGGTTGGCAGGACAAACCCCTCCTCCAGAGGAGGGGGAGGCGGAACTGAGACGCACAGAAACTATGTAAACAGATGGTTGTGAGACGCACTGCAGACAGACCATGTAAATCCGGCTCAGCTCTTCCTCGTTTGTCCGTCGGTGTTGTTGCGTGTTCATGGTGGATCTGTTTCTGAGGATGTCCCACATGCCCCCCCCCAGGTGCTCATGAACAAGGCTCTGCAGTCCCCACACGACCCCTACGTCATCGTGGACGACACCTTCTGGCCGCCGTACGTGGAGATGCTGCTCCGGTACGGGATAGCAGTGAGGCACCAGGAGAACAACTTCAAGATCCGTCTGGGGGCGTTTTTCTGAGGCGGGGGGCTATGTCGGCCCGGGCTGCAGATTGAACTCGCCGTCGCTGCTTTTGGTCACCTGAAGTCCAGCCGGTCTGAGCCTCGGAGTGCAGCTCAGTCTAAAGGTTTTGAGATGACGTGCATTTGCAGACTGTTTTCTTCAAAGTTTCATACTCAACAGCTCAAAACGTTTTCATTTTAAAGGTTATGTTTATGATCAGAGGAGCTGATTAACCCTTCATGAACTCTCAGTTTCCTCTCAAACTTCCAGATGCTCCACTGCTGTGTACATATGTAGACATATTCACTGTCCTTGTTCTAGTGTTGTATCTGAATAAATGTTGGTTTTGGTTCTGTTAGAGACAAATAAAGGAGAGAAATGTGTCTCAACTGCAGTGAAATGGTGAAAGAGGCGCATCTCATCCTCATCCTCACCTCTTCATCAGCCTTCAGTAGTTCAGATTGTGCTGTTGCTGTTGCACTGTTGCTGGTTTGGGTTAAGATAGCTGTCAAGAGTCGTATTCATAAATACAAAGTTGTCCACACAAATGTATATTTTTTTGTGCATAACTTTGCAAAAACAACATTTAGTTTAATGTTAAACATGTCCCTTTTGAATGCAACTTTTTCTTTATGGATATGTTTCTTATTAACTGGAGCAAAAATGGAGATTTAGAACCGTTAGAAATTCATTTTTCAAATTATGGTTCCATTAAGAACTGAAAACCTGCAGTCTGGAGTTTGTCTATGACGTCATTTCATATTCTTTGAGTTCTATTATTGCAATACTTTTTTGACTAAAGCAAAATCCACTGTTGTTGAAATGGCTTCATCTAAATCAATAATTCTGTTTCTGTGAAGATTTGGGTTTGAGCGTTAACTGCAATCCCATCTGTTGAATCATGTCAGTGCTTTTTTGTTTCAGTAAATGAGAAGAAAAACGCAGATTTGAACAGAAATCACAACTAAAACAGCATCTACATGACAAATAACTGCACGACATGTTTATTTCATAAAAAGGCAAACATGTACATCTTGATGAAAAAAGGTTTTCAGTTTTTTTTTGCACTGATGTGAAATAAAGAACAATAAAAAAAAAGCAGACTGAGATGACAACAGCTGAGGAAAGTTTCTCAGTAACTCTAAAGTCTAGTGCAATAAGATTACCTTTAAAGTGAAGTAATCCTTCTGGTCTAAAAGTAATTTAATGTGAAAGTTCTTACTCTTTAGCTTTAGTTTGAAAAGTGGAATAAGAAATTGTGCTTTTAAAAATAAAAGAAACCTTTTTTTAGGTTATTTCAGAAAACAGTGAAGGTAATAATAATAAAAAGCAGTAATAACATGTATAATAATAGTCTCTACAGTATTTGGTTGGTTTTCATCTTTGTCATTTTGGCTGTTCTCTTTTAGGAGGCGCCACAGCGAAGCTCTTCCTCCATCCAACTTTGTCTTGATCCTCCTAAGCTCACACCAACCACCCTCATGTCCTCCACTACATTCATGAAGCTCTGAATGTAATGTCTGTTCCTCTGGACCAGGGGTCTGCAACCTTTAAGGCTGAAAGAGCCATTTACTCCAGTTTCTTACAGACCAGAACCAACAGAAGCCACAAAGTCTCACCTTATCATTAAAAAATGCACAATAGTTAGGGTTTTTGGCAATTATTTATTTATAAATGTGGCTTTAAAAAACTTCAATAATTGAATTACAACAGTGTCTGTATGTTAATATATATAATATGACTTCTCTTAACAGCAGCACACACTAGTTCCTTTCAAAATAAAACTCACCCTGTGTTGGCGCCAATGACCTCTGCTCCTCTGACCTGTTCAGTCATCTGGATCTCCTCAAGTCTGTTTCATCTCCTCCCTCAAAAGCCACACCTCACTTTTTCTTTTCCCACCACTTTTCATCTTCCTCACCACCAGAGTCATCCTCACACTACCATCCTATGTCTGGTTACACTCTCCCCTGCTTCCACTTTGAGTCTCTGATCTCTTTCAGATTACATCTGAACAAGATTTCATCAACTTAATGCTCCTTACCTTTTTAGAAAAATGTCCTCATCACTGACATTTCCTTTCTCTTAACAAAGTCTACAATCTGTTCTTCTGCATTCGTATCCTCACCTCCTCTGTTTCCTTCACCCTCATTTCTGTTTAAATCTGCTCCAATCACCCCTCTCTCCTCTCTAGAGATACCCTGGATCTTCTCATCTATCTCCCTCCTGAATTTCTTCTACGTTGTCAGGTAACCACAGACAACATTTTAACAGCTTTATTCTGTCCATAATATCCACCAATTCTAGTTTCCTGTAAAAGTTCTCACATTCAAAGTTCCTTCTTGAAGTTTTTCGATCCTGCTTTCGACAATCAATTCCAATCAAGTTCTGATTATGGTATTCTTTATTTCAGAACACAAATGACAGTAGATAACAAAGAACACTGAACTGTACATTAGTTCTTCAAAATAAACGCCAGGGTGTATACAAACATACACACAAATACAATTAAGTTAAATTATAAAGCTGAGCAAGATGACATGTTTTAATAGCTTTTTTGTTTGGGGGAATGTATGTAAAATCTAATTGCCAATAAATACATTTTAAAAATTGAGTTTTCTTCTTAAATTAAGCTTTGTAAATATAGTGGTTGGTTAACAAAATCAGGAGAATTATCATATAAATTAGCATTTTAACTTGTGTCTGTGATAACCCTCAGCATTTTACCGGAACTTGAACCCCATGGGACATAAAAGGAGCGGATGGTGCCCCCTAGTGGTTGGCTTTTCGATTCAGATTTAAATTTGTTGGGTTTCATTATTTATATCCTCAAATAATCTTTTTATTTATTAAAATTAAATAAAAGTTTAAATTTAAATGCTAAAAATATTTACATGGTCTTACAATAATATACTACTTACAAAATTGCAATAAATAAATATTTTCCTGAAACCCAGCGCGACGGTGACGCAATCGCTCTCGTCCAATCAGGTGCCGTCAGCTCGGCGGCTCTCGAAACGCTGTTGGCGGAGACCAGATTCCGGTTCCGGGTATTCCATATCCAAGTCGGAGGCTCTCGGACCTCCGATTATGAACATTTATCCGAACCTTCTCCTCACCTTCGCCTGATCAAAGCAGCCTTGGATCGTTAGGACGGTCCCGCCGACGCCGCGAACATGACGACCCGTTCGGAGAGGGAGAAGGCCCAGAAGCTGAACGAGCAGCACCAGGCCATCCTGGCCAAAATGCTCCGAGAGGAAGACAACAAGTACTGCGCCGACTGCGAGGCGAAAGGTGCGCCTTGATCCGCCTTCACGTAGGAAGTTCACTGTTTGGTAGAAATGTGTCGGTTAATCTATCCGGCGGGCGCGCGCGTGCCTCCGCGCGGTCAGCTGACGGCTCTCCGCGCGAGCTAAACCTGTCGGCTAACCAGCAAGCTAACTCCCGTAAATCCACCTCAGCTCTAGAGGTTTACCCAATCGGTGGCGGCTTTTCTCCCTAAGGGTCCCGGGTCTGTGTTCTCGTTTGTCTTTGGGCTGAACATCAGGTCCGTATGTGCTCCTGTCCGTCCACAGGTCCGCGGTGGGCGTCCTGGAATCTGGGGTTTTCATCTGCATCCGCTGCGCCGGAATCCACAGGAATCTGGGAGTTCACATATCCAGAGTCAAGTCTGTCAACCTGGACCAATGGACCTCGGAACAAATCCAGGTCCGTTTCCACTTCCCCTCCGTTCAGAGTAAAGGGTCTAATCCCGAATCCCCTCAAAACATTAGGAGTTTATTTAATCCGACCAAACAGCACCCACGTGTTTACTTGCTGCAGAACTGTAAAAAGTAGAGGTGTGTTTTAGCAAGAGTTTGGCAATACAATACATATTGCGATATGTGCCTCATGATATGATCGCAGTATGTCACAAGACTATTGCGATAATTATCATGATACCATATGCATCGCGATATATTCCAAGATTATAAATCACGATCCATGTCTCATGATAAAATATTATAGTAATAATAATACATTTGATTTAAAAGCGCCTCTTAAGCATCTCAAGGTCGCTTTACAACAAAACACACACAGGTAAAACAAACAAGATAAAAAACTAAGGTATGAAAGTATTAGAGGATTGAAGATGCTATGGATACATTTGTCTGAACAGGAAAGTTTTGAGTTGTGATTTGAAGGTGGTTAAAGGGTCCGAGTTTCTGCGGTCAGGAGGGAGAGAGTTCCAGCAGCTGAAGGCTCCGCCCCTCCATGGCGCAGAGGCGTGGCAGGGGAACAGATGATGGTGAAGGTGAATGGACGATGAGGAGTCCAGGGAGCGGGACAGTGTGAGGATGTTGATTAGTCCAGACAAATGGGGACGGGAGAGGTTGTGGATGGCCTTAAAGGTGTTCAGAGGAATTTTGAAGATGCCAGACCACACCGGGAGCCAATGCAGGAGTGATGTGGTGGTGAATGGGGGTCATGGAGATGATCCGAGCTGCAGCGATTTGAACCAGTTCAAGTTTGCAGATGGATTTCTTGGGAAGACCGAAGAGGAGGGAGTTGCAGTAGTCTATGCGGCTGGTGGACCAGGCTGTGGACTGGGTGGAGGGTGGGGGGGGGAGGGACGGTTGATGTTTTGGTGGTGGAAGAACAAGGACCGGGTGGTGTTGCTGATGTGGGTCTGAAAGGACAAAGAACTGTCGAGGACGACACCCAAACTCTTCACCTGTGATAAGGAGGTCACTGGGGAATTGTCGACGGAGAGCGTAAGAATTTGGAGAGGTAGGATCTTGTGCCAACGAGAAGGAGTCCAGTTTTATTGCTGTTTAGTTGGAGGTGGTTTGAGGAAAGCCAGGATTTAAGTTCAGACAGACATGCTTGGGGGGGACACAGGAGGAGGGGTGGGTTGACAGGTAGAGTTGGGTATCATCGGGATAGCAGTGGAACTGAATATTCGATTTCTGAAGATATTGCCAAGGGATAAAAGATAGATAATGAAAAGGAGAGGGCCGAGGACAGAACCTTGGGGAACTCCAGAGGTGACTGGGTGGGGCTGGAAGACCAGATGAGGGAAGTGTGAGAGATGTCGATGGAGGAGAGTCTTTCCAGGAGGATGGAGTGGGAGATGGTGTCAAAGGCCGCACTGAGGTTGAGGATGGACAGGAGTCAGCAGCAGGGAACGGGTCGTTAGTGGGTTTAATTAAAGCAGACTCAGTGCTGTGATGGGGGGGACGGACGACCAGACTGGAACATTTCATAGAGTGAGTTCTGGGAGAGATTTGATCGGAGTTGTTCAGCGACTACTTTCTCAATATGCATCGCGATATGTCCGAAGACTCTACCAGAACAAATTTTCACTATTTCTTTTTAAGCTGAGGCTCCATGCATGACCTGCTGCACATCTGTACTGCTCCAGCCCGCTTTAAAGCACTGCAATCCTTATGTGATACTGGCAGAAATGCTTCACAGTTTTGGTTTGGTACTTCTGATGTGATGAAAATCCCAGAAATACAAATGTAGTTTCTTAAATGTCCACAGATGGTTTTTATTCAAAGAAAACATTGGAGTTCAGACGAGTTTCTTGGGAAACAAACTCGTGGTTTTGGCAGTGAAACTGGCTTACATTTAAACCTGCTTGCTCTCTGATTTATTGGATGTCATTCTGTGCATCATTTTAATTATTCATGACTTTTAGTTGGACCTCAGCTGGTTTTCGATCTGTAGAACAGATCAGGAAACATGATTTGAAGCTATAAACTGCTCTGTCCTGCCGCTAGAAATGTTCTCTGTGAAACAGCCAAAGGAAAAAAAAAAAAAAAACTCAAACCAATACCAAAAAGAGTTTTATTGCGATCAGCCAAACCTCTGGATTAAATTTTGCTCAATTTGATTAAATATCATGTATTGAACTTTATAGTTTGGTTTCTTGTATAAAATTCAACCACTTGACCGACTGATGTCTAACATGCTGTCAACTGTCGTCATCTGGTCTTTTCAGAATAGTTTCCTGCTGATTGAGGTTTTCTTCTGTTTTCAGAGCATACAGGACATGGGGAACACCAAAGCCCGGCGCCTCTACGAGGCCAACCTTCCAGACAGCTTCAGGAGACCTCAGACGGACCAGTATCCTCCTCAGACTGCCAGTCTGCTTCAGCCTCCTCTTTGCTTGTCCGCTTTTGTTCCTTAACTTTCTTCTCAGAGCGGTCGAATTCTTCATCAGGGACAAATACGAGAAGAAGAAATACTACAGCAAGAACGGCCTGGATCGCAGCAGCGTACGTACTCCGCCCGGCTGCCGGTCCAGAACCGGGACTCGGGCTTTAGTTTTAGCCGTCTTTCCCGTTCTGACGATGACACATTTGTTGTCAACAAGCAGACATGTTGGAGTTTGTTTCAGGCACGGTGATGCCTTCAGGGTCAGCTCGTTAAAAGCAAAGCTTCACCCGAGAGAATTTTAACTGCTTTTATTTATAATCACCTTTCAGTGCAGTTCTCTGCAGATCAGTGAGGTCACATCAAAACATAACCTGACAGTCAGAGTGAAAACCTCTTCTCTGCTTTTTCAGCCCAAAGACAAGAAAGAGAAGGAGCCTGACAGAGGGGGCAAGGTGTCGTCTCACTCCAAGGTGAGCGTCGCATGAGCAAAGGGGTGGGGGGTATTTGGGGGGGTCATCTTCACCAGCTTTTTAAACTGCTGATGTTTTCTCTTTAGAGTGAAGAGTCCAGGCCCGCTCCCAAAGTCAGCCCGGCTAAGCCCGCAAAGCCGCCGGTCAACCTGCTCGGCCTCGGTGAGTTCAGCTTCCAGTGCAGTCCGGCAGACTGTTATCTGAGCAGAAACGCCGCGGTTTCCTGACCTCCAGAGGAAGCGCCACAGCTGCCGACTCAGCGGTTCCTCTCACCGCCTAACTTCTGCTTTTGTTTGAAACGCTGCTGCACATTTAGGATCTGACATGTTTACGGGTTCGTTGTAGAAACGGCTGTCGAGTGATCTGTGGACTGGAGACTCGAGCGGGTTTGACAGGATGTGACTCTGAACAGGAAGTGCTTCAGCGAGATAATTTCAGGGCGCCTTATGCCATCAACGCGCCTCTGCCTTCTTCATATTTCACGCCGATTAGTCAGGTGTTGATCCAACTCCTCGACACAACTGAGGAGATTTCCCATCATTTCGAACATCTCTACCCAGAAGGTTATGTATCCCATAATGCATCTGGGTGCACGCTTGCATCCGAAACAGGAGCTATAGTTTTAATGTTCAACTTTTCTTGCTTTTGATCCATATTTCTGGAGCTCTACATTAGAAAGGATTTGGAAAATGTCTCCAGTTTTTGAGCCAGGGCAGCCCGGGGGCCGAATCCGGCCCTCCGAGTAATCTTATCTTACCCTTATTTGATAACTTGTATCATTTTAACAAAATATATTTTTATGGAGAGTAAACATTAAAAGTTATTTTTAGGTTTAAGTTGATTTTTTTTCTGGCCTTTTTATTATTCATAAATATGTTAAAAATTTACAGTTTAAACATTTTAAAATTTGACATTTTGCCAACTTTCTGGACTATTTTGGTGTTTACTAAGATTTTTTTAGGCTATCTTGTAGTTTAGCTAATATATCAGCTACATGCTAGCTATTTTAGCTAACCTAAGTTTTTTTTTGTTTTTTTTAGGCTAATTTGGCATTTAGCTTATATTTTATCTGGCTATCGGCTTCAGCGCTTTCAGCTTTAGTTTTTTTAGCTATCAATTTCAGCATCTTCAGCTTTCAGCACTAGCATCTTCAGCAGACAAATTCAGCTTACACCAGCATTATCTCAGCTAATGCTATATCTCTAGTTCATAATTATGTGAAAAAGTTATGGTTTTAAAGTTTTAAAAATGTAGTTTTAGACTGTTCATTAAATATTTATCCTGTTGTGCGACATAAGGTGTGTTTTGGATTTTGGCCCCTTGTGTGATTGAGTTGACACCCCTGTTCTATAAGAAGTTAATAAATGTGTTCAACTCTTTTTAAAAAATGATCTGCAGAGTCTGTGCAGCTCCTCCTCACTTAACTATGAGAAGCTGAGTTCTAAACTTCTGTCTGAAACTCTGGAGTAGCAGAAAACCTAACGTCAGACCTGAAGCCATAGCAGCATTCTGGCTGATGTAAAAGCCCCGTGGGGAGCAGCTCCTTCATCACCTCCCACACTCCACCTGTAAAACCAGTTTGTCCTCCTTCCTGTTGCAGACGCTCCGGCCGCCGCATCGCCTAACAGCGGGAACACAAGCACAAGCCAGAACAGTGACCTGGATATCTTCGGGCCCATGGTGTCCAATCCTCTGCCCTCGTCCTCGTCTGCGGCTCAGTTTTCTCAGGTAAACCCAAAGCGCAGTGTGCGGGAGTTCCTGCAGGAACCTGGTTCTGAGGCTGCAGAGGGCCCGTGCTCCTTCCTGATTCGCAGCTTCCTGTTTTACTATGAATGTGAGAACGGTCTCGGTTAGCAGTGAGGGCAGGTCTGACCGTTTGCATGAATTTGGTTTTCAAAAGTGGCGTTCAGGTCGGCCATTTCCTGAAGAAGTGTCCGTGCCTCTGATAAAACCATTCAGATCTCAGCTGAGCAGTGATGATGTAGATTCTCAGAGACATGATCCTGCTCAGAGCAGGAAGCTGAAGAAGGCTGCAGGCCGAGTCTGTTTTAGGAAGAAAGGAAGTGCACACCTGAAGGGGGAGCATTATGATCTGGGCTGGGATATACTGTATCTCCAGGACCTCTCAGATTTTTTACGTGTGCATGTTCGTTCGTTTTTTGATACTTATTTATAATAGTGTCTTTTTCTTTCTGTCTTTTTTTTTTCTTACCAATTTAAAGCTAATACTGCATAATCCAGACTCCTAAAGCAGAAGGATTTTCCAAAAGAGGAAGTGTTGTGTCCCTAGACAGGAAGTGATCGGTCTGTTCACTTTTACTCGCCGTTTCCTGGTTTCCCAGCATCAGTTTGAGAAGTGCTTTGGGGTGAAATGATTTCTTTGCTGCGGTGTCTTCAGATTCAGAATGAGACAGCACATAGGTGGGTCCTCGCAGATAGGGTGGATGAACAGCGCCAGCTTTAGAGATGCTGGCGACCCCCACTTCCTGTCGGAGTTTTGCAGCTCTGTTCATCATTAGGGCTGCCGCAAACAATTATTTTAACTGTCGACTAATCAACAATTATTTTTTCCCGATAGATGTGTAAACTTGATGTAAAACACACATTTTAACCATCATTAGCTTTAAACTTGAACTGTTTAAGCTACATGCTAACTAGCAGCAATAGAAAGCGCATACTGTAGTTTAGAGAAAAAACAAAAAAACAGCTAATCGATTATTAATTAGTCGTCGAGTATTTTAATAGTCAACATAGTTGTGACTAATCATGGCAGCCCTATTCATTATTCTTTACTTTGTTGTGTTAAACTTGGCAGGTTTGGCAGAAACTGTCATGTTTTTTACTTTTCATCTTCATCTTTTCCTCCTCAGCGAGCAGCTGTCGGTGTGTTCACACTCTGGTTCACAGGAGCTTAAACCCAAAGAAAAAGAGGTTTGAAACCAGGTTTAGTTGCTGCATGAATTACTACGGTAATTCACTTTGACCAGCTCAGTGGCCTTGTGGTAGAGTGTCCGCTCTGGAAAGTCATGAGTTCAAATCCAGGTCAAGTCAAACCAATGACTCTAAAATGGGAGATTTTCCATTACTTTTTACAGAAAACGACACACTTTAGAAGAAAAATGTTGAAGAGGAGACCATCATGTTTGGTCTGCTTCTGGTTTTGCTCAGCGGGGTGTTGGTCAGGACGCAGCTCACGTCGACGAACCTCGCACAGGTTGGCCGTGCGAGGTTCTGTGTGGGTTTCTCACCAACTCTAGCGTTAAACCTCAAGTTTTTTCTGTCCTCCTTCAAGGTGAGCTCCAGTAACACGGCCAGCACTCCCACACAAGCTGCAGCGGGAGGCGGGGCCAGCTCAGGGTCCGCACAGGGAGACCTGGACTTATTCAGCGAAAGCAGCGGCGGCAGCGGCACGAAAGCTGAGGACGCCAGCAAGAAGACTTTATCCAAGGACTCCATCCTGTCGCTGTATGGAACCAGCAGCATGTCTCCACAGGCCCCCCCAGGTGAGCCGGCCCAACGAGCAGCTGGGTGCTGTTCTGACAGTTGATGTTGACCAAACGTTAACAGCTTTAGTTCCTCTGGAGCTTCAGTCCAGCAGAACTCATAACCAAGGCTCATATGCTGCACTGTAAAAAACAACACTGCAAACTCCTATGCTGAAGCTGGCTTCTGATTCACACTCTCCACGTAGAACTTGAAGGCAAACCTGTTTGTTTGAGTGGAGTACAACATGAAAAACACACTGATAGATGTGAAATTTCTCTGAAGAACCAAGAGTCAATCATAAAACCATAAATCATCAACAAAAACTCTGTTTCTTGATTTGTGAAAAAAATATTTAAAATTTTTTAACTAAAAATTCTTTTCTAAGCTAAAATAAAAATGAAACCAGATGTTCAGTTTTCTACAGCAGTTTCTTCGAATGACCATCATTAACTTAGTTTTTCATTAAGACAAACATTTTTTTCCTCTGGAGAAGTCAGATTTCCCAGAATTCTGTCCTGTGGATTCTTCAGTCAAAGGTTTTTCTTCTTCTGCTGCTTTCTTCAAATCTGAGAAACATCTTGGAGTAACATTGGAGTTGGAAGCTTTCTTCTTGCTGTAACCGGCCTTAAGTGGTATTTTTCACCCAACTTTCCCCTTAACTAAAGTGTCAGCTCAGGTGCCGCCATGTTGTCAACCTGAGGAGAGAAGTCTGATTGGAGTGCATGTGTCGCTAGTTCACCCTGCAGTGCATTGAGCCCTCTCAGCCACCTGTGGTGGAAAAATAGTTGGATCCGATGGAATGAAGAAATGTTGTCAAACGGTTTTAAGAATGTTTATTAAAACAGAGCAGAGAAAAGTACACGTCTTGCCAGCATGGAGGAGAGGTCTGCAGAACTCTGCAAATGATGAAGGACATTTGCATTTTATACAGTCATACAAACAACTTTAATCAGGACCTTCAGACACAGACATAATTAATATGGACAGGATGTTCTAATGAAGTCAACATGTTTACCCACTGTGATCAAGGCGTCCTGACAATAAGAAAATAAAGCTTGTGGCCTCACGGCTGTGCACAAAGGTTAGACACATTTGATTGTAAAGATGAAATGTATACCTAAACGTATGATTTCCATTACACTCCACCCCTTTGTTCCTAACAGGAACAACACAAAGACAGAAATCACTACTAGCAAAAATCAAGCTAAAAACAACGGCACCTCACATCACATCAGAACTACGACACCAAAAAGGTTTTGACACAATTCGTCACTATTGAGGCCCAGGAAAGTGCGCAAAGGGAAACCTAAAAACACAATTCAATCCAATCAAAACCCAATCAAGGAAAATTAAACCCCCAAAAATCCAAAATTAATTCTAACAATCAAAATCAATTCAAACAATCAAAACTAATTCTAATGATCAAAATCAATTCTAAACTATCCAAATCAATAAATTCTAACAAATTAATCACTCAACAAAACTAACGAAGTTCAAACTCTAAGAAAAAAAAAAGAATAAAAATCTACACATCATCATCAGAATCATCAGCTGAGGAGAAGAGGTCCAGATCAGAATCAAGCTTGAAATCAGACAACGAGGCAGGACGCATCCCTGCAGTCAGGGGACTGTAAACGAGCTGGGGAGCACGCCTGCCAAAAGCCTTGTCAAAAAGCTTAAGCAAAAGGGCACGAATGCAGGGAATGCAACAACATCCACAGAGGATGACAACAGAGGAAAACGCAGCTAAAGACATAAGAACCGAAGTAATAAGGGCCCGATATTTCCCAAAAATTGATTCCCAAAAATTCCATGCTGATGTATTAACACCTGAATGTTCCTTCAACTTAGAACTGAGCGTGCGCAGTCCGTCAACAGCCTTAGTCAGCTGACCCATCGGGGCGGTGTTATTTGGAATAAATGTGCAGCACTGGTCACCAAAAATAGAGCACACACCTCCACGTTCTGCCAACAGCATGTCCACAGCCATACGATTCTGAAAAGCCATTAGAGAGGTAGCACGAAGCTGCTCGTGGACAGCACTAAGACCGTCCCGTGTGAAATTCGCAAGCCGCTGAACAGCAAAGTGAACAAAATTTATACGATCAACATTTTTATTAATAGTACACCACCAGCAGAGGGCAGACTCAAATCCTGCCGCGACCTGATTGACAAGTTTGTACTCATCTGGAACACCTCTGGGAACGCCAATCGCATCAATGTAAGTAGGATCTGAGGAAGAGTCATCAACCGAGCGCTTAAGGCGGGCAGGACGAGCACCGGAGTGGCCTGTGGAAGATACAGGCACGACAGTGGCAGGCAGGAGGAGTGTGACTGGGGCACATAAGCCTGTCCAGCCACGGGGCAAGGTATCGCGAATAAAGGGACCACCACACCACCACCAGAGGTCAGCACGGGCCACGTTGAACAAATAGGGAGCATAGGTCGTGGAAACACACCAGGAGGAGTTGAGGGAGCCAACCTGAACGTGACCTGCAGAACTATTAGCAAAACAAGAAAAAGCACCCACAGCAACATTAACGTCAAAGAGAGGAGGGGACCTTGTCTCAGAAGTTAACGGAAATGGAACTTCCCAGTACGAACATGCGGAGCCAGGGGAGACCCGAGACAACAAACGAGACATGCAGAAGTAACTCAGGGCTGGTGGCGGAGGAACAATCCTCAAAAGCGGCCGTGGACCCAGGCAAACAACACAACCGGCGTCTGCTGAACTGCCAACCTGTTCTGCCAAAAGAAGCCAGTTATTAGTGGACCCTGAAATACCTGACATCACCTCAAAGTAATCATCAACTGTCGGCTCCCCATTACGAACAACAACAGCATGCTGTGAAGCAAAATGTGGACCAACAGTCAAAACACCAAATGAAGCAGATACATCAGACACAGTGGTAATGTTGCTACAGATAGAGAAATAAGTGAAGGGGTCCTTTGCGGCACCGGGCCTGTAAACAAACAAAGTCATGTGGAAACAGGACACGTCATTCCAGGACGCAAATCTAGGGGGTTGAACAGGGAGGGGGAAGGAGGAGGTGTTGAACGAGAGCAACAGGTGAGACTGCGTTCTGGACAATGTTAGGGCGCGAGACCAGTTCCAAGCTGTGGGGGATGCCATATAGTCCGCGGGTTTCCAATCCGAACCCGTGTAGGCAAACACGGTGTCCCAATGGGGGTACCTGTCAGAGTGAGACAGGTACCAGTCGTAACCGCCCCAGTCGCTGCCCTTATAACCACTCACACTAAGGGACGAGAGGGGAAGTGAAACCACAGCAGTGAAAACAGATGAATTGTAGCAGACGTAGGGGTTCTCGGTCTTCAGCCCAGTTGAGGCAAAGCTACAGGGGTTTTTTAGTCCTCGCACTCCTGCAGCACCAGTGCAACCTCCTCTGCACCAACGTTTTTCTCGCCGCAGGACTCGGGGGGGGGCATTCAGTGGCCGACGGGGGGAATTCAGTGGCTGACGGGGGGGGCAGAGTGAGGGTGTCATTCGGGACTGAGCTGACGGGTGAGGGAACAGCAAGGGGTGGCGATGAAGGGGGGTCGAGCATCCAAAGGATGGGGAACACGATGATGACGGACAGGAAGACGAGGAGGCAGGTGGTACCTCTCAGGGGCCAGCCAAACTCCCTGAACGGATGCCAGGGGCGGGGACTCTCCATGGTGAGGCGAAGGGTTGGAGCTTGGCACGCTACTGTCGCAGTGGGACGCTATTTCACTCCACACTGTTTCTCCCCGGGGCGATGCAGTCGGACAGGCCAGTCCGCTGTTCAGGATCCGCAGTTGAGGCTGGGTGCCGGTCCGGGGGTGGAACCCTCCTGCAGTGCGATGCGTGAATCCAAGTTGCCCGTTCAGCAACCTTGACTGCGGTCTGCGTGGTCAGGAGGACCTGGAAGGGGCCCAGCCAGCGCTCGTGGTTCCACCGCTTCCGCTTAAAGCTCCTCACCAGCACGTAATCCCCAGGGACCAGCGAGTGAAGCTGGCCGTCAGCTGGACGTGGGAGTGCTGCCACCACCTTGCGAACGGATACCAGAAAGGGTCTTAGTGAGGGTGGCACAATACGTGAGAATATTGCTTTCACATAGGGCTGTCTCAGGGGGAGGAGTTCTTGGGGGCCCCAACCCTGTGTTGGGGGGGGCCGCAAACAAGATCTCAAATGGGCTTAAGTTAGACCTTTCCCTCCTCCGCATCCTCATGTGCATGAGTACATAGAGGAAGTGCTTTTGCCATGGCAGTCCAGTTTCTACGCAACATTTGGCAAGCCTTATTCTTCAGTGTTCCATTCTCCCGCTCCACTGCCCCACCACTGGCTGGGTGGTAAGCACAATGTTTCCGAACATCAATGCCAAGGTGTAAGGAGAGCTGCAATATTGCTTCGTTAGCAAAGTGTGAACCATTATCACTGGAGAGGCGTCGGGGAATGCCCCACCTCGGGATAATTTCACTGAGCAGAGCGCGTGCTACCCGCTGAGGCATCTGCTTTGGAGGTAGGAAAGGCTTCAACCCATTTGGACCACATATCAACCATCACTAAACAGTATTTCTTACCTGCGGATGGGGACAGTTCAATGAAATCCATCATGATGTGTTCAAATGGCCCATCCGGTGGAGGGTGTGCGGCCTGCTGTGAATTAGGAGTTTGTCTGCCCGGGTTATGACAGGCACAAACCATGCATGCCTGGCAAAACTTCTGAGCATAAGCAGCAAACCCCTTAGCAAACCAGTGTTGTGAAATGGCATCACTCATCCCCCCTTTGGACGCATGATCCAAGCCATGCGCCAACTTGGCATAATGAGGGAAAGACTCGAGAGGCGAGGCAGGCATGGTTTGTCGTCAGGGCCGAACCAGCCAGCAGGTGTGTGCTGCGCCCCGGCCTGCTGCCAGAGGCGCACATCCTGAGGGGAAGCCAGTGACTGAAGGGCAGGGAGGGAGGAGGAATCTGCTGAAGAATTATTAGAAGGAGCACAAAAGGCAGAGGAGCATAGCGGCAGCAAAGAAGCCGCTTTTGCCGCCGCATCAGCACGGGCATTTCCTGTAGAGACGGGATCAACAGCATTAGTGTGAGCAGAACATTTGCAGACAGCCACCTGTGAGGGAAGCAAAAGGGCATCCAAAAGGTCAGACACAAGGTTATGATGCAGAATAGGTTTCCCATCAGACTTCAAGAAACCGCGATGACGCCACAGAGCACCAAAATCATGAACAACCCCAAAAGCGTAACGAGAGTCGGTGTAAATGGTGGCGGACCGTCCCGACGCGAGAGAGCATGCACGAGTGAGAGCGACAAGCTCAGCTGCCTGTGCGGAATAGTGACCGGGCAGAGACGCGGACTCTGCTGTGTCGTGCGCTGTGCAGACAGCATAACCCGCGCGGCAACGTCCGGATTCAGGATCACGCGAAGCAGAACCATCTACGAAAAACACGAGGTCGGGGTTTTGGAGCGACTGGTCAACGAGATCAGAGCGAGGGGAGCACGTGAGCGCAATTTCAGCGACGCAGTCATGGGGGGTACCGTCGGTGGCAGCGGGCAGGAGCGTAGCCGGGTTTAGCACTGAACACCTTTTGACAGTGACATTCGGCAGCTCGAGCAAACAGGTGTGATACCTGAGGAACCTGGGAAGGGAAAAGTGCGATGACTTGTGCTCCGCCAGGATGAGGTGGACCTCATGAGGAACCAGCAGTGTCAAAGGTGAGTAGCCCACAAGATCTCTAGAAGCTGTTAAGGCCTTCTCCGCAGCAGCAATGGCACGCAGGCAGCGAGGAAGTCCAGCAGCGACAGGATCAAGCTTACAGGAGAAATAAGCCACTGGTCTGAGAGTACCACCATGATCCTGGAGGAGGACAGAGGTCATGCAGCCCCTTTTTTCATCCACAGTCTGTGTGAATGGCTTGGATGGGTCCGGTAGGCCTAGAGTGGGAGGAGATTGGAGAGCAAGTTTCAGTGCTGTGAACGAGTTTTCAGCTTCATTTGTCCACTGCACCTTAGAATACATTGGTTTGGATTTGGTTAACTCACCTAGGGGCTTGGTTAGCTCTGAAAAGTTCGGAACAAAAATCCTGCAGTATGAGCACAACCCAACGAAAGACAGGAGTTGCTTAACAGTCTCCGGTCTCGGCGCCTGTTGGATTGCAGTGAGATGTTTGGAGGAAAGGCTTTTACCTTCTGCACTGACAACATGTCCAAGGAATGTGACTTCTTCTCTGGCAAACTGCAGTTTTTGTCTGCTGACTTTGTGGCCTTCGGCCGCTAGATGGTGCAAAAGAGCTACAGTGTCCGAGGCGCACTGCTCTCTGCTGGGAGCACAAAGCATCAAATCATCCACATACTGCAGAAGTGCAGAACCTGGTGTGGGGCAGAAAGAGGACAGAGAGTGGGCGAGAGCTCTGTTGTAAACAGTAGGTGATTCACAGTAGCCCTGTGGCATGCGGGTGAAGGTGTACCCTCGCCCGTTAAACTGAAATGCAAACCAGAACTGAGAGTCTGGGTGAACAGGAACAGAAAAAAAGGCGTTAGAAAGATCAAGGACAGAGAACCACCTGGAGTCAGGGGGAACATTCGACAAAAGAGTGTAGGGATTTGGGACAGATGGAGCACGTGCGTGTACAGCTGCATTGACAGAGGTCAAATCTTGGACAAAGCGCCATTCCTCAGAGGCTGGAGGAGGGCGAAACTTTTTAACGGGCAAAATCGGGGTGTTAACAGGGGAATCATCACAAGGGATGACTATACCTGCTTCCAAAAATGAGTTAAAAACCGGGGTGATGCCTGCAATTGCTTCAGGCTTCAAGGGGTACTGAGCTCGACGGGGTCTGAAGTGAGACTTGGGCTTTACGACCAAAGGTTCACAGTTTCGTATGAGACCAACATCAAATTTATGTTTGGCCCATACACAATCAGGAACACCTTCCAGTTCAGGAATGGAAACATCAAGGGCCAACAGGTAGGGGCGTGGCTTCTCATCTTCGCAAAAGGCAAAAATATTTCGAAGGCAGTTCAACGTTTTTGGGAGATCCAGGCGGAAGGCCTGTAGTGAAGAAGAAAAAAAAATCGAGCTGCCAGGCTCACGCTGCCAATCTAGAGCATGGTTGCACGCTCTAGTCCAGGAACCCAAATCTTTCCATTTATCAGTGGGGCCTTTGGACAAGGAAATGTGAGGGTCACTTCCTGGAATTCTGAAAAAAGGGGCTTGGGTGGAGCCACGACGTCATCGGCAGTCCAGGCGCGGTACACAAACACAGGCGCTCCAGTTGGGCCGGCAACTTGAACCATAGGAGCTGTTAGCACTGTCTGACTTTCCTCCTGCAGCCGCTCTCCTTGTTTTGCTTTTCCCAATCTGGTGTTGTGAGCAGGAGCTGATAACACCACTTCAGCAGGAGCTGAAGGCTGGAACTTAGCTTCCTCCACTTTCACAGGACGAAGGGGGGGGTGAGGCTGAGGCAGCTGTTGGTTTGTCTCAGGTTGCACGGCTGCTGCCTCTGCGTTTTCCTCCGCGTCATCGCCGTGCGCTTCTGGTTGGGCTTGCTGATCTGGCTGAGCTGGCTGCGGCCGATATGGAGGAGGGGCAGAGTCCAGATCCGGGTCAGCCGCGGCACCCCAAAGATTCTGTGTAGAGGGGTAAAGAGAAGAAAAAGGAGCTGAGGGAGTTTCTGTATTTGTAGTCGGTTCACCAGACTCTTTTTTTGTTGCCCCTTTTTTGTTTTCTATTTTCAGAGCAGTCAGGGCCCTGCAGGCCCTCTGCCTCTCCCGTTTCTCACACTCAGCCTCCCAAACTGTCAAACATTCATTCATTTCCTCCATGCGCTTAATTTCCTTTGTTTTAACTCTTTTTTGCTCATACATCATTCGTTTTTCTTCATTTAAGTTTTTTCTGAGTTTCTCAAGTTGGCATTTACTCAAAGAACCTCCTTCAGGGAACCCATGTTTCTGGCACCAGTAATCCACAAATTCACAACATTTAACACCATGCTTTGCTTTCATGGACGTGACCAGACTTGAGTCTGAACCTCCGCTCTGTTTCTCATTTGCATTACCCATATTCTGGTCTTCCCGAACTAATCTCACAGGACTTTAATTATATATATGTATGCGCATGTAAGTGACATGCGCCTATATATATATGCACATATGCCTATCCTCCGATATATGTATATCGCGGGGCTTGCCTGGTCTCGATTGTTGAGTCACAGTAATTCGTCGGTCTTCCAGAATCTTCTGGTGCACCGTTTATCTAATTCTCTGATTTCCCACGACGTGGGTCACAGAGTTCTGCTACCCGGTCTTGTAAAACGGATCAAGCTATACTCACGGGATCACTTATGAATTTTTACTTCGTATCTAATTCCCTGATCCCACGACGTGGGTCACAGGTTCATGCTACCCGGTCTCATACAACGGATCAAGTTATATTCACGGGACTCACTTATGAAATTTACTGCTACCTGGTTTTGCGATAATTGATCAGATTACGCGCACAGGACTCTCTTATGATGGGTTTCAGCAAATGGCATCTTTTTTTTTTTTTTTTTTTTTTTTTTTTTTTTTTAAAAACGCTTGACTTATTTTCAGGGGCAAAAGCCAGTGGTTATTAATGTTCCAAATCAACCTATGCAAAAAAAAATTATTACCAAGGAAATATTTTAGAATAGAATCTTCCTCACCGGATCTATTTGTCCACCGAAGTCCGATGATTCCGTCGCGGTCGATCGAGATCACGGACCACAGTCCTCGTCACTCTTTTGGATTTGGTGAGATGAGGCTGAATCTTTGTGATTCAGGACGGCCAATCCCTCTGGTCCGATCCTCCGACGAACACACGAGGAATCCTGTTCGTGACGCCAAGATTGTGGTGGAAAAATAGTTGGATCCGATGGAATGAAGAAATGTTGTCAAACGGTTTTAAGAATGTTTATTAAAACAGAGCAGAGAAAAGTACACGTCTTGCCAGCATGGAGGAGAGGTCTGCAGAACTCTGCAAATGATGAAGGACATTTGCATTTTATACAGTCATACAAACAACTTTAATCAGGACCTTCAGACACAGACATAATTAATATGGACAGGATGTTCTAATGAAGTCAACATGTTTACCCACTGTGATCAAGGCGTCCTGACAATAAGAAAATAAAGCTTGTGGCCTCACGGCTGTGCACAAAGGTTAGACACATTTGATTGTAAAGATGAAATGTATACCTAAACGTATGATTTCCATTACACACCATACTTTTGTGATTCATTCAGTGGAACGCAGCCATCTGTGACTCCTCGGTGTCGTCTGCACTGCAGTTCAGAACGTTGACTGTATATGAGACTTGGAACGAGTGAGTGTGACTAACAGAAAATGACTTGCTTCTGGTTCCAACCAGATTAAGTAAACTAAGTTGTTGTTTTCACAATACAGATGTTGTCATGTTGGCACTAGACAACTTTGGTAAGCAGTAATTGGTTTGAGTTAATCTAAGTCACTGTTTCTATGGCAACCATAGGCCACACCTTTTTCACTGAAAGTTCGACGTGAAAACGCCTACTTTTACTGAGCCATCTTATTGGTCAGTTTATAACTTGAATAACTTACAGAAAAATATAATGAAAAAAAAATAGGATTAGCAAAATCATGCTAAAAAAAAGTATCAGAGCAAGAAATGTTATTCTGACCAATAGAATGACTGAGTAAGAGCTGTTTATCTCTATTGTAGACGATGGGATTTTGGCTTCTTGGAGCCAGCAGGTACTTCCTGTTTGGAACACAAGGGGGAGGAGTCACTCAGTCCAGTTCTTATATACAGTCGATTCAGACGTGAGCTATTCAAATTTTTTTTTTTTTTTTTTTTATAGATGAATAGAAGCAACAGATTATGGGACACACTGTTGCTTGTTGAGAAAGTGAAAGTGTTTTAACCCTTTAACACCTGAGGTTTCACCAGTGACACTTAAATACAAAATCTTTAAAATTCTGTAACTTTTAAAGAGAACAAGTTCAGAATCTGCTGGAATTATTGTAATAATAGTTGTAAAGTTACAGTAACTCAAAGAACAGTGTTAGAGGGTTAATAAGTTCATCGTTTGGTCCAAAAATATGAAAAAGACGTGAAAGGAGAAAGCTGCAAGCATGGGGCTTTGATGGCATCAAATGTCTTCTTTTGTCCCGCCTGAGGATCATAACCAACCCAACCCTCAGTAAATACACAACACTTTACACCTGTAACCACAACATCTGCTGATAACAAACCCAGAAGTCTGTAACGTTTTTGTTCCTTTGACGCCGTAGATCTCATCTCTGCAGTCGTCTGCTGGAGTCCCTCTTTGGTTTTGCCCCATCAGGCTGTGGGCACTCGGGTTTGACCACACCCCTCCTGCCTCCCTGATAACAGCCACCTCCTCCTAATCTGAGGAGCACACGAGGGCGTGCTGACTGGCACTTCTGTATTACATCAGTCTCAGGCTGGAGTGTATGGAGCCAAACCAGGGTCATAAATATTTGAAACCCAAATAAACATTTTGAAAAAGATTTTGGTGTTTGGCCCAAAAAAGGTAAAATGTTCAAAACTTTTTGCTATTTTGAAATAAATGTAAATATTTTCAGCTTCAATTGTTCAAAATTGGTGAGGGTTGTAACTTGAGTCCCGGTGCATCCAATGACTCATAGAACTGAGATATTTACGGTCAGAAAACAGTTGTTTAGCCTGTACTATCATAGTCTGAAGTTGTCTCAAGAAACGCCGTTCTAGCCCGTTCAAAGCGTCCTCTTGTAGTGTTACATACAGATGGCGCTCCTCTTTCATCTCTGTGTCCCTGTGTGTCTCCCCCCATCAGCCGGCATGTTCATGGCCCCCTCTCAGATGCAGTTTCCGGTCCAGGCCGCCGCCGCCGGCTACCAAGCCTTTCCTGGAATGGGCGCAGGTGTGCCCCCCACCACAGTCATGGGCGCCATGATGGCTCAGAGCGGGGCGGCCATGATGGGACCCAATCCAGGCATGATGGTCGGGATGACGATGCCCAACGGCTTCATGGGAAACGCTCCCGCGGCGGGGATGATGGGGATGGCCCCCAGGATGGTGGGGCCCCAGGGCGGCGCGATGCCCGCAGGCATGGTGCCCGCTCAGGGCATGTACGCCATCCAGCCGGGGCAGCAGACGCAGTGGAGCATGGGACAGGTAGGAGGAGCTACTCTTGACTTTTTCACTAGATGGCGCTGCAAACCAGAAACTGCAGAAATAAGAAGTTTTCACTCGTTTTTTCACACAAGTTTCCTGGAAAATGTTTGAAGAAAAACAAATTAAAAAGCTTTAACATTTTCAAAAAAGCTAAAAGGAAACACATGAGCTGTCAGTGTTTAAGATGATTTCTACCTTCCTCATCACAGCCAGGAACTGATGATGATGATGGAGATTTGAGATTTGTGGTCAGAGATATTTTTAGCTAAGTAAAAACATGTGGCTGCAGTAAAATGTATGTGAATACTTTAGGATGGCTTGGATTTCTTCATGAATTTGTCATAAAATGTGTTCTGATCTTCATCAAAGTCTTTATACAATACTTCACAAAAAAATCTAAGTTTTGAGATTGTTAAAATCATACAGTGTCACATGGATTCTCAAAATGAGAAGTTCTAACAAAAATGTTCAGATTGTTAACATTGTAGACATTATTCTGCTTCTCCTGGAGGGCGTTTCAGTTTGACCACTAGGTGGAGCTCACGATATAGTAGTACACTTTAACCTTATGGGATCCATATGACCAGACCCTTACACTGATGTGTGAGCCCCCCATGACAAAGGTAGACAGGATTTTATGTCTGCCATGGCCACAAGTGAAAGTAAAAAATTCTTGAAAAAGAAGTTGAAACCCCACTTTTGACCCCACTTTTAATGTAAACATGCTTTGGAGAGCACAAGGGTTACACCAAAAGAATTAGCAAAGCATGAGCAAAAAACTGTTTTAGATCACAAATTGTTACTTTAAAAATATTTTCTTTAAAGAGTTTGGAAAATTCATGCCTGTGAGTTTATAAAGATGCTAATTTATGTTTAGGTCGAGCAAACATTAGCATTAGCCGTCCTATGGGAAATTCCATTAAACATTAGCATCAAGCTAGTTGACTTAAGTTTTGTCTGCTATATCGATCTATATTTTATTGATCTGTTAAGCTTAGATTGATTCAAATCAATTAATTGATTTTTGTTTTTGTGTTTTCATTGAACAGATGTGGAAACACTGAAAGTGCAGGGCGGAAACAAATATGTGAACCCTTGGATTTACTAACTGATTGACCTTCTTTTGGCAGCAATAATTTCCGCCCAGTTGAAGTTTTATTAGTCTAAGCCGACTGTTTATCATGTGATGCGACTTAGATGAAGATCAGAACATATTTAATGACAAATCCTAAAGTATTCATTTAAGTGTAGATCTGTGCCTGATCTGATGGGATCACCTGTCGTCCTCAGATGAGCCAGCAGATGTCGGGCCTGAATGTGAACGGAGCGGGGGGGCAGATGGCCTTTGCTCCGCCCCCGTCAGCCATGGGCAGGTGGGCCGCCTCTGGATCGGGCCAAACCCTGAGCACACAGCTGTGGAAGTGAGCCCGGGGGAGGGCTCGGCGGGGGGGGCTCGGCGTGGGGTCCCGGCTAAGGCTGCAGAAACTGCAAACTGTGCAGCCCGCCCCCCAGCCCCCCGCTCCGGGCCCGTCCTCCTCACAGACCAGCCTTCAGAACATGTCTGTCTTCTCCTCTCTGTCTCTCTTTCTCTCTATTGTGCGAGTGAATTGGGAGCTCTACGGGATCTCAGCTTGGCAGTTTCTGCCTGTCGTTTGGGTTTTTGGATTTATGACTTTTATTTTCCTTTTTTGGAAAAAATTGCAAGAAAAAAAAAATAAAAACAGTCCCAACATCGACATATCAGTAAAGCTGCAGGACCAGTTACACAAGCTTTTATTTTATCACTGTATCATTCTAAGAGTATAGGATGTTTAAATGAATAGTATTTAAAGGGAGAGGATGTGAGGATGGGGAGTCGGCGCTTCTCCCACATGTACAGCTCTGTATAACCTTCTTTTAAAGTACCTGTGGTTCCCCTATCCAATTAAAGCCACCAGAAATGATTTGATCTGCTCTGTTTATTCCATCAAAACCGAGACAACATTGCAAAAGACAATTTGGATACTAAAATCATTCCATCTTAAAGCTAACTATTTGTTTAAGGACTCCAGGAAGACAAAAAGAATGCAAAAAAAAATAAAAAGTGCTTAATAATTTTTAAATTATTTGAGGAAACCCTAATATGTTAAACTTTGATTTTTAAATCACAGAATTCTGGGAAAGTAGTTGGTGAGTGTCAGGAACAGAAGTCTGAGATGATGATGTCATCACGCCTTCAGATGGAGAAACTGTTTAAAACTAAGAAATTCTGAACAATTTTGCTGTTGAATCAAAAAAGGTTTTTAAAGAGAAACAAACAGCTGGACCCAATCCGAATTCTTCCCTTCTCCGATCTCCTTCATTTAGCCCGAGTTCGGAAAAAATGATGCCTCTTATTTTGGACGTTACTTTTGTTCGATGACATCACCAATAGTTGCTGGTCCACTAGCATTAGCACGGAGCTTCCAGCGCTCGAATATACATAAAAGCAGCGTCAACAAGTCATTACTTACATTTAAATGTCAACTTCTGTGCTTCAGAGCGCGTAAAGAAAAGCGCTTAGCCTCCCGACAGAGGACTTTATTCACCTTTGCTTGCTGGATTAAATTAAAAATAATAATTTTAGAGAACACACTTGCACTTGAACTGCCCCTTCAAATGGAGGAAAAGGCAAGAATTTGGATTGAGCCTCAATGATTTCAACTATTTTAATGAACATAAATCCGTATTTATGTAAAAACAAATGTGTGAGATGTTATAGATCAATCTTTAGTCTTAGGTTCTGTTCAGGAACTGGATCAGTGTGGAGAAATATAGACTTTCAGCTTTCTAGGATTTCAGTTTTTTTTTCTTTTTTATTATTATTTAAGAGGAAACCACAGGACTTGATTTACATCAGGGGTGTCAAACTCAATCGCACAAGGGCCAAAATCCAAATGTCGCCTCAGGTCTCGGGCCGAACAGGATAAACATTTATTGATCACTCTAAAAATATATTTTAAAAACTTTAAAACCATAACTTTTTAACATGAACATGAAAAGAATATATAGAATTACCTGAGATAATGCTAGTGTGAATGCTGTTTGCTGAATTTGGCCGCTAAAAAAAATGTGCTGAAAGCTGAAAATGGTGAAGCTGATAGCTGAAAATACTGGAGCTCAAAGTTGAAAATGCCGGGCTGATAGCTAGCTAAAATATTAGCTAATGCCAAATTAGCCTAAAAAAAGAAAACTTAGTTTAGCTAAAACAGCTAGCATGTAACTGAAAAAAACTAGCAAAACTTTAAAACAGCTTAAATTAGCAAAAACTAGCTAGCATGTAGCTGAAATATTAGCTAAACTGCTTAATATCCTAAAAGATCTTAGTAAATGCTAAAATAGTCCAAAAAGCTAGCAGAATGCACATTTTGAAAACTTTAAAACTAACCTTTCATTAACTTTTTAAAATAATCGTGAATAATAAAAGGCAGGAATATTATTCCAGAATAAATCAACTTTAACCTTAAATAACTTTAAATGCCTTACTCTACATAAAAATATATTTTGTCAAAATTATACCAGCACAAGATAACGTCGGGCCATTAATAACAATAACATCAAATTTCTGGAGGGCCAGATCCAGCCCTCAGGCCTTGACTCACATCTGATCTACACTAAAAGCAGCTTCATTTACAACCAGAGAGAGTTCTGTGTTTACAACTGTAACTGAATTTAACAAGAAAACTTTTAAAGCAACAGCACCTGATGGAGCAGGCTCTGGACCAGGGGATTTGGGGCTGAGAGCAGCATGCAGAGATCCTCCTCCAGTGGAAATGATTCCGTCTTCATCTGCGTCATCCACCTGTGTTCTTAGATCTTTTCTATCTTCCGTGCAGCTGATGGGGTTGGAGATCCAGTTCTGATGAGTGGAATGTTTCCTGAAGGTCTCTGGGAGAGTCCACCCCAGTTCTTTCACATAAGACATTCGATGCGTGCTCAGACTCTCTCAGGTCACATCATCTGGATGCATTTGTCTCAGTCATTTCAGAGCTCTCCATCTCTTTAATTTTCAGCCTTTGCTGTTACGTTTGGGTCGCCGTTGTCGTGTCTTCTGGTCCAGATTCCTGATTGTCTCTGATGTTTCTCAAATTCTCCCTCCTTCCCTGATACCAGCAGGTTTGATCCATGACACTTCCACCTCTGTGCTTCACAATTGGTACAAGGTTCCTATTTACAGGGTTTTCCATACGCTAGATATTTTCATCGACGATCTAAAATCTGGTTATTTAAAAGAATTGCTGCTCACAGGATTTAGTCAAATTACTTTTTATGTGAAAGAAGTACAATGTACTTTAACCCTTTAACACCGACACTTAAACACAAAATTTTTAACACTCTAATTTTTAAATTGTTAATTAACGCCGCTTTTCTCCTTCAAAATCTGCCGGAATTATTGTGTTACACGGTTACAGTAAATCAAAGTACACGAACACTGGAGCTCCTCAATTTTGTAGCTTTTAAAAACCTTTAAATCTTTCTGCAGCAGCTTTGAAGATCAGACTGCAGCAAGGTGTTTGTGGTGATTTCTCCGTCATCTAACTCTGCGGTCAAAAATACTCAGAAAGCAGTTTCCAGATGGTTTAACCACAACCACAAAAAATATTCTTCAAATCAAATGACAGTAAAAAATCTGGAGCTGATCGGTTGGAGCAACTAAATTAAAAAAGGAGAAAATAATTAAATGTGGAAACAAAAAGTTTACAAAGATTCGACAGAAGGTAAATATAATAAATTATTTTATTTTTATATATTATATATATATATATATATATATATATATTTTTTTTTTTTTTTTTTTTTTGCTTAATTCCTGAAGCCTTTTAGGGTTTTTTTTTTTTGTAGGGAAGGGCAGTTTTTGAACCAATGTTGAGTATTTTTTCTTCATAAATCACTGACTCTTGTCCAGCAGAGGGCAGTGTTGTTTTAGACTGTTATAATCTGGAGGAGGTTTATCTGCTCCTCTGAGATGTTAAACAAAACTTCAACAGGCTGGTGTGATTTGGACATCACCGTGGAGGATGATGGGAAGAATTACTTCATTATACCTCATATAACACAGGGGTGTCCAAACCTTTTCCGAAGAGGGCCAGATTAGTCAAATCTATTTGACATTGTTTTAGCTTTTTTTAATAACACTATATTTAAATGAACTATGTAAGTGTTTATTTATTTTTACTAAAATCTCAGTCAATTTGTCCATTTTTTCAATGTTTATTCCCAGCTAGCAAGTCGTAGATGCTGTCTCGTCTTTTAGCCCCTCTTCATGGTGAATATGAAAATGTCAAACACAATCAAGAAATATACACAGAAGTTTTAGAAAATTACAATTATATTGATTTTATGAAAGAAGCCTGAGGGTCGTTGGATATTTCAACAGGGGACGCATTTGGTCCATGGGGCCACACTTTGGACAGGCCTGATATAAGACAAAGTATTTGTGTGAATGCTTAGTGAGTATTTATACTAAAGTGATCCTCCTGCTCATTTCTATATGTTTTTCAGCAATATTAGTATCAAAATGTTCAGCTCGTCTGGACATTACTGCTTGTTCTTTTGGTATCCATAAACTTAAGGAAAATATGCTCCACAGGAAATGAATGAGGAAGTCTTCAACATTTTAATTAGAGTAACAACAAGCCCTTTAAATATAATCGTGGGCTATGTTTTAATCTTTTATAGTAAGTTTAAAAAATTTGGAGTTCCTAAAATTTTAGCAACACGCTAACATTTTTGGCTAATCTACTGGGGTATTATAGGCTAATTTAGAGTTTTGATTCTATTTTAGCAACATGCTAACTATGCTAATTTTGATTAATTTAGTTTACTGAGGAATTTTGGACAAATTTGGATTTTAGCTAATATTTAAGCAGCACACTAACTATTTTTGCAAAATTGGCCTTTATGATGGGTTTTAAACAATTTACTTTTTTTTTTTTTCAAAAATTTAGGCTAACTTCAACACTCTTTCATAGTTCTTTAACAAAATTTCCAGTCTTTTAGCAAATTGAAGATTTTCCATTTTCAGCAAATCCCGCCTGCAGTTAAAGAAAATTTTGTCACAATTTTCAGCAAAAAGCTTCAGCCTCAATAGCAACTACTTTCAGCAAAAACTAACATTACTGGAGGTAATGCAACTTTTCTAGTTCTATGATGTGACGAGTCTTGGTTTCTCATCTGAAGTTAATGCGACCAGAAGTTAAGACAGAAAGGCGTTTGCTGGACGCTTCATCGACTTTAAAGGCTCTCCTGCAGTTCCAGGGAGCACCGGCAGGGGGCAGTCCGGGTCCAGTTGTAGAGCCATGCCAGTTTCTCCGTAACCCGAGAAGCTGCAGATTTTACTCATTATTTGTGCTTGGCACTTTTCAGGCCCACTGGGTGTCCTCAGTTAAACCGCTGCAGAGCTGCTTCTGCTGCAGTGCCCCATAAGGAGGGCAAACTTCCCTGCAGCAGTTATGCAACGACTGCCCTCTCCTTGAGTTTTATTGTGGACAGAATTTGGAAAATCCTCGTCATTCTGTATTTACAGTTTTGGGGTAAAGTTTTCTCCCAGAAGGTTTTTCAGCAGCCTGTTGCACGGTTCTCCTCTGAGTTCAGATCATGAGGGCGTTCAGATCCGTCTGGCCTGAAGCTTCGGTGTAACGGCAGAGAAAAGCCGTGGGATCTTCGCTTAAGCTTCAGTTCTTTTGTGTTCATGTGAAGTTCACTGCAGGGATCGGCTTTTCTCAAATCTTTGCTCCTATGTTTGCAGACGGGCGTAGGGTGTTTCATGGAACCAGTTCTACCTGTTATGCACTCATCAAAACTGTATCTCTGACGACTGGATAAGAAAGCCCCCTCTTCCCGGCAGCCCCTGAAAGCATCGACCCACCCGACTCCTCGCCGCGCCTCAAGCTCTCTTTGAAACTTTCACAAGGAGGTCTGATGCCTATCGGAGCCCGAGACCTTTTAGCGAAGACGTTAGGCATTCCTCTGGGCCCGTGAGCTGAGCAGAATAGAGTTCCCCCATCCGAGTGATGAATGTGTCTTCTTGCTTGCAGCTGCTCCGTTGGCCTGTTTGACCCGCTGACATCAGCATTCCTGCTGATACTGTCAGCCTGCAGCTAAAGTGCAGAAAACACCACCCTGTGCTTAAATAAACATTTCAGCATAGATACCAAAGACGGATGGGATTTCGATCATTTCCACACCTCCACAGAGCACTCGTGGCTTTGGCCGCTCCTCAAACACTGCAGAAAAAATGGTTAGCAACAGGTTTAGCAACGGTCGTGTTTGGTGGGTGTTCTCATAAACACTCCACATTTACCCAAATAAACAGATTTTCTATCAACTCCCAAACCTTCTCCTGAGCTCTGGGTCCTCCGTTTCCTTTGTCTTTACAGCTGTACAGGAGTTTCATTAACTTTATAACTCACCAGTGATGCTTAAACATAACATTTTTATGTACTGTAAGTTTTCAACCATTAACATGATAATTCCAGGAGATTCTGAAGGAGAAAAGTGGCTCGATGAGCCGCTTTACCCAGATGTAGCACGCTCTTGCAAAGAAATTTTGTTTATTTATTCATCTCTAGATATGCCGGTGTAGGTACCACATGTTTAAGATCAGCTCGGGGGCTTGCGACTAGTGATGACATCACACTACGGTAACGCCACTGAGACAAAGGACTTAGCTATTGTGCACAGTTTTTCTGTACTGAAACAGATGTTTACAACAAAGTTTATTTAAAAAAAAGAAAGGGAAAAAAGTCTCCAGATCTGCTCGGGCTATTATTTATTATTTTAGCATTGACAGCTCCTTCACTAATGGCTGCTCTCCTCAGTGTTTATATAACACTATGTTTATATAGTGAGCGCTGCATTTTCTAGCTGGATTTCCCCCAATCCGTTCGACCAAAAAAAGTTCAACACTGCCAGGGAAGTGTTTTGAAAAAATTTGTGTGAATAACCTTTCTTTTTTTTTATGAGTGACCAACAGCAAACTAGCATGCTACTCGCTAGCACCCAATTTAGCCCAAACTTCACACTTTCCAGCCTGATTTCTCTCTATTAAAATATTACTATCCTGTGATAATTCCACTAGATCGGATTATTTCGCTGTCGAGGTTTTTGCGGTTGATCACAAATATTGCACCTCCTTTTGAGATTCTTTGCGTACTTGTTCGGTCCTTCTCGGTTCTTTACTCGGGAAGACTCCAAGCATCGTAATGGCGCATGTGTGTCATTTCCTCACGTGATGGTGGTCTAATGGTTCCGACCAATCACAATTTTACACGTCATCAAGCCCCCGAGCTGCTCTTGCAGGCCGAGCACGTGTCGTATCTACACCGGTATTTCTTTCCCTTTGCTTCCCCTAGTGGCCAAATTGCGCATTGCGGACGCTTCTTTACCATAAAAAAAATCTTTTTGAGGTGTTAATTGTATTATACTGTTCAATACCCAAAATACCACTTTGGGGTTCTTTATAAAGAGGAATGAGCATAATAACACACTTGAAACCTCAAAAAATAGAATTTTCATGCTATGGCCCATCACACCCACACACACAGTAGTGCAGATGCTGAGCGTATTTGTGTTTGTGCCCAGCGATGGTTCTGCCTTCTAAAGGCAGAAAAAATATTTGTATACTGTTTATTTTTAAACTAAGAAAGAATGACTACATATGGATATAGTTCTTTCTGAAATACAAAAAAAAGAAAAAATCATGGAATGACTCCTTTAAATAATCATAACTCACCACAGGCTATAAAAGTACTTTTTTGTTCAACTCTTATCATTTTTTTTCTTTTCACATCTGAGCCAGATTAAACCCTCTGACGGGTTGGATAAGTGTGTTTAACACTGCTGCCCTGGGATCTATGAAGCATCCTTATCACAGTGCTGCAATTGTGTTACATTCAAACTCTTTGCACAGAAATAAAAGAAAAAACCCTCTGAAGTCAAAGTTTGTATGGATCTGGAAGCGATTCTTCATCACTGCTTCTCATGATCTCCGTGTAAGGTGTCCTCAGGCCTCATGTTAAACAGGAAATCGCAGAGAGAAGACACAGGCGCGGCTTTTGGCAGCCTGGGATTGTTTGTCATGCTCGTTAATGTGACAGGTATGACTAATCAGGCTATTCTACATGACAGGTTGTTATTATTAACCTGCCATGAAGTAGATCTCCCTGAAAGCTCAGCTCTCTGACCCATTCAGCTCTTCTTTACGAAGACTCGTCAGTAAGATGCACCAAAGCTTTGTTTGCTGTTATTATTGAGAGAAAACACAAGCGTGACCCTGAGAACAGGGATGGAAGCCCGGGGGGGACACACCCTCCCTGACTGCAGGTCTTTAAGAATGGGTGTGCTTCAGGATACTTTCAAATGTACAAAGTGTCTTTCCTCCTGAGTGACACAGCTGCCCAGAATTTATTGATCAGCCGGACAGACAACGCCCACGTTCACATAAACACCTGGCACCTGAAGGCCCCTTTGTGCTCACTTCTGGCACGTTGGGCGTTGCCATTTCACAGTTTCTTGCGACACATCCAGACTCAGTCACTGTTATTTCATTGAATGGAAAATGTGCACAAACCCTCTGGTGTCTCTGGAGCTTAGAGGTTTTTTTTTAGTTTGGCTCCACAGAAGAACGTTTCTAAAAGGTCAGCGCTGACCAACTCTGCTCGGGTTTTTACCATTAAACTTGTTGCTGGAGTGGAGTTTAAACTGAGGATTTGGAAATGTATGATCTCTGCAACCACATCTCAAAAGAGTTTGTGCCCACTGTGGTCAAACATTATGCAACAGATGAGCAAAAACTATATTTTTATTTATATATATATATATACTTGATCTTGTTCTATCTCAGTCAGGCTCAGTAAAAATCAAGCTGCAGAAACCTCAAACTGAAGACATTGATGATGCAGCAATCCACCAATCAATTCAACCCAGACGACAAATGATCCAATCAATGCAACCACAGCTATTAAGCGTCTGACTCATGTGCACACACCCGAAAACTGAGCTTCATTTTTGGTGTAAATTCAGGTTTTTGGCTTGTTTTGACCCTATTTCTCCCCAGGCCTTTGACAGCATTGATCTCTGCTGGAAAACATGAGTTTGTTTTAAAAAAAAAAACTATTTTTTGACTTTTGGCTCAAAGATTCAAAGTAAAGAATTTTGTGCTTGTAGCCATCAAATATGTGCTATCCGAGGCATGTTATCGTTGGGACTGGGGTCATCTGGACCCCTCGAGATAATACAAGAATGCAGACGAGCCTCATCAGAAGCTGATCACCTAATGTCATCTGTTTGTGCATGAGTCAGGGCTCTAGAGGAAAGATGAGATTCTTGGGCGTGCCTCTTTAGCTTAAGTCTGTCTGTCATAACTGGACGGGATATTTTACCACCTCAGTTTTAAAGTCAGATAGAAAATCCTAAGAAATACAAGTGATGTGCACGTAGAGCTGTGCATGATAGAAAACGTTGGTGATAGCTTTTCTTCCCTAATCTTCAACTCTTTTTTTCCATCAGCATGGCTATAGTGGTAAGTTTAGATAAACTTGTCAAAAGTTAAGGTTACTTTGGCTTTAGAAGCTCCATGCTTCGGTCTTGTCTTCATTCTTCCCTTCATACTTTGTTTTTTGTTTTGTTTTTGTGATATTTGTTTGATTATGAGGGTTTCTTCCACAAATCCACATCTTTTACATTTTAGATCCTCCACCATCATCCCTGACATCAAGAGTCCAAACAAACACTGAAACACTCCGTCTTATATTTCATAAATGTTTATAGAGTAAACGTTGGGTTCTTCTTGTGTTGCACAAGAGTCTTCAGTGTTTCGACACAGCTGGACTTTGAATAAAAGTAGGGCTGGGTCAATAAAAATTGATTCATTGATTTGAATTGATCTATCTAGCACATAAAGCTAAAGTCTGCTAGCTAGACGCTAACCTATAATGGGATTTCCCATAGGACGGCTAATACTAACGCTCATTCGACCTAAACATACATTGCTGCCTAAAATGAACATTATAAACTCACAGGTATGAATTTTCTTAAGTCTTTTAAGGAAATATTTTTTTTAAAGAAACCATTTGTGGTCTTCGGATCTGGCCCACCTCCACATTTGGCTCGGCCTCTGAACAACATCAGAGACCTGTGGTTTTTTTTTGTTTTAGTCTGGCCACAGGATTGAGATCCAAACAAAAAGTGGCTTTTTCTTTCATCCTTCTGCAGTGTGTGCCCTTATCTGATACGTGTAGCTCTAATTGCAATCAGATATCTGTTTTTATTCCTTAAAACTAGTCTTTATTCTCTGTGAATTTTTCAACTTTGAAAGTTTTAAGAGATAAAAGTGTGAAAATGTTCCTGTTTGTCCCAGAAAAGTGGGTAAAGTATGTAGTGGTGAGCTTTTCATCTGTAGACAGTTTTCTTCTTCACAAGTTACTTTTAGAGCACAACAAGGGAACATTGTTCTCGGGATTAGTAACATATATAGGCTACATATAGACTATATGTCTTGCTGTAGCAGAAGACAAAAGACTCAGACTTCTCCATTATGCCATTTCATTAAAAGAAGAATGTCAAGTTCTTAACAATTGGTAACATGTGACTTTCTGGAAAACCAGAAGTACTTACGTTTAGACACACCCCGAGATTTTTACACCTCTTCTGTAAAAGTGAAAACTGTTATGTGGCCCTCACAAGAAAAAATGTGGGGTCTAAAGCATCGTCTTTGCTCATTCTTTACTTATTCTTCTTGAAAAAAAGTGTACTGCTACAGTGCGATCGCCACCTAGTGGCCAAACTGAAACACCCTCCAGAAGAGGCAGAACAATTGTTGGAGCTTCTCCGTTTGAGAATCCAAGAAACACTTTATGCTATTAACAATCTCATGATTTCACTAATACATTTTACAGTATGTGAACTATCAGATTCATATAAATCTATTCAAAACACATATAGATTATTAATGTGTTTCTAAAATGTGTCTAAATGTGTAACTACAATTGAATTGAATCAAATTTAATGGATTGAAAAATAAAGAAAAATCTGAATTGAATCGATCCAGGCTCTGGTGAGTCGAAGCGATTCTGTTCATTATTATTGATCCCCAGCCTTAGATTACAGGGATAGTGTGTAGAGAGAATTAGCATCTCACATTCTAACAGCAGGAAGCCTTTAAAAAGACAGAACTTGATCTATGAGGTCACAGTTAAACTTTAAAACTCCTGGTCAGATGTTTAAACATCTTTATGGCTTCTACTTTGAATTTCTCTGTCAACTGTCTGCTGGCAGTGCAGGGCCTGCTTTGCATTCTACTATCAGTTCAGGATTGTAGAAGAGAAGCCTTGAAATGGTCCCAAACGCCAGCGAAGATGGAACCATGGGTTAATTCCCAAACCATCGTCACACCATCACGATTCCCTGACAGAGCAATCCTGGGAGTTCTCTGCACATTAGCTGCCCCACCCCTAGTGACACTTCAATCATTGGCACCGAGTTCATAGATGAGGCAAGACACCGGCGCACCGATTTCCATAATGACCCTCTTTGTTCGCGGCCTCACTTTGTCCTTCAGTGTTTGGTTACCAGGCGACAGCAGTTGCACAAACGTGGACTTTTGGAACGCTGCCAGGGCAAAGCTTTGGGTGTGTCTTGTTTGAAAAGGCTCTGTGGACAAACGCTGAGGTCGCTCTCTGTTTTTGGTCACCTGGGTTGAGTCCTCTTGACTCAGAGCGGCCTTTCCTCTGGACCGTCTCATGCTTTCCACACTCGCAGGCATTGTTCCCTCTTTTCCTGACCCCAGCCTCGTTTCATAAGATTTATTTCCTCAGCCCCGTGTCCCACCTCCCACCATCTGAGGACGTTACCATGGAGACCGCACAAACAAAGTGATGTCATGGAAAATGATACGGATCTCGTGGGAGAACAGTGAAGTCAGAACAACACAGGTCTTATCTTCACCGGCAGGTTTATTTTCTTTGGCAGATCACACACACATGAACACACACACCGCGCCGCACATCAGCTCGTCTTCTCGTGTCTGCAGATGTTGGCTGAGCGTGCCTCTTGCTCTCCTCGGGTTTCAGGCTGGACGTGAGCAGGGTGGCGGTGGTTGTGATTATGTCATTGAAGCCTCCTGTTAAAGAGGCGAGGAGAGAACGCCTTGAGCACCTTTCTGCATGTTTATTTTGTCAACTTTTCCTCAAATAAACCAACTTACCTGCAGTGACTTATCTGAAAAGAGAGAAGAAGAGAGGATAATGGTGAGTGACAGAGAATAAAATAGTTTATTTCTATGTGATTTTGCACACCTTTGTCTACCGGGCCTCCTCAGACTCCAGCAGGCTTCTGTAGGTCGCGATCTCCTGCTCCAAGCGGGTCTTGATGTCAAGCAGCATCTTGTAGTCCTGGCCCTGCTGCTCGATGCTGGCGCGCACGTTGGATAGTTCGGCTTCCAGCATGTTGATTGTGTTCTGGAAGCCGCCGAGCATGGCGCTGTACCGGCCCTCTGTCTCTGCCAGCGTGTTTTCAAGAGCGCTTTTCTGATGGAGCAAAGAAAAGCTGCGGATCAGAGAGAGAGCTGCCCCACCCTGGATGCAATAAGCCACACTGCACGTTTGTTTGCTTTGCATTTTCCCGTCTTTTATGAGGGAACAAAGGGGAGCCGGCTCTGAAGGTAAGTGTCTCTTTGCCTCTCCTCCACAGTGACACAAAGGCAGCGAGTGACTGACTGCATCTGGGCACCTAAACCAGCCCTGCATTCCTCCAGCTCTCCTCCAGCTTTTTTATGACTTCCAGAGTTTGGGCAGATGTCTGTGAAATGCTTCCCAGAACAAAGTGTCTCCCTCCCACCTTCCATCCTCCCTTCATTCCTTAAGGATTGCCTCCCCCTTCCCGTCCTCCCCTCAGCTCCTCGCCCTCTGTTCTGGGGTGATGTGGGGATTTTTGGTCATATAAGGAAAGATTGTAAAGCAAACATTTGTCTTTACCATGCTGAGCTGGGACTGCAGCTCGATCTCCAGGCCTTGGAGTGTGCGCCTCAGGTCACCGATCTCTGTCTTGGAAGTCTGGATAGTTTCTGTGCTAATGGCCACTTCTTTGGTGAGAGCTGCTGACTAGAATATAAAAGGAGAAGATAGAGTTAGAGGTCTGTGTGATCACACATCACTGCTGAAGGCTCACTGTAATCGCTGTCACCTTCTCGTTGAACCAGGCTTCCTGGTCGCGGCGGTGTTTGTCTGCGATGGCCTCGTACTGCGCGCGGATCTCTTCCAGGACTTTGTTCAGGTCCTGCTGAGGTGCGGCGTCCACCTCCACGTTGACTGTGCCCGTGAGCTGAGAGCGCATGGCTGCCAGTTCCTGCAAGCGTCAGGGGAAGTCAGCATCGTGTGTCTGTGTGCAGGGGAAGCGGGTGTCACTTCACTGACCTCCTCATGGTTCTTCTTCAGGTAGGCCAGCTCATCCTGCAGCCCTTCGATCTGCATTTCCAGGTCCGCCTTGGTCAGGGTGGTCTGGTCCAGCAGGCGGCGGAGGTTTGCGATGTCGGCCTCAACGGACTGCCGCATCATGAGCTCGTGCTCAAACCTGGTGAGTAAGAGAGAGGCCTGATGTGAGACGGCTGCCCCCTAGAGCCTGCGTGAAGACCCTCAGAGTCGGTGCTTACTTGGTCTTGAAGTCATCAGCAGCCAGTTTGGAGTTGTCGATCTGCAGCAGGATGTTGGCGTTTTGGACGGTGGCAGCGTTGATCTGCAGCAGAGAGAGGGTTGGTTAGTGTCAGGCATGTGCAGAGCAGCACGCTTTGATGAGTGTTTACACAACTTCAGACGTTTCTGTGCTACATCAACTAAATGTGCCCTGAAGACACGTTTGACTTCCTTCTGTCAGGCTGAATATTTGCGGTTCATTTGTGGAATCTTTTAAACAAAGGTATGTTCACTTTAAAAAAAGTCTTCCCTGGAAATCATTGACAGGTACGGCAAACATTTGCATCTGGCAGAGGCTCAGACATACCTTGTCTTTCAGGTCGTTGATGATGGCCCAGTAGTTGCTGTAGTCCCTCTGCGCTGTCGGGCCCTTCTGCTCGTAGTACTCCCTGATCTGCTTCTCCAGCTTGGCGTTGGCCGCCTCCAGACTGCGAACCTTCTCCAGGTATGAAGCCAGACGGTCATTCAGGTTCTGCATGGTGGCCTTCTCGTTCAGGTGTACGCTGGTCTGGTCCACGGCGCTGGACAGGTCGAACCCTCCACCCATTCCGTAGGAAGAGGAGACCACGCGAGCGGTGGAGGACGAGATGCGGGGGCCTCCCATGAAGCTGAGACCGGACACGCTGTGAGCTTTGTGGGGAGCGGCGCTGGAAGTGTAGCTGCGGCTCTGCCTGGTGATGGTGAGCCCAGGACCGCCGGCGATGCTCCTGTTGTACATGGTGGCAGACTTTCTGCTGGTCAGAGGAGAAGACGAGGAGAGTTTCACAGCTGTGGACTGTGGCAGGACTGTGGAGTTTGATAGAGGGAGGACGGCCGCTGATATAGCTCTGGAATGGGGGCCGGGCTTGGCGTGGAAGGGGAGGAGAAAGAAAGTTTCAGCAGTTGAGGCTCAGTTTGTGCAAAACCGTCATTTGTTTGTTTTAAGCTCTGGGATTTGGTTATTTTCCACCCTTGTGAGGAGAGTGGTGAGGAATGTGAGCAGATGAGGGGAGAATCCTCGTGGAACGTGTGCACAAGTAACTGTAACGTGTGCTGATAAATGCCTTCAGGTATTGTCTTGATCATGCCAGTCATTTGGCAGCCGGGTGCGAGAAAAGGAGGCGTAGATTTATTGTTTTGTTGCCTCTCCGTTAGTCAACAGTCAGTGTGAGCGGCGTGTTTCATCCTGATAATATCCAAGGTTACAGTTCCATTCTATCCCTGGGTTCCTCATTTGTCCTGCAGCGTTTGAACGACATGAATTCTTTGGGAGCAAGAGTTGATGGATTCTTCTTATCAGCTTTTGTTTAAATTCAATCATTTTTCCTGTATGTGGTCAGAGCTCACTTGACCAACTGGATACTTGCAGGCTTCACAGCCTTGAACCTCTAATGTTCTCTAGTCAGGAAATCACACAACATCCCGTCTCTCATGTGTTTCAGTGTGTGTGTCTGCAGCAGCTTATCTCAGCCTGGTTCTCTGCACAGAAACATCTGGCATCAGCTCCGGGGGGAGGGGCCGCCCCTCTCAGGAAGAAGTGAAGTCATTCTCCATGCGGAGCTGCCAGCAGAGTTTGCTGCTCAACTCCCACCAGGAGCCGCACGCTCCCGCGTGGAGACAAAGCGCTGTTTGTGCGAAGGCTTCACTTTGAGCAGGAAAAACAATCGTGAGGGTCGTTCACGCTCTGGAGCCGCAGGGATCAGTTCCAACCATGCTGCTGGATTCAAACGTTGGGGGAGGCGGGTCCGACCCCGCCCATTCGTTGTCCAGTAGTCTTCCTCTGAACCCCCGTGTTTTTCTTATGGATTCTGAGTGTTTGTTTGCATGTTTTTGGAGAGTAAAGGTTCAATTACATGTCTTTATTTTTCTTCATGTAAAAGTATTTACATGATTTCCAATATGTTGCATTTTTGGGTCCCTGGCTAAAGTCATACATGTGCCAGAAATGGGTGGACCAAAGACCAAGTCTCCGGTGTCATTATTTTTTTTTTTAGGAATTTTTTCTTCTCAAATTTCTAATTTCCTGTCATTTTCAAGCATGTTTTAAGGATCTTGCTATGCTTATATTTTCCACTTTCTTACATAAATAAAAGAAACCTACTCTAATTATCATGCATCGTCATATTTTGATCTATTTTTTATGACAAATACTTTTACTGGGTATATTATAGTGGGTAAAAATTACCCAGCAGAAGTGATGGTGTAACTTTTAATAGCTTAAGTGTCGTAGGGTTAAGGAAGCAACATAGATATTGAATCCAGGATTGGCAACAATAGGAAAACATTCAAACATTTTGGAGTTTCCAAACTTATTGTTCAAAGAGGATCAGAAATGTGTGAGGGCCAATCATTCCTCCTGACATTCTGTGAAAATAGCATTAAATGCAAAGGGACTATTTAATGAACATTTTACTTTTTTCTAACATAGATAGTATTTTGAGTGCAGAGGTGGACGGTCAACCTCTGAGCTGAGGATCACAGGTTCAGTTTCTGTCTGCGTGAGTACTGTAGTGTCCTTGGGCAAGACAGTGCACCCACATTACTCCTGATGGTTATAGGTTGGCGCCCGTGTTACACAGCAGAGTATGGGCATCAGTGTGTGATTGGTTGACTGTGACTGTAAAGCGCTTTGGGCTTTCAAGGAAGGCAGAAATGTGTACAGTTTACCACAGACATCAATGCATTTTAACCTAAATTATTGCTACTCATTTCTAAACCTTTTTTGTTACTTTTGGGGTCACGGGGCTGTCGGAGCCTAACCCACACTTATAGGTGAATGCAGGGTATACCCCGGACAGGTCATCAGTCTGCAGCCAGGGGGCCATGCATCTGTCCCACTAAACTGGAAACTTTGTAATGTTTATTTTCCTTGTAATTCTGGTGTGTTCTAGATGGTACATGACAAATACATTGACCGTGTTGGAAGATTTGTTGTCGTTTTTGTGTGTGTTTTGAGTTGGAGAGGCATTTTTCCGATCATTCAAACACCACATGAACACAGCATTTCTGTGAGTTTGCGTTTTCCCCTGTGGGACATCAACCCTTTGGTGCAATTGGCTCTAAAATTAGAGCAAAAGCCAGAAATTTTGAAATACAAACTCAAAAACGTTCTGTTTTAAAGTAATTTTCATTCACATTAACCCCAGGTTTTCATCCAGATTCCACAATGTTTCTTTCTCTTATGAGGTGGATTACAAAAACACACCACGCATCTACTTCTGATCCAGCACTTCTGTCAAATTTTACAACCCTTTGTGGCCCATAAGTCTAAAACTTTGCCTTCCCCGATTTAGAGTAGCCAGTCAACCTATGAAGCCAACACCTTCTCACTAAGTCGTCACATATTGACGTTTGGTCAAAGACCCCTCCGTGTCATTTTTTGACGTTTTGGGTCTCCCTAACTTGTCTTTTTTTGACGTGCTGCTGTTCCCATTAAATCATGGGTCCCCAACCTGAAAACCAGAACTGTTCAGGACCACGTCATGGAGCGCACCAGTACCCTAATCCAGTGCTGTTACCATAACTCTAATCCTTACACCAGATATGGTACCAGACGCTGTTTTCAATTTTCATTCTGAATTTTTTTTTAACTTTCAGCTTTTTAAACATTAGTGTCATGATTTGATTTGCTGAATATCGATGTCCTCTCAGATCAACTAGTTGCTCTGGTGAGACAGATATTGTGAGTTTTTTTCCATAAACTTCCATAAACATCTGCAGTCTTTGGACATTAGGTAGACACAGTTTTCCAGCCCTCACTGTCAACTTTTGTTTTTTATTTTCCTGTTGACATTTTAGAAATGAGCTAGAACGTTTCACAGAATCATGCAGTGCATCAAGCAGTGTTGCTACATGCTTATAACGAATAGAAACAGCCTCCAGCAAACCACAATAAAAATTTGAACGTGACCCGCATTTAGACTTTGGACATACCTGCTCTTGACCTTTGAACCTTGTTTAATATGAATCAATTACTTTATGCATCGAATACTTGCATAATATACTAAAGGAAAATAGAACACAGAGACCTTCAGAAGCCTCTGGTTGTGGAGAAAGGTTGACTCTGAAACTGGGATTTCCACATTTTTAAAGACATCTTGTATTTATGTTACTGATAATCACGCTGCAGAACTCGCAAATGTGTTTGTTTACCGTTGTAAACAGAAACTGCAAATTGTGGAGATGTTTGTTCCGTGACAGGTGGTTTTCACGGCAGGCTGGTGCAGATGTTTGTCATAGTTTCACTCGCAGCTGACGTATGGGGGAAATGTTCTACTTTTTATGTGCCTGTTTGCCGAAGCGATGAACAGCTTTGTTTCAGCCGACACGCTGTTGTCCTCATAAATAAAGGTGAGCTGCAGGAAGCTGAAGAACTATATCTAAGAAGCTGATCAAAGTGTCGTCATGTCTTTATTTAACATAATCTCAGAATCGGACAGGACTGAGGAGTGTCACCTGATACCAAAGACTGTTTTTCTGATGGGTTCAGGTTGGGCAGAAGGAGAGACCTTTCTCTGGCACCTCCTCCAGGAGCTGAGAGGTTTGTCTCCAGGGTGTCCAGGCTCTGCTGGGGGTCTCCTCATACTCTCCAGATGTCCAAACATCTCCAGCTAATGCTCACAATGTGGAGGTGTGAAATGAAGCCTGTTTTTCAAAATGTAAAAGAATTCAATCCATTTTATTTATAATAGACCAACATCACAAAATAATTGCATCATCAGGTTTCAAAATATAAACTATAAACTAAACTAAACTGGTTATCCCTGCCCTTAGACCCTCCTTCTTGGTAAGAAGAAACTCCTAAAAAAACCGGAATCAGGAAAAATTAAGAAACCTTAAGGATAACACAGACGACCCACCAGTAATCTCTCCCACTCTGAGATGCGAGATGACGAGCCAGAGGCGTGGTCCACGGTCAAGAACAGGAGCACAGACGATCCACCTGGAATCTGAATCCCTCCCGCTCCCCCAGAAGGGAGAGGGAAAGAGGAACAACACATAAATCGCTCTGCACCAAACAGAAGCACAAAGAACTAAATAAAATAAATAATAAAGAATAGAGGAGAGGAGAAGTAAAGAATGGGGCCGATGAAGCCTGAGATGATTCAGAAGCTAATCCGCTGACGCACAGAGGCATTCATGGTCCGGATTGGTCTGCACACGCTCTGCAGTCTGCACACAAAGGGTGGGACTGCAGTTTGAGGGTCTTCTTCATAACAGCATCCTTTGTAAGGAGATGAGAAACGGTGGAGTCCTCTGAGGTTTGGGCAGGAAGGTTCTGGGTGCTCTGGACAGTCGGAGTGAAGCGCAGGTCACAGTTGTTAGCGTAACCCTTCATCATGCTTGATGTGTATAATCTCTGCTGGATTCCTCCAGGAGAGCGGCAAGACACTCCCTGTAACCCAGAGCAGGTTCTGCTGAGAGCTTTAAGAGATTTTCTGACCCTTCAACCATGAAGCGCCTTCACTCCAAAAAGGCCTTTATCCATCGCATCACCCTGTAAGTCCAGAGAGGGCGTGGCAGCCTCTCAACAGCCAATGTCCTGAAAAGAATTAAAAAGTTGGGTGAGGAGGAAAAGTGAGGGGTGCTGCCACCGTCTGTGCGCCCTTACATCCTGGAAATCACACATTAACGCGATTTCAATAAACGCCAATAGACACGAATGGAGAAGAGGAGGGCGCAAATCAAAAAGTGAAGGGTCAGAAAAGTTCTTAAAAGTCTCCAACAGAAACATTAATTTAAACAACGAGGATTGTTCTGCCGCTCTTCCTAAGGAATTCCAGCAGAGATTATTCCCATCAACATGAGCTCAGGAAATCCCATAAACCTGTGAAAGCAGTTTTTGCTTCACAGAGATCTTCAGGTGTCCCTATTCACCCTTTATTTGTTTTTTATGCACCTTTAGGAGGAATTAACTGGATGACTCAGCAGAGAAAACCTCCAGATCCACTGAAGCCAGAGTGAAGCTAAATCCCTGAACTTTCATCACAAGACGCAGGGGGAGTTGGAGAGATTTAGTTTTGATTTGACTCCAGATCTGAAGAACCTGCCGCGTTCACAAGCAAGGAGAAGATGATCAGTTTGACAGTCGGTTCTGAATCCTCCCCTTAGAGAAGAGCAGGAGGACGGTTTCAATTCAGCACCAAACCAAAGAGTCAGGAAAGAGAAAACAACATTTTGTAACACCTCCGATATCGTCTATTTGTAAAACTTCATTTCAAAAGTAATAAATCAAACAATTTGAGCAAAACATTTGCCAAAAAACCAAATAAAAAATAGTTTTTTAATTGGTTTCGTTTATCAAAATGTGCCTCAGTTGTGTTTGCAGAACTGGAGGAGGTTACCATGGAGACCGGGAAATAAAAAGCATCTGTTTGCAGCATAGCAACTTGCAGTTTATGTGTCTTAGCTAACCCTCAGTGTATTGTCTGATGCCGGGAGGCCCTGACTCTGCTCAGTGGGAGGGGCGCGGCGTGTCATCGCTCGGACACTTCCTTTCTCCAAAAGTTGGCTCATCGTCCCGCTTCACAGCATCAGACCTGTCAGTGCACATCTGATTGCAGGTTTCACTCCAGCAGCTCCGTGTTTGCCTGAGATTCTGTTAGATTTGTTGATGTCACGGATGATGCTCCAAAAACCTTCTATCCTTGACTGATGAGGACTTCAGCTCTGCAGAGACCTGAATCACCGCAGAAGCAGAGGATGCTTCCGAAGAAAAGATGAGTGAGAGGCAGACAAAGGTCTGTAGGGGACTGTGTGGTCCACCACAGACGTACCCAATTTGGACAAACTGTTCTCTCTATTTGTAACATCTGGAATAGTATCCCTCCATCCTTAAGAGAATGTCTCACTTTTAATATTAAAAAAAAAAAAAAACAATTAAACTGTGGCTTTTTCAAAACAGCAATGTACTCATTCTTAAAAATTTCATGTCCAACAACCGCACAAACTTGAAAATGAAAATGCTACATTTTGACTGTTAATTATTATTATTATAATAATCTAGCAACTGATGCGTAATTTGTTTATTTTTTTATTTTTTTCGACTAACCTTCAAATTCTCACTAAATTTTGTATTACTGTCAATCTTTTCTCTGATGTTATGTGTTTTTGCTGTTTCCAAGGGACTATGGTTGAAAATTAACTTTGTAGCTAACACTGGCACATTTACAGAAATGTCCATGAATGTGCATGCCCTGTTCAAATAAATATTAATAGAATGTGAGCAGAGAGGAGAAAAACTGCATTTCCCGCAAAAGTCCCGAACTTCCTCATGCCAAATCGGATTTAGACCCTGAAGGTAAGCAGTTTATTCATGCGTAAACTTAAAAAAAGAAAAAAGAAACACTGAAACTGCTGCCAACAGGATGAGCTAAAAAAAAAGAGAAGAATTTGGTTGAATACGCAATAGATGCTACATATAACTGTTAGGACAAATTATGAAGAATTGACAAAAAAAAATTAATTTCAATATTAGTACCATTATTGAAAAAGATGAAGAAATCATCAACACAAACTTATTTAACCTTGTCATGCATGGAGGTCGCTACAGTGTACAGCAGTTTTAAAGGGTTTTATTTCTTGTGTTCCTACAATTTTGGGCAAACCATTGGATCATTCCATACCAAAAATCCATTAGCAGGTCATTCCAATTTGAAAAAGTAGCAAGTAAAACCAAGATGGCCGACAGACAGGGAGAAAGACCAACCACCTCACCTATTTGAATTTCTACCTTCTGTGAAAAGATACTGTGACGAAAAGGGTGAGACATGTGCATCTTCTTTTAATAGAGTTACTGAGCAGGTAAGTATATGACAGAGTTGTAGTCAGGAACCAGAGGTCAAACATGGGTGTGGGGCAGGAGGGCGAGGGGTTCAAGGCAAAAGTCAACAGACGGAGAGGAGATAAACAAAGAAGAATGCTCAGACTGAATACTATGGAAAATGATTCAAGACTTCACACATCTTATAAACAGTAGGATGATGATGATGATGATGAAGAGCAGCTGGGGAAGAGAGCAGAGGCAGTCAGTAGGGTTCCCTCTGGTGGTCGGAGGAGGACATGGCAGGTCGAACCCTGACAGACACCACTGCAGGTGAAAAAATATATAATTATATCTAGTGACATCTAAGGTTTTCTAAGTGTTTTTTTTTTTTTTTTTTGGAGGAAATTCTGATTAATTGTCTCAATTGTACATTACAAGTTATGCATCAAAGCTAAATGCAATGTCAATCACTACCAAAAGTGTTCTTGAATATAATTCCATTTTTGTAATGCTTTGGCTTTGTGTGTATAGAAAGTCATTTGTATTTTGTTCTTTTTTTGTTTTTTTTTTATTCATAAATATTTTAGGACTCAAAGAATCGTGCATCCAGTTTAAAGGAGTTCCCAGAGTCAGATGAAGAAGAGAGTTCTTTTGGTAGCAGTGATGAAGAATGGCTGTTAGTTGAGAAAGGTACAAGCAGATCAGTAAACAAAAAAGTAGGCAAAAAATGCCAGCAGATGCAGAATGCTGCATTTCAAATGGCCTCCCACTCCTTTTTGCCACCCTTCCAAAGTCTTCTCCAGCTCCGCCCCTGCCGATGTTCAACATATCAAAAGTTTAAACTTCTGTTTAAAAGATCTTTGCGTTCAAATGGGTTTGAAGGATCTGAGAAAATCCGGAAAGGAGTAGAATGTCTGCGGTCAAACCTCCAGGTTCCAACAAATAAATGACATTTTATTTCTACAGACACCAACGGATTGCAGTGAAACAATACTTCGAGTCCCCATCCTGAAACAGTCCAGTAGAACCAGGAAAGAACCGGGACAGATCAGAGCCGATGAGACTGTTAACAAACCTCCTGTTGACCCTGGGCACTCTGGGAAAAACAGCACGTCTGCAGTCTGACTGCAAACAGCTCGCTTGGGTTGATGGAAACAATGAGAGCCGTCACATAAAAGGACCTTGGTCGCTCGGGTCTTTGTTTGAGGGCAGAAAGGTTCTGAAGGCTGAAAGGAGCCGTAAAACTGCCCCAGCAGCAGGAATGGGAGCAGCGCGGCGTTCGGGAGGATCCTCTTAAGCTGTGCTGCAGAACCTGAAAACATTCTCAGAAATCGTGTTGGTGTTGTGCTGTGGTTCTGAGTGAAGAGGTCATGACCTCCAGCTGGATCTGGAGAACAAGAACTGTACTGTAAGTGCAGGAAGCTGCCTCTGGAAAACTGTGCAGAGCACTGCTGTGTTTCTGTCTGTTTAACTTCCACCATCCTTTGTTCAAATGTTCACATTCGTGCACAGAAACTCTGACTCACACATGTGGAGCAGAGCCTCCTGCAAACATGCCACACCCCTCCACAGACTTGACCCCATCCTGCTCGGCTGCAGACCGAGCCTGTGAAGGCCTCGGACCCACACTCTGATATGTACCGGGACCGGGGGGATGGGAGGTTCTGAGCTAAACCCATGCGGGGCCCTGCTCCCTGAGGGAGTCACACATTTTAAAGCACGTAAGCACGCCGTGTTTGAAAAGCTTCATCTGTATTTTTTTCAGTTGTTTCATTCTATAAAAGCAGTTGATGATGAATGGTGGGTTGGTCAGCGGTTACCTTTGACACAGTGCTTCTGGGTGGCCGCCCCCTTCCTGTAAGGAGAGATCTCAGGAGGTGCAGCGGCTCCATCTAGTGATCATCTTACTGATTGCAGCGGGTGGTGGTGGTGGTGGTGGGGGGAATCTCCACCCCTGAGCTGGAGAAGCCTGAACTCCAACAATCTTCTCCTTTCAGCTCAGTTTTCTTTATGATGGCAGCATATTCTGCCACACCCACAACAAAATTGATTGCAAACTTTATTTTATTTCCCATATTTAATAAGTTTACAATTTCAAACTCATTCTTAAATAAACACACATTTCTATAAGTTAAAACATACATTTATTTTGTGTTTATTTGTAGCACACGTTTTGATTGGTTTACTCATTTTGGTTTGTTTAATCAATTCACTGCAGCAGGCAAAGGAAGAAATGAAGCCAGAACAGTTGGTCAACTGACGCTTTCCACGGTGACGTCACACAAAATGGCGTCAGCGTGATACGTAACTTTCATTAAATGGATTTAAAGCGGGAAAACAAAGAACTGACCGCTGTTCAACACCATTTTCAGGAAATATTAAAAGGTACTTGTAACGGGAACAATTCTATGACAACCTCTCAACCAATCAGGAAAGAGCTTGTTGGAAATCCACAATTCTACTATTTGAAAGTCTTCAATCGTTTGACAGAGGGCGCCATATGCTTTTGATGAGGTATCTGATTGGTCAGTTTATAATTTAAATCATTTGCACAACAGAAAAAAAGAATCATTGAAAAAACATAAAGTCTATAAAGAATATGTTAAAAAAGTATCAGAACATGAACGGCTATTCTGACAAATGAAATGACAGTTGTTTATTTCTCTATAGAAGTCTATGGGGTTCAGCTTCTTGAAGTCGGCCGGTACTTTCTATTTAGTCCAGTTCTCATGTACAGTCAATGCCTTTGACCCAAAACAACGACTTTTTTTCTTCTTAAATCTTTTTTTACTAAAAGATAAACATGACCATGATGGAAAAAAATCATTAAATATCAACAAAAAAAGAAGATTTGGATCCTCTGAAAATGAATAGTTTGCTATTGACATTTTTACCTGAACGGCTTCAAAGAGTGTTTGGTGAGGAGCATCTGAAACTCTCTAATGAAGCTGCTGACGGACGATCAGCACGCAGGTGAAGAATGTGTCAGGTAGACGCTGCGACTGCGAAGCCCCTGGGGCCTCGCAGAAATTAAAGCTGTCATTACTGGTTTTCAAAAGTAGGTGTTGGATCTACCAGTAAACAGACTTGTGGTTGTAAACCTAAAAATTTCAATCCATGGACAAAAAGTGAGAATGGGGGAAAAAGTGTCAGAAAGCGCTGTGAGTTTTTTGTCTCCGCTCGCCGCCGGAGCACATTTCTGCTTCAGGAAACTTAAGCCCCCCTTCTGGATCCTGCTGCTGTTAAAGAGGAGAAGGCCACGATCCAGCAGATTGATTGTGCAGGAGCCTCTTAAGTGCTGGCGTGGCCCTGCAGGGTCTAGACAGGCTGCATTTCTCTATTAAAGCAATAGATGTTATCAGCTGATGAAGCTGAAAGGGAGAAAGTGGTGCTACCAGCCCGTCGTGGTCATCAGGTTAGGACTCGCTGGTGGGACAATGACCTGAAACTCAGGACTTTATCAGACAAAATGATGTCCCGTCTTTCACAGGACTCCATTTTTGCTTCTCTTTTGTGTTTTTAAATTGGTTTCGCTGAAATCAGTCGTACCTGAAAAACCTGGATCATCTTGAAAACTCTTCTCTTGTTCCACTTGCTTCCAACATGACCTGCGTTTTATCATCCCGTCTCAGGACAAACTCTCTTCAGATGATGTGAGATCTGGACCAACCCATCTCCACTAAGGAAGCACAGACCAGTTCAGGTGACAGCAGTATCAGCATTCTGGTCACATGATCAGGCTTGAACCAGGGGTGATGGGGTCGCTGGCGTAGCTCCTGGCTGAGCAGACCCTCGCTGCTGACGAGGCTCCTGAACATCATATTTGACTGACGGCCGCTTTCCCATCAGTCTTGGCTTCTTCCATCAGTCTTAGGAAATCTGTGGTCAGGAGGCATTTCAGTTCACAGCACCGCCCTTCCTCACCAGTTTGGTCAGTTTCTTTCTCTTAGCTGTCGGGACTCTCCTGCAGACCAGGTCAAAAGGTCATCTGTCCATCAGACAATAGATCTGTTATTCTGTTCTTGTTTTTTTTTCCCTTTATTTTGATTGTGTCTGAGCTGAAAGTCTTTCTGCGGGAAAGTGTTGAAATGTCACAGAGAACAATTCATTTTCTCTTAGATCCTTAGATATATCTCTAAACCTGTCTGTTTGACACTTTTCTCTGAAAAATTCACCTAAAGTTTTTGGATTTTTTCTTAAACACAGACATCCTGCAGGTGCAAATGGAGCTGTCAATCATCTGTTTTGGGGCCTCCCGGCTCAGCGGTTTGACCTCAGGGTGAAGACAGACGGCCAAACATCTGAACTGTTTACAAGCAAAAAGGATTGAGGATTTTACTGACAGGAAATCATTTTCTGTCTGGAGAATGTCCTCAAAATAAAAGTTCACTTTTATTTACAAGGCCACGATTGGTTTTCTACCACCTTACATATGTTCCCTACTCAAGAGGAGAAACGTTGAATCTCACTCATTGAGGTCAAATGATCTGGTTCTGTTGACTGTACCAGTGTTATTTATAAAACTAGGAATTTTAATGTAATGTAATTGTACTTTTATCTGTTTTTCCTTTTTTTTTTTTTTCCACCATTGTTTTAGAAATTGCAGGACGGAAAAGAGGTTTTTCAATCTCAATGGGATATTCCTGGTTAAATAAAGGTTAAAAATAAAATAATAATAATAACGTCAGAGGGACACATTTTGGTTAAAATCATTAACCCTTTAACACCGGAGCTCCAGTGTTTATGTTCTTTGATTTACTGTATTTTTCAACCGTTAACACAAAATTCCAGCAGATGCTGAAGGTAAAAAAGAGGCGCGAGGAAGCTGAATGCAGGCGCTGAAGATGAAGAGAATTAGATAAACGGTGCGACCAGAAGCGTCTGGAAGACCGATGAATTACTGTGATCCAACAATCGAGACCAGGCAGGACCTGCGATATACATATATCGGAGGATAGGCATATGTGCATATATATATATAATTAAAGTCCTGTGAGATTAGTTCGGGAAGACCAGAATATGGGTAATGCAAATGAGAAACAGAGCGGAGGTTCAGACTCAAGTCTGGTCACGTCCATGAAAGCAAAGCATGGTGTTAAATGTTGTGAATTTATGGATTACTGGTGACAGAAACATGGGTTCCCCAAAGGAAGTTCTTTGAGTAAAAGCTAACTAGAGAAACTCAGAAAAAGCCTAAATGAAGAGAAGACAAAAAATGATGCATGAGCCAAAAAAAAAAAAAAAAAGAGCAAAGGAGGTTAAGCTCATGGATGAAATGAATGAATGTTTGAAAGTTTGGGAAACGGAGTGTGAGAGATGGAGAAGGCCTGCAAGACTGTGACTACCCTGAAAATAAAAAACAAAATGAAGATGGTTTCACAATTAAATATGTCTAACCTTTGTGCACAGCTTTGAGGCCACAAGCTTTGATCACAGCGTAAAAACATTTTGACTTCATTAGAACATCTTATCCATATTAGATATGGCGCTTATATTCCTATCCTAAGTCTCTGATTAAAGTTGTTTGTATGGCTCTATAAAATACGAATGTCCTTCATCACAGGCAGGGCTCTGCAGACCTCTCCTCCATGCTTGCAAGACGTGTACTTTTCTCTGCTCTGTTTTAATAAACATTCTTAAAACCGTTTGACAACATTTCTTCATTCCATGGGATCCAACTATTTTTCCACCACACTAGTGCTGATAGCTAAAGATGCTGAAACTGATGGATAAAAATGTTGAAGCTGATACCTGAAAAAACTAAAGTTGATAGTTGAAATCACTAAAGCCAATAGTTGAAAATCCTGTAGCTGAGAGCTAAAATATTAGCTAAATGCCAAATTAGCCTAAAAACTGGTAAAATGTCGAATTTAGCCAAAACAGCTAGCATGTAGCTAAAATGTTAGATAAACTCCAAAATATCCTTAAAAAAACTGCTTTTTCCTCAGAATTAGCTGGAACAACATTTTTGCGTTTAAACACCACCGGTGACGCCTCAGGGGAAATTAGGTTCAAAGGATTAATTAATAAAACAACAAAATTATCATTTATTACATTTCCATTGTTTTTCATTAGTTTTTCCTCCATCTACAGCTCTGCATAAAGTTTCTCTGTCAAATTAAACATCATTTAGTGTTTGCTCGGAGGCCCCTTGTACCCCAGATCTGAACATTCTCCACATTTTTAAGGAATCCTTCCTTTGTCTGGTACCAGCGTTTGCTTATGTCTTTCTCACCTGACAGCGAGAAGTTCCAGGTTCAACTCTGAGTGGAGTTTGCATGTTCTCAGGAGCGTACATCAAACTCCTAGCAGGAAAAGCTTTTTATTAGAAAAACAGTTTGTTCGTTCTCTATCAAGTGAATTAGAAGCTGCACAGATGGACCTGCTGTGGTTTCATAGAGCTGCCTCTGGCATGGCTCCTCTGTTTGTCAGACAGCCCCCCCGCCCCTTCAAAAACCTACTATTAAGCATCAAAACAAAGAGGAATGCAATTGCTTACCTTTATTGAGTAACAAGAAAATGTGGAGTCACAGGTTTAACCTGTAGGGATATCTCAAAGCCCCTACTCACTGTCTACCACACCCAGACCAATGATAGTGTGGAGGGTTGGGGGGGTACATTCCTCCCTCCAGCCCATCCCACCATGCTGCACGCGGCAGGTATATAAACCAGGACACTGAGTGATCCTTTCAGCTACACATCCAGAGCGTCCAGCATGTCCTTCAGCAGTGCATCCTACAGCCGTAAGACCATGAGTGTGCACGGCGGAGCAGGAGGCTCCGACACCCGCATCTTAAGGCCCAGCTGGGTCCATGGAGGCCTGGACCTCACCGACGGGTTCGACCTCCACTTTGGCGACAACAAAAAGGCCACCATGCAGAACCTGAACGACCGACTTGCCTCTTACCTGGAGAAGGTGCGGAGGCTGGAGAAGGAGAACGAGCAGCTGGAGAGGCAGATCAGGGAGTGGTACAAGAGCAGGACCGTGGTGTCACATGACTTCTCCAAATACCTGGACATCATCAAGGACCTGCAGGATAAGGTGAGAGAAGGAAGCAGCCCCAGCTTGATCATGAAGGAAACATTTTGAGGGTGAAATCCAGACCCTCAAGAACAAGCTGGTTCTCAGGAGGCAAGATGTGAAGTTAGATCTCTTTGTGGTGTCTAGCAGTTGCTCTGCATCTTCCATCATCAGTTTTCTCGTTTCTCCCAAAGATCTGTCTCGCCTCCAAGCTCAACACCAAAAGTGCTTTGGAAATCGACAACGCACGACTGGCGGCCGATGACTTCAAGATGAAGTGAGTTGTCATTCCTGCCACTCCGGTGTGACTTCACACGTGCACGCCGCAGCACGAACTCGTGCCCGACTGACAGCTTCTGCTGAACCCCGCAGGTACGAGAGCGAGCTGGCCATGAGGATGGCTGTGGAGGCCGACATTGCCGGGCTGAGGAGGCTGCTGGATGACTCGAACCTGAGGAGGATGGAGCTGGAGAGTCGGTGCGAGGGTCTGAGGGAGGAACTCATCTTGCTGAAGAAGGACCACGAAGAGGTGAGGGGCGCATCTCTCAGCACCAGATGTCTGCTGGAGGACCAGATTGGTGTTTGTTTTCCTTTGTGATGTCATTTGAACTGAATTCACGACCTCAGCAACTTCCCTGCAAACCGCTCCCTGCTTTCCTCCTCTCTCCCCTGCTCACTTCCACCTATTCTTCTGTCTCCATGAGCTCATTGCTTCTGTTTTTCCAAAAAAAAACTAAACATGGCGTGTTGTCTAAAAAGATGCTTGATGATCTTGCTGGTGCTCACTGTGCCCTTATTTCCGAAAGGAATTGGCCCTGCTGAAGAAACCGGTGGAAAGCCAGGTCAATGTGGTCGTGGACGCCCCGCCCACCTCAGACCTGAACGAGGCCATGAAAGAGATCAGAGACAAGTATGAGAGTCTGATCGCCAAAAACCATATGGAAATCGAGATGTGGTACAACAAGAAGGTGAGTGAGAAGATTCTTTGTGCGTCCAGCGGCTGAAATGAGGTTGTTGTAACATCTGCCGCGCTGTTTCTGCTCAGATCCTGGAAGTGGAGCATGACGTCAAGAAATACTCAGAGGATTTGAAAACCTCAAACACTGAGATCAAGGAGCTGAAGAGCACCTTCCAGAGGCTCCAGATTGATCTGGAGTCCCATTTGAGCATGGTATGTGAAGACAAGCTATCCACTGTTTCCCACATGCTCTCCTAGATTTGACATGTGCAACCACTCTATCATTTCTAATTTCTGTCCCATCCATCTTTTTGGTTCAATCATTTGTGTCCACTTTACTCTGCTGAAAGCAATTTTCATTTTGATCATCAACTTTTTATTTTTCCGTTCATTCCGTGTATGACGACAAACTCACCAGTTATCTGTCTCCGTCACAGAAAGCATCTCTGGAAGAAACCCTGTCAGAGACCCACATCCGCTTTGCAGTGCAACTGGCAAGCCTGCAGGAGGTGGTTTCCAGTCTGGAGGTGCAGCTGTCCCAGATCCACAGGGACATCGTCAGCAACGGGCAGGAGTACAGCATCCTGCTGGAGGTGAAGACCCGTCTGGAGAAAGAGATCGCGGAATACAGAAGGCTGCTGGAGGGCGAGGACGAAAGGTGAGAGCTGATAAAGGCAGAAATGAGTGAAAAAAAAGTGAATCAGAGTGATGAAAACTAATGATCTCCCTTTTTCTCAATCATCAGCTCTAAACAAGGTAAGACACTTTTGCCTCTTTATTTCTAATAAAAGAATATTTTTATTTCCGAAGGGTTGATTGATGAGTTTCTCTCCTCTTCCTCAGTGATCACAAAGGTCATCACTGTGGTGGAGACTGTCGTGGATGGAAAGGTGGTTCAGAGTTCAAAGACAGTGGATGTGGACGTGGATAACGTCGAGTGAAACTGTGGATTCATCTGCAGAAAACAATAAAGATGATTCAGCCAAGTCAAACGTTGTGATTCTGATCCTTTCTGTAAGCAAATGTAAACATCCGCAGGTATTTGTTTAGGCCCAGAGAAATTCAGTAACTCACTTTTAAAAGGTAGATTTATTAATATAATTGACATAAATCCAAAGTAAAAAAATTGAATTGAATTGAGAAGGCTGTTGTCTGTCTGAAGCTGCTGATCGGATGCCGACCTGTTCTGACAGACAAGAGAACGTTTCACGAAAGATTTGAATCAGTCTGTAGGGGAACTGAGCAGATTCACAAGAACTGAACGTTTAATGAGGTAAAACAAATATGAATGGAAGTCAACATTAAAGAAAAAACTTACAAGAAGGAGACAGACTCACTTCTTAGCATCAATAAGAGAACCAGTATGGTGTGTGAAGTTCTGGTCATCCAGATTTTCTCCTCGACAGAAAAGATTTGCACTAGAGAACAGATTATTGGCAGCTTTATTTATATCTGTGTTTAAGGAAAAATCTAATGACCTTAAGTGTCAAACAGCCAAGTTTATAGACATATCTAAGGATCTAACAGAACATGAACTGTTCTTTTGACATTTCAACCCCATTCTGCCTCCAAATCCCAGAAAGACTTTCAGCTCAGAGATGATAATAAAAAACAAGAAAAGAAAAAGACCAGTGAGGCATAGCTAACAAACAGAAAAACAGATTTATCTGATGATAAATAGAAGACCTTTCAACCTGGTCAGCAGAAGAGTCCAACAACTGATAGAAGAAAATGATAAAGCAGCCATCAGTCACTTTGGAGCGAAGCCTGAAAACAGACGACTGACAGCTTCATTTGCACCTTAAGGAAGTCAGCACCTCAGGTTACTTATTTTAAGTGTATTATCTCAACATAGTTTCTGCCACTAAGCCGTTCTCTTGCATTTGTGTTCCCCATCAATCCCTGGCGTCTGAAAAAATGTTGGTAACACTTTAGAGGATGTGCTGCAAAACACTCGGAATAATGTTGACAAAGATAGTTGATACATTTATTAAGTTTTTAAGCACTTTATTAGAGCATAGTCTTAATTTAGATGTTAATAAGCATGTTAAAAAACCTTATAGTACTAATACATGTCTTGCTAACACACTAATGTGGTTTGTTAATGTGTTGAAACTTTCTTTAAAAATAGAGTCTTCTCATCTAATCAAAAAAAAAAAAGACAAACATCATTCTGATGGAAATTCATCTCTGACTTGTGGTGGGGACTGTCGATGCTAAGTAAGCCTTCCCTTACTTCCCATCATCTCTTTGTTAGCTTACAGCCCTTAAAACCCAACCAAATGTTCTCAGTGCAACAAATATGGTGAGCAGTTTTGGAGCTAACCGGCCGTAGAGTTTTGAGTCAGATCAGACGAGGAAAACAGAGACGTTAATGGATCTATCCGTCTGCAAGAGCATGCATTGGACCAGCTCTTATGTCCCAGCAACAAGATTTTTCTGAATGCATTTTTTTTAACTTCTGTAATCCCTGTAATATTCAGGGTAATCTTAATCTAAAAACTCAAAATATATAATAATCTTTGGGACCTTGATTGCCAAGAAACTTGTTCCTCTCAAAGAAAAAGAACAATTTCCTCCAACCTTTAGATTGGATTAGATAAATTGTAACATATTCTGGTTTTTGAGAAATTCATTTTTTTGCAAGAGGTTGTACACAATATTTTTATCCCACTTGGAAACCCTTATTAAATTATATTTAGATTTTAGATGTCACTGCTGTTAGGACGTTTAACGATTTACCCTGTACTTTTGGAAATGGGCAATTGAGAGGTTTATTTATTTTATTTTATTTATTTGAAAATGCATATTTTACAAACTATTTGCAGCTTGAATGAGTGGTACAGTAAAGGGAGGAAGTGGAGGGTGTGTTTGGGTGAGGGGGTACGTTGTCAGTTTTGCACACTTTTTCAAACCTGTATCTTTGTACCCTCTGTTTAAATGTATAATGCCAACAAAAAAGATTTGGTGTATTAAAAAAAAAAGAGCAAAAACAGCATTTTATTGAAGTAGGTCTTTTAAGGTTTGCACATCCAAGGTAGAGGTCATGAAACCAGTTGAAACCATAATCAATAACCATAATCAAGCTCGTCACTTCTATAGGAACCAGTGTTAAAATGTGGAGAAGTTGCGTTAATCAGTTAAATTAAAGTTTATTGCCACATTACCTTAAATTGTATTCTTTTTTGTAAAAGAAACAGTAAAGATTTGCTCTAATTCAGTGGTATCATCAAATGTGTGGTTTACCCATAAGGGCAGTAAAGAGGTGTGTTAAATAGAGAGCTGATAGTTCATCATGGCAGATTTCTTCATCATGGTAGTCTCATAGTAGAACAGGGGTGGGCAAACTACGGCCCGGGGGCCACATGCGGCCCCTTAAGCTACTTAATGTGGCCCTCCAAATTAAAATACATTGAATCAAAATCCAAATTATTGTTTTATTTTCATTGTATTTCTGGTTTCTTCCCATGAATGGTGTTGTTTCTCTGACGTTCGTGTGTGTTCCTTTCTGAGTCAGATGGTGATCTTTCGGATTATTCCTACACCACATAAATGCATTTCTTTGAGTTCACATTTTCCTCTGAAGAACATCAACCATTGGATCACCAAAAGAGAACAAAAATCAATTTAGAAATTAAAACTCCCAAATTTTCTGTTTTAAATTATATATGTGAATTTGAATCCAAATTAAAGCATGTTTTTCTCTAAATTCCATATTAAGTTATGAGGTTGATTACCCAATCTCTCCTTCCATTCTGCTCCTTGTCCGGCCCTTATGCCAAATTTTAGAACCCTTTCCGGCCCCCGAGTCAAAACAATTGCCCACCCCTGTAGTAGAACATCTAAGAGTCACCACCAGGTGGCAGTAGAAAGCCAGTTTTTTAACTTTTTGAAAAAGACCCTGCAGTAGTACAACAGATTGAGTTGAACAGAAGAAAATACAGTGACCTGACCGCTGTGGCTTAACCTCAGCAGAGTGATTCACACCAGACAACAGCAGAATGTTCCCGAATTGAAAACGGTTTAGGAGGAGGAATGGTCCAAAATTCCTCCTGACTGGAGTGCAGGTCTGATTTGTCTCTACAGGAAATGTTCGGTTGAGGTGCTGGTGCCAAAGGAAGGTCAGCCATTTATCAGATTAAAGGTTCACCCCTTGTTTCCATCCTGCACTAAGAAGCTTGACATGTGCCTAATAAACCCATAAAAACACGTCGTTTGTGGAATCTTACATCATGCAGCTGTTTTAATAAGTGTTTTACTTTGGAGTTCAAATTAAATTAATCAAATTCATCTGGTCTTATTAATATCTGTACTTATTTTCTTCAAGAGTACACAGGTAAACTACATTCGATAACAGAAGGTTGTGAAATACATGAAACTCTGACAGGCTGAGATAATAGTCTGGATAATCTTCCTGTTTAGTGACGCACACAGCTGTTTGGGTACATCAGGCGTTCCTATTAAATGAAGTGGTTTGTGCAAACAATGATTCCGTGTGTGTTTATTTGTTTGCCTTTAACTCTGTAGGTGTGTGTGCTTATGCACATAAAGGCAGTTCTTGTGTAAACAGTAATTACTGGCACTGATGGCATTAAGCCTCAAACAACTTTTACTGTTTGTGTTGAACTTTTCTCTGTATGTCCAGTCTTTTCCCCTCTTTCTTCTCTTTAATCCAGTTGATCTCTCTCAAGTCCAGAGCTTAAAATAAAACAAAGAAAAAACAAGTTCGTAAGAATAAAGTTTAGCTTCAAACACACAAGGAGTTTATCTAAATATACCAGAATCTCTCCAAGACAAGCGGCTTCTGTTTGCTCTGCTAAATGGACAAGACAATGGAAATGCATTCATATCTGATGATTGAACTGAGCACAGAGCCCTGTAGTATGACTGTTTGCCATTTCCAAGAACAAACCAGACTTTTATTTGGACTGAGAACACTTTTCATGCTCAGACAAGCTACTTTTAATGACAACATTTCAAGGAGATGCCTCACAAAAGCTGGACAGCTGCAGATCAGACAGTATGCTGATGATACAGCCCTGTATGTGTATGTAACCCATCAGTGAGATCGCATTTTAATATTGCAGTCAATCTTTTGTGGTTGTTTTGTAAAGATCATACCAGAAAAACTGCTTCTTATCTTATCCTGAGTTCTTGATCTTTGTTTCTTGACTACAATTTGCAGTTTGCCATTTTTCTTGTAGCCACTGTAGCTCAGCCTCCAGGAAGTCTGTTGTCTATCAAGATTCTCATTCATCCAGGTGATTGAGGTGACTCAACTTCAAAACAAGGTGTTCTGTTGAAATTCAGAGTGTGGGATAAGATAGTTATCAAAAAGAAACATATTCATAAAGACAAAGTTATGCGCAAATTAATATTTTGTGCACAGCTTTGCAGAAAAAACATGAACAAAACATTTAGTTTCATGTCTCTTTAGACTATGACTGAACATCAATTCAACTGAGTGAACATGCGCGTTGTGACTCATTTATTAGACTAAGATAAATTAACTTTTTAGATTGTGATTGATCCTCTGCCAGGAAAATGATCTAGCTCTGTTGGAAAAAAGAAAAGATATTAACAGCAAAAAGAGAGAGAGATGAGAAGGAATGATGAAAGAAAATAAAACAAAACGCCAGAGCAGACGGCGGCGGGATTCCTGTCTCTGCTGCTGCCATCCTGCTGTCTGTTCGCCGGTGTTGTATCAAGGTACGTTTACCCTGTCAGAATGTGTTTCCCCAGTATCGATTTGGTAGGGGGAATGTATCTTGGCACAACACCGGCCAGCATGGGGGATCCTCGTTTAGCCAAGCAGTGTATTCCTGGGATAGGTGAGGTGCGCGCTCCTGATGTAGCCTTGCCTTCGCCCATCACTCCTCGGCCAGGCTGTAGCAGCACCATGACCCTGAAAGGGATAGCGGGTTAGGAAAATGGATGGAAATAACAAAAACAGCTAAGCTAACTTGGAGCTAAAGTAGGCTAATTGACAGCCGACCGTAGCCTTAGTCAAAAAGAATGAAAAAAACAGGAAGAGAGTTAGGTATTCTGGTCATATTCTGACTTTTTAATTTGTTTTTATTTCTTGGTTTTTACCACCACAACAGTTAGCTACCAGTTAGCATACTTTAGCTCCAAGTTTGTTTAGCTGTTTTTGTGACGTTTTCCTCTTGTTATCAACTAATTCTACAGAAGTTTTTTTTTCTTTCTTTACACCAAATGAGTGGACTGACATTTAGAGTATGTTTATTCAACAGAGCTATGGCTATTAGGATAATTTTTCTATTATGGGATCAATAACGCAGTTTGAACAGTCGATATTCCGGGACTCGATGTACAAGCCTGTGACCCCGTGACGTGTTTTTGACCATTTGTTAACAAGAGAAATTTGTTTTAAAAGACAAAGAAAAGTTGTATTCTTGAGAGACATGTCGAACGTGAAACTAAATGTTGTATTCATATTTTTTTCTGCAAAGCTGTGCACAAATAAATATTTTGTCCTTTGTAATGTTATCTTCATGAATAGGTTTCTTCTGACAGGTATTTACCTCTTATCAGAGCCTGTTAAAAGACCTGATCACCTGAGATGTCTCATCAGACTAATAGTTTGTGACAGGAAAGGTTTTTTTTTTGTCTGGAGTTATAAAGACACAAATGAGACAAGATGATGGAGAGAAACTGAGAGGCTTTATTATTTTTGGAACTTCAGAGAAGCAGCTGGTGACTTCAGGCCTCATCACGTCGCCCTTCCATCTTTTCCTTAAGAAGAAACCTCAGAGGAGGAGGAGGTGATGACCTTTCCATCCTTGACCTCCTCGGTGACCACTATGATCTTTTTGGTCGTTGTGGTTGAAGAGGTGGAGGAGGAGGAGGAAGAGGTTTTTGAACTGCAAGGAGAGAGAGAAAAAAATCATTAAAACCACAGTAAAGCTTCAGCTTCACAGCTGGTTTGTGTTGCTTCTCCTCACATGGCCTCTCCGTCCAGCAGCCTCCTGTATTCTGCGATCTCCATCTCCAGCCTGGTCTTGATGTCCAACAACATCTGGTATTCTTGACGTTGGCGTTCCGTGTCAGTGCGCACCATGACTAATTGTTCTTCTAGACTTGTCACCTGTTGCTGGAGGCTCATGAGTTGACTGGAAAAGCGCGCTTCTGTTTCTGACAATGTGCCCTCCATTGCAGATTTCTGTAGAGCAGAGAGAGAGAGAGTGAGGGGCATGAAGACTAGGTAAAACTCAGGAGAAAGGAGCAGAACAAGAATGATCCTTTACCAAACTGAGTTGAGACTGCAGCTCTATTTCCAGGCTTTGTAATGATCGTCTCAGATCAGAGATTTCGGTCTTTGTCGTGATTAAAGTTTCTTGTTTCACACTCATCTCTGACTTCAGCGCATCTGACTGTGGAGGAGCAGAAAGAGGCACTCGGTCATTGTTCAGCTTTCAAAGAAATTCATGCAGGTCAGCTGAAGCTGTCCTCTTACCTTTTTGTCAAACCAATCTTGAAGTTCCTTCTTGTTTTTATTTGCCACAGCCTCGTACTGCTCACGGATCTCAGCCATGACGACGCTCAAGTCCTGCTGTGGCTTAGCGTCCACCTCTACATTGACCTGGCCAGTGACTTGAGTCCTCATTTGCATCATTTCCTGTTAAACAGATTGAATTTGCTTTTTTATTCATGCTCTTTGTCTCATTTAATCTGTTTTTCTCACATGTGTTACCGACCTCCTCGTGGTTCTTCTTGAGGAAGACCAGCTCCTCTCTGAGGCCTTCAATCTGGAGCTCCAAGTCGGACCGGGCAAGGGTCAGCTGGTCAAGCACTCGCCGCAGCTCAGCAATGTCTGCCTCCACTGACTGGCGCATGGCGAGCTCAGCCTCATACCTGCAGGGGACCAAGACCTGTGGGGTTAGATCCTCTCCATGCGTTCATGCGTCTGTGTTCTCCCGTTGTGATACGTACTTGCTTCTGAAGTCATCTGAGGCCAGCCTGGCGTTGTCAATAGAAATCTGAAGGCTTCCACCTAAGCGGTACCCATCCATGAGCTGTGAGATAAAGAATTAATGACATTTTGAAAAAAGAATCTACCGAACTGTCACGTCTGCACCTCAAGAGTCACAATATCCTACCTTTGCCTGGAGTTCTGTGATGGTGACGTAGTACTTTGTGTAGTCGCGGCCGGTGGGGGCAGCCTTGCTGTCCAGGAAGTTTCGGATCTTGAGCTCAAGCTCAGCGTTGGCCTTCTCCAAGCTGCGCACCTTCTCCAGGTAGCTGGCCAGACGGTCATTCAGGTTCTGCATGGTGGCCTTCTCGTTGGCTCCGACTTGAAACTCTGCAGCCCCGCCTGCACCTCCACCAGAGCCGAAAGCAAAAGCGGCCGAACCGAGACCACCTCCAGCCCCAAAGGAAGAGAGGAAGCAGAGACTCTGGTTCCTCTGCCACCTGAGCCACCGTAGACGCTGGAAGCATATCTCTGGCTCAGGCCTGAACCAAAGCCTCCTGAACCAGAGGACCGTCCAGATGAGGACATCTGCATGATTGAATAGCTACTCATTGTGGAGCTTGCTCAGAGATCGGTCGGCCTGCTTGAAGAGGTGGAGCTGGCTGAGATGCTGGGCTCCTCTGTGCTCTGTGTTTTTATCCGCTGCTGCAAGGGGAGGACCCATGTGGGCCCGTCTGACAGGACAAGCTGGGTCCCACCTTCCTCTTTCAGCCGGCCCATGAATTCTTTTTACATGACAGTAAAAAGGACAAACTATATAGTGTTTGGAGACAGGTCAGACCTCACTGGAGTTTTTACCTCTTTGATTTATTGTAATTTTTTTTTAAATTGTCAACATGATCAATGTAATTGCAGCAGATTTTGAAGGAGAAAAGTCAGAATCTGCTGGAATTACCTGTACATTGATCCTGTTTAAGTTTGAAAACTTACAGTATGTTAAATATTTTGTGACCGATTGATTTAAAAAATTGATAGTATTGATCTGAAGTTGGCATTGGATCAATAACAGCCGACAGATATCGATATTTCCACTTTTGTTTGAAACTTTTCTGTATTTGATAAAAGACCCTGTTTTTATTAAACTGTTTTCCATTTAATGAAATATTATTCTAATACTGTTTATATGTTTGTCAAGTAATTTATAAATTGAATCTTACAAAAAAACGTTCAAAAACAGTTGAAATTTTTAGGTTCATGTCACATCCACAGTATTCACAAAAAATATCGATGTGTGTATCATTATGCTTGATATTGACCAGTATAGGTATCTCAGCGTATCAGTATCGCTCAGTCCGGAACACAGAAACTCTTCACTGAGAGAACCCCGCCAGGACTCAAACAAGGACAAACCACTGCACTATAGAGGTCTTCGACTCAAATTTAAAGAGGTAGTTAGGAGTCAGTTATGGTCCATAAAAAAATAATGTCTAAATATTCAGTGTAATATATCTTTAAGTAGCCGAGGATTGGTGGCACTTCTGCGTGTATTAAGAACTAACTCACTTCAAAATAACTCAGTACAGAGAGTGAATATGAACTGTGTCCATAATCCATATTTGGAGGAAGAATGTCTGTAAACAGCAGCTTTATGTTTCTCTGAAGTCTAAAGCTCTTCTTCAGGTTCATCACAGGCTTTTTCCTCCCCAAAGAAACTCTCCAAACCTAAATGTGTCCATATATGACGACTAAATAGTGAGAATATGCTGCAATGACAACAGGAGCTGCACCATTTAAACTAGAGGCGCCCGTCGCATTAGTTTTGTGTGAAGTTCAGTGAAGATCAGTCCTGATCTGGACCGCAGTCCGCCAGGTAGTGACCCCTGCACCACTCCACTGTTTACCTCATGCTTTAAATCCCTTTTTCAATTCATAAACCCACCTGGAAGGATTAACAGTTCAGACGGGTTTGCAAAGCTTACTTTGAAACAAAAAAAAATTGGTGGAATTTTGTAGTAATTTTTGACACATTTCTCTGTTCCATATTTGTGCTGTATTGCAGCTTTCTGTAGAAAAAAAAATGAAATGAGTTTCTACCACTTTCTTTTGACCAGAACTCTGCACTCCCCGAGCCAGTTTTTCCAAAGAAAGGTGGTGATGGAGGGGGGCGGTTTTTGCATCCATAAATCTGCAGAGTACTGAGTGCTTTTCACCTGGGAGCTCTCTGGCATACCAGTTTTTCCGGTTATTATAGATTTAAAAAGAAAGACACCTTTCCCATGCTCACACACAATCTCCACATCTGAAACTTCAGCCTCACACGGAGCCGTTACAGCCTGCAGGGTAACGGGGGGGTGAGGGGGTTGTTGCAGACATTTGGGATGAGTATTACTCAAGACTTGGCTCAGAAAAGTTGGATCCCGCCCAAGCATTTGCCTGTGGGTTATTATTTTACTACAGTCGTTTGGCACATCCATCACTCAAAATCAGAACAAGCTCTTACCTGTTTGCTGTTTTTTTCCTCTCGTTCTTTCAAAAATGCCCCCAAAGGATTTTTGCTCCCCACACTGCCTCACGCAAAACTGTTAAAGAACACTGACACCTTATTTTGAGGGTTCTGGATCCATTTTCAGTCTCTGAAATGGAGGCAATCATGCATGTTCTGCATTTGTGGTGATCATTTTTGAGCTGATTACTTTTAACCAACAGATGCCTCTGGCCATGTGTGCTGATGCCACACCTCTGCAGAATACAAACCAGATGCTCCTTTTTGCTGCAGCTAATCATTCTGAGGCTGCAGATTCGTGTCAGTTGTGCAATGAACAGGAAAAAAATGTCACTCAAATGACTGAGCTAAATCTGCAGAAAGCAAAAGTGCATTCTTCACTGCAAAGAAGTGCTTTTTATATCAAGAAAAAGTTTAACATCCCAAACATCAAGATCTGCAGCTTTTTCATGATAAAATCCTCTCAATGGTTGTTGATCGAACCAATTCCTGATTTTCCTTTGCGGCCTCAAAACTCACATTATTGATATTTCACAATATTGAGTTGGCAATGTCGCAACTCTTAAGGACACGCGTGAGGAGGGAAATCACTTCACACGACATGCACTCTCAGCGCGGTTAATTCTTACTCGACTTGAGCAGGAAGAACAGATAATGGCTTTCAACAGCTTACAATATTTGCTCAGGCTCAGAACATAAGCGAGACCTGTCCATGCAATGAGTAGATCGTTGTACACAAACTTAAACTCAACTCCAAGTATCGCGTTACTTCACTCAGCCAATAAGAACAGGATGACAAGAGGTGATCTTATGTCTCAGTAAGTAGCTTGCACTACCTCTCCATTGGGATGAAGAATTAGGCAAGTATTTCGAATGTAAAATTTTATCTTATTAAAGTTGGGGGGGGGGGGCATAAATAACAAAAAATAATCATAATAAAAACTTTTGGTTTAACAGAAATATAAAAATGTGAATGAAAGAAAAAGCATCACCATAACTCCAGAATCTACAGCATTAGCAACCACATAAGAAGTGAACTACACTCAACAAAAATATAAACGCAACACTTTTGCTTTTGCTCCCATTTTTTTTAGATGAACTTAAAGATCTAAAATTCATTCCAGATACACAATATTACCATTTCTCTCAAACGTTGTTCACAAATCCGTCTAAATGTGTGATAGTGAGCACTTCTGCTTTGCTGAAATAATCCATCCCACCTCACAGGCGTGACACATCAAGATGCTGATGTGACATCATGATTAGTGCACAGGTGTGCCTTAGACTGCCCACAATGAAAGGTCACTCTGAAATGTGAAGTTTTGTCTCACAGCAAAATACCTCAGATGTCACAAGCATTGAGGGAGTGTGCAATCGGCATGCTGACAGCAGGAATGTTAACCCAATCTGTTACATGTGCATTCAATGTTCATTTCTCCACCATGAGTAGGCGTTTCAGAGGATATGGCAGTATATCCAACCGGCCTCACAACCGCAGACCACATGTAACCACACCAGCCCAGGACCTCCACATCCAGCAGGTTCACCTCCAAGATGGTCTGAGACCAGCCACTCAGACAGCTGCTGAAACTATTGGTTTGGATGACCGAACAATTTCTGCACAAACTGTCAGAAACCGTCTCAGGCGAGCTCAGCTGCATGCCCGTCGTCCTCATCAGGGTCTTAACCTGGCTCCAGATCATTGTCATAACAGACTTGAGCGGGCAAATGCTCACATTCAATGGCGTCTGGCTCGTTGGAGAGGTGTTCCCTTAACGGATGAATCTGGGTTTACATTGTTCAGGGGGGCAAATGGTAGACAGCGTGTGTGGTGTCGTGTGGGTGAGCGCTTTGCTGATGTCAATGTTGTGGATCAAGTGGCCCACGGTGGTGGTGGGGTTATGGTATGGGCAGGCATCTGTCATGGACGAAGAACACAGGTGCGTTTTATTGATGGCATTTTTAATGCACAGAGACACCGTGATGAGATCCTGAGGCCCAGTACCATAAATCCATGAACATCACCTCATGTTTCAGCAAGATAATGCACGGCCCCATGTTGCAAGGATCTGGACACAATTCTTGGAAGCTGAAAATGTGCCAGTTCTTGCATGGTCAGCCAAACTGACTGGCCATTGAGCATGTTTGGGATGTGCTTGACCGGTGTTTACGACTGCGTGTTCCAGTTCCCACTAGTATCCAGAAACTTCGCACAGCCATTGAAGAGGAGTGGATCAGCATACCGCAGGCCACAATTTACAATCTGATAAATTCTATGCGAAGAAGATGCGCTAGGTTGCGCTGAATTCCTTAACCAATGTGGCCCAGGAAAAGTTCGTCATCCTGAAGTACATTGTACTTAGATGGCTTAAACCTAAGCCCATTGGTGTGTAGACTTTTAAAAACTTGTGTGAGCCTGCCCAGACTTTCATCGACCCCCCCGAGCCAGGGCAATGATATCGTCCAGGTAGATCAGCAGCGTTTCCCACTGGAGTCCACGGAGAACTAACTCCATTGCCTTCAGAAAAGTACTTGGGACATTACAAAGGCCAAATGGCATCCATGTATAATCATATAGGTCCCACTTAGTGATCAAAGATGTCTTCTGACAGTCTTTGCCATTCGAGGCTGTCTGCCAGTATTCGGACTGAGGATCAAGAAAACACAATGGCTCCTTCCAGCACATCCAGACACTCTTCGATCTTGGGTGAAGGATATTTGTCTTTGGTGGTAAGGTTGATAAGAAAGCGACAGCCCACACACTCCTCCATCTTTCTTCTGCACCAAGACTACAGGGAGGTCCATTCAGATGATGATGGTATTACGACTCCAGCTTTGAGAATGGCTTGTATAACCCAAGTTGTAGTCGGTCTTTGCAAACAGAGACTGATATGTCAACAGTAACTGGATGAATTGTTGTTGTTCCTCACTTAAGGTTTCACTGACAGCTGCTGCCAGGCCAGGACTCTGTATTTATGGATTTGCAGTATTCGCAGATGTTGAGTTTCACAAGGTCACCGGCAGAGCCTGTGGCTGCAATAGGACCGTAGATGATGCGAGTCATCTGATGTAGCTAGACTCCTCTGGAGCTGGACCGTATGCAGTGTGAACCCGGGGTTAGACTATGCTTCGCAACCATGCTGTCACCAACTCCTGAGAGTAGGTTGTAGACTGTTTCTTCTCTTTTTCTTTGGAAAACTGTTGGAAAAGCTCCTCAGAAATTATAGTTATTTGAGCTCCTGTATCTACCACCGCTTGGGATATCATTCACTTTCACGAGAACCTGTAAGCTCTTCTTGGTTTTTGGTGCGGCCAATCTGTAATCCGTGTTGCTGTTTTGTTAGTCTTCTCACCCTGGCGATGTGAAGCAGGCAGGCTCTTTGATCTGGTGCAGTTTCTCCTTAAGGGTCCTGACTCTCCACATCTGAAACACTTGACAGCAAGTCTGAGGAATAAGGACAGCACTCGGCCAGGTTGCACTTGGAGACTCAGCAGTCCGTCAAACTGATCTTGGGAATGAGTTGGTGTTCTGGCTCTTAGATGCTCACATTGAGTATACTGGAGACAATCAAGCTGTAGGTGCAGGTTTCCTATAGTGCGAACCAAATTCTTTACTTGATTTGTCAATTGCATACTGAGCAGTACAGTAGTCACATACCGAGGAGAGGAGAACCCTGCAAGAAGTTGCAGGAAGGTCTTCACAGGTGTTTCCATCTATAGCCCAAAAAATTCAACTCGTCCTGTCCTTAATATCAACCTCAAGTCCAGCAGTCGCTTGAAAGTTATGCTCACAGGCCTCGACGCATTTTAAATATCTGAAAGAGAGCAAGGGTCTCAATTAATTACTTTCTAGGCAACGTTTTGGTTTCTCAGTCTTTTTGGGACAAATGAATACAATCTCAATGCACTTTTAAATAAAAAAAAGCTTAAATTCAGCAGTTCAACAGTTCTCTGAGTGGACAGGCTGTGCAATCATTGACAAACTGTTTTGCTTCAAGCTAATTGGCTTGTCAGAAGTCATTCATCAGGAATTTTCCCTTCGGCAGTTGAAGGCAACAGTTGCGTCACCTTCAGGAGCTGAAAGACACGAGAAATTACAAAACCTCTGAGAATGTGGGGATTAAAGACCCACCCTGTTCATTGTTTGAACTAATTTCAAAGTGGTCTTTAATTATGACTGTGCTCTTTTTACACTAAATAAAAAACCCTGTGTCATTTCCTAATTTCTGCAGAATTCATTAGAAGATCTCTTCGCCCCGTTGATGAGAGATCTCTGCTTTTACACTCTCTTGTTAGCTTACAGCCTCTCACACTCCATACCTAACATGCAACAAAAATTGCTAGCATTGTAAACACTATCAAACTGTACGGTTTTGATCCAGATTCTGCTTAGACGAGGAAAACAAAGACGTACATAGATGCATTTGTCTGCAAGTGGATGCATCAGAATGGAGTGGTGCAGAGCTCTCATGGCCTGGCCATTGTACTTCTTCGTTAAATATTGTAAATTAATAAAAAATTAATCATAATTAATCACAAAATTTTCCCCAGGTTTGCGATTATTATCGATCCAGCCTATTTTAACGTGTCCTCCATAATGAGCAAAAGGCCCCAAGAACATATTAAAAGCATCAAAACATAATTTTCATCATGGTTGGTCTTTGAAGATATCAAAAACTTTCAAAGTCCCACTATCTGTACAAAACTTAACTTTATTCCAATCATCATGGTTTTTCGCTCATTTGGCAGGTGAGTGTATTTGCTTGTCACAACTGTTCTGCATTATGAAAACTATCCGCTGAGGAATGTGTCCCACAAAAGAGGGGAACACTTTCACAGAGGTTTCCTTCAGTTTTCCCAAACCTCAGTTCTCACTGGCCAGTTGCTAACTCTTTATCATGGAGCTCGTTTATTTTTTTTATTTGCTAAACTTTCAACCCATAACAACTTAATTCCAGCAGACTTTGAAGAGAAAAGCGATTTATGCCAATCTTCTCTAGCTGAAAATGCTGAAGCTAAAAATGCACAAGCTGCTAGCTGACACGCTGAAGCTGATAGCTTGCCAAAATGTTAGCTAAATGCTAAAATAAACCAAAAAAATGATTTTTTTTTTTATTTTGCCAAAACAGCTCGCATAACACTAAAATATTAGCTAAACTCCAAATCTGCTTAAATAGCTTAAAAAGGACAAATTTTGCCACAACAGCTGGCATAATGCTAAAATAATAGCGACTTCAAGCTAGCCTGAAAACCTCGAAAAGTGCCCAATGAGCTCAAAACAGCTAGCATATTGCTAAATTAACCCTTTAACACCCGAGCTCCATTGTTAAAAATTGTGTATTTTTGTTTTGGGAACATTTGAGGTTACAAAACCATGTACAATGTTCACACATTGTTAATATAAATACTTTGTAAGAATTCTTTATTCTTAAGAAAATAAAGATTATCTTCTTCTCTGTTGGTGGTTTACAAAATAAAACAGTTCTAAAGGTTTTTTTGTAAACCACCCAGAGGAGTCATCTCTTCAAGAAAAGCTCTTAAGATTCTTTTGTGAACTTCATATTCTTGCAAAACAGAAAACACCTCATTCAAAGTCTGAGTGTTGTATCTCTTAGGATCCAATTTTGCAGAGTGACAGCACACAGATTTTTCCACCTAGTCCAGGCAGCGCTGGAGGACCCCCCCCTCCCCCTAACAGGAGGGTCCAGGACCGTCAGAACAGGTCCAGGCGTGTCGCTCTGCGACATAAGCAAGAGCTGACACGCAGGAATGCAGATAAGAAAAGTGGTTCTGCCCAAAGCTGGAGGGCAAGACGTTAAAAAAAACCAGAATCTCAGAAATACACTGAAAACGAGATACCTGAATCCACAGAGTGTCTGAATCACTTAGAGAACTGGAGTTTGATGCTGCAAAAGCAGATCAGTCTCACCTGAGCAGGTGAATGACAGACAGTAAACTTTTCAAGAGATCAGGGACAAAAATGAGCCCGGAAGTCAAAGAGGAGAGGATATCTGCACTCCATGAGGCGTGAAGACACTGGAATTTAGAGAGAAACCAACAAACATGGGTGTGGCTGCAGAGACACTTTTCCATGACAGAGGCCCGTAGATCAGCAGAGACACGGAGGACGAACAAGGAGTTTTATAACACAAACTCACAATGCACAAACACACAAAAAATACACAAAAGCACACATACATAGATACAAACAAAAAGTATTTCAGCATTTCCTCTGCAGAGAAAGATCTCACTTGTGCAATATTTCTGAAATCCCATCTTTGTAACATGGTTTGCTCCAAAGGTAAGTTCTACTTCTAAAATCACATCGAGGTTTTTGACTTTATTGCAGACATTTGACTTACGAGTTGATGAGTAATATTGGATGCTTTCAGTTTGTCCAGTGTTGCCAGATTAGGCGGTTTCCTGCCAGGTTTTGGGCAGTTTTGATTCATTATTTGCAGGCAACATTAATTTTTAGCAAAATAGTCTTCTCAGCTGTTTAGAGTGAATTTTTACATCTTAGCTGTTGAATAATATTAAGAATGTCTTCAGAAGACTCTCGTCCCACTCTTCTTTCCTCAGGTTAGAACTTTTATTAGCCCCAAAAACCTGTTTTAGATCTGGAGAAGGCCTGTCCTTTAAGGCAGTAAAGAGCCCCACCCCACTTGACACGTTTCAAATGAAAAAGGTAAAAAAGTTTTCAGATACACTAAAAGTCAAACATTATGAAAGGGGCATGGGAGGGGCGGCACTCCTGCAGGGGAATGGCTAAAACTATCAGGAAACCTGAGCGTGCAAATGAGACTGCTGCTGTCGCTTTATTTTGAAAGGTTTTTATTTTCATTTATTTGGTATTCTAATAAGAATGTAGGATTTGTACAGCAAAAGTTAAACTTTAAACCGACAGTTAAAAAGTTGAAAGTATTAGAAAGTAAAATTAAAAAGCAAACACAGCATCGGAGGAGAGTCTCATTCTGTTTACAAAAAACTGACTAGAAAAACAACTCTATCCCAACTTTCACTTCAATTGTTTGAAACTTTGGACAAAAGAGTTCTTCAAAGATCAATCATAAGCTACAGAACACAGAACTAAACTGAACAAAAAAGGTCTTCCATTTGAAGAAGTTGCCTTTTCATTAGCCTCAGCAGCAGAGTCCACATTTCAAACCTTTCTTTAGCTGTTTCTTAAATATAAAATCAGGAAATACCTTTTTCTCTAATTTACTGACTCTCTTGCTAGCTTACAGCCCCTCACAACCCTAACCTAACATTACCAGGGCATTAAAAATAGTTATTAGTATTATAGGTATCCAGCTTTACAGTTTTGATCCAGATTCTACCTCCAACGAGGAAAACAAAGACATTCTTAGATCTATTTGTCTGCGAGTGGATGCATCAGAATGGAGCAGAGCCGGGAGCTTGTGGCCCTCTGATTGCAGCTTTAACCTCTCTGCTACACACTCGTAAATGTCCTTTTAGTCTGCTCCTGATTCACAATGATTAGAATAAAGAAATACTCAGAAATGTGACTTTAAGGTTCATTTTCTTTATATATTTTCTCCATCATGAGGAAACTGAGCATGACAAAAACCCAATTTTCATTGTACTAGTTCTTTAAACACTTTTCTCTGCTTAAAATAATTTAGCAGAAAATTAGGTACAGGTTTCTGGAAGCCCCGTTTTTGTAGCTTTCCAGAGTGAATGTTCTGTCCTTATCTTAGAATTCCTGTGAGCTGAGTCGTCCTCACAGAGATGTGGTGATCAGAAACCAAGATTTATTAGAGGCTTTTCTCTTAAAACTGAAAAAAAACATAGACCTCTCCGTGTAAAATCGTCAGAGCTCAATGTTTGCTCTGTAAAAATCTCTCATTCTGAAGCAAAAATTGCAGTTGAAATCAAATCCAAAATGAACTTTTGTTTGATTCTTTCTACAAGTTTCCATGCCTGCAGAAGAAGTTCTGACAGAAGTATGCCAGCAGGATGTGGTTCCATCTCTAGAGTCTGCTGCTGTCCATGTTCTCCAGAGGTTTGGGTCAGTCAAACTCTCTGGTTCTGCATGGAGCAGCCGATGCTGTCAAGAAGGTTTATGAATATAGACAAACTGCCGTTCCTCATATGAAGAACCAACAATGAAAAACATCAAAACTCACATCCATCTAAACCCAAAAGAAAAAAATAAATACAGTTAGGATGTGACAGCAGCAGTGTTTGAGGCCAAGAACCATCTAGCAAGGCCAAGTGGGCCCCATATGGAGTTTCCATGGTGGCCCCGTCTGTGTTTGCCTACATTGGCTTACATGGGCTCTTAGTTGGTAGGCTCACTGTGCTAGCCAGCCGCCCGGTGGACAGCGGGGCTCGCTATGCTACAGCAGCGCTTGCTATCTTGCTACAGTGGCTCTCGCTATCTCACTAGCATGCAACAACAGAGCTCGCTAGCTCGATACAGTGGAGCTTGCTAGCTCAGTGCAGGTGAGTTTGCTTGCACAGCGGGGCTTGCTATACCCTCTGAGTGTCCACTGAAGCCAATGTGGGTAAACACAGGTTGGTAATGTCAAACACCACGGAAACTGCGGACAAACCCATTTGGGGCCCACATTTTCTGCCCACTTTTAAACCGTCTGGGGCCCACTTGACCTTGCTGGCAGGGGAAGAACAGCTTTCGGTTATCAGGTCACAAGCAGAGAGGAGAGGAAGTCTTTCTCCAAAATTTCAGCAAAAACAACCCCTCTGGAAATAAGTAAAACAATTCTTGAATTTCAAACATTTTCTTTAAATAACCAAAGAAAAAACATGCCAACGGGGTAAGAAAAAACTGTCTTAAAAACTTATCGTATCTTCTCAAACTAAGATTATTTTTGCTTTTGAAAAACTTTATTGATAAGATTCTTTTTCTCACAGGACAGAAAATGAGACAGTTTCTTTTGGCACCAGTGTCTTTTACTTTGTGAAGGTTCGTGGTGGAGGGCTTCACTGCCTCTGCTGGAGGGGGAAATGCCTGAACAACTGAGGAATGTTAAAATCCGGTCACACCCAGGTTTCTGAGAGCCTCGTTAAGGCCAGGGGCCAAACCAAGACAAGGAGCAACCATAAAGGTCAGAGGGCTCAAACTCTGCGGTTCAGTCGCAGAGGAACCAGAATTCTCCTGCTCTGCTGTACAGTTTATGCCTCAGAAAAAAGGGAACAATTCTGACAGGAAAACACCCATTTTACTTTGAATCTTATATAATAAGGTGCTGGAGGACATGTACAGGATGTCTGATGTGTGAAGCAGGAGGATCCTTTTACTGAAAGAGCTCACCTGGGTGTGTCTGCAGGTGTGTGTGCGTACATGAGACAAGATCTGTGTGTCAGATGACTGGAAGCTGATCGGGTGTTTCTTGGCAGCTCTTCTTTGTCTGCGTGTCCAAGCAAATGTTCATAAAGCAGAGAAACCATCTGTCACTGAAGTGAAAACTGTTCTCTGTTGAGAAAACAACTCTGTTCACACTTTGAACGTTGTTGGCCTTAAACCCAGACAGAATGGCGGCACTTCCATTTCTGAGCCATTTTAATGGTTTCTGAAATGCAGATTTTGGGTTTAGTGGTGACCTTTGACCCTGCAAACCGGGTATACGTTTCATTTGTATCGGGCTGTTTTGAGACAGTTTCTCTCGGACACATGAGGGTAGCCCGACCACATTAGCTTAAGTCAAACTCATGGGAGTTTGTCCTAATCCAGAGGTCTGCAAGTAAAAGAGCCATTTGGGCCTGTTTCCTACTGATCAAAATCTAATAGGAGCCACAAAGCCTTTTTGTTTTTTTTTTTACCCTTTTAGGAAAAAGTTATAAGATTGTTGTTTTATACAATAAATATGGACTATATTTATTTTTTGGCATGAATAAATACATAAATATTTAGAGAAACCAGCATTTTCTCAAAGTGTAAAATTGTTTTTTACTTTTACTGAAGCTCTTATGACTTCCTTTCAAAATAAAAGACTTCCTGTCCTAAACAGGACCAGCATAATGAACCCAATGTACTCCTTTGAGAAGTGTTAAACAGTTTGAGACAAAAATGAAATTTCTCTTGTTATACTTAAAGTTTATTTTGGTGAGCCGTCATCCTTGATGACGCGATTGGTTAATGATCCAGTATAAAAAGTATATGAAGAATACGCATAATGTACTTTAAACATATAAAATGTAGGAGCAATCGGAAAAGGTCAGACTTTTTACCAAAGTTTTGCAAGTATTTGAAATCTGTGCATTCTGGAGGATGTGCAGAACAAACAGAGCCTAAAGATGTTAGCAGAGGTATGAAAACTATTGATCTGGTTCACCTCAGCCAGAAACTTACCTAAACTAAATTAAATCAATGCTAATTTAGCAACCTTTACTTTTAAAAATTAATCTTTTTTTTTTCAACCAGAGAGCGACTGTGGAGGGGTATAAGATCCACATGTGGCTCTGGAGCCTCAGGTTGCAGACCTCTGTTCTATTCACAGAAGAGCTGCCTCAAATGCACCAAACATGACCCAGTGGTTCACTTTCAGCTCCATGCTCTGTTTTACTACGACCTCGCCCTTTTGTTAAGTGTGCAAATGTGGAGTCCAAACACCAAGGTATCCATTAGCAGACATTCTGAGGGCCACGCCCTAGCTCAGGGGCTCTTTGACTCCTTCATTGTGGCTCTCTGGTTGATGAAAAAATAAAAACATAACCAGATAATACGGCAGATTTTCTGTTTTTGAATCAATTCAAGGATTTTAATGGCTCAAAAATACAATAAAAGTTAAATAATTAGCTCTGATTTAATGTTACAAATTTCTGACTGATGTGACTTCAACACTTTTATTTACCATTTTGGAGTTTTTCACTTGTTTTTGGATCATGCTTTTAGATATAAAATGTTGCATGAATGAGGATTTGAGCGCTGTTCAGCACATCTGGACAGGATAAGCGGTGCAGAACCTTTTCAGCTTTGATGACAGCTTCTGCTGAAATCTCATAAATGCTGCAGCTGCAGAACTGATGAAAATCTGCTGTGCAGCAAAAATCTGCTTCAAACTGCAAAAACATCCCCTCAAGAAATAAGTCAAAAATTTTTAAAATTTGAAACCTTTTCTTTACATTTTCAAAAAAAAAGTTGCCTCTGAGAATTCTTATTAAGAGAAAAAACTTACAGACTAAGGCTCACTTAAACTAGGACTATTTGCTATTGAAAACTTTCTTGATAAGAAAAATTTAATTGCAAGATAAAAAAAAAAAATACCGGTTAGACATTTTATTTTTTGAAACAAGGGTCTTTTTCCTTTTTTTTAAATCCAGTTTTTGCAGTTCCCCTACTTAAAGACAAGTTATGAGTTAACTTGAAACTCACTGAAGACACCTGCTGGTCAAGAAGCAAATTGCAGGTTTTCTGTTTTTTAGTTATTGTTCAAATTCTCACTGATTGCAAGGAGTTAATCCTCAATTATAAAAACAACTGGTCGTTCATTTAAATTATTAAATGTTGGAGCTCCATGTTTTCCTCACAGAGCTTAATATTCCTGCTTGTTCCCATAATGGAGACAGAGCCCTCATCAGGTTGTCTCTAGCCAGGGGTGGGGTCTGCAACCTCCGACTCTTTGACCCCTCTTTGTGGCTCTGTGGTTGAAGAATCATTACATGATTTTGATTTTAAAATTACAGTATTTTTCTAACTATATACCGCATCTAGCAAAACAAAACAGTGAGATAAATCAAACTTTAGTCAGCTAATTCACAAATTGACTCATGACTACAATACCCATAATGCTCCAACAATCCATCAAGCAATTTGTGTTTGTAGTTCACCAAAGTTGAACAGATTTTTTGTGAACCACAGAAAGCACAACCAGAATTCATATTTAAGGCAAGCTTGAATTTAAGGCAGATTGTCTATTATTCTTAAGAAAACTTCAACGATCTAAATACACTCTATGTTCCAAAAATATATATAAGGTCGACTAAATTCGCTCTGATTTAATTTTAGTTAGATTTACAGGTTGTTGGGTGAGCTCCACCAATAATAGTAAATTAAACAGTGTAGTTTTTATTCATAATTCACTCGAGACATCACACTACCAACTGCAATATTTGCCTCTGTGACATCATCCTATATGACACAGTGTCTTTTATTTTGAAAGGAAGTCCTATGGATCTTTAACAAAAGTTACGAGTTGTTTTCTATTTTAAATGAAATATGAATACATTTGATTCATGTGAGATACAGGATATTTGTCATAATTGTGACAATAAATACAAATCTGTGTCTTATTATTTTTCTACATGGTGAAGTAAGACTTTTGGCTCCCACTGGGTCATCCTCAGTGAGAAGTTGACATAAATGGCACTCTATATGTGAAAGTCCCCCTCCAAAGAAAATTATGTTTTTTGAGTTTTTAACGTGTATGTGTGGCATTATTCTAATCAAAGAGAACACATTTAACAAGAAATCCTTTTGTTTTTGCAATTTCGAGTATTTTGTCTTTTAAATCTCTGTCAATCAAACTCTCTCAGACAGACTCTGTTTGAATGAATGATCTTCTTTCTGCTGCACATGAACTAAACCCTCATCTGGTCCGGCTAGCGTGTCTAGTTCAGGTTCTGGAGAAGAGAAGATGGTATCTTCACATTTACTGCAGTCAAATAAGCCACCGTTCACATTTCTGTGGATTTTTTTGGTGTGAGTTTCATCCAATACTTACGGTAGCAGGACTGAGAACACTGGAAAATCTCCACTAGACTCCACGGAGCGTCTTGATGTGACCACGGAAATGTGAACGGCGGCTCATTTGACCGCAGTTGGAAAGGATTGTAAATCAATGAAAGAGCATTTGGATGTTAGCTTTCATTATTTTCTGCTCTGAGAAACCAATGGATTGAATGGATTGATCACAGAAACATCAATAAACATTGGAGAATAAGCTAAAAGAGTCTTTGGTGAACTGGAAGGAGAAAGAATCAGGATTTTGGAGGAAGTTCAGAAGCCCTCGTCTGAGCTGACATCCTGATCAAAACCATGAGGCTGGACATTACTGATTTGATATTTTTATGTTGCAGCAGTGAAGATTTACACTAGAGGACTACTCAGCTCTAAAAGCCACGCCCCCTCAGAGGATTTTTTTGGAAACAGAAGCTTCAGATCAACATGTAAAATGGCTTTTAGGTTGTGGGATTTTGGTTAAAACCTCATAATCATAATTAAAACACTACTGAGAGCGTTTTTTTTTTAAATTAAAAAAAAAAATAGTCGTATGAGGACTTTAATGGGAACAGCCAGCACATCAAAAAAACACAAGTTGGGACACCTCAAATGTCAAAATGAGCAATAATTAGTTGCAATATGTTACCATTGCAAAATAATATCAGGCCGTTAATAACAGAAACATATAATATAATGATATAATCACCCAGAGGGCCGGATTTGGCCCCCGGGCCTTGACTTCGACTCATGTGTTACAGGATGTTTTCCTCTCCACATATACTTTCATGCTCAGTATGGAGGATCACAGGGATAACCCTCCATGTCACCTGCAGGTCAACAATGTCGACTATTTTATTTTGAACTGCGTGAAAACATTAGATCCTTCAGATTTTTGTTCCATTTCTGTTATCGTGAATTAATGATGTCTAAACACAAAGACTTTTATTTTGAAAAACCCATCACAGCCTAATGTTTTTTCAACTTTTATTAGGTTTTAGTCTCACAGTCATTGTAGTCCCAATCGACTTAAAGATGAGCGTTTCTGCAGCCTCCAGAGCTGCTGCTGTCAGGAAGCTGGTCACTGAATGGTCTGCACCTGGGTTTTCTCAGAGCAGGACACCACCTGCCCATCGATGAGCTCCTCCACGATGGTCCTCACCCTCTTCTCAATGTGCTGCTTCGGCTCTGGGGAGCAGAGAAGTCATGAGTAGAGCAGCAGAACCCCTCAGAGAGCGATGACTCAACTGTAATCCTACCTTCCACCTCCTCTGTCACCATGCAGATAATCACATCTCTGTGGAAACAGTCATGTTAAAGAGCTTTCCCAGCTGCAGATCTAACAAGCTAGTCTCCCCACCTCTTTTTCTCTTGGTGCTCTCCCCCCAGCAGCCTCCGGTACTCGGCGATCTCCGCCTCCAGCTTTGTCCTGAGCTCCAGCAGCACGCTGTACTTCACCTGACTCTGCTGGAGTGAGACCCTCAGCTCCTGCAGCTCCATCTCCAGCGTGTAGACGGTCTCCTGCCGCTGACTCAGCCTGACGCAGCTCAAGGAATTCACCTCCTCCAGGTTCTCACGCAGGAGCTCAACCTGCAGGACAACGCTTTGATTAAAAAATCCAAAATTATCTGAAGATTAAAAAACATAGATAAATAACTGCAAACGTTTCAAATTAAACCTTGGAGATTAAATTCATCATTAAGTGCTAAAACATACTAAAAAATTTATTTATTTAAATATTTAACGCCTGAGGCATCGTCGGCAACGCTTAAACACAAGATCTTTACTATACTGTCATTTTTCAACCCTTAACGCGATGATTCCAGATGCTTTTCTCCTTCAGAATCTGCTGGAATTATTGTGCAAACGATTGAGAAGTAGCAGAAAATCAAAGAACAACATTTTTTGGGTTATTCTGGTGTTTAGCCAGCATTTCAGCTGCATGCTAGCTGTTTTGGCTAAATTAGACATTTTACCAAAATTTTAGGCGAATTTGGCATTTAGCTAATATTTTAGTAAGCTATGTAAAGCTATGTTAAGCTATTAGCTTTAGCGTTTTCAGCTACCAATTTTATCATCTTTAGCTATTAGCATCTTCAGCAGCCATATTCAGTTTACAGCACTTATACTAAATGCCATATATATTTTTTAATCCCTTATCATGCTGTTTATTTTTTATTCGCTGCCCCTAGTGGCAGAAATGTGCACTGCAGCAATTCCTTTAAATAACAATAACTCACCACAGGAATTAGCTAGAATATTGCTTTTTTTTCCTCGTCAACATTAAACCATGCGGGCAGGATGTTTGACACCCCTGGTTTACACTCAAAATGGTATATAAGCTTAAGTAAAATTTCTTGCAGTGAGAAAAAGAAAAAAATAAAAGAAACCAGGAGAGCATCTCCAGTGAGAAAAAACCTGTTTGTAACCATGATAGGAGTCAAAAGGACAACCCTTTGTTTTGAGGAGTAAAACTCCTCTCTGTGTGTCTGCACTGCAGCTCTGAGACTATGTTCTGATCTCCTTCATGCCCCCAAAACAAACTTTATCCTGCATTGCAACAGAAAAAGCAAGAAATTCTACACCTGTTCCAATCCTTTAAGGGCTTCATGCATGAACTCTGGATCAGAAGCTCACCTCAGCACAGACGGACTGCCGCTTGATCTCCAGACTCTGGTAAGTCCTCCTCAGTTCTGTCAGTTCAGTCTGAAAGGTCTTCACCTCCGTCGTGCATGAGACGATTTCCTCCTGGAGACTTTCCATCTTTCCCAGAACACAGACAAGTAAAACCATCAGCTTTTGTTTTCCAGCTTCCGAACTGTCTTTCTGGTGATCCTCACCTTGCTCTCATACCACGTCTCCAGCTCCAGCTTGTTCTTCTTCAGCACAGCTTCGTAACCCACCCTGACCTCCTCCAGGACCTCCGTCAGATCTACTGAATCTGCAGCATCCACTTCCACGTTCACTTCGCCGGTTTGCCCAACCTGCAGCTGATGCATCTCCTGAACACAATATCAGGACAAACTGCCGACTTCCATCCCCAGCATCAGAACCTTTGTCAGTTTTGAAAGGGAATGGCTGCTCTCACCTCCGAGTGGTTCTTTTTCAAAGACATTAATTCCTCCCGCAGGTTTTCAACGGTCATCTCCAGGTCACAGACCCTGAGGGTCAGGCTGTCCCTGACATTCCTGAGGCGGAAGATGTCAGCATCCACAGCATTCCTCAGGCCAAGCTCCACTTCATATCTAGAAAGCAGTTTCAATTTACTGTCAAATAGGACTGAAAGGCTCATCGCTGCTCACAGTTGGATGCATCAACTGATGTGGAGAACAGCAGGAGAGGAAACTCACTTCATTCTGAAGTCATCTGCAGCCAGGCTGTGATTGTCCATCAGGATGGTGACGCTTTGATTTTCTGACCATCTCCTTGTGATCTGAACAGGAAGGAAAAATCAACTGTGTGTAGTGTGGAAGTGTGGCTGAATACCTGAAATGATCAGAACATATTTAAAAGCTTATCATGCTTTATTTAACAGTGGGAGGAGATGTTTATTGAATAAATCTTACCAATTATAAACTCCAGTTTAAATAAGATCAGCAATTATATGAGATCATTTTATTATTTTAGCAAAAAAGATGTACACATTTCAAATATATCCTCTCTTTTTCTCAGTGAGGTGACATGTTACTTGTTGCTTTATTGTTTCCCATTTTAGTGAAGAAAGAGAACAAAAACTTTACAGGGTTTTGAGTTTTTCAGATTAAAGGAGGAGCTTTGCTGGAGATGCTCCCGCTTGTTCACAGTCCCCCTATATGGCAAGCCAAAGAGGTCAATAACCACCAGGAAAAGCGCCATGAAAACGCATGTTAACGCACATTTTAAAAGTAGCACGTAAATTACAACCTGTTGTGTTGTCCAAAAACTACTGTAAAAAGCAGTGTTTTGTTGCATTTATTACATCCAAAGCGTCATTCTAGCTTGTTCAAAATGGCCCTTTGACAGCGGCGTTTTGTTGTGTCACATATGTGCATTGAGCTACCTCTACATAGGTCTGCGTGGCTCTTAACAAAAACAACCCTCCACAATGTGCTAGATGTAGACATCAGATTATCAGAAAATATTTCCTCAAGCCCATTCCAGATTGTTATTTAGACCTGGTTGTTATAGGATGTTACTACTCTGTGTTACCTTCTTTGTTCTCTTGACACCACTCTTTTATCCCCCCCTTTGTTTCCATCCAGTCCAACAACAAAAGAAAAAGATACAACATAATTAAAATAAATAAAGTTTAGCATGAAATACAACAGGGGTTTATACTTAATAAACCCCTGTTGGGACAATAAAATCTGTCCAATGCAAGAGGCTTTCAGCCCGTATCTGCTTGCTCAGCTGTTGGACAAGACAAGTTAAAAAAATAGAAAAAAAATAAATAAAAAAAAGAAAATATTTCTTCATCGATGGATATTTCAGAATTTTGAAACAGTAATCAACTGTTTCTGTTGTAACAGCATGTTTGTTTGGTTATACCTTGACTACAAAAAGAGATTTTCAATCTTCTACAACATACAAAGGCTGTTTCAATGTTTGTAATAGTTTATTAATGTAACACTTGCCTGTAAGAACAAATAAGAAGGCGAAAAACTAAATACTGTTGTTAAAAGTCAGCATAAGAAAAACAAAAAAAAACATGAAGAAACCGCAGTACAATGCAACCAAACTTATGATTCCCACATGAGAAAATATTTAAACGGTCGACCACGGGAAAGGTTTGGAAAGATCCTCTGTCTATTCATGTAAAACAACGTTTTTGATGTACGTATGTGACCCAACAAAATGCCGCTTTTGATGGTCGGTTTTGAACATGTTAGAATGGCGCTTTGGACACATGGTTTATATGTAATAAAACGCCACTTTTTACACCCATTTCAGGACAACACAAGACAGCATAAAACTTAGTGCTACTTTTTAAATGTGCGTTAAAAGCAACGTTTTTCATGGCCAATATGCTGTTTTTAACGGCGCTTTTCCTGGTGATCATTGACCCCTTTGGCTTGCCATACCGTGACGTTACCTGCGCCCGCAGGTCGTTGATCGTCTCAAAGTATCTGCTGAAGTCGTGAGGAACGGCCTTTTTCTTCAAGCAGAACTCCCGGATGTTCAGTTCCAGCTTCCCGTTTTCCTCCTCCAGAGAGCGCACCTGTGCTCACAAACACACCTGTGCTCACACCTGAGAGGATACCTGCTCTGAATGATTGGATGACCAGGATGCTCCTCACCTTCTCCAGGTAGCGGGACAGGCGCTGGTTGAGGTTCTGCATGGTGAGCTTCTCGCTGCAGTGCGCGTGCACATCCTCGTGTCCTCCTGACCCCCACGGGCCGGCGCTGGTGGACTGAGAGATTCCTGCTACGCCGTGCACGCTGGGAGCAAGCATCCACCCGTGTGAGGAGCTGGCGCGGAACACACTGCTCTGCAGGGTCGCAGACATGATGGAGGAGGTCAGGAGTCTGAGGACTGACCTGCCCGGGGGTGCTCAGCTGTTTTATGGGGGAGGACAGGTAGGTGTGACCTAGGAGGACAAAAGAAGCCAAATGATGATGAGAGGTCCCTTCAGAAGTTTGGCAGCTGGATGCTCCAGCAGGTCCATCCAGCTGCCTCCTACAAATTCCAGCAGAAAAACGCTGACGTGGCTCCTCCTTTAAATGGAGCCAGGGGGGTCCCATCTGAGGCTCCAGATTCACATCTAAGGCTGATGCATTTTTTTACCTGTGAAAAAGCCCCCCCATCTCCTGCCCTAGCAGCTTGAACCTGTTCTGGCTGAAACTAAATTGGCTTTCTTCTCTGTTGCACTGAGATTGACGCCCTTGGTTTTTGTCCGAGATTGATAAAATAAGTGATCAAAGTCAGCAGGAGGGAGCCTCATTGAACAGCATCTGACTCCCCCTTGAAGGACAACTCTTCTCTTTGATTAACTGATCTGACTAATGAGACCAGGACAACCCAAGGGCTAAAGAATGGACAATGAGCTGAACGAATTCATTAATGTCCTCAATACATATCTGTGTGTCATCTGCATAGTTATGGTAACTAATGTTGTTCTTTATTACCTGGGCCAGTGGGAGCATAGAGTTGTTAAATAGAAGTGGCCCCAGGATGGAGCCTTGGGGAACTCCACATGTAGTTTCTGTTGGCTCAGATGTGAAGTTACCAATTGACACAAAATATTTCCCGTTTTCCAAATACGTTTTGAAACAGTTTAGTTCTGGCCCAGCGAGACTGACCCAGTTTACCAGTTGTCCTAGTAGTATAGCGGGGTCGACTGTGATCCAGTAAAACTAGCACTGACATATTTCCATTGTCTGTATTCAAATGTATATCATTAGTCTCTTTGGTCAGAGCCGTTTCAGTGCTGTTGTTCTGTCTGAAGCCTGACTGCAGGACATCACAGCAGTTGTTTTTTATTAAGAAACAATTTAACTGATGGAAAACAACTTTTTAATTATTTTAATTGAAAATGTCAGGTTTGATATCAATCTGTAGTTGTTCATTTGTGTTTTGTCTAGACTGTCCCTTTTTTATCAGAGGTTTAAATTCCAGCTGTTTTAGTCGTTCTGTAAAAACACCAGATGTTAAAGACAAGTTGACAATCTGGAGCAGGACTGGTTCCAGGATCTTTGAAACTTTAGTGTTTAGGGGTTGAAACTGAGCCATGGGGTTTATGCTGGTTTCTAGTGGATATCCTGGACATGTATTTGATGAGACAATTGTTTGTCTAATGTTTTTGATTTTGTTATTAAAGAATTTAACAAAATCATTACAGGCTCTTGGGGAGTAAAGCTCTGGTGGCACAGACACAGGGGGTCTGAGCTTTATGAAAGTTTTTGGTAATAATGTCAGAAAAATATGACTTCCTTGCATTGCTCAGTTATAAATTATAAAAGTGAAGTTCTCTTTATAGGTGTCGTCATTAACCTGCAGTTTAGTCTTTCTCCATCTATGTTCAGATTTCCGACGATCTCTTTTTCCATTCTTTACAAGTAGGGAATTTCTCCAAGAACATTTTTTCCTACCAGAGATCACCTTCACCTCACCAGGAGCAATAACATCCATGATGTTTGACATACTGGCATTAAAGCTATTGACATGTTCACTGACTGAATCCCCTGTAATCAATATCTAATGTGGCAAAACTCGGGTTTGAGGCTTTAATTGTTAAGAACCGTGTGTGCTAGAAGAGTGCTTGTTGTGCTGCATATCAAACACAAGGCAATTGAACACACATTGAAATTTATGCCAGTTGAACTTTGACACACACATATAGACGTATAAATACATATATCAGACCCTCCAGGATTTCAAGATGTTGCGATCGCAATTATTAATGCAAATTCAAGCAACCCCTGGATTTGTTTTGCTCATCCTGCAACTTTTTGTTGTCACTGCAGCTTTGACAATCTACCATGACAACAATCATGGATGACGACGTAGCTTTGTGACTTTTTATCATCTCTCTTTAGTCTTATCTGACTCTTATCTCTTCCCCCAATTGCGGGCGCGCACGTAGCGGGGTAGGGGGATGCCCGAGTGCGCACACTTTGGGGGGTGTACTAAGCGGTGTTTATATATGTAGTGTATTGTAATTTGATGTGTAAAACAAGAATTCAGACAAACAGGATAAACAGTTATGTGTCATTTCTGGTGTATTTGACTAATTAAAACACAGCAGACTAATGTTTGCAGATACAATACACTGTATTTATTTCTTTACATTCCATTTCTTTTTTTATTTTACTACTTCTGATGAGCATTCTTTAGAAAAAGATACAAAAATTATGCAAAGAGGAATCTGGAAGACACAAACCATTTAGACAAATATATATTTACTTAATAATAGTCTACTGCAATATAAATACTTTTTAGAGGAATACTTTTGAGCAATAATGATCCAAGTAAATGTGAGTAAAAGTAACTAAACGCTGCATGCCTAACTACTAGTCAGGTTCCTGTGGGAACAGAATGTGATTCAGACAAAGAATTTGAGATCTAATCTGAGAACTCACCTGTGAGAAATTCTCTGCAACCACCCTGAGAAAGCATGTGGGTGGGTAACAGGTGGAACAGGAACAGCCCCCTCCATTATGTGGACTCCTTACAGACTAAAACGTGGGTGTGTCTCTATCTCTTGGACATCATCCAATGAGATATGAAATATTCTGCAGACACCTAGACTATTGCAATGGTTGAAAAGTTACAGTATGTTGAAGATTTTGTGTTTGAGCGCATTGAGGACACCTCAAGTGTGGATTAAGGGGAACAAAGGGGGAGGAAGAGGAGGAGGTATCTGTGATAAAGAGGATGAAGCAGGAGAAAGAGACAAAAACTAATGAAGATGTTCTTGTTTGAGAACAAATCTGCTCTGAGATCAAAACATGAAACCAAGCAGGCTCCCAGACAGACAAAAGGCTTAATCTGAACTCATAACATTCACAATCCAAAATAATGTTGTTAAATGTCAGATAATTGTTAAAATACAAAAAAACCTTATTTAAAGTAAGACAGAAAAAAAACAATTTATCTTAATTTCTTCAAGTTCTAGGTCAATCTCTGAGTTCAGCGCATTTAGGGTTCTCAGGTTACTGAAAAATTTTTCCCCCAAAAAAGGGTTTTTTTTTAACATTGGATCAGATGATGGACTATTTGAACCCCTGAGAAAATATGTTTTCCCACCTTAGACACAAAACCCAAAAAATGATTAGAAATGAATTTGTCTCCTTGGTTGTTTTAAATTCTACCCCGTAACGGGACAGTCTGACTCCTCTATATCTCTATCCATCCTACATTTGATTCAACCATCTGTTGTAAGAACATATTGAACATGAAATTACAGAGAAAAAAATGTGGTTTAGTGGTTTAAGAGTCCAACCTTCGACCCTGTTACAATGATTCAACCCCCTAACAGTGTGTTTTGTTCCGGGGTTTGAATATTTTTGCTCAAAGTTGTCATATGTCTACATTAGCTTCCATATTTAGCTACATATGATATGAGGAAAACAAGAAATTAATATATATTTTTCAAAAAATTGTTTCTTTTGTACCAAGCAATAGTAAATATAATTTATGCATGTAACAGAGTTGAAAAGTTGAGCTTGATGATGTCAGTCTGACAATAGAAACTATAAATTTAACTAAATAAATTAAATTAAATAAACACAATTTAACTGTCACTGACAGTTACAATAAAGCTTTTGAATTTGAATTTGAATAAAATATGGATAACAAAGTAGGCTAATACATATGAGCTGAAAAATATTCAGTGATGTCACTTCCTGGTTGCTGAAGAAGTTGGACTGAACCATTTTTAGGGGATTGATCGGCGTTACGGGGTTGAACAAAACTGACTGACATGATTAAATAGTGCAATTTAATCTGTGTATGTTTATATTTTTTTTATTTATGTGAAAATAAACAGGCAAATGATCATGTTAGCAGAAAGAACTTGAGATTATTTAATATTTCTATCAGTTTTTTATACTGTGAAAAAGTAACTTTGGTTGGTGGTGATGTTCATTTGGCTGACCTCTACACCTCAGCGGCCTATGAAATGTTTCAAAACATAATTTTCAATCTGTTTTTGTGCACTAATGCAAAGACTCATAGGTCATAAAGTGCATTTTATGACTTAATTTATATGAAAAGCATTGCGGTCAACCTGTGGGACACTAAAGTGCACTGCTTTCAGAGAATCCCCCCTCTCTTTCAGTTATATATTTAGTCATGCAGATATTTTCTGAACCTTAACTATCAAAATCTCAATGGAAAATGTTTAATCTAATTAAACACTGATTACTGAAATACAGCAAATTGCTGTCATTCAATTTACCTACAACTGTTGACTTCATGTTCTGTTTTTTTTTCTGTTGCATCAGAAACATCCGTCAGCGGAAGCTCAAGAAAATCAGTACTGCATGTAAATTACTGTCCAATATTTAACTAGAAGGGCTGGAAAGTACAATCCACGCAGAGAGATGAGGAGGAACTGCTCCAGCTCAGCCCGACTCGCACAAGTGCAGGAAGCAGGATGATTGTCACAGCCCGAGTCGATCCAGATCTTTCCAATAAAGTGGAAAATGATCCACGGACCAACAGATCTAATGGAAGAATCTCCAAATTGGGAGGAGTTATGGAAGCAAACTAATAAATGAATGCTTGAACGGGAAGAAACTCTAAGTAGTTCTATGAATGACAGAAACCTGCGTCTCATAGAAGATTAGAAACAAAAAGCAAAAGTTTGATCAACCTGACGTGAGGGATTTTTTTTTCCGGAGCTTTTTGCCCGGCAGCTCTCATCACCTCCTCAGTGTCGGAATATTGGATTTCTTTTGTAAACACATCGAGTAGTTTTATGTCTGCTGCAGTAAAAAGCACATTTATAGGCCTTTTCTGCACTCACGACTGTTGTGTTTACTTTACACACTTCCTTTCCCAGCATGCACCTCCAGATCAATCAGATATTCCGTTATCGGTCAGGCGGCGCTTTAAAAGCGGCCCGCTCTGGAGCAGCAGACCGTCGTCTTCTCTCTGCAGCCATGTCAGGGAAAACCGCTCTCCTCTTCGCCCTGCTGATGGCCCTGCTGGTGTCCGGCTCGGCCTCCCCGCCGCGGACGGACGGGGGATCCGGGGTCCTGGCCCACAAAGGGGCGGAGCCGGCCGGCAAGGTGAGGGCAGCCGCTCGAGAGCAGAGACGGGCGCACCTGACGGAGGACGAGCGGGAGATGGTGACCAAGCAGATCGTGCAGGCCCTCTCAGGTATGTGTGGGATGTCGCAAAAAAAAATGACCCTTTTGTGGGTCAAAACTGAAAATGAAGGAGGGGAAGCAGCTGCTGAGTTCTGAAGTCTGTGTGCTTCATGTAGGACTGGTCTGTTCGCAGAGGTGATGAACTCGGACTGCATGGCGGATCGGGACTACAGGGGCTGGCTGGACTTTGGGAGGAGGGACGCAGAATGAGGCCGAAGACCTCCCGGTGCTCTGACTGTACAGGAAGTGAAGCCTTTCAAAATAAAAGTTTGACAGCAGTCTGGACTCTGTGTGCTGAATGAGAGAGGACTCAGAGCTGCACTGAAGAGCTTTTATTGACAGGTGCTACAGTTTACACAGAGCTCAGACTACAGCAGAGGTGCGGGGGGTGGGGTGGGGGGGGTGGAGTCAGTTTCCCTTTAAATCCACAGTATCCTATGCCTTTTTTTTACAGCCGAATGTTCGGAAAGACAGCATGACGTCTATGAATGTTTTCAAACAGAACACCAAAGACATGCGATTTAAAACACAGACGCAGTTTTCCGTCGGCCGCAGGGCGGAGGACTGCTTTGGTTTTTGAGGGGGGGGGGTTAGTCCTCTGTGACCCGAGCGAGTTTCAGTGCGTGTGAAGGTAGACTCGCCCAAACAAAAGAACGGGCTCTGAAAACTTAAAAAACACAAAAGTATGGACTTCTTTTTTTTTTTTTAAAGCAGCGATGTGAAAACTGTAAAAGCATGTTCACAACAGAAAGTATAAAAGTTAAGGAGGATCCGGGGAGGGGGTATGTCCAAAGAAGCAGATCGGGGGGGTTACACTTTAGGAGGATGCTGCTCCCTCCCACCCCCCCATCCACTCATCATCCCCAACGCTGCCACTCTGTGCAGCCCGAGGTTCTGGAGCTTCTCCACCAAGTTCAGGCTAAAAGAAGAGTTCCTCCCCCCTCCCTCGTCCTCCACTGTGGGCCGTGCGCCCCGCGCCCCATGACGCCGGTCGCTGAGTGGATTCGGGGAGGCCGAGATGCCGCGCCGCCGCAGGAGCTCTAGGAGTCCCAGAGGGGGGGCGGCCGCCGGGGGGGCGGGGCTCACGTGGTCACGGTTCCAACGAGACGGCAGGCTGAGAGAGCGAAGCCTGAAACACGACACAGAGGGATGGGGGGGTTCAGATGTCTGTGCTTCACTGTCTAACACAATAATGAAACAGTGACTCGTTTCCATAGAGATAAACACAATCTATCATCATTTACTTTAATGTGACAAACGTAACTTAATCCAGTTTTCTTTTCTCTGTGGATCATCCAGAAGTTACTACTTTAGAAACGAAAAGAGAAAAAATAAATCTGGACATAAAGATAATACATCCTTTACTCAGTATAAAACATCACAAAAATATAAATATGTGTCAAAAGTAAAAAACGACGTCTCCAGACTGAGTCCGCTTAATTTGGTTCAGGTCGAGTCCTGAACCTTGCATTTGGTCTGAATTCAGACCGCCTTCAACCGGTTATTTCTATTTGTAAACAAAACCACCTAACTAATGATCTCTTCAGTCATTGGCCAGGAATTATGAGGGCGGGGCAAAGCAGGGAGAGAAAATAATGGAAGTCTTAAGCTTTGCAATCCTTATCAGGATAGTTTATTTTTAAACTTTATATTTTACGGAACAGTTTTGAACGTCTGTATCAACGTCACGAACAACACTGCTACTTTGGAGGGATGCTGGAGGATGGTTACCAAGGAGACGATGCTGATAAGAGTTTATGACATATAGATAATCAGAAAACATTGTGAGAAGCAATCTGTATCACGTTAAAAGTTGTCTTAATGAGCCTACATTCATCCGACCTCATTTTAATGAGCTTGTTTCCCCACAGCTGTCTTTTTACATCCCATAATGCCCGGCTACGATGGCCACTTCAGTCCAATAGCTCCGCTCCGAGTACCGAGCCCAGTCAAACTGAGGAATCTTAGAGCAAACCAAAGTTCAGTCCAATTGGAATTGAACCGAGGCCACCTCAAAAGAGTGGTTCCTGATCCCTGATTCCTGATCACTTGGGGACATTCAGACTGGAAAATTTGTTCCGGATTGTCAAAGGAAATTTACTCTGGTTCACTTTAAGAGAACAAAATGTGTCTAGTCTGAATACGCCCTTAAATAACGGTATAAAAGGAATAAAAAATGATTTCCTTCAAGTGCAAGAATATTTTACATCTATTACAAGGGAGCGATTTTCTAAAAACTTTAGAAAACAATAAGTACAAAAAACAAGAGATCAGAGAGAAACGGATGAACATGAAGGAACATCCAGATCAAAAATGAGAGAAGAAAATAATCTGCAGGAAACCTTCGGGTGACACATATGAAAACAGGAGAGAAAGTTCACCTGTTATGATGTGTAGTTCTTGATTTATAACTCATACAATATATTTTGTGCATAACTACAAAAATCATGAAATTAAAAAATAAAAAATACAATTTACACATAAATTAAAATTACAAAAACTAAAAATACACACGAATCGTTTGCTGTGCACACACTGACCCACATTCATGCAGTCTTTTCAAGACTCCATGATTCCTGTGTAAGGGATGCATTTAAATACAGCTACAATGCTGGGTTATCAGAGTTTTCTTATCAGCTGATTTGAACTTAAATTTAGAATTTTATCTGATGAAAACTTAACTTCTCACTTTCTTCAACAGATATGCTCGATAATTAAGAAAATCCAAAGTGACGCACAAATCGGAGTGATACTATTTTCTCTCCATAACCCAGAGTCGTAACCCGACCTGACTCCATGTCAGTTTCTTTGGTTTTCAAAAATTTCTCAGAAATGTCGAAAGACGCCAGTGAAGAAGGAGCAGGAATGAAGATCTAACATGTCCTCAGGAAACGGGCGGCTCTTACCGGGTGGAGAAGGAGGAGATGAGGGGGGAGCATTGGAGGACATCTATGGTATGAGGGGGGGGGCCCGATGGAGAGACTGTGAGGATGATGAAGGGAGAGACAGGAGGATGAGGAGGGGTTCTATCGAGGTCATGGCTGATCTGCAGACGCCCCGGTGAAAGCATGAGGTGGGGGGGCGGGCGGGGGGCGGACCCACCGGCGGTGTGCGCTCCCTCCAGCTCTGGCTCGTCCTCCTCCAGGTCGTTCAGGCTGTACACGTGCTGGACGTCCACCTCCAGCTCCTTGAAGTCTTTAGTCAGGACGCCCGGGCGCGGGTGGAGGATGCCCCCCAGGTTGGGTTTGGCCAGCTGCTGCCAGTGGTGCAGAGTCACTGAGCCTGAAGACGGGGGGGGAGAGACTGTGTGTGAAGGCTTGCAGAAAGAGGGCGTGGCCTCTCATCTGCACACCACCCTCCTACCTTCCAGAGGTTTCACGATCTGCAGGCGGTCGGGCAGGTAGGACCTGGACCCTCCGGAGGAGCCGCAGGAGTGCTGGGAGCTGCCGTTGGAGTAGTTGGTGCCAGTGGAGGCTGCCGGACTGGACGCCAGGCTGTCGTTGGGGGTGAGGAAGCCGCTGGAGCCGTCCCCTCCCCCGCAGTGCGCCGCCAGCACGTGCAGCTTCCGCTCCCGCTCCACGTCGAAGAAGGGCCGGTCAGACGCGTGGTTCTGCTGGCGGGCGGAGAGGCAGCGCAGCGCCGCTTCCAGGTCCTGTCCTCCAGGGGTGCCGGGCTGACCCAGACGTTTAGGACCACTGGCACTGAGGCAGAGAGGACGCCGGTTTCAGATCCACGCCGAACCCTCAGGCCGACCCGCAGGAAGGAGTAACGGCGGGCTCACCTGCTGTCCTCCTTTGCGGCCTGAGCGGAGCCAGGCTTGTCCTCAAGGGTGAGGCTGGCGTTGTCTGAGCCGTAGTAGCTGGTTCTGGGGGTGCTGGTGCGGCTGCAGGGGGCAGACGGCGGGCTGGAGCCGGGCAGACACGGCGAGTGGCACCGAGACCGAACACGCCCGGCCTTGTTGACCACCTTCACCGTTTCAAAGACTCGCCACGGGTGGTTCCTGAAGGAGGAAGGAGAGGTTCAGGTTCTGTCTGCTCCACGGACTCAAAACTGTTTTAACCTTTAACCCCTGAGGCGTCACCGGTGAGGCTTGAACACAACGTCTTTCACAGACTGTAACGCGATAATTCCAGCAGATTCTGGAGGAGAAAATCCGCTCGTCATTGATTTTTTTTTTTCTTTTGTGAGAAGGAAGTAAAACAAGAACTGATTTGGAAAGCCGTCCTGTGTTTTTCGGTGTCCTCTGCATCTTCATCCACTGACTGACCATGAGGAGAAGCAGAGCTCACAGCTCTTCTGCTCCAGAGTTGCTGTTTTCTTCTCATCTTTGGAGGCTGAGTATGAACCCACTGAAGTATCATTGATGCTGGACTTTAGAGTATTTAGCCAAACAGTCTCTGAAGCTGGTCAGATTTGGGGGCTCTTGTTACCCCAGATTCCTTTTTACAGTACACAGTTATGCCTTTTGGCCTATGCAATGCGCCGGCCACATTCCAGCGCTTGATTAACGTCGTTCTTGCCGGCCTCCAAAACTGTAGTGCGTATCTTGATGACGTGGTTGTCTACACTACCACTTGGAACGAGCATGTGGAGATGCTGCATGCAGTGTTCTCTCGGCTGGCAAAAGCCTCACTCACACTGAACCTAGCCAAATGCGAATTTGGTAAGGCAACCATAACTTACCTGGGGAGACAGGTAGGGCAGGGCCGGGTCCGGCCTCTAGAGGCAAAGGTTGAGGCAATATTAAACTTTCCTCCTCCTACCACTCGCCGCGAATTACGCAGGTTCCTTGGCATGGTGGGATACTATAGACACTTCTGTAACAACTTCTCGTCTGTCACTTATCCCCTTACCGCCTTGGTTAGCCCAAAGGAGAAATTCATTTGGAGCCCTGCATGCCAACATGCTTTTGAGAGTGTAAAATCATTGTTGAGCCATGCACCGGTTTTAGCTGCACCAGACCCCACTCGTCCCTTTGTGCTGGAGGTTGATGCCAGCCAAATGGGTGCGGGTGCAGTTCTTCTTCAGGAGGATGCAGATGGTGTCGAGCATCCAGTCTGTTATTACTCTAAAAAGTTCAACAAACATCAGCAGAATTATTCCACCATAGAGCAGGAAACCCTGGCGTTGTTGCTCTCACTTCAACACTTTGCTGTGTATGTTGGATCCGGTTCTCTGCCGGTTGTTGTCCGCACTGACCATAACCCGCTTGTCTTTCTCTCAAGGATGTATAACCACAATCGGCGGCTAATGCGTTGGGCTTTATTAGTTCAGGACTACAACCTTCAAATCCACCACAAGAAGGGATCAGAGAACCTGTTGGCTGATGCCCTCTCCAGGTCCACTTAATCCGTCGCTTTTAGTAACGTACCCAAACACACAGTTGAAATTTGTTTTGTGGTTATGTTTTCAAACCCTTAGATTTGTTGGGTTTGAAACTTAAGGGGAGGGGTGTTACGGCCCCAGGCCTTTGGGGATGTGTGTGTGTGTCTTTGTATGTTTTGTCCTTTACAGAGGGGTTTGTCCATCCTGCTGCCTGGCTCCACCCCTTTCCAGGAGATTGCAGCTTCCTGCCCTCCACCAATCACCAGGCTTGGAGGGAAGCATAAAAACCCCAGCAGGCCCTGATCCAGTGGCAGCTGAATTCCTTGAGAGGAATCCGTTTCTCAGCTCGCCCCTGCTGTCGGTCTTGGCTTTGAAGCCTCTGTGAAAGCCTGGTGTTCCTTTTCCCTTGGTCCTTTGTGCATCTCATATGTTTCTGGTTTTGTGTCCCTCTGGTTTATAGGTTTATTTTGTTACTACTTGTGTTTTACCTTTTGGTGGATGTACTTGCTTTCATGATTGCTGAATAGTGCCTGAGGCTTTAAGTTTGTTACTCTAGTCCACTTTTGAGTCATTTGTTCAACTTCCGCAGCTGTTCCATTAATAAACGGCTGTCTTCCCTCCTCCCGGCTTAATTAATCTTTTTTTTATTATTTTATGTTACCTATCTTCTCCCTCCCCCTTCGGATGGGACGTAACAGTCTCTGAAGCTGGTCAGATTTGGGGGCTCTTGTCTAGCCTCACCTGTACTCTGAGGGGACGGGGGTGTCCAGGCCTTTGCGGAAGGTGCCCTCGATCTCTGCTGCCAAAGAGTCCATGGGGAGGACCGAGGCCAGCGCCGTGTACCGCTGCACCGTGCTGTTGGGTAGACTCTTGTTCCGCAGGTTCTTAATGTCCTCTCGAGCCTCGTGGAGCATGTCCTCGCACTCCGAGTATTTGTCCTGCAGGTCCTTGAGCTGCAGGCAGGGGGAGACAAAGTGACGCCCAAGTTAGAAAGCCTGCTTTAAATTCAGGGATCCTTCCATGTCTCCAAACAGAGCTCTGCTCTCTCAATCGGCAGGATTCATGATGTTCCTAGAAATTTCTTAAATGAAACTCACTATCTTCATGTTTGTATGGAGGACTAAATGGGACAATTTGGAATAAATATACACACAATTAAATTATTAAATAATGTGTCATTAATTATTTAAAATTGACATTAAATAAATGAAAAACATAAAATAAATAAAAAAAATATTTTTTATTATATAATAAATATATTTCATTTTAAATATATTTATTGCAATGTGTCCCTTGGAGCCTACACTTGCCATGAAATAATTAAATATGTCATTAAATATTTAAGCTTTTTAATGGTTATTTTAATATTTTAATGCCAAATACTTTTAAACAGTTATTTATTGATTTATTTATATCCGCTTTTATTTATTTAATGTCCTTTTAAAATAATTATTGAAACATTTATTTAATTATTTAATGATGTTTATATATTTATTTCGAAATTGTCCCATTTCGTCTTTCATATGTTTGCAGGTGCAGTTTGGCGTCACTATAATAATCTGGATTAAGTTCTTATTCCTTGTTTGAGAGCATTTTGAGGATTTTTGCTGTTCCGTCCCACACAGAAGCCTCACCTCTGAGCGGAGTCTTTCCTGGCTCTCTCGGCAGATGCTCAGCTGTTGGTTCAGATCCTCGTTTTCATGGGAAAGCTGCAGAGAAAAACATTTTTTAAATCCAATTTTTAGCAATTTACCTTAAAGAAAATGAAATGTAGAGCAGCAAATTCAGGCTCCGCCCATCCCAACAACAACCGTATTGCTCCATGAATGAACAGGTAGTGATTTCAAGAAGAGCTGGTGATGTCAGAGTGACCCCCCCTCCCCCTCACCCCTTTGCAGCGGGCCTGGAGGTCAACCATCTGGGCGAGCAGAGAGCTGATCTCCTCCTGCTGCCGCAGAGAATCCTCCACTTTCCGGGCCAGCTCCTCCGAGAGGTCCACCACCTGCTTGTTGGCAGACGCTGAAACGCAGAAGTCCCGTAAATGCACCGCGCTGCATTCAGGCTCAATGTCACAGGAGAACGTCTGCACTCACAGAGCTCCTCCACGCACACCATCATCAGCTCCTGCTCTTGCTCCTCGTAGCTGGTGGTCTCGGTGCAGAGCTCGCTGGCCTGCAGGAACACCAAGTTCAGACAGCTGCTCCGACACCGAGATGAAAAGGTTTTTACAAAGAAAGCACCTCCTCTCTGAGTTTGCGGTTCTCCTCCTCCAGAGTCTTGAGTTTCTTCTGCAGGAAGTCGTAGTGGATGAAGCTGCTGAGAGATCCGCTGGACTCATTCCTTTTGATTCTACATCAATGACATGAATCCACCAATAAGCTGAACTGACTTTGAGTAGTTTTGGTGAAAGAGAATAGAATTAAAAGCAGCGTGTGCATGCTCTGTGATATCGCTGACATCTCCAGTTTGATTCAACAGCAAAAGAAACTTAGCAGCTAAAATATATGAAAAATTTAAACTACTAACAAAATGCTGCATGTGCCTCAGGAGCGACACATCCAAACAAACTGAAGGAAATTAAGCAATAATCTGATAAAGTTGTAAAGTCAAACAATAGAAGATAAAACATGCCCAAGATTGTTGGAAAATAGATAGTAATACTAAAAAAGACAATGCAAATGCCATAAGATATGAAAATGACACCTAAAAAAATCTTAATTTTCAGAATAAATGTCAAACTATTTAAGGAAGACAAATTTTAAAAAGTTTAAAATATATGAAATGTCTTAAAATGTTTATCAAAAACCGCTCAAAGTGAACAAGTTTTCCAGGTGAACGTTATGATGATGACATGACTGCTGAGATCACCTGGATGATGGTGAACTGATGAAGTTCTTGGATTTAAAAAAGCTCCACATTATTGAGACATTGTCTCATTAATTTTCCGAGAACCAAAACAGCTTAATATCTTAAAAAAAAAACCTAAAAGAACGAGTAGGAATCTCCTAAAGGAGGAGAACGTTTTGACATCAGAATGGTTCCAACAATCTTCTTTCAGTTGACCTAAAAGTCTTAATTTCAGTGTGAATCTGATCAGTTTAGTTTATGTGTGGGTTTTGGTCTCTGGGGATCATTTTGTGTGAAAAGCTGTTTCAGAAATGCATGTGGTGCAGCGTGCGCTCACGGTGAGTGCGGCTGAGCGCTCTCCAGCTCCTCCGTGCTGGCGTAGAACTGCAGGAGGTCGTCCCGCATGGAGAGCTCGTGGCGAAGTTGCGCAATCTGGAACAAAAAAAGGACGCGGGTTTCAGCACGGCGAGTTTCGGCCGATGGTCACGTTCTGCTCCATCGTCTCTCGTACCTCTTCCTTCGCCGCCTCCAGCTGCTCGTCCAGCATTTCATTTCGGGCCGTCAGCTCCTGATTCTGCTTGAGGAGCGACTGGCCAATGCGAGCGGCCAGCTCCAGATCTCGCTCTTTCTGCATCATCGGGAGCAGAAACAGTTTGAGATGTTTGTCTATGCAGCAAGCACACAGGGGGTGGGGGGGTGCGTGACCTCTCACCTCCTCCAGCAGGTGTGTGACCGCTTTGATGTCATGATACGTCTTGGTGACCTGCCCCACTCTGTCGGAGCACAGCACTGGTGGGGGGGAGAAAGGATGAATGAAGTGACAGAGAAGGAAACGATAAGCAGGCTGCTAATTGGCTTGGATATTTTTGACAGATCTCTTCTTCTAATCCTTTTCAGCCCAAACAGCTGCTGAACCAGAGCCCACAGCTCTGATGTAAACACAGCGGGAAAACCTGAGAGCTCAGTCTGGTGGTGTCTGGAGACCAGGAACTAGACAAACCATAGCAGATATTACTCTTAAAACTTTGTGTTTGGATCTCCATTTTTGAAGAAAGTGAGCACAAAAAAACTAATATTAACAGCAAAAGCTGCATTTTTGGGAAGAATTTGGCGAATTTGTTTGTTAAATGTTTCAAATCGATAAAGATAATTAAAGTGGATCGTCTGCATGAAAAATGAACAGTAGTTAGTCAAAAACGACTTAAAACATATTTAAGAGTGTTAAAGGAGAGCTTAATGCTGATCCAAAAGTCTATTCAGAACCGGAAGAGTTCTGAACACCTCCAGTCCACCTGCTGCCCCTCGGAAACGTCCACAGGAGAGCCTCTTTGTGCCGAGGGACCAACAGGATCCTGATCCTCTTAGCCTGATCCCTTTTAGCCCAGATAAGACACTAACCAAGACCTCCTTCTTCTGGACACCAGCATGGCTTAGAAGGGGGGCAGACTTTGTTTCCATATGCTTTGTTTGTATTTGTGGTAGCAGGGGGGTCAAAGTATTGGTCCGTTCTGATCGCTAAAGATGTTTGAATGTCAGATTGGAGCATATCCTCACTCATAAACTCGGAAAAGACATTGAAACCATTCCTCTTTAGATCTACCTGCAGGGCTCAACTGTGTCCGTTTCTGAAGAATATTCCTTATTTCTTGTTAAATGTTCTCTTTACATGCGTCAGAGTTTACATAGTTAAAGACTAAGTCAAGAGGAAGCGCTGACAGATGGTGTTTGGAGTTTAACCAGCAGCTGACAGGTTCGTCTGATCTGAGAGAGCCTGACATGGTCTGATAGGTCAGATATCTAAAACAGTCGGAAAGCATCTGAGACGGTCTCAGAGAGTCTGAAAGAGACTGAAATCATCTAAGACAAACAGTCTGAATATGTCTGAAAGGGTCTTAAATAGTGTGAATAAGCCTGAAACGGTCTGAAAGACTCTGAAAGGGTCTGAAATGGTCTAATAGATCCCGAGAGAATTTAAAGGAGCCACGAATTATCTAAAAAGGTCAGAAAGAGCCAGAAAATTATCTGAAAAGATCTAAAATGATCTAAAACTGTCTAACATTGTCCTCAAGACCCTGGAAAAGCATGAAACGGTCTGAAATGGTCTAAGAGAGTATGAAAGAGCCTTAAGTTATCTTAAAAAAACAGTCGGGAAACGTCTGAAAGGGTCTCAGAAGGTCTTAAAGGGTGTGAATGACCCTGAGACAGTCTGTATGTAAGACCCCAAAACAACTTAAAACGTCTAAAATGGTCTTTAAGACCCTGGAAAAGCCTGAAAAGGTCTAAGAGAGCCTGAGAGAGTTTAGCAGAGCAACAAATTATCTAAAAATGTCACAAAAAGGATGATAATCTGAAAGGGCCTGAAATGTATTTATGACAATCGGGAAATTGTCTGAGACGGTCTGAGAGGGTCTTAAGGGGTTTGAATAAGCTTGAAACAGTTTGAAAATATCTAAAATGGTCTAAAAGACCCTGAAAAAGCCGGAAACAGTCGAAAAAGGTCTGAAAGGGCCTGACATTTGTTTAAATAGCCAGGAAACATCTCAGAGGGTTAGAGAGGGTCTGATGGGGCGTGAATGAGTCTAAAACAGTCTAAAACTGGTTTTAAAACTCTAAAATTGTCTTAAAGACCCTGGAAAAGCCTGAAATGGAATCTTATATGGTAAGAAAGAGCCAGAAACAGTCTGAAAAGGTTTGGGACTCCAGGGTAAACATAAAAAAGCACCGTACACTGTAGAATTCGAAGAAGTTCTGTCTACTGCTGAAAGCGGGACGATTCTTCAACGGAAAAAACAACCAAAAATGCATATGAATAAGCAATAATTCCTGTGCAGTAACCAGAGAAGTTCATCCTAAACGATGCATTTCTCCATGCCAGCCCTTCTCAACGGTCTATAAATTACAAGACAGTAATCAGATAATTGCTCATCAGTCCTTGAGTGGCTGCAGGTTTACTGAGCTAAAACCAGAGAAGGTCTCCTGGCAGAGTCACACACACCCAGACTCAGTTCAGGTAGTGAGGGTAAAACACCTGAGCAGCCTCCCCCCCACCAAAGGAAACATTATTTCATACCACTGCTCTGCGTTATTCGGCTTTTTCTGGTCCTGGTGGGGGTTAAAGATTTGCATTAAAGTCACATTTTAGGAAAACCCTGTCCTGCAGATGAAATGGGGGGGTCTGTTTTGAGGAGCAGGAAGTTTCAGGGTCTGGCTAAAGATAAATCCTGGCAGGAACTGTGAACTCTTAACCTGGCGCTCCTCTGTGGATTAACCTCTCAGACTGATGACGTCTGTTTTTAGTGGACATCAGTCTGACATGCTGTTTGGTTGCTCCCACATGTAACAAAAACTCTGAAAAATGACTGCAGCAAACAACCGGTCCATGTACAGCCAAGTTTCTCCCCAAATCATAGCAAGACCCTTGAAAGCTGAAGCTGAGGTCATCTGGATGCAGACATGATTACTGTTCTGAATTCAACTGACCTGGAGCACCAGAGAGGAACAATAAAATGAATCTGAATTAAAATAAAATAAAAAAAATTTATAATTCACAAAGTCAAAAACGATGTTTTCCTGATTTTAGTTGGTTCTGTTGAAGCCTGAAGACAGCAGAGATGGAAGCAGCTGCGCAGAGCTGCGCAGATGGCTTGTCTTTGTGACCTTCAACTACAACACCTTAAAACTGGGAGACAGACAGAACCCTTCTCATGCACGGGTGCACCCCCCCTCAGAGGGTCTTCAGCGACCCGCTGCAGCCCCCCCCTTATCACATCTCACCATCTCACCTTGAGTCACCTCCCTGCAAAGGCTGTCCTTGTTGTTGTTGTTATTATTGTTGTTTTTGTTATTGAGACATTTCCTGTCTTCTTCCAAAGTCTCTTCAGCAAAACTGGAGACGCTCCTCTCATCATCGTCCTCCTCGGATGCCGAGGAGCTCCACACCTCCATCCCGACTCCGGAGAAAGAAGCTGGGAAGCGGTCTGCAGGTGCTACGGAGAGCCGGATCTGCAGGAATGCAGCATGATTCTGCTGAAGCAGCCTCTGCTGGTGTGCGTGTGTGCGTCACTGTCTGACATATAATCCGTCCATCTGTCGTCACGCCCGCCTCCCTTCACCTGGCCGCGCTGGACTACCGGGTGAGAAAACCAAGACGAGGAGGAGGAGGAGGAGGAAGGTGAGGAAGGAAACCATGCATTAACCCAGAGAATCAAACAGGCTTTTGATTCTCTGGGAGAAGATGGAAGTGTTCCTGTGACTGCAGACTTCAGATGCAGCTGAACAGGAGGCTGCAGAAAGCCCCCCTGTGAAGACTAAAAGATGGTACGCTCCGCTAATATGCTAGGCTGCAGCACAAACAGCAGACACAAGAGGACTGCAGGCAGAGCTGATGGAGGCTTCCCATTCACTTAAGACCCTCCTAAGTGAATGCAACCAGTGAACACCCCCCCCCCACCCACCCCCCCAAAAAAACCATATAGACCAAATCAATTATCTTTTTATTAATGAGCATTGTCTGGGAGATAAATCATCTTCTTTTCCAAAAATGCTCAGTTTGAATGTTTGCTTTTTCAGCAGGAGCACAGGAGTTTCTTCCCATCAAATATTTAACGTCCTCATGAATTTTTCGGCAGGTTAAAGATGCAGGACACAACTTTCCTGTCTGCAGCGTCTCCTTTCACCGGTTTGCATTTTCTGCTCCTCCTAAAAGAAAGAGCTACTCGTCATCTCAATGTCAGGACTGCAAGTCAGAATGAAACAAAACTGACATTCTTTATTGGCCTAAATATGTTTATTCCTGGCTCTATAAAAGTGGAGAAATAAAGAATAAGGATCAGTAACTTCCAGTTCATTCAAGGCTTTGATGCTTTTCCCTCCATGACATCCAGACGACCTTTGTTCTAAGGAGCCACTATGCCGTCACGGAGAAGCCCGCGGACCTTCAGATTAACCTGCTCGGCACACAAAAGGCTAATTGGCTTCATGACATCTGACATCATTGTCTTACAAAAGAGGCTTTTGTCTGGCTGTCTCCAAATCAAAGACACGATTAAAAAGAAGGAACTTCCTGTTTGGCTCGATGAGTCCTCAGGCCACGCTAAAAATGACGACACACCGTTAGCGATGAGGATAAAGAGCTTGCTGTTCAGAGATGAGGAAGACGGGAAGAAACAGCTCTACTAAAAAGTGCTTGAGTTTTGTGGAGCTTCAGGAATGTTCTATTCTCAAGTTCAGGTTCCTGTGATCTTCTGAACACCAAAGTCTGCACAGTCGAGTCATAAACATAAACAAAGAGACATGAGGAGCATCCTGTAATGCAGGAAATTCACAGGAGAACTTTTATCTAAGTTCTAACAAGGTTTTTACACTTATCAGGTCCCCCCTCGGTAACCCCCTAAAGTTCAGGGGTGTCAAACTCAATCGCACAAGGGGGCAAAATCCAAAACACACCTTAGGTCGCGGGCCAAACAGGATAAACATTTATTGAGCACTCTAAAACCATATTTTTAAAACTTTAAAACCGTAACTTTTAAGATAATTATGAGCTAGATATATAGCATTACCTGCAATAGTTATAGTGGGAATGCCCTAAGCTGAAATTGCCCACTGAAAATGCTGAAATTGATAGCTAAAAACATTTAAGCTGATGGCTGAAAACGCTGAAGCTGATGCAGCTAAAATATTAGCTAAATGCCAAATTAGACTAAAAATATTTAAAAAAAAAAAACCTTAACCAAAAAAGATGTAGCTGAAATTTTAGCTAAACTCCAAAATAGCCTAAAAAATCTTGGTAAATCCCAAAATAGTCCAAAAAGCTCAAAGAATGCCCATTTTTAAAACTTTAAAACCAAACTTTTAACATAATTATGAATAATAAAAAGGCAGGAATAATAATCCAGAAAAAATTAACTAAAACCTTAATCAACTTTCAATATTTTACTCTCCATAAATATATATTTTGTCAAAATATACAAGTTAGAAATAAGCGCAAGATAACATCGGTTCATTAATAGCAATAAAATGATCTTGAAGGCCGGATAGAATTACTTAGAGGGCAGACTTTGACACACATGCCCTAAACCATGAATGTTTTTATCTCTCAAATTAACTTAATTAAATATCGAAAGAGATTATTCACATATTTTCTCAATGTGTGCAGCCAGTACTGAATGTTTTTCTTGGCCACACGGACCCGGAGGAAGGATTAAGGTTAGGATCATAGACGGTATATAGAGATAACTGGACGGATTATCCTCTCCCCCTTGTGTTCCAAATAGGATGCACCTGCTGGACCCAGAAAGCCAAAACCCCATAGACTTCTATTAAAAAAAAATATATATATATATATATATATATATATATACTATATATATATATATATATATATATATATATATATATATATATTATATATATATATATATATATTACTCAGTCATTTTGCTTGTCAGAATAACCATCAATAGCCATGTGTCAAAAAAAAAAAAAATGTGTGTTTAAGCGTCACAGACGATGCCTAAAGTTTTAAGGGGTTAGCATGTTCTTCCTAAACCTAATTTTATTTTTTAAATATGTTTTATTGCAAGTTATTCAAGTTATAAAGTGGCAACTAAATTTCCTTTATTTCATTGGAACCAGAGGTAAGGCATTTTCTATTGGTGACGTCACAGCCTTGTTTTGTCCATCTCTATTTATGTCAATGGTTAGGATTAGTGGAGGGGTCTGCAACCAGAAGCTCCAGAGCCACATGTGGCTCCCATTGTGGCTTCCTGAACAAAAATAAATCAATAAATACAATTTCCAATTTTAAACAGTAACTAAAGTAAAAAAAAATAAGTAGTAAAGTGAAACAAGTAAACTCAAACTTAATTCAATCCGTTCACAAACAGTTAAAGAACATCACGTATCACTCCACAATGTTCCAACAATCCACGGAGCAGTTTGTTATTTAAAACAGTCGAGCTACAGAAAATCAAGATATCACAACAAAATTTATATTCAAGGGTTATTAGGCAGATTTTCTAATTTCAAAAAAATTAAGTTGGTCTCTCCTTAAGGCAAAAAAACATAGTAAGGCAAAAAAACATAGTAAGTGTCACTGAATCAGCTCTGATTTAATTTTGGTTTGTTAGAGTTACGCATTTCTGGCAGAGGTGCACCAAAAACTGAAAAATACACTGTTTTTTACTGGTGATATTCTCCTATATTTGCTGCATAAAGATATGTAACACAGGACGTCTTTTATTTTGATAAGATGTCTAAGGTTGTACACTACTTAATATTCTGAAGAAAGGCTGATATTTATTTATGTTATTATGCTAAAAACAATAATTCATAATACACATAAACACAAATCAGTGTCTTGTTTCTCTAGAAGCTGAACTAAGACTTTGTAGCACCTGATGGGTTGTAGTCAGCAAAAAACCAACCCAAATGGCTCTTTAACTGTTGAAGGTTGCAGACCCTGCGTTAGAAAGAACACGTTCGGATTTCCAAACGGTTCTCGGGTGCGGCTGGGTCTGCAGTTTACCCCTCCTCCAGGGAAAGACTCGTCTGCATGCTGGGTGCACGTATTATGTCTGGCCAACGTGAATTTCCATCAGTTTTTGTGCTGGTCGCACGTGAAATCGTGAGAATGACATCAGCTATAAGCCCTTCTTTTAAAATCCACAAGTCGACAGAAGCATAAAAATGTTACCTCTTTTTTTTTTTTTTTTTTACTAAATGAGCTTATTTCAAATGTGAAGCTGCTGCAGGCCTTAGAACAGTTGGACATGGTTACCATAGCTACTAGCAGCAGCAGAGTCTGAGGCTCTGAGTCTCTGCACTGAATAAAGATTTATCTTCTGAAGATATTAAGGTTGTATTTTTCCTTTAGTCATTTAGGTCAGTGCAGATCCCATTGTAAGTGGAGATGGAAGGCTGGCCTCATGGACTCCTCCTAAATCACCTGCTTTCACAACAATGTCCCCCTCCCTTCCCGTCCCATTTGAATCGTCTCCTTGAGTCTCTTATTCTACAGGAGTCCTCCAGATGTTTCTGGGTTCTTCAGCAAAGTGTTATTATAAAAGTCCTCAGCAGCCTGAGGGAACTCACAGAAGTACTTGAGCGTCTCCTGGATCTGCTCGTGGGTGAGTCCCAGCACCACCTGCGGCGGCAGCAGGGGGGTCTGCAGCCAGTCCTCACTGTCATATCCAAACACACTGTCTGCTCGGAGAGTGTAGCTGGGCTGAGCTTCTGACAAGAGGCTGACGATCTCCAGCTCTGGCAGGTCAGAGCAAAGGTCTAGGGAGGCAGGGGGGGTCAGTTGTTAGTAACAGTAGAGATTCCAGTTGGACTGCTGTAAAGCACTGCCCTCTGCTGGAGAGCATGCAAAACTACAGAAACATTTACCGGTTAGCGTGGACGCGTCATGGTGGGACTGCTGTCCCGCGTCACTCAGGTCCCCCACTGAGCCATGCTGAAGAGGCTGCAGGTCCACATCCAGGGCCGCCCTCAGCTGCTCCCCACTGAGGGAGGAGGCTGACTGGGGGTCCAGATGGGCCCGTCGGTGCTGGGAGGGAGCAGAAAAGCGGACTGGGGGTGTAGAAGATGGAGAGAGCGCGGGGTGGGACAGCTCAACTGGGAGTGGAGGGTTCAGGGTGAAGATCCACTCAGATGTGGGCGTCCTCCGAATGCTCCGAGGAGGAACGAAGGTGTGCGGGACGTCTGACTCTCACAGCTCCTGCAGTTGGGGAGGTGGGGGTGAAGGAAGGCAAAACACAGAGGTCAGCAAAACTCAGCAGCACATAAGTCAGTTACATCAGTTCCCAAACTTTAAAATAATTTTGGTATTTTACCCCAGACGTGGCACACGGTTGTAACATTTTTTTCCCTAGTTTACCTTCCTTTTAACTTTTTTTTTTTTTAATTGAACACTTAACATACAGCATCCAAACATAAGTAGAGGATAAAAATCTTTTCACAGCGGGGCAAATACCAAAAAATACATGTATTAAAATAATAATTGAAAATAAATAAAACGGAGCTAAAAAAAAAAAACTATAAAGAAATTACAATAATAAACATGAGGAGATTTGTTTGGAAATCACATCTGCAATTTTCCAGTTTTTCATACATTTAAGAGACTTATAATGAATAAATTTATTTAGGAAAACAAGAAAATGATGGTTTGTTTTCTCTCCCTTTTCATCAGAAAAACAAATGTTGTAGTCCACTGGTTTTGCTTTCCTTTCCTCCCGTTGGTAAGCTGTGACTTGCCACAGGAATCGACTAGAAACGTACTTCTTTTTCTCAACATACTTTGATCTTTTTTTCTTCACAACTGGGTCGGATTCAACCATCCGGCAGGCCGGATTCGGCCCGCGGGCCGCATGTTTGACACCTGCGTTCTGGCATCCAGGAACTAAATATCCATCAAGTCTATTAAAGTAGTTTAAAAGAAATAACTATAAAAAGAAAAAACATGGGAAAAAAGAAAAACTAGAGACCAAGAAATACATCATGAATCTAAAAGGGTGCAGAAACCCTGAAGTAAATCAAAAAGCAAAAACATAACTATAATAAAAAAGACCAATGTCAAATAAAAACATTATGAATTACTGCAGTTTATATCAGCAGAAAAATAAAGCTTTTTATTAGCTATTTCCATTTAATTGAAAATAATAACCTAATTCTGCGGCAATTAAAAAAATTGAGATTTTCAGGTTGGTTTCAAATCCACGACATTTAAAAAAATATCAATATTGGCGATATTGGGTTGATACCCAAATGCTCAGTATCGCACAGCCCTACTTCAGACCCTTAGGAGAGTGAACGTGATAATAAAACCTCACTGAGGGGGAAAACATCTCAGCGCCTGAGACTTCATCTGGCTCTTTCATCAGGAGGTCCAATAACAAGAAGGATCAACATCTGAAAGAAGATGCTTCAGAGAAAACCGCCCTGAGGATTGGCCCACACACCCCGAGTCGGGCTCAGATGTCTAAACTGAGCTGTGGACAAAGTTGAAGTGCTTCAAAAATGTTTCACCAGAAGCTCCTAAAGTTTAGGTGATGAGCTCTCACTTCACTTGAGCTCTCAAACAGATTTTGGAGTTTTAGCCAGACTTGTTTGGAGTCTGAAAACGTGTCTAAAAATACTGAAAAATGAAAGAATCCTCTTCAGATTTTGAGATGGTGAAGTGGCATTTCTGATTGGAGTCTGGATTATCAGAGCTGCTCATAGATGAGGTTCTTCAAACGACTAGAAGTTTTCATGTCGTTGAGGCCACGTATGCTGGAGCAACGTGAGGAAAACGACCTTGAAGGTGCAGATAAACGCTGCTGTGACTTCCTGCTGACGGAAGCCTGAAAGGCCTCTTCATCTCTGCGTTACGGCTGAAGAGTCACTCAGAACTCCAGCTGCCCTCCTGACAAAAAGATACTTGATACTGGGCCTAGTAAAGCAGCAGAGCGAAGCTCCCATGGTGATGATGAGGAGGAGCACAAGCACACCTGTATGTCTGCAGTCCTGACGCCCTCCAGCTGATTCACCCCTCCTCCTCCTTGTTCTGCCTGCAGCCCATCCAATCAGCTGAGTGTTTTGGTTTCTAGCCAGGAACACCCCCCCTCCGTCTGATTTACAGCTCTCTGCACTCACAGACCTTTGCACCCCCTCGCCAGCGTTGACCGAACTGTGTAGCACAGTCTGCTGCTCTATTCTGTTTCCGACAGGAGAACCCGTCCAGGGCATCAACTGAGGAGGCTGGGGTGGAGCTGGCTAACATTAACATCAACAGGGAGGTGTTAGCATGAGAGAGGAAAATTGTCAGCCGTCCAGGTTTTGGTGGTATCAGAGCTGACCCAAAGCTCTTTCAGGGAGGTGTTAGCATGAGCTGAGGAACCGGCAGACGACTTTTTCTCCCTCTTTGTTTTCTGAAAATAATCAGTAACCTAGAAAATAAAAGTTTCTTTGTGTTTGGAGCCAAATTCCTTCCAAAATAAGGATAAACAGACTCCTCAAGGCCAGAAAAGAGTCCGGTCTCTGCTGTCAGGTGGAGTGGAAAAAGTAGGTCAGTTGGAGATTTCCTTGAACAAACTAAAATAAAAACAATCCTCAATTGTTTTTTAAGAAAAATCTAATAAAGAAAATGACTTTTGGGAACACTGAATTCACTAAAGTTGGCTAAAATGGTTCGAAACATTTTCAAAACAAGGGTAAAGAAATATTCATCCAACTGGAAAACAATGTTTAAAGAAAATGTAAAATGTTTTGATAAAAATCCTCCAAATTACTGTATTGAAGGTGCTTCAAAGTGCAGCCTGCTATTCCAAAGAACACTTCAGTTCACTGCAGCAGCAGCACAAAAGAAGAACCCCAGTACTCTCCAGAGCCAGGGACACATCAGCAGCAGATTCCCATCATCCCTGTGGCCACTTCAGCACCAAAAAACCTGAAATAAGTTTAAAAATTCTGTTTTTTAGTTTCAGAAGATATGTGTAAGGTTATATGGGAAATAGGCTTCTGTTTGTTCTGAGTATAATTTATCCAGGTAACTAAAATTTTTTTAAGTTTTATTTTTTTTTTTTTGAGTAACATTTTGGTTATACTCAACATAAAAGCCATCCTTCCCTCTTCTTTGGGACTAGTCTAAGCAAAGACTTCCCTCTCCCGGCCTCTTCCTCCAGCTCCTCTGGGGAGACCCTGAGGCGTTCTCAGGCCAGCCGAGACCATAGGTGAGTACTGGAACACAGATCGACCGCTACATTGAGAGCTTTGCTTTCTGGCTCAGCTCTCTTTTGACCACAACGGACCGGCGCAGCGTCCGCAAAATGATGGACGCCGCTCCAATCCGCCTGTCGATCTCACGCTCCGATCTTCCCTCGCTCGTGAACAAGATCCAAAGATATTTAAACTCCTCCATCTGAGGCAGGAGAACTCCACCCACTCGAAAGAGGACAAATATACTTTCTACGGCCTCAGATTTAGCGGTGCTGACCCTCGTCCCAGCCGCTTCACACTCGACTGCAAACCGCTCCAATGCATGCTGGAGATCCTGGCTCGATGAAGACAACAGAACCACATCAATTGCAAAGAGCTGTGGTCCCCAAACCAGATCCCCTCCAGGCCCCTTCAATACCATAGGATTGATCTTCCCAGGGAGGAAATTTGGGCAATTATCCAGGACTATCCACCAGAATCTTAACTTTTTTAGGTTCTAGACAGAAAAACAGAAAAACTGCTGCAAGAGATCATCACAACAACAGCTGAGCAGGTGTTTGTCTCACACTGAGAGCATCTGTGGAGGTTCTCCACCTCACAGTTTTCCATCTTTACAGAGCTTTTATTTTTACTTCTCAATTGTCCGTCTCGACGTCTTCCAGTCATTAAGCACATGTAGGAGGTCTCCTGATAACAATCTCTAAATATTTGGAGGGCCGTTGTGGAAGCTTGACTGCTTTGTTTAAAATACTTCAAATTTAGAGAAAATCTGGCCATTTAAAACAATTTTTATGATCGTATTGTCATCTTTATTACTGACTAATGATTTTGTTTGGTATACATGTTCCTAATATAAAACAATCCTCATAAAATTAATTTAAAGAATCAAGAAGACCTTCATCTCAGTACCAAATGGCTAAAAAGCTCCAGGAAAACACTGATGTCTTCATTAGTGTATTCAGGTTAATAAAAAAATGCTTCATCCTGTGACCCGGTTGATAATCCTGGTCACTAATCAATGACATTGATTGTTGCAAAAAATGGTGCTTTAAGTTGGATTATGATATAATATTTTAATCCAATCAATGAATGATTCCCCAAACCCAAACTTATGGAGGGCAGCGATGAGAAACTTCCAGTTTACTCTGTCAAATGCTTTTTCAGCATCCAACGAGAGTATGCTCATTTCATGCTTTTTAATAGTGGCAAAATCTGTAACATTGACTAGCCTGCGGACATTGTCACTCGAGTGTCTACCTTTAATAAATCCAGTTTGATCATGGTGAATTATATGAGGAGTGATTTTTTTCTATTCTCTGTGCTAAAGTTTTACAAATAATTTTAAGATCTGCATTGATCAGTGAAATGGGGCGATAGCTGGAAGGAACAGTGGGATCTTTCTCTGGTTTGAGAAGTAGGATTATATTTGCAGAGTTCATGTTAGGTGGCATTGATTGGCCATCCTTAATAAATGTAACCATCTTATGAAAAGTTTCTGCCAGCTGCTCCCAGAATTCTTTATAAAATTCTGCAGGAAAGCCATCCGGCCCCGGAGCTTTGTTGTTTGGCATGAGTAACAGAGCATCATGAAGTTCAGATGATGAGAGCGGCGAGTCTAAGTCTGTGATTTGATCTTCATTTAATCTGGGAAGGTTTACATTATTATGAAACGAGTTGATGCTTTGCTCTGATGGGTTGATCTGTGAAGTATATAAGTTATGATAAAAATCTTTAAACGTCATTGATTTTGATTGGGTCGTGAGTGACATTTCCTGACTGATCAATAATAGATGTTATTGTTGATTTTTCTTTATTAATTTTAAGCTGATTGGCTAGATATTTGCCAGATTTATTAGAGTGTTCAAATCTTTCTAGTCTAAGTCGTTGTATTTGGAATTGTGTTTGTTTATTAATTATGTCACTTAACTGAAGTTTAATTTTTTTAAATCTCCCAGGATGTGTTCTTGTGCAGAAGCAGCATGTGTGTTTAGGTCGACCGAGCGTTAGCCGTCCTATGGGAAATCCCATTATACATTAGCATCAAGCTAGCAGACTTCAGCAATACGCGATAGATAGATCGATCTCTACTTTTATGGATCAATTATTGATCTATTAAGATGAGATTAATTACATTAATTTTGTTAAAACAGCCCTACTAAAAACAAATCTAATAAAAATTGTGTTTTTGATTTTTTTTAACATGTTCTTGTAGAACTTTTCTCATACTGGAGGATGTAAATAAAATAATTTAGGATTAAAACTGCATTTCTGAGTATTTCTTTATGAAAATCCTGACAGATCAGAAGCAGATAAAAACTTACGGTTTTAAAAGACGAGGACAACACTTGATCCATTAACGTCTTCGTCTGAGCTGCCATCTGGCTAAAAGCTTTACGGCTTGATAGCTTAAATGTTGATCGCTGTTTATTTGCTACGCTAAAGTTATCTTGGGGTGTATAAGCTAACAGAAGAGAGCGTAAACAAAAAGGTGATGGGAAATTAGTGGAGGTTAACTTTTGCTCTAACCCTGAGGTGAATTTCATATAAACACCTGCTGCTCTGCAGAAAATATCTGTTTAAATAAAAATGACAGAAGCTTTTAGATTTTAGCTAAAAACTGTCTAATCTATAAAAATACAGTTGGAGAGGTACTTTAACCATGAGGTAAAAACAATGTGATAAAAATCAAAAGAGAAACTGCAGGTGAACAGATGAAACTGAAACACTGTTTTACTGCACTGTCCTCCATTATACAGCTTCTCAAAATGTTTACCCTAAAAACATTTAGCCATTATAACCAACGAGGCCCTTGAAGGTCACAGATGCAGTCATCGACAACGGGAACACACTTCATGTGTTTGCAGAGGCCAGGGGCCAAACAAGTTGATCTTCACTGTTTAATCTTTAACGGTGCAGCAAGAAGCACTTTGAACACCAGCGCTCATCAAGCCACAACCATTAAAGCCTCAAGATTCCACGAAGAGCACGAGAGCTGCCCCTGCAGCCGTTCATGAGCTAAACTATCCCGGAACAGTTTTGAGGATGGAGTCAGCTTAGCAAGAGTGGAGGTGTCTCTTTGCAGACTGCTCCTCCTGCAGAAAATATGGAAATCTAGTAATGAGGGTAGCAACTGCATGGATGGGCTTTCTAGAATAAAGTTTCTGATGTGTTGCAAAGATTGGAACAGAACAAATCTGAAGAACGTTAAACACACTTCATGGAGTTTGTAGTGGCCGGACTGTCCAGACACCCCTCCCTGACCGTATAGTAGAAGAGGTTTAAAGACTAAATCCATCAAAAAGAACAGGGGGTCTGTCCAAAAGTCTGTTAATCTGAGGCTCCCGCCACGTGTGGGAGGAGCTTCCATCAAAAACATTTCTCAAACTCGTCATGGAGGACACGAATACTAAGAGATCAAGGTTTCTTTATTTTGAAGAGCTGAATAAAAGCATCTGTGCACGTCTCCAGGTCTGGGTTCAGATCTCCCAGTGAGGAGCAGCAACCGTCCCGCAGCCGCTGCTCCTGCAACAGGGACGTGCCATCAGGGGAAAGCAGTATGGCAAGCCAAAAGGATCAAAAATCACCAGGAAAAGCGGGCATGGCAGTGCCTCACCTGCACATATACTACAGATAATAATAATTATTTGAAAGTTATTTGACAGTAAGTTTCAATACTACAATTAACACCAAAAAATAATGAAAGTTTGTTTTAACGGGGGTGTTAGCATTTCTTTCTCTGTTTTTTTAGATTTGTAGCTGAAACTACATGTTTTTATATTTTTGTTCATGTTTAAAGTTTAAGGATGTGTGAGCATAGATTCATAATTTGAAGTACTTTATATGTTTTCTCTAATATATGTTTTAAAGCTTTTAAGAAAGTAATTAAGTTTTTAACTTATTGTTTTTACCTGTTTTTTTTTCTCTACTTTGAACTGATCTGAAAATTGATCCGAAATGTGAGTTTTGTGATCCGTTACACCCCTATATTTAACAAAACAAATGGGACTTAAGTGTACCTTTGTTTTTTTTCATCAATTATTTCATTATTTCTGTAATGAGTTTGCCAAATCTGATTGTTTCTTGCATTGTCCACAATTTATCCTTGAAATTAACCAGATCAATCAATCAATGAAAAGTGAACTTTTTAATGAGGCTGATGTTTACCTTACATAAACCTAAGATACTCAAAGTATATCGTCTTTTAGATGTGGACACAAAATAAAACATTTGATCTTTAAATATAAATAATCTGAGAGCTGTTTATTAAAAAGTTGTATCCAGAAAGAAAATTTTCTCATTTAACTCGCTCTTCTCATGTTTTACCATAAATGCAATTATTTTTTAAACATCTTTGTTTGGGCCCATAATTAAACTACAAATAAAAAGGGACAATGATGCAGAGCTTCACAATGATCCAAGATCCAAACATCAGACTGAAGTAAATATTTGAACTTTATCAGCTATCAGAACCAAATGACCCAACAGTTTATCTCCAGCAGGTTGTAGTGCAGGGGTGAGAGGACGTGCAGCAGCTCACGACTACTGTGCACACACAGAGAGACTGGCATGAATGCACTCATCATGCACATCACAAGACATTAATGATCCAAGATGCAGGATGATGTTAGAAGCTTCTCATTTCACAGATTTCACTCAGATTCTGTCTAGACAGAAGCTGCAGAAATTATGCAAACTTTGAAATGCTTTTAAACTTCGGGAGTCTCAGGTTTTATCTTCAGCCCCCCCATTGAGACATGCTGACACAAAAACCCTCCAAAGCGAAAGCAACCTCCTCGGACGGTCAGGTGTCCCTCGGGAAATGACATCATGCCCTCACAGCACATCTCCAGCGCGGCTCGTCGGGTTAAACATTCACCTGCACGCTCACTTTCCCAGCAGGACATGAGTATTAGTCAGATCACTGATATCAGTCATAAAAGAAGGCTGTTTTTAACCCGCGGGGGGGGTCACACGAGGCAGGCTTTCACCAGGTTCAAGTTTCAATCCAAACAACAAAGGTTAATACTGTAAAATGACCCCCCCACCACCCAGCTGAAGCTAAACAGCTGCGTTTGAAACAAGCGGAGAGCAGGACGACAATCAGACGAGCAGAAGAGCAAAATCCTCTGAGAGCGAGAGGAGTGGGACAGAAGACACGCAGAACTCCAGAAGAACCCCACAAACAGAATGAAAAGCTCCAGATTAAGAAGCATTTCAATGTAAAATGTAACGTTTCAGGTTGTCTTGATAAATCTTTCACATAGATTTCACAGATCACAAGCGAACGAGCCAAACGCTGATGAAGAACATCTGATGGTGTCAGCAGAAAGGAAGCTGTTTCTGTTGTACCTGCATGCTCCGCTTTAAACGCAGAAAGTCCAAAAGCTTCTGCATGAATCAGTGTGACATCAACGAAAGGAGAAAGACACTCTCTTGCAGTTCAGGACCACTCAGTCGGGACAGATCCTCACCAAAGCGGCGTCTGGTTCTCCTCAGACAGAGTTTGGTGAAGCAGAAATGTGCAGCATGATTGAAGAGTCTGTTTTGGAGGAGGAACAGAAGAGTCTGAACTCCAGCAGAAGACATCCAAACTGACTCAGGTGCAGCAGGCGACAGCTCGTATCCAAACCCAGGTTGTTTTACCGGCCGGTTCCTGTCCTGCCGGGAAGAGGCGAAGCCACAGTGAGGCAGGGTGGAGGTGGGACAGCCCGAGAGGGAGGAGGGGCGTCCAGAAAAAAAGGCGTGCCGCTTTATCACAGCGCACACTAAAGACACAATGGGCTGAAGCCGGTGGCTCCACTACCCTTCCTCCTCCTTCGCAGAGCTGAAAACCCACACAGATTTCCCAAACAAAATATTCAAACGTGTCTCTGTAGCCGAGCCGTCTTCCTGCACTGCAGATCACTGATTTACAGACAGACAAGAGTCGTGACTCAGACTTTAATGTTTTCTGAGTAATATCCTGCTAGAGTGTCTAAAATGGCTTCAATGTCAAAATCCAAATCTACCACATTTCTAAGAGAGACCTTGCAGCAGTGTACCATTTATTTAAAGATTGTGGCAGAACATATGTGGTTTGCTTAAAGCAGGGTGGCCCAAACTTTTTTGCTTTGGATTCTGTATTTATTAAGGTAACACACATTAGTAAGAATAAAAAGTAAATAACATTTGTCCTTGAAACCTTAAACAGCAAGAACTAACTTTCTTCTAATGAAAACATCAAACTGGGATCTTAATGAGAGACGTGGAGCTGGTCTTTTGACTTTTTTCGTTTGTCACCGCCGTTGTAGCGCCATCTTGGCTAGCTGAAAACCATCAGAAGTGACCGTGAAGGCTCTTGGGAATTTTCTAGCAAGACAAAAAGCCCAGGGTTGACACACTTGTGGGTTGTGTCAACCGTAGTCGCTGGGAAAGACAGTGCTAACAGCTCCACCCAGAGGCTGAAAGTATATTACAGCCGTAGAGGTTAGAAACACTGAGAACCAATGGGAAATGGGTAAGGGGTTTTAACTAACACTCTGTGGCTTCCGCAGCCACGTCTTGGTGGGTAAAAAGATAGCCTTTGGTGGGCAAAATTTAGGCACCCGTGGCTTAAAGTAAATCAGAGTTTCCGGAACAAATTTTCAGTCTGAATACACTCAAAGTGAGACTGAGCTCCAGCTCGCTCTGAGTTTCCTGAGTCTGAATAGGCTCCATGCTTGAAGTGGAACAACTGGACTAAAAAACCCACCAGACTCAATAAAACAACTTTTAACTGTGGTACACATTCCCTCTCAAACTGTTTTCCCGACAATTTATTTGTCACAAACACTTATCAGCGAACATTCTTAGCTATCATCTCCTCAGTACACGTCTTGCGGCATGTCTTCATCATACTAAAGAAGCAGTAAAAAGTGTTGTACCTGCAGGACGTTGATACAGACTTTCAAAATTGGACCGCAAAATATAAAGTTTGAATATGTGAAATGTCCCGACAAGGATAGTAAACCACAGGACTTCCATTATTCCTTCTCTCGTTGCCTTGCCCTGTCTTTGTAATTCCTGGCCAGTGACAGAACAAATTAGTCGAGTGATTTTGTTTACGAGGTTTGTTTTGAAACAAAATTTCCAATTGAAAGGCAGTCTGAATACAGACCAAACACCAGGTTAAGGACTTGATCCAGACCAAATGAAGTGAAACATTTACTTATCCAGTCTGAAAACACCCTAAAGCGCGACCACATGCTCTCTGTCCTCACTCACTGCAAATGGATAAGGAGGACAGTTTCAAAGTGAGAAAGTCTCCAAATTAACCGCTGAAGAAGAGTAAATGTGGAGGCTTATCTGTTTTTAGCAACAACAGCTGCTTTACTACCACAAACACTCTAACACAGTGGCCCCCAATCCCACTTGGTGCCGGTTCATAGAGAAAAGGATAAATGGTTTATACCTACATAGAGCTTAGCTACTTTGATGAAGGCCAAAAGTGCTTTTGGTTTGATTATGCTGCCCTCCAGGAGCAATGTGGTTTTTTTTGTTTTAGCCCAAAAACACTTTGGCACACGGACAAACCAGGTGGAAACCAAATATGCAACCTTCCAATCAGTGGTCAACCGCTCTACCTCTGCACCACAGCTGCCAAAGTGTATAATGTACATTATTTTAGTTTTATTATCTGATTCTGAAGGAAGTTTTATTGTGTAAAACTACTAGATACTCTCCATTAACATCTGTCTCTGACTATCTCTTGAACATTCTCCTTGGTTCTCCTCTGACCTTCAGCTGCTACCTTCTTAAACCCAACTGTGCTATCTCATAGGGTCCAGATAACCCAAACCTTACATTGATGTGTTATTCATCACATGACAAAAGTGGATGAAGGTGAAGAGGATTTCATGTGTGCCACGGACACCAGTGAAAATCAAAAATCACTGGGGAGAAAAAAAAGTTCAGATCACTGTCTAGTGGGGTCCAGATGACCTCACTCCCAACGTCAACATACCTAGGACAGCACAAGGGTTATTAAAGCAGCGGTTCCAAAAGCTAAACTAAAACCCCCAAAATAGCAAAGTTAACAAAAAACAAACGTCTTAGTAAAGTTTCTGTGTGCATAAAGGGGTCAGTCAGGAAACTAAGGAAGAAAAGAAATAAGCATTTAACAAACAAAACTAGGAGTTCTGCTTAAGTTTGGGATTTATTGTGGGTCACAGATCCCTCCGTGTTGGCTGATTCCAGAATAGACAAAAAGTGGTTCATAAAAACAGTCAATAAAAGAAGCTGCAGTAAGTCACATTAAAATGAAAATAAACACCACTAAAGCCTTCAGTTCAAGGAACAAATAAAAACCCAATGACCAGAAAACGACCGTAACACTTGTAATAAACCATTAAAGCGCTTCCTGAAATTGAACACTAAGACTGAAACGTGTGGAAAACAAGGATTTTACCTGAAGAAGATGAAACTAAGCGTCATGGTCTCAGTAAGTTTCAAACCTGCTTCATTTCCATGTGTCCATGTAACTGTATCACAGAAGATATTTATGGTTCTGGGTACTGAACAGTTTACAAAAAAATATTTAGAGTGGTTAAAAATACTCCACTCACAATAAGTTAGGGATATTATTACTCGATGCTTGTTTCACTTCACATATTTTCAGGATATGGAGGTCATTGCATTGAGGTAATAGACACATCTCAATGTGTATTCCACATAATGATCTCACTGTGTACAGTGTGTCTTACTTATTGAGGCCAAAACCATAAATTCCAAAAGAAAAACTTTTTCAAAGTTGCATCAATGTCAACATTCCATGGATATAAAAAGCTGATTTTGTCAGTAAGTTTTTCCAGTTTTCATCGTTCAAAGACACATGAACATACGATATTGCCTAGCAAACGAGCAGCAACCCTTGGCCATTGCACACCTTCATGTTGGTAGTAGACAGTCAGATGTTACAAGTGAACTTGTTGAATCTCAACGTGCCATCAGCAGACTTGCATCAAGACACAGAACTACTGGTAGAGTTTGTGACAAACCCAGGAGTGGAGTCCCACGAGGAACAGTCTGCAATCATAACCAGAACCTAAGGACCTATACCTTCAGACATGGTTTAGCAAATGTCACACAGCTGCAGGCCTGTTTACCAGATGTGATGAGTACTAGGGTTTCTAAAACTGACTACCGCTTTTGAAGGTGACTCCACTGACACCAAGAAACCACCATGAATGTTGGCAGTGGACAAAAGACAATGTGTCGTGGACAATATAGCAATGGTCTGCCGTCCTGTTCACTGGTAAGTGTCAGGTCACCTTTCAAAGAAATTATGGTCATCGGCGTTGTTGGAGAAGGCAGGGTGAGCAATATGCCGAGGTCAACATGATCCCCAGGGTTCTCTTTGGTGGAGGAGAAGCAACCGCATGGACAGGCATCACTAGTCAGCGCTAAACCGATTTGGTTAAAATAGATGACCCAGTCCTTGCATGTTCTTTCCTCAGAGACAGCATAGAACCATCATCATGCCCCAATTACACCAGAACAACCCCAACTTTCTGTTCATGGATGATAACGCTCCAACACATCATACTAGAATTGCACAGCTGGACTTCAGGAGGTTGGAGAGTCCCATATGGTATGGCCAGACATGACCTCTGACCTGAACCCTAAAAAGCAGGTCAGAGACCAGCTGAATTAGAGACTAAATGATCATACTCAGCCCCCAAGTGCCCGGACAGACCTCAAGAAGGACAACTGAGTGTTGATACACGTTCATGTGTCTTTTGTGCGGATGCTTGTGTGTGTAGTTGTGTGTGTGTCTTCGTGTGTTTGTATGTATGCTTTTGTGTCTGTGTATATATTTGTGATTCTTTGAGTTTAAATATTTGCTTGTGTGTTTGTATGTGTCTTTATGTGTGCAAGTTTGCTTCCATGCTCATATTTCTGTGTGTTTTTGCATATTTGTGTGTTTGTGTTTTATGTGTATTAGTATGTTTGTGTAAAAGTATGCTTAGATATTGACATGGTTTCTGTTCCACCGGTCCTTCGTTTACTTGAGATAAATCATCACTTCCTGAACTTGTTTGCGTGACGATGGTCTAAAACAATAGTAGCAGGTTTATTTATTTATTTATTTTTAAGTTTGAGAGGACATTCACTTTTATACAGCTGATTTAAATATTGTTGTTGTTTGTTTGTATCTGCCTTTAGTATATGACAGACTGGAAAAACACATCTGCAGTAGAGGTGGAATGGATTTGTCCTTTTTGTTCGATGTCTTTGAAAAGATCGCCTCTCACTGCTTTGTGAGAAGTCGCCGCACCCTGAACTATGACATAGTCAAACACCTTTTGTACCAACAAAAAAAAAAACGATGGCGTGGATAAAACAAAGCGTTGTTCACAAACTAGCAGTGAGCCGCAGCAGCAGGTTGTGTCTCCATGCAGATCTTCTGAACAGCTGAGAAGCAGATGTTTGTCTGAACACTTGCATGTGTGTGATGGATCATCAAGTTTTTACCACTGCAGATGATTTTTTTTTCTCTTTGTTCACCTGAACTGACTTGTTCATGGTGGCTCTGATCAAATGTTGGAAATGTGTTACAAGTCAAAAGTTCTCCTCAGAACTGTAGGGTTACATCTTGGATTCTGCTTGAGTCATATCAAGTGGTAGAAAGGATGGATGTATTGATCAGAACTCAGAGTCATGTTGGACTCTTTTTCTGCTCCAAACCTGAGACTCATAATCTAGAACCACCAATGAGAGCTGAACAAAACTGTGGATACATTCTCTATCCATACAACTGTTTCAGATGACTATTATGGATGAACAAGGATGAGTGATTCCTAATTGGTTCCGTCTCTGCTGTTCTTTGGAGCCAGTGAACCAACAAACTGGTTACATCAAAGCATTCGACCAGAACTCCTGAACGTTTCGTCCACATGATTCAGTTTTGCTGATTTTCCTGATTATTTTAGTAAGGGACCATCAAAAAACCCCTCCTCCCCCGCGGCGGTGTGGAAAATTTCCCGGTCCACCTCCGAACACCGAGGGTCCGGTCCGGTCCGGTCCGGTCCGGGACGGCGGCGGCGGTAGCGCGGGTCCCGCGGAGGGAGCACCGGGAAGCGGCTCAGGACTTACATGTTCACGACGTTCGCCGCTGGTCAAGGTCGTCTTCTCTTCAGAAGTTTCGCTCAGCAAACTTGGAGCTCAGCTGTCACAGCGGCGGCTCTGTCCTAGGCTGGAATTGGTCAACGTGAGAGCGGGGCATCATGGGAAGTGTAGTTCCATTCTTGAGTCAAGAAAATGTAAAGAAAAATGGTAAAGACCGAAGATAGAAATAAATAAAATATTATTTGGTAAAATATATCTTGTATCATATAAAAATTATAATTTTCATAAAAAAATAAAAAATAAATAGGAAAATGAAATACTATTATTTTTTGTAGTTTAAACACCTTACTGGGAAAATAAAAAAATATATATTTGTTTCAGGTTTTAAATTTGTGCTTTTAATATAGAAACTGCAAGACACAGAAAGTTGAACAATGTCATCATTTATTTGAGCTTGATTAAAATTTAGAATAAATTGAATCTGAAAATGAGTAATAAAATTATTTTTAGCTAAATAAACAACAAGTAGGTTTATAAACACTGAAGCTTTTTTTTACTAAGCTTCGTTGAAATAATGATCAAAAGCATTCATAGATTTTGGGTTTTGTTTAGCTTCAAGTTCCTTGATATGAGAAACTTAAATTAAAACAGCAAAAAATATTCAGACTTCTGTTCAACTATTAACCAAATTTAGTTAAATTAAGAAATAAATAAGTGTGTTGTATTTTTAAGGGGAAATGACACATTGCCTCAGAATCAGCAACTTGTCTTATCTTTTTTGTCTTAGTCGTTATTTTTATTCATTTCTTAATTTATTCTGCTTGAAGTCGTTTGTAATTCTGGTCATTAACGGTTGTGTACAATTTTTGTTGTACAGACTCGTAATGTTATGTCATCATCATCTGCAAGACTGTATGTTAGTGTGTTGTGATATGTCCATTAAAAAAAAAGAAGAAAAATATAAAATCTTACATGTAAACATGTTTGAAGGTGTTTCAGAGAGATCTGTGATGCTTAGCCTACTAATTGAAAATATTATTATTAGTAGTAGTATTTTTAAATAGATATTTAATATGTATTTTTGCCAAAATGTCTTGAACTTTGCGTCAAATAACACTTTCAGAGAACCAAGAGAAGCAAAACTGATTTTGTTTATTTTGAAACACAAACATTAGGGGGAAATCCTGATTTAGGATTTTCAGTTTAGCCTATATAAAATACACTGAAGTCTAAAATATGTATGTCATAAGTGTATGCAGTTTTTCTACATTTGTATCAAGGGAAGCTTAAGTTCCAAAACTTTTTGAAGGTTGCTGCCCTCTTCTGGTGTAACATAAAATAGTTTTCTTAACTTCTCTGCTCCTGTTTATAGAGCTGGCGGCCATGTTTGAAACATTTTGGAGGAGGTTGCAGGTCGTTTTCAAGTTGACCTTGGGCTGCATTTGGTGCGCAGGCCGCTCTTTAGACCTGCTCAGGTGTCGTCATGCACCCACCTGGAGCTCAATGCTCTCCAAACAACCAAAGTTACAATGAACTTCAGAGAAGAACCTGCCACCAGCCCCTAATGTGACATTGCACTCTTGAGTTTGTCCACCTCCTTTGACTGCTATTATCCAGGAGCTCAAGTGCCCTCCTAATAAAAAGACTCAACAGAGTCTGCATCTCAGAGGAAGCTGGAGACCAATCACAGCTCTCTGAAGATCTTAGTGAACCGCTCCACACCCACCAAAGCCAAGCTTCATCCTGTTATTTGCTCTGCTGGAAAATGAAGCCTCACATAAATGAAAAACTGAAGGCTGCTGCATTTGGTTAACATGTCCAAACACTCACACTGACTTTACAGCTGAAACAGATTCATAATAAATCCATCTTTAAAGTTTACAGCTTTAGTCTGACAGAACTCAATAGATTTATTCTATCAGAGATTTTTTTTTTCCAAGTACCACATTTTTCTGTTGCTTTTGACGACTGGCTGACCGGGCAAACTTCAGCAGAGGATATTTATAGGCACTCCACTTTTCTCTGCAGGACCTCAACAGGTCAGAGACGTTCTACTCCAAACAGGTTAAACATTGCAAGCAGCAGGTGCTCAGTATCAACGAATACAAGAAAAGAAAAGCAGTTTGTGAGTCTTTCCATGTTTACGTCAGCCTTTGGAATGTCATAGAAACCTCTGGAGTGGATGTTGATCAGCAGCTGCTGCTCTAACCTTTAAGGTCCCCCACGGTCAGCAGCTATTTTAACCAGACGGCCAACAGACGGGGCAGAAGCAACTTGACAACTTTTCTAGTCCTCCACCATGAAATGCCCCATATTTATAGACCAAAACTTACAAGAATAGAATAGAATAGAATAGATTTATTAGTCATTGTCATTCATTCATATTTTTCCTAAAAAAATAAAATTATAGTTAAAAGAGTTTAAGAATAAAAAGAACAAAATAAATAAAAAATAATAGTAAGATAAAAATATGTATAGAAATAGTCATGACACAAAAAACAGTAATAAAAAGTAGAAATAAAAAGTCATAAAAACGTTAGCATACCTACAGACAATCAAACAAACAGACTTTCATCCACACACGTTCTCTGTCATCAAAGTGCATTTGATTTCATAGCAGCATTGAGAATGGTGATTGCAACTGGATAAAAACTGTTTTTAAATCTGTTTGTCCTTGCGTTGGATTGTCTGTAGCGTCTGCCTGATGGCAACAGTTCAAACAGGGGATGTGAAGTGTCTTTTATGATGTTCTGGGCTCTCTTGTGGCATCGGGAGGGATGTAGTTCCTCCAGTGAGGGGAGAGGGCCGCCGACGGTCTTTTGGGCAGTGGTGATGACCTTCTGGAGTGTTTTCCTCTGAGGTGCTGTGGAGCTGGGGTACCAGATGGATATACAGTATGTTAGAATACTTTTTATTGTGGCGCGATAAAGCGACACCAGCAGTCTCTGTGTAATGTTATTCTTCCTCTGAATTCTCAGGAAGTACAGTCTCTGCTGGGCCTTTTTCACCCTCCAGTGAATTATGGGAGTTTGAAAAATAAACTAAATATTTTATTATTATTTAACATACTTGTTAGTGGAATGAAGCAAGAACAAATCATTTAATAAACCAATAATATAAGCACCAATCTGATTTTATTAAATAACCTACTAAACTTCATTTAACCTTTTCCCTCCTTGGCCCCTAGAGGGCGCATCAGGCCTGACTGAGTTAGAAAGTGGTACTAACAGACCAACAATCCATTAATGATCACAGCAGGGGGGGTACAGGCTTTACCCCCCAAAGACTTTCATCAGGATCTGTGTTGGCTTAACGCGTGAGAGGGGAATTAAGCTAAATGCAAACATCTACACCAGGGGTCGGCAACCCTCCGTGACATGGAGATAAACTCACTAGAAAATGTCTGAACTTCTGTGTAACCACTAAGAAGAAGGTGACATGTTTTGAGAAAATGTGTTATTCAGATAGACAAAACATGAATTAAATCATGTTTTTAATTTGATTATTAGAATATTTTTAAGATCTACTAGAGGTGTTTTCTGGAGCTGTTGCTCATTTTTCAGGCTTAGACTGCAGTTTATATTTTTTTCATGCAGAGATTCATTAGTATGATAATTGTTTAAGATTAGGATATTATTGCACATTTGAAGGATGAACGAAGACTTGAAGGACTTATGTGTCTTCCCATTTCCATAGATTTACTCACTTTTTGTTAGATCTGCATTTTAGATCCTTATATATTCTTATTTTTAAACATTTCTGAACTTATATTCTAGTTGGAATACTGAACAGCAACCATAAAACTAATATATCATCTTGGTTCCTGTGGCATGTACCTTTTAACTATAATGTCATGCTAAACAAATCCCTTCTTTAAAAGGCTTTCACTAATGAGTGAATAAACAAATATATTAAAGTCAAAGCTCTTCTGTAAATGCCTAATAAATGGTTTCCTCCAAACATATTTATACAATCTTAATCAATGCTTCTTTATGCAATGTAATTCCATAATTAACCTGTTATTCTAAAACTCAATCCTTTTAATTTTTCAAGATTAGAAAAAGGAAAAATCTTTAAAGGAAATATGAATAATAATTCTGACAATTCAGAGTATAACACAGCACATAAATGTCAGTTAAAGATGGATATGATTGTCCTGGTGTATTTTTCCCTTTTAAGTAGAATTATGATTTTTAGGGATGTGAATCTTACGAGTCAGGTTTCAATTCGATTCTAAATGGAGTCTTCAAAAGACATATTATGATAAAGAAATGGCATCTATTTATGATACTGTGCAAATCTTTGCTCTTCAGACCCTCCAGGAAATTGCAGCAAATTTTTATGATTGTTGTGGCCTGAAGTGCCTGATGTTGCAACTTTTGAGAAAAGTTGCAATATTTTTTTAATATATCTTTTTTTTTTTTTTAAACCGCCTGAAAATGTTCATTCATTCATCTTCTTGTCTGCTTTGTCCCTTTCGGGGTCGCAGGGGTGCCGGACCAATGACAGACGCTCCATACCTGCACCCTCACCCCGCCGCGAGCACACACACATTCAGCACATCCCCACTGATTATAGTTGGCACAGTTGTTGAGGAGAAAATTTTGAATTGGCACTTCAAGTCATACGCTTGAATCTCCACTGGGTCTTCTCTTTGTGGAGTTGTCATGCACTCCTCGTTCATCCAGACTTTAATGAAAACCCAAAAAGTAAACATTCCTGCGGAAGACGTAAAGTAATAATAAGCAGAAAATAGCGTTCACAAAATGACTCATGTCACTACAAGGAGAGCAATCCAGTAATATGCATGTCAGTCCCAGGTCTGGGTAAATGTTATGTCAGGAAGGACATCATAGGTGAATTATAATGAGGGACCATTGTGGAACAGTGAGGCTTCAGGGAGCGAGGATGAAGAAGGTGGAGGAATGTGCTACGAGGATGGGACAGGTGGAGGAACTCATATGTTTTGGTCCTGTCCGGATTTACGTTCTTTTTGGGGAGGAATTTTTAAATCACCGTCTGAAATCACAAATGACGCGATAAAGCCCAATCCCATATTAGCCATGTTTGGTGCACCTCCGTCTACATACTTGTCCTCCACCTCACAGGCCACTTTTGTTGCATTGATTGCAAGACGAACTTTTACAAAATGTGTGAGCCTTTTCTGACCTGTATATTGGGAAGCTGAACGTTCCACTGGTTTCGGAAAGTGGGGTAAAAGATTGATGTTCAACAGCGCTGTCAGTGTCCTTTTGATTTTTACTTTGTGTGTGTGTGGGGGGGATAATGTGTGTTTTGTATTTTCATTTTTAATGTGCGTTCTAATTTATTTTTCTTGTCCTTCATCCAAGTGAAAAAACAACTTTTTGAGCTTTTAACTGAATTATACTATTCATTTCTGACTATAAAGAACCCCAAAGCATGTATGCATTTCTGAGTAATCCTCTAAAAACCTGTACTCTGCAACCCCTCCCATACACACGAAAACAAGCGGGTCCTCATGATCTGACATCAGCCCCTTTCAGGAAGAGTCTGCTCTGCTCCAGTCTAACACTAACACCCAATTTCTCCACGGAGGTGGCAGTGATCAGCAAAAAACTTTCATTTTAGAAGCTGAATGCCGTAAATCTTCCAAATGTGTCCCGTCGTCAATAAAGTCCGGCTTAAACAAGTGTTCGTTGCTTTAAACGTGGGGCTCCATTTTCCCTCGTCAAACAGAAACATGGACATGGTTCATGACAGCTTTGAATTATTGACTCTCATTAAAACTGAGGCTTCTGTTCCTGTACTCTGTGATCTCTCAGGTGCCGGCTGCAGCTGGACCTCTGTCCATTGTTCCACAGCGTCTCTGAGACGATGCCAGCACTGTACTCTCCCTTTGTCAGGGATGGTTAATAATTTACCACTGTCTCCATCAATCCAGAGAACCCACCGTCTGCTCCAGGCCACTTCCTCCCCCGGGGACACTGGGGCCATTTCCTGTGGGGCAGCAGAGCCTGTCCTGTCACCGTGAAGCATCATCTCTCAGGATTTGACTGGAAAGCAGACTGAGCAGTGCGGGGAGAGTCACTGACTGTGAGCTGGATGGTTATGAAACAGGTGAGTGGAGGCACATCACAGCCCTCCCCCCCCTCCCTCCCAATGGGACCCTTTATATTTAACAAACAAGCCTCTAAGATGCATGCACGTCTTTCAGACAAGAAACAGACATTAAAGCTCAACATTTCCTCATTGCACACACTTAAAAATGCTCCCCTCCCTTTTTAATTCCAGGCCAATTTTCAAAACAAAGAAGCTGCTGTGCTGAAACAATGACAGCATTCATGTCTCTGCAGCCCCGCCGTCCACTGTGCAGAGATATCCAAGGAAGCAAAAGTCACAACCGGACTGCTCTGGCAGAAAATCTGCCCGGTCAGACGCTGCGGTTCAGCACCAGGAACCACCGTTCCGCTCACTGAACAGTCTAACGCCCCATTCACACTGGACGCGAAAGCGCCGCGAAGCGGCGCGAACGGAGTCGCTTCCATTCGGCGCCCTTGTTATCTATGGCGTCGTTCACAAAGGCGCGGAGCGGAGCGGAGCGGGCGGAGGGCCCGCGCGGTGCAGCGGATAGTTTCGGCGTCTGCTCTATTTTGTGCGCGAGCCGCGAGCGTTCGCTGTCAATTCTGGGCCGAACAGCCTGAGGCGGGGAGTCCAGCCTGACATATCCGCCTCCATCATCAGCTCACGCTGTCATGCAGGCCGCCACAGGAGCCGCTCGTCACGCCGGCCCGACGACATCCTCTGCAAGTCTATTGAAATAATTCCTGTCAATCTGAGGCTTTGTTCTCTCTCTGATGTGGACAGAGGACAGTCTTCATTACCCCCAATTATAATTTCCAGAAACGAGTCGATTCAATTCACAAAACCCTGGATCAATTCAATTCCATTTTTTTTTAATTCTTCAATTCAATTTTGACTTTACACATTTAGACAAATTTGTTTAGAAATACATTGAAAATCTACTATATGTTTTGAATATACTTATATTAATCTGATACAGTTCACATTCTGTAAAATGTATTAGAGAAATTGGTAATACCACATAGAGTTACATGGGTTCTCAAAATATTAAGTTCATTAACATTGTAAACATTGTTCTGCTTCTCCTGGAGGGAGTTTCAGTTTGGCCACTAGGTGGCGACCGCGCTATAACATTACATCTTATTTCAGAAGAAGACAATATAAGTAAAATAACAGTGTTTTTAACCACAAATGGTTACTTTAGAAAATATTTCCTTAAAAGAGTTTAGAAAATTCATGTCAGTGAGTTTATAAAGATGTTCATTTAGTCAGAAATGTATGTTTACGTCGACTGATTGTTAGCATTAGCCGACCTATGGGAAATTCCATTAAACATTACCATCAAGCTAGCAGACTTTAGCTTTATGAGCTAGCTCGATCTATATTTTTATTAATCGATTATTGATCTATGAGGCTTTAAATCAATTAATTGATTTTATCAACCTAATAATTTGTGGTTGACAAAACAATTCATGGTTGATATTGGTTCACAAGAACCAATACAATTTGATCCAATTCACTGACCTATAATTGATCCAGAATATCTTTTGTCAAAAACTCAACCTGTGTGACTCAGAGAATATTACTTCGATATTTCTTCCATAATCAGAAAGTTTTGGCAAAACTGACAGTATTTTCTCCTGACATATTAATTAAAAGACACACAAGGAGCTGACCACTCCCTCATAATAGTTGGTGAAGGTTCAGATTTATTCAGGTGATGTTCAGTCTTGGCATCTGGACTTAAAATAGTCTTTTTTGAAACATTCCACCACCAAGTGTCTTAATCAGTCGTCCTCTTTGTAAATATTTATATTTCAGGGGTATTATTTCTTAAAACTGCATTTCCTGTAAAGATGCATGAGTGAGAGCTGCAGGAAAGGATCCAGGTTTGAAAGATCTGTTGATAATCAAAGAGGGATTAACCGTTTTTAGGAATCAAGTGAAGTCTGGTCTTTGAAGCTAAAGTTTACTGGAGTTCTTTATTTTAAAAGGCTTAAGATTAGGAAGATTTAATAGGCTTTGTTTTATTTTTGTTTCCTTAATCTAACATTATTGTTTTCAGAAAATGAGTAACATCTGAAGATGAATCTCCTGGGGAGGACCGAAACATCAGAAAGTTTCCACATAAGAGCAACCTGACTTATGGACACATCATGATAGAGCAGATGAATGCTGGGAAACGTAAAGTTTTTGTAAAGACGTCTGGTGTGTGTCATTTAAAGATGTCTCAATCTGTTGGATGATGTGAGCGTATACCGGAGCAGCACATCCAGAGAGATCATGTGGGTGGACAATGTAAACTGTTGTGGAAAAATGGGATGATTCATTTGTGATGTTTAAATGTTGAAGGTGACGCAAACGTTTTGATTTGAAAGATGTCTTAACTGGGCCAGAACCATGCATGTCAGGGAACCAGGTTGCTGCACCTGAGGTTTATTGGAAATGAGAAACAAAGATGATTGAATATTGCAGACACACCCATCCTTTTTAAACCAGCTGACCCCCAGTGACCTTTGTGTTGTTTCTGATCAAACCCAGACCCTTGCAGAGGGAGTTCGGTTAGACCCAGAGGTCCATCTCCACCCTGCCTTCCGTAAACTGTCACATTAAACATGCAGCTCTGTACCTGTACAGGTAAACATGCAGCTCCTTCATTGTTCTGGTTTTTAAGTTTTCACAGATCGTGAGAACCCACAGCCTTCCATGTCTTTGTCCCTCCTCTCCTCCTCCCTTCGTGATGCTTCCACGTGATGATTTGTCCCCCGCGGCTGTGACTCACCCGGTTTCACTGAAATCAAGGTGTGGTCGAGCGTCACGCAGGTGTGCTGAGAACAAACCTTGTTGTTACCCAGAAGAGCACCCCCTCCCCCTTCAAACTGAAAGCCTGCTTTAACCGTGTTTCACTGTGGTTTGGTGTTTTATCCCCGCTGTGGGGCTCTTCGGAATAGAGGATCTTTGTGCGAGTTTCGGTGCTCGGCAGCGGGGGGGAGTGCGTGTTTACAGGCAGCAGGTCCGGACAGTGAGGCTGGCTCGCGGCTGGGGAACCGGGCCGGGTGGGGCCGCGCTGAGGGGCGGGGCCTGCGCGGAGGTGACGCTCCTTTGACTCATTTGTTTCACCGTCAGCAGCGGCGGCAGCAGCAGCTGGGGAGACGAGCGACGAAACCGGGAGGCTCACATCGAAGGAGATTTTCTGGAGAGCCTTTCGCCTTTAGCTCAGGTAGGAGTCACGACGCTGCCTTTACGACACAATGTCACAATATGTCTGCGCTTATGCGGCCCCTGCCGTTTTGACCATCGACTGTTTTTTTTTTTTTTTCTTTCTCTCTCGTTTTGGCGACAGTACCGTCCATTTGTCTCGAAAGCCTTCATTTGTGACTGTATAGTCGCGTGTGTGTGTTGGCTGCTGCGGCCGCCTCAGCCTTCATTTCCGCGTGCCTCAAAACTCTGCTCTGGAGTTGGGCGCGTGCTCGAGCTACCACAGGTTGTTTCTGTCCGCGTGAACGCGCCTCCCGGTTTCTAACGCGGCAGCTTTGGACCTGGGTGCCGAACACACGTCGACACGGACCGGTTCTGTCGTCAGACCCAGTTTCCGTAACACCGTGCGCGCGTGGCAGGTGAGAGGAAAGTGGGTCAGAGAGGGACCCCCAGATTTAGAGGGGGAACAAAATTCCGTGTTACACCCCTGCAGGTCATAAACCGAGCCGAGGGGGTAAGAAGGGATGTTTAAACCAAAATACTAACAGAACGGTTCGTTCCTGGCAGGGGCGGAGCTGCAGAGGGGCAGGAGGGGCAGCTGCCCCCAGCAAAAAAAAAAAAAAAATTGTCAATATTGACAAAAATTAAGATATCACCAATACAAGCTTATTTAAACTTTCAGCTAAAGCATTTTTAATCCTTTTTGTGTTCTAGCTCCGCCTCTATCAATGTGCTCTGGTTTCATCCACCAGAGTTCGTTTTCTCGGATAGTGTACTACCTTTGCCAGGTGTGATAGAAAAGCCCCAGCATGGTTTCAAAGAACAGGTTTTCTGTTTACATGCCCCCCCCTCCCACTGGAAACTGCTCCTGGGGAGGGCGGTGGGTCTGAGGATTTACAGTGGCTTCCACAGCTGTGGTGACATGATTAATCCGACCCCCAAATTCTCTGATACTGGCCTACATTAGCGGAACCAGGACCCAGGAGGCCGTTCGGTTTACAAATTGTTTCTGAGGGATTACATATTCCAGAACCTTGTTTTTTTTTTTTTTTGTCTCTGTAGATTAAACTCCGGCCCTCATCTCTTGATACCGATGCTGCTCTGCATCGGCTCCAGGAGGAACAGTTCGTCCTCCTTGTTTTCTGTCGGCTCGTCTTTGTTTGCCTTTTCTCATGTGAAGGGAATGCAGGGAGATAAGAGTTCCCATCAGCCTCTCTGGGATCCGGGCCTCGCTGAAGCAATGTGACAGCCTCGGATCCAGCAGACCAGATCCGATTTATTCCAGTCGAAGTTTGTTTTTATGAAGTCAAAGTTGTCATTTCAGCTTTAACTGAAAGGTCCAGTCTGATGTTGTACAAGAGCAGCAATCAAATCGCACCTTCATGTCGCATTTCTGCAATCAACCGTTATTGCTAAGGAAGTACAGTTAGCATGGTTGATTATTTACCCAGAGATACTATCTTGGTTGAGGCAAACAAGGCCAAATGACACAGAACTCTGCAGAAATATCAGTGGGGACGTTCTCAATCTTTAGAAGCCCCCTCCCATTGTGGTTACACTACCACAGATCCTTTTTCATTGGAGGGGGTTATGAGTCAAAAGAGAAACTTTTCACACTTGGATGATCTGTGAGAGTTGCACTCTGAGGAGTCCTGCTCCAGTTTTTTTTCCCTCCACATAAATTACACTCCTGTGAGAGGGGGGTGGGGGTGGGGGGTGTCATGGGTGTGGTTGAAACAGAAAGCAAATAAACAGGAGAGCTTGACATTTTTTGGGGAAGATTTCGATCTCTGTCTCTGCTGCTGCTGACAGGAGAGCTGCTCTGACGCTCCCGTGCATACTCCGGTTCTGGTTCTGACTGCAGTTTGAGCTTCTCCCGATCCGGTTCCGGTTCTGGCAGCAGCTCGATGGAGCCGAAAAACTGCTGCTCAACTGTTCTGTCCGCTGTCTGCCTCGGCCCCCCCTCCTCCAGTGCCATCTCCTTAAAAAATTAATCATGTGTCACATCGCCTCTGCGCCGTGACGCGTGGCAGCACCCCCCTCCCACCCCCCCATGCCTCTGACACCAACTTTGGCTTGTCAACACGCCGGCCCGTCTTCACAGGTTTGGCTACTTTGGGTTGAATTCATCAGGAAAAATGTTGTTTTTACTTTAGGGAAGGGGGTGTCCCAGCACAGTAGCACCCCCACCCACACACCACCCCACCCCCAGTGTGATGTCAAACATAATATCCTGACATTGACCAAACGGGCTCCTTGGCATAAAAGTTAACACTCAGTACGAATGAGGGATTCTGTGGCTCCGCCCCCTCCTGCTGTGTCATGTTTATGACGGCGCGCTCGCTGAACTTTGTCTGTGCACTCCTCCTGGCAAATGAGCGGTTATTGCTGCTCGGCTGCCCCCCCGCTCTGCACCTCCTCTTTTATCAGTTGTGTGTAACGCGATCCCTGGCTGCACTCAGGCGCCTCCTCCGAGACGGCTCACATTTCCTTTAATTCACAGCGAGGCCCAGAGGGAGAGCACGGCTGCGCTGCTGCAGTTTGCAGCCGCTGGCCTACTTCCACTCATGAAAGTCACGGCCGTGACTCAGCTGACGGAACGAGGACCGCCGGCCTGTTCTGCTGCTCGCTTTATCCACTGGATCCAGGTTCTGGACCCGTCCAGCTTTGCACAAAAGCACTCCGGTAGCGTGCTGTAATGATCTGACTTTCCTTGTAGTGACGTCACTTTGGACATCACTAGTGACTCCCGGTGGAACCGGGCGTTTGGTGGTTGGACGTGTTGAGTACCACTTCCTGTCACCAGCCACAATAAATCCATCAGCTGTGCATCACTTCACATCCTCTTATTGATTTATAGCAAAACAGCAACCCATTTGTCCCCCCCCTGCTAGTCCACATCCAGACAAGCTTCAGTCTGGTGGTGGTGGGGGGTGCTCTCGTCCCTTTGAGACTCTTGGATGCTCGTGGGGGGTGGGGGCTGACCTAAATGTCAAACGATTCCTCATCCAGATGGTACAAGAAGCTTTACAGATGTGTGCAAGCATAATCTGCTTTATTTGCTTGTCAGCCTCAATATGAGAGCAGCGAGGCCGCTGGGAATCACAGGAGCGCCCCCGCCCGCCCCCCCGTGTGAAGAGGTCTCCTCCAGGAGGCACATGAGCGTTTGCAGCAGCATCCTGCCCTGGGGTGGGGGGTTAACTTCCCTCTGCAGGAGCTCTTGCTCAAGCTTGGATGTGTGGATATTTTGTTTCCGCACCACGCTGCTGTAGGCTCTTAATTATTCACATTTTCCATGATGACCCTGAACGCATCACCGTCTGAGATGCAGGCGTGATATTGCTTCCATAAAGGGGGAAAAAAGCAATTTAATTATTGGATTTATGTGTTTATAATCTTGTCACATCATGGTGGTTTGGAGCCACGCTGTATAAAACATCTGAGATTAGTGTTTGCTGGGGGTGGGGGGGCATATTTGTGTTGATGGTGGGTTTTTTTTTTTTTTTTGTTTAATTCTCTCCAACAAGCGTGTTGAAGTCTAACAAGGCGAGGAGCAAATCTGTTACAAACAGGAACGTCACACAGCACTGGGGGCTCTGCGCGTTAGGAGTCTGTGGCCACACTTTGACCCCCAGGGGCCCCCCCTCCCTGACCGACTTCATTCCTGCTCCAACAGAGAAGAGCTTAGGCCAGCAGAACCGGAGTCTGCAGGCTGTTTTTCATTCCGGCCAAACCTATTAATGATAAGAGAATTCTGATCTGGATCTCCTCCAGGACTCTTCTGCCACTCCCTCCCCGAGAGCCTTTCACTGCTGGGGAGACACTCCCTGTTCCGGGTCATTCTGACCCCTTTCTGACCTCAGTTCGGACCTTCGGCGCTGCAGTTGGAGTGAGTGTGTCAGCTGCAGGTCAGGTGGAATCTCGCAGCAGCCTTCAGGAGCTGGAGCGCGTCCACGGCTGCTTTGTGTTGCGGCTCGCTCTCTGGCAGCTCTCACTGACATGCATTCCTGCGTTTACAGCGCTGGCTGCTCTTGTGAAGACGCCTCCTGAAGTCATCCAGAGAAACTGTTGCCTAACGAGACAGTGGGAGGGAGGGGCGGGTGTGAACTGTTTTTCCAAAGTGTGGCCTCAGCTTTACAGTTACTGTGTGTGGGTGGATGAGTGGCGGTGACAGAGCGAGGGGAGGAGGAGGAGGAGTCACTCATTAACTGGAGGAGAGCAAAGTCCCGTCCGAACGACGAGCAGGACCTTCTGAAGCTCCTCAGAAACGACCTCAAGTTTTGCTCCGTTCACTGTTCTTGCTCGATCTCATCAGTGACTGCAACAAGCACATTCTTGTGGTTTCACCTTCAGATCGGTCAGGAGATAAACACCGCCCGGTTACCCTGGCGACGAGTTAGGGCGTGACACCGCAGTTAAGCGAGGACGCCGCGCCCAAGAAAACAAAGACTAGAAAAACAGATTTACAGTTGTGTCTGAACACGGCCTGTGCTGTGTGGAAAGTGAAGCTTGTTTTGTGGCGTGATTCACCTGGCTGCATTTTTATCACAGACCTGTCAGTGTACAGGTGTGAGGAACATGCAGCTGCAGGTACAGACAGTCCCAGGAACGCTCTGCAAGCTCTCCACAGCTCGTGAGATGAAGGAAAGAGGTGTTTGAACTACGACTAATTTAATAGTCGATTAGTCGTTGCTTTATATTGTATGGAGTCAGTGTTGTAAAGTTGAAGAAAGTTGTGAGAGTTCAGTGCCAAAAAGTTTACTTTTTTTTTATATCTGAGTCAGTGAGACCAAAACTTTTATCTTTTGTGAAGAATAGTTCTTAATTTAATCTAGTTTTAATACCAGAAACTAATGAAAGGACAGAGGCTGCACGGCTCATTAATAGGTTAATAAACTATCATCTTAATTGTCCCTTATTTGTAGTTGGTTTAAAGCTAATGATGGTTCAGATGTATGTTTTACATCTACTTAGCACATGACCCGATTGGTCGACTAATCGGTAAAAGTAACCAGTGATCAGTCAACTATCAAAAGAATCATTTGTTGCAGCCGTAATTCAAACATGATAGGATTTAATGGAAAGATGAGAGTTTTAAAACGTACTAAGCTGACAAAGTAATATAAAAAGTTTGTTATGGAAGAAGATAAAAAAAGGGAAAAAAATGCAGTCATTCATTAACAATGACTCAGTGCTGAAACAAGTCATTACAGCACAAAGGCAACCAAAAAAGAACACATCAAATCAATGGATCCATATTTAAGTTTTTTACCTTTTCTCTAAAGTTTAACAGATTGCTGATATTCGAAGAAACAGAACAATTTCTGCATCCTATTGTTAGATGAATGCATTACAGCCCCACTCAAATGAAAATCATGCTCTTGACATGTTCTTTTAGAATATTTCTCATTGATGGAGGAAAAAAGAACTTAAGAATAAAACTGCATTTCTGATTGTTGGATGAGGAGCAGATGAAAACCTGCGCAGTTTGAAAAAGATCAGGTTTGTGATGCAGCAACTGAAATGGTTGAGTCAAGTCTCCTGCTCTGCTACATTTCTAAAGCACCAACAGATCCATTACCTTCACGTCTGAGCTGCCTTTAGCTGAATAGCTCTGATGTTGCTTGTGAGGTGCTATAAGCTAGTGAGAGACAGTCGCATGTGGCTTTTTAATCCCTTTATTGTGGCTCTCTGATTGCAGAAAAATGTTTATTTTAAAAACAGTAGAAGAAGACTGTGTGTCACAACTAAAACATTTAGACAGGTTTTGTCTACAGTCTTTTTTTTTTTGTATTTTGTCACTGCTGACATTGCACTACCTTTGCTCCACTGAGTTTATGTTGTTTTCCACGAATGATTTTCTCTTTTGAAAGTAACCATAACATAAATAAAAATCAGTGTCTTGTTTTTCCAAATGGATGAAGTGAGACTTTGTGGCTCCTGCTGGGTTTGTGTCAGTGAGAAATGGACCCGAATGACTCTTTAATCAACACTTGTTTTTGGATTTGTGATAAAAATTGAATAACCATAGTTAAAAGACGACAGGAAACTATTTTACACTAAGAAAAAAATAATTGTTGAAGTGGGTTGTTAATGTCATTAATTTTAATATCGGCTGATGCATCAGTAACAAAGTAGACGGATTTAGAAATCAGAAACTAAATCTGTAAAAGTTACAGCTGAGAATCGATTAAAAAAAATTAATTAATTGCAAACCTGGGAAAAAATTAGTTATGATTTATCGCAAATAACTTTTTTTAGTTACAGTATTTGCAGACCACTTATTATCCACTATAATTACAATAGGAAATCACACACAAAACTGTACTTAAGAACGTTTATTTTTAATAAATGCTGTTAATCATTTACAAAAAAATCAGATTAATCACACTTTTGTTTTATAATTGATCACAATGTTTTACTTGGTACTTTTTTTTTTTTTTAATGCAGCTTTTGTACAAAAACAGACCACAGAGTAATTTTTTTTTTCATTTTTACTGTCTGAAATTTTAACATTTATCAAGGGTTAACTCAGAAATGTAAATTGCGTGCAAAACACATTAACAGTAAGAGAGGCAGAACTCTAAACACTTTTTAAATCTGCCGTTTTACTCCAAGTTTGACCACGGATCAAATAGTTCACTTTTTGTGATCTAAACTGGAAAGTTTAAAATCGCGTGTATTCACATCCCTAGTAAAAATCCATCATTTTTCTTTTTTTTTACAGGGTCAAACAAAAATCTGTTCAAAAATACATGTATGCTGAATTAAAAACAGTGGTAGAGTGGTCGACCTCTGATCAGAAGATTTTAGGTCCGATTCCCCCATGTCTCGAAGTGTCCTTGAGCAAGACGCTGAACCCCCCACACTGCTTCTGGTGCCAGTGTGCGAACATACATGCACAGTCACACAAGTGTTGTGTTACACACAAAACAGGCTTGTTTTATAATGCACTAGTTCAGTTGGCAGGTTGGGAACTTTCTCTCTGTTTTCCTGGTTGTAGATGTTATCATTTAGATGTTGCTCAGAGATTTGACAGACGGCTTCACTTTCCTTTCTGCAGAGTCAGCAGAGACTCTGTCATTCAGATTTCTCGGGAGGCAGATTTCGGTCAACATGGCAGATTCTGTGTGTGCCTTCACTGGTTTGTGCTTGATCTTTGCGTGAGGGTGGAAACAAATGTTCCCTTCGTGGGCGGAGCTACCGTTGTTACCTGCGGTCATGCGTTGAACCGCTCAGGTGGCTCACGGCAGACGTGCACCAACATGCAGTGAGGTGGTTCCAGAGCTTTGCGTCATGACCCAACTCCCCCTCCCAGCTGGAATCCAAACCTGACGGGCCGGCTCCTGATGGCTGTTTGTCAGCAGCAGGCTGCTCCCATCGGCCTCGCAGCTGTCTGACCCGCCCCAACCCCTCAGCAGAGCTGGGATGGCTGTGAGGGTTTTGGGGGGTGTTGAGTAATTCATGGAAAGTCTTTAACACTGCCATGTTCTCCTCTGCTCCAGGTTTGCTCCGACGCTGTTCCTTTGACCGCAGACGTCAAAGATGTCGATGCACAGTAAGTCCCGTCTGATCGTGACTCTGACTGTCGTTTCATGATTTCATGTTTCAGTCTTTTCTTGATTCTTAACCCTTTAACGCCTGAGGCGTCTCCTGTGATGCTTACACACAAAATCTTTAACATACTGTAACTTTTCAAACAGTAGCACCATAAATAACAGTTGAAAAGTCACAGTAAATCAAATAACATGAACAGATCCCGTTGAATCATTTTTTTTATTCCACGTGAGAAACAATTGAGAGAAAAATACTTCTCACACAACTTTAAGTCAGAGCTTACATAATAAAGAGTTGAACAGGAGAAGCTGTAGAACCTCTTTGGACAGTATTAAAGCTAGTACTGTCATGCGATCAATTTCTTTTTTTAAGTAATTTATCATGACCTGTAATTATTAAAGATTTTTTTCATTTAAATTTCATTATAATTAATTAATTAATAAATTATAATAAATTTTGAATTGTTACTTTTACACTACCAAAGGGGTTTTTTTTTTTTTAATTTTCAAATTCCATCCACTGGGTTCCCCCAAAACTCAATGTTGCATCTCTAATCTGCAATATTTGGATGTGGCAAAAAGTAAAGTTGATATTTACTTTCAAATCAGGTTAGAAACTCCAATAAAAGCCAAAGACTTCACTGTTACTACATAAAAATTTCCATTAATATCATTAATGTCCAGCCGTATGGTTCTGATCCGGATGTCAGCTCGGAGGAAGTGAAGATCTTCATGGACCGAACTTCCAACACACAAACAGACTTAAGTTCTAATAAATATTAAATCTTTCCATAAATGACGTAAATGGTTTAAGCGGGGAGATGCCTTTCCAGGTGTGCGTTCATCCAACATGAACGGACTTCAGGGAAGCAAAAGATTAACGCTATAAAAAATATGCACTTTAATGTCTGTCATGAATTTATCACGATTAACACGATAATTTTAACAGTCCTGAGTAAAGCCTCTTTGCTGTCCTGTCTGCAGCTCCTTCTTCAGAGCTCAGCTGACCTTTCTCACTTCCTACTATTGTTTCCATTTTGAAGTCACTTCCTGATTCTGGAAAAGGAAGTTGCAGTTATCCTGCGAGGGAGTCCCACAAAGGCCTCCCTCTGTGGCTCTGTGTACTGACCGCCGTCTGTCTGTCTGTCTGCCCGTCAGTGGGGGAGATGGAGAGCGGCGCGGTGAAGGTGACCGAGTGGCAGCAGACCATGTACGGCCTGGACTCGGGCATCCAGTCTGGAGCCACCACGGTCCGGGATGATGACGGCGATTTCACCAGCAGCAGGCATTACACCATGACCACCACAGTCACCCAGGGGGAGCCCGGTAAGACGGCCGCACCCGAGACTCTGAGTGGGAGGTGTCCCGTCAGTCCACCTGACCTCCGCCTCCTCCTTGCAGACCTGGACGCTCAGTACTCCATGACCAGAGCCCAGCGCGTGCGTGCCGCCATGTTTCCTGAGACCTTGGAGCCCGGCACCGCCATCCTGTCCACTCAGATAGACCAGTCCCAGATGACCAACGTCCAGCGGCTGGCTGAGCCGTCTCAGATGCTCAAGTCGGCCATCATCCACCTGATCAACTACCAGGACGACGCCGAGCTGGCCACTCGCGCCGTTCCCGAGCTCACAAAGCTGCTCAACGATGAAGACCAGGTGAGGAGGAGAGCGTGATACGACCCCGCTGCAGCTCCGATTCTGCACCGGCTGGACCCTGACGTGCATCTCTTCCCCCTCCCACAGGCGGTCGTCAGCAAGGCCGCGCAGATCGTCAACCAGCTGACTCGGAAGGAGGCGTCGCGGCAGGCGCTCATGCAGTCGCCGCAGATGGTGGCGGCGGTGGTGCGAGCCATGCAGAACACGGGGGACATGGAGACGACCAGAGCCACCGCCAGCATCCTGCACAACCTGTCCCACAAGAGGGAGGGGCTCCTCGCCATCTTCAAGTCGGGCGGGATTCCCGCGCTCGTGCGCATGCTCAGGTACAACAGCAGCTTCACCCTCCGTCCGTCACGTGTTCTGATGACGCACATCCGAAGGATTCACAGAACTGGGATTATTTAATCCCGGCGGGTTGAGTTAATGCTCCAGTGGAGCTTTTCCTCTGAAAATCAAACGTAGAAGGATGTAAGTCTGTGATCATCAAAGCTGAAAGAACATTAAACGAACCGCTCTGTCTCCAGCTCGCCCATGGAGTCTGTGCTCTTCTACGCCATCACCACACTCCACAACCTGCTGCTCCACCAGGAGGGCGCCAAGATGGCCGTGCGTCTGGCCGACGGCCTGCAGAGGATGGTGCCGCTGCTGAAGAAGAGCAACCCCAAGTTCCTGGCCATCACCACGGACTGTCTGCAGCTGCTGTCATACGGAAACCAGGAGAGCAAGGTGTGTGGAACCATCTACCCGGAGGGGGTCACATGCAAGATGGTGCTGGAAACGATCTCCAGACGGAGGCAGAAATTTTGCAACTTTAGCCAGTTGTGAAGGCGGAAGTTCCCTAAACTTTTGGAAACCCTTTCAAAAATGATATTTTGAAACATTTTTTAATGCTATCAGCTTTTAAGCTTTTGAATTTGAGTAAACTGTTCCTGTCCAGCAGTTTAGTGTGCGAGATGAGCTTCAAATGGGAGAGATAATGTTGACCGTTCTATTTATTTTAAGTCTATATTAACAAGTGTTCAAATTTGTATAACTACTCCTGTTTACCTCCGGAGAAAAAGTCAGTAAAATGTTGTTTTTCTCTGTGAATCAGCTGATTACGTAATCAGTTACGGTAGATCAACGGGAAAAAATGTCAAAAAAAGAGAAGAAATGTGGAAAAAAGGTTGAAAGCTTAAAACGAGGGGGTTCCGCTCGACTTCCAGCTAATTATTTTGGGCGCAAACTGTATTTTTGCGACTGGCTCCGGCAGGGGGAGGGGCTTCTGGCTATTAATTTTTGAAAGCCATATCTCTTCTCTGTGGTCAGACTCTCTCGTCAACCTGTGCCAGTTACAAGTCAGAAATTCACTGGACCTGTCGGTGAGACTCCAACATTCTATGATTGAGTCTCTAAAATAAATTAGTGCAAGTTAATGCAATTAACTTTTTAATGCGATTAATTACTCCTGACCTTTAATTAATTAATCTATGTTGATTGAGAACATTTTTCACCTAATAATTGATGTGAAAAGCCACATTTTGGGGTATTTTCATTAAAATTTGTGACGTTGGGGTGCAGTAAAATGTTTGATTGATTAACAAACTTCCAACTTTTACTTTTACACCACCAAGGGGAAGGAATTTTAATCTCAATTAAAAACAAAAAAACCCCATCAGGTCCACAGGGCTCAAATTATCACAGAAAAACACAGTGGGAACATTTTTCTGAGGAATCAAAAAAAATGCTCTTCCAGGTATGCATTATCAGACATGAACGGCTTCACGGAAGAAGCAACCGTTCGATCCGGAAACGAGATTAATCGTCTGTTATTAATTAATTGCAATTAATGCGATAATTTGACACCCCTAGAATAAATACAAATGATCACCTTTTAAAGTCCTAAATCCCAACATGTAAACTAAATAATCGACAGAAATGAGATGAAGGCTTTTAGGATCCTCCCATTTCTGAGGTAACTGATGATTAAGGGTGTGCCAAAATATCTATATTGCGATATATCCTGACATTTAGTCCTGCAATTGATTCTCGATGGTTCTCCCCAAGTATCGATCTTTTATTTTTGTTTGAAGAGGTTGTAAGATGTTTTATTCATCATCCATTGGTGAGACGTCCCTTTGCAGGTAGATAGGGGGGCGGGTTCCAAGACTGGCTGTCGCAAGCACGAGTGTGTCTGGCAGCTACTTGAATTATATAATTGTCCAAAATTGTTGTAAACAACAAAGTAGTGAAACTGCTGTTTTTGTTTACCATTGTTTACACTGAGTTTTATAGAAAATTCAATTGTGTCAATGCCTGTCAAAGACGGTATTACTGATTTAAGTATTGTTACACAAAAGTTTCTATTATTTGTTGCACAAAAAAGTTGTTTATTATGATTGTGTTTAAGCTAAAAAAAATAAATGTGGATATATTTTCTTTAAAAATATCTGTTCTTCTATATAATGTGAATTATTAGAAATTATTTTTACGAATTATCGCAGTGCTGCAATATCATTGACATCGAGCCATGTGTCGCAAATCGCATCGTCAGGGTACCCAAAGATTACCAGCCCTACTGATGATTACAGTAATCTGATTACTCCCAGTACTCTCAGTTGCACAGGGGGCCAAAATTAAAAACTTTCCTTAGGTCAAACTGGATAAATGTTTATTGAACACACAAAAAATACATTTTTAGAACTTAATAAATGTAACTTTTTAGCATAACTATAAATCAGGCAGGAAAATTATTTTTGAATAAATCAACTTAAACCTTAAATAACTTTCAATATTTACCCTCCATTAAAGTATATTTTGTCCAAATTATACAAGTTAGAAATAAGCGTAAGATAATATCAGCCCATTAATAACAATAAAATAAAATGATCTGGAGGGCCGGATATAATTACTTGAGGGCCAGATCTGGCCCCTGGGCCTTGACTTGACACATGTGATGCAGATGTTCGATGTGTCCGTGAAAGCCGCTCAACGTTCCTTCTGTGCGTTTAACAGCTGATCATCCTCGCCAACGGCGGCCCCGAGGGTCTGGTCCACATCATGAGAAACTACAACTACGAGAAGCTGCTGTGGACCACCAGCCGCGTGCTCAAAGTGCTGTCCGTGTGCCCCAGCAACAAGCCGGCCATCGTGGCTGCAGGTGGGATGCAGGCTCTGGGGAAACACCTGAACGGCTCCAGCCAGCGCCTGATGCAGAACTGCCTGTGGACTCTTCGAAACCTGTCTGACGCCGCCACCAAGGAGGTCTGTCTGCACTGTGATCCGTCAGAAAGACGTTAAAGTTCTCCGACCCGCTCACAGACGTGTCTTTCCCTCCAGGATGGATTGGACAGCCTGCTGCATACGCTGGTGGGTCTGCTCAACTCGGACGACATCAACATGCTCACCTGTTCCGCCGGCATCCTGTCCAACCTCACCTGCAACAACAGCTTCAACAAGTCCCTGGTCACCCAGAGCAACGGCATCGAGGCGCTGATCCACGCCGTTCTGCGCGCCGGGGTGAAGGAGGACGTTACCGAGCCGGTCATCTGCGCCATGCGCCACCTGACCTCTCGCCACCAGCAGGCGGAGATGGCACAAAACGCAGTGAGGGTGCACTACGGCATCCCCGCCATCATCAAGCTGTTGAACAAGCCCTACTACTGGCCTATTGTGAAGGTGAGTGGAGACGGCAATGGGGGGTGTCATTAGTGTTAGCGGTGTGTTCCATGACATCGTCCTCTTGGCTTCCCCACCTGCAGGCGGCGGTGGGTCTGATCCGGAATCTGGCCCTGTGCCCGGAAAACCAGGGCACTCTGAGAGACGCGGGGGCCATCCACAGCCTGATCGACCTGCTGGTCATAGCACACCAGGACGCGCAGAAGCACGGCTCGTCCAACCAGCAGACGTACCAGGTGACGCTTAAACACTAGATCTTTAACATAATGTAATCTACTGGAATTATCGTGTTAACGGTTGTAAAGTTATAGTACGTCAAAGAACATAAATACTGGAGCATCACAGAGTGACAGCTCTCCTTGTGACCTCAGGATGGAGTGAGGATGGAGGAGATCGTGGAGGGCTGCACCGGAGCTCTGCACATCCTGGCCAGAGATCCCACCAACAGAGTGCAGATTGCCAACCTGGATGTCATCCCTCTGTTTGTCCAGGTAGCTGAAAAAGTCTCTGTATTTTTGTCATTTGTAGCCAAACTCCATCTCACCGCCGCACCGTCCCTCTTCTTCTGCAGCTTCTCTACTCCCCAGTGGAAAACGTGAAGCGCGTGGCCGCCGGCGCCCTCTGCGAGCTGGCGCTGGACAAACAGTCAGCTGCGATGATTGACGGCGAGGGCGCAGCGGCTCCTCTGATGGAGCTGCTGCACTCCAACAACGAGGGCATCGGTAGGTACCCCTGCCATAAGCCCACGCTAATGCAGCACTTAGTCATAGATGGAGGACAGTCGGACGTGTAGCTCTACTTAGTTTAAGTGCCGTTTTCACGCACTTCCACCGACTGTGCTGCATTATGTGAGGAGCACATATTTCTGCTGATGTGTGAGCGCTGCTCTGTAGTGTGCATCAAAGGGGTTCCAGTCATGATCTGCTGGGTTCTCCCAAAACTCGATGTCGGCAGCATGCTCTGTGTCTCTTATCCGCAATATTTGGATGTGTAAAAAAGGAAAGTTGGTGTTTCAGATCAGGTTAAAAACTCCATTAAAAACCAAAAGACTTATTCAAACTTTTCCTAAATGTTTTTAGAGATCTCTTAAATAAAAGTCTCATCATGACAATTCTTTTTAAATAAAAAAAACTCTCAGTAGTGTTTTAATTATGATTATGAAGTTTTAAACCAAAATTCCACAAGCCATTTTTTTGTTGATCTGAAGCCACTGTTTCCAAAGTCTTCTCTGAGGGGGCGTGGCTTTTGGGGATGAGCAGCCTGATTTCCCCCTGTTTGATTATGATAGCTCTGTGTCTCATCGAGCGTAAATCTTCACCGCTGCTACACAAAAATTTCCATCAATACCAGTAATGTCCAGCCGTATGGTTCTGATCCAGATGTCAGCTCAGACGAGGAAGTGAAGATCTTCATGAACTGAACTTCCTCCAAAATCCTGATTCTTTCTCCTTCCAGTTCCCCAAAGACCTTTTAGGCTCAATTCTCCCAATGTTTATATGATGTTACTGTGATCATCCATTCAATCCATTGTTTCCCAGAGCAGAAAATAATGAAAGCTAACATCCAAATGCTCTTTCATTGAAAAAAAAAAAAGGATTTCATTGGAGGGAGGCTTTAAGGACAGGAAAATGACAGAAAAAGATCCAAACTTAGCTCTTTTTTTTTTTTCTTTTATGGAGCTTCAAAGGTTCCTGAAACACACCAGCGGTTGTTACTGTCCTTTGGTATTTTCAAAGTAAAAGCAGACCCCGAAGCTCTAAAGGTGAATTCACACCGAGCCCGATTCGCGCAACAAATTTGCGTGGCCCGCCCCTCTTCCCACCGTCTGTCAAAAAATGTGTTCCCGAGTTTGATACTGCTGCGTGTGGGAGGAGCTCCACGCCAAAATGGATGTAACGATTCAGTCAAACCACGATTTGATTTGATTCAGTTATAAAGTCATAATCATACTCTGTTAAAGTTATGGACTGCTCCACGTAAACGCATTTGCTAACAGGTTAGCATTAAAGGCTAACCTGTTAGCTAATCCAGCTACTGATTTTTTGAGCTCTTCAAAATGTTCTTGACAATGGCATCTCCTTCATGAGCATTCTCATCTATGGTCATTTACCATTTTGACCAGGAATTAACTGCTCTGTCAAACCAGCTGCTGGTATTTTGAGAAATGCTTCTTCCGGCTGACAGAGGATCGCATGTGAAAATGGATGATTTTAAAGACGTCCTCACAAAAACATGCTGGCACTGCCTGGCTGAAGGAAAAAGTTGTCTTCTTTTTTTTTTTTTGTGCCTTTGCTTCCTCCTAAAGTGGATTCTGCTGGATGCTGGATCTGCATCTCCGGCAGGAACTCTGTGTACTTTCAGCGCGGCATAAATTCAGTCTGAATGGCCGCAGACGGCTCGTGCACAGATGTGCTCGCAGCTGGTTCTCCAGAAAGAGGTGGAGGTCAGGATCCGGACTAATGATGTGAAAGGAGACAGATGAAGCAGAACTATGCAAGGCGAGCATCTCTGCTCCAGGAATGAGAACGAGGTCATGCTGTGTTAGTTTGTTAAAGTCGTGTGCGGTCGTCATGACGGCTTCAGATCTCTGGATGTTTGAAATCTTTTTTTTCTTCTCTCTGAATGTTCTCTGATCTTCTCCTTGCAGCCACGTATGCAGCCGCCGTGCTCTTCCGCATCTCTGAGGACAAAACCTTGGACTACAAGAAGCGTGTGTCCGTGGAGCTCACCCACTCCCTTTTCAGACACGACCCAGGCGCCTGGGAGATGGTGAGTGTGCAGCGCCCCCTGCTGTCAGGAAGTTTTGACGTTAAAGACTTTGATGAGGTGAACGTTTAACCACTAATGTTCCTCTGTGACCCTCTGCAGGCCCACAACGCCATCCCCGTGGAGCCTCCATTCCCAGATGGTGAGCAACCAAATGTGCACACACAGCACATACTTTAGGGGGGGGGGATCCAACACTGCAGTAAACACCCCCCTTTCACAGGCCCTTTGTTTATTGAATCTAACATTTGTCCAAAAACTCTCAACTTCAGTTTTTCCACAAATTGACTTCCATCTCGTTCATGTTTGCATCTTTATCTCTCAACTCATTACAAAGGCCTTTTTCTCATAACCAGCCCTAGTATACATTGTTACCAGCACCTACCTGGCACAGAGTTTGGTGCCCAGCCATATCCAGGAATGGCTCTGAACAAAAGCCTGTTGTCCTGAAAGGTTTCAGACCTTCATCGTTCTCTGCTCATCGGTGGTTTTGCCCTCTTTGTGTTTCAGAGCTCGACGGCGACTTCCAGGGAGGGTTTGGAGGATACCATGGAGACATTCCCATGTACGGCATGGAGGACAACATGATGCACGACGACTTCCAGCAGGGCATGCCCTACGACAGGCCATACCAGGGGCAAAATTAACGGTCAGAGTTGTTCCACTCATGGGGGGGGACAGACGTTGAGTTTGCGAAACCTTCAAAGGGGCCCTACCATGAAATTTCTACTTTTTGAGGTTTTAAATGCATTTTACTGTTCATTCTTCTCTATAAAGAACCCCAAAGCGGTATTTTGATCCGTTCATACATTTAAGAGTAATCCTCTAAAAACCTGCTCAGTCTGCAGCAGCCCCTCCCATACCCACTAAAATGAGCGATTGGAAACGCGCTGACGTAAGATTGTTGCCAACAGCTACCTCAATGAAGAGTCTGTGATGCAAGCTCCGCCCCTAGACCACAACGAAAACACACCCACCTTCTCTGAGGAGCTGTGGTGCCCAGATAGTTCTCCCCTGCCGCCAGAATCTGTCTCCTGGCAGGAGATAACTACCGTCCTGTACCAGGAACCGCTACCAGACCCATTTTTTAAAATGTAGTCTCAGTTTGTTTCCAATTGGACTGAATTTCGGTTCACTCTGAGATTCCTCAGTCTGAATATGAAACGAATGAGAGCAGAACAACTGAACCAAAACGGCCACTGTACCAGACAGTCACGTGATGTAAACGCCAGAGAAATGAGATGATCGGTGAACCGTGGACAAATGTAGAGCATTAATTGTCATGTTACTCAAAAGAAAATAATTATTCCAACTATTAACTTGTTAGAACTTTTATTTAAACACCACCAAAAATGTATAACTCGCTTTTCTGTGTCTCCTACGCGGCGTGCGCTGCTGCCGTGAAAAACTCTCTTGTAGTTTCAACAGAATTCTCTTAAAAACAAAATATAAAACCACAACGATGAGACACAGAAACTCATTAAATGTGGTCGGATGAATTCATGTTCAATAAAACAACTTTTAACGTGAATCTGGCCTTCATACAGATGCTCAAAATCCATCAGCAAAATAAAAAGCTTGAAAAGGGAAAAATCCAGACAAGATTTTGCAGACCGCAGCACATCCCATCTTTGTTATAGTTTTGTTTACAAATTTTGTTCACTCTGGAGAGGTGGGCTCAAGGAATGACGTCGAGAAATGGGCGGGACCGACAAGAAGCGAAAGGCGGAGCCTCAGAGATCGAGTCGTTTAACTTCTGGGTATCAAAACGGGTCACAAAAATGACTTGTATTTCATAAATAATTTGTTTTTTGGTGTTCCAACGGTAATATATGATCATATCTATGGATATAGTTCACGGTAGGACCCCTTTCAGAGGGGGTTGTTCTTGCAGAACGTTAAGGTTCAGTTTTATGCCTTCATTCAACCTGGAATGCTTTATTGTTCATTCTGATTGGAGGTTCATTGTAATCCATTACTGTAATCCACTGCACGACTCGTGTGTTCCTGCTGGTTCCTTTCATCATTACACCAGCAGAACATTAGTGTAGAGCATCTGTGAAGGCCGTTTGCTTCATACTAAGCCAGTCTGTCAAACGGTTTCCTGTTCTCAATTAAAGTGAGCGTCACAGACGGACTTTCACGGCTTCTGTGGCTGATCAGCTCCAGACTTCTGCCAGTTTCCTTCACAAAGAGGAACATGAAGGTTCAACAAAGATGGACCTGAGGTCAGGCCCCAAATTATTCAGATTTCACCGTTGTTATTTTTATTCAACAGTGTTTCCTCAACTGGAAATGACAGAATTTGTTGGCCCAGAGGAATCCAGAATGATTCACTACTAGAAGATTGATCAGAGACCTCCTGAACTCTCTGCTCCACAGAATCCTGTTGTGATGAGGTTCTTGACTGTAAACAAAAACAACCCTAAACGGGACGTTCTCACCACCACATTTTACTGTCTGGGTGAAAGACTTCCCCTGTACTTGTCGGCTAATAAAAGAGCGACTCTGTTAAATTTAAACGTTTGTTGTGTTTTGGGTAAGGCTCCGCCCACTTTAGAGGAGCAGGACAGTTGTGTTTTATGAATTCTATAGAGCAGCAGAAGAAGAAGTTTCCTGGGTTTGCGGTCTGAGGCTCTAAAAAACTCCCGCTGTGGCAGAAAGTGTCGCCATGGTGACGGGTGAATGGGGCAGCTGCTGTGAAAGCTCGCTTCTGCTGATGGAGCGCTTTCTCTTGACCCGACGCTCACAGCAGTCAGTAAATTAAAGCAGTCCGGCCAAAGCGCCTGTTTGGTGTGGCTGCAGGTTTGACCCTTGAACGGTTCTTTATCGAAACACGACCTTTTTATTTTATCCAGAAGCAACTCTGAGCAGAAGATTCGTTTCTCGTCTGAGCAAACAAACATCGGGGGGGCACCTAGAGGAGCCCCCCCCCCCCAACAAACCTCATCATACCATCAGCCCTCCATGTGTTCCTGTGGTAACAGCCCTGAGCTCCCTGGCCCCTCTTCTTGTTTGTGGGGTTTGAGATTTAAAAAAAAAAAGCTTTACACCCGAATCTGAAGGACGGCAAAAAGTTATATCAAAAGTTCAACACAAGACACTGAAAAAAAAACTCTTATACAGTTCATGAATGCTAAAGTAGACTCATTCATTTAAGGATGTGATTAAAAACATCCCAAAAATGCACAAAAATCTGTTGTTTTTGGTCCAAAAGTTTCTTAATAATTGTTTTTGGTTGTTCCAGTTGTGAACGATTCAAAAAGTCTCTGCTGATGCTTTGTTGTCACCTCAAAGCTTCTTCAAGCTGTAGCTCAGTGGCTCTATGGTAGAGTGTCCACCCTGAGACTGGAAGGCCGTGAGTTCAAACCCCGCAGAGACTCTAAAGGTTTGACCTGATGCCTCCCTCAGCATTAAGGATTTGGTTCCCGCACACGGCTGTGTCTGCAACTCACCGCTCCCCCCAGGGGATGGGTCAAATGTCCACTTTAACTTTCTTTTCTGAACATAAACCTGGAATCTCAAAACCCATAGATGCATAAGATGCAGACGGAGCATCCCCTCATGGACGTCCTCTAGGGGGAGCACTGCTCCATATCCTTCCGTTGTGTAACGGCTCTCTGGCTGTTGAACTTGATGCGAGCTGACGAGCCGTTGCTGCACAGCTCGAGCTTTTTTCAGCGGCAGCCCTTTGTGATCTGCGTTAACGCGGGAACAGAACTCCTAACAGAGGAGGACAGAGTTCCAGGTGGAGTCTGGGATTCAGTATCAATGAGTCCAACTGAGATGTCAGTAATCCAGCTTCATCCTGTAGCAGGGGGTCGATAAATGTGCCCATCAGATGATGTGAAAGGGCTACCGAGCAGGAAACGAAGAAAATCTGACTTGTGTTTCCATGGAGACCTGCAGCCTCCAGAAAGATGCTAGGAACGAGCTAACGAGTGTTTCCATGTCGTTTCAGAGGATGGAGGCGGAGCCAAGACCAGGAGGAGGAGAACCGGAAGCAGCGGCGCGTTCCCTCTGCTCCCCACACCATGTAAAATATGCAATTATCACAGAATATGGGACTCATAATCTTAACAGGGCTGAACTTGTGTTTTATAGACTAATTTTACTGATTCTAGTTCAGGCGCTGAGGCTTCAGCTGAGTGTGTGTTTCTGCTTCTGGGTGGGTGTTCAACGCCAAAGAGATTTTATTTTGTTATGATAATCATGTAGCTTCCTTTTTTATGAGAAACAAAAGAATAATGGTTGAAAACTCTGCATGCTCCACGCCGCCGCCCACGTGGCTTTGGGGGCGTGGCCACCGCTTCAGAAGAAGGGCAGCCGATCGATGCGTGAACTCGTGAGACGTTTGGAGCAAACTACTGACAGGGAACTTTGTCTTTGTACTTCAGAGTTTTTACTGAAAATCTGTTTATAAAATAAAGATTCTATTAAACTGCTTTGTGTCGTTTCAAATGCTTTGTTGTTAACTACAGTTTGTTTTTGATCCTTTTTCACCTCCAGCTGCAGGAAAAGTTGTAAAAATCCTGCAGGCTGTTAGAACAAACTCCAGCTTCTCGTCATTCCGGCTCTGGGATTCACGACGGAGCTGTGCTGACTGCCTCCTGCAACAATAGTGATGAATGTTTAGAGAAATTGGTGTGGTGAAGCATCACTCCTGCCCCAAAGCTTTGGATCTCATCGGTTCCCTTAGAGAGGAACCAGATCCACAGAAGGCGGGCTAGGGGTCCCAGACCTGTTCTTGTGAGGGCCACAGAACTGTGTTCTCCTCTGATGTGGGCCGGAACATTTGCAGTTTTCCCGAAGGCCACACGAAGTCAAATTTTAAAAGATTGTGTGATTCCTTAGTAAGCAGTCACACAGTTCAGCACGCTCAGGACATTACTGGTTGTATTTTGATATTGACGTATTTTTAGGATTTTACGCAATTTATAATTTTCGTCCCTATTGAAAATGAATGGGAACTCTTAAAATCTTATGCAATTAATGACATTTGTTTTCAAGAAATTCTTCAAATTCTCTGTAGAATTTCTGAAAATAATGGAAGTTTGGTATCAAAACATTAAGCTCATTCAGGATATTGCTGCTTGTGTTTTTGGTATTGATATTTTTTTTTTACAATTTTTGGATTTTACACAATTTATGCGATTTTTCTCCCCTATTGGAAATGAATGGGAAATAGAAGCACTTTTTAAAATTCTCCAATGTTGGTATCAAAATGCTCAGAACATTCATTCTAGAACTTTAGGTATTCATACTTTTTACACATTTTAAAATTATAAGCAATTTTTGTGATTTTTTTTTTTCAAGAAGTTCTTGAAGTTTCTTGTATTGGAGTATTGGAAGTTTGATTTCAGGACATTATTCAGCAATTACAGTAAATTGCTTCACCATCTTCAGCATCCACATCAGCATTAAGCATTCACACTAGCATCATTGCAGGTAATGTAACATTTCTAATTACCTTCTGTAATCTCATACAAAAGAAATAATATTCAAACGTTTTAAAAATTAAACCAATAATAGTCTATTCTCTCCTGTCACAGTTCAGACTGCAGAAGGATGGAGTAATAAAGTCATAATTCTATGTGGGTCTTGATCGGTCCGATTAAAAAATATATATATGTCTCTGATAGTATTTGGGGGGGCGGGTCAAATATGGAGGTGGACCGCGGTTTGGGGTTTTAAACTGATGGAGAAACTTCAGAACATGGAACCTGAGGCTAGCTCTCTGGTTGAAGAAAATCCACATCTTTTTCATTTTAAAAAGTAGACTATTTTCCTGAGACACATTCATCAAAACAAAACGGTTTATTCAAGTAATTTACAAACATTTGAAGAATAGTATCACTCCACCAGGCTCCTGACTACAGCACCCGCAACGCTCCAACAATCAATACAGCGCTTCATAGTTATACTAAAACATTTAGACAGAGTGCCGTGTATCACTGAACTCAAGGTCAGTGCGCTCAACCAGGATTACACACAGCAGATTAGAAAGAAACTGTTCCTAGGGTTTTAAATGTACTTGTGGTCTGAAAAACACGGTGAGGGTCATTAATCATCTCTGAATTATTTCTATATAGATAAGTTTATGCATTTCCATCAAAAACTATAAAATAAACTGTAAATACTTTTTTTTAAATTACTGCAATCATTAACCTACCTGCTACAACTGATTTTAAATTTATAAAAAAATGTTTTTTATTCTAGTAGTGTTGTGTTTTATTCATGCACAAAAACAATAATTTGTTAATATTACTCATAGTACTAAAAATAATAGAAATACAAAAGGGTTTTTTTTATTTTTGTTAGACTTTGTGGCTGAGTTGTGGTTAGTGAGAAATTCACCTGATTGGCTCTTTAAAGGGTAACCAAACCCGAAATCAACTTTTTGATTTAGCCAAAATTCAATTCAATTCAATTCAATTTTATTTACATAGCCCAAAATCACAAAGAATTTTGCCTCATTGGGCTTCATGCAGGTAATTTTACAGTTGCAAAAAAATAGTCATGAAACATGAAAGAAAGATCACTAAAGACTAAACAGACTAAATAAACTGGATATCCCTGCTCTTTGACCCTCCCTCTCGGTAAGGAAAAACTCCCAAAAAACCTGAATCAGGAAAAACGAAGAAACCTTAGGGATTCCCACATGAGGGAGAGATCCCATCCCAGGACGAACAGGCGATACCAGAATTAGCAGAATTAGCTTCTAAAACTAAGTATTTGAAATGTGAAAATCCGGTCGAAGGGTGTGGCTGGAGAACAGGACTGTTATTATTACTGAAGCTGCAGATCATGACGGGAGACTTAGATGGTTTGACCAATCATGAAATTCAACTGTAGCACACTGGCAGCACACAGACAGTTTTTGCCTATAATTTCAAGAATTGTACACGTTTATTTTAATTTGTCAAAAATGTGGCAATGACCAACAGACAGTGATTTTAAAGCCCCATTTCTAGTTGATTTAGGGTTTGGTTATCTTTTAAAGATCTGCTTTGATGAAAATGGTGTTTTTAACATCTTGAAACATTTTTTTGATATCAAGGACACAAATAAAATAATTTACAATTAAAATTGATACTAAGTTTTTCTTCATTCTAATGGTGATGGATCAGGAGCAGACAAAAACCTGTGATTTCCCAGCTCCACCACTATTCTAAATCCTTCATTTGCATACAAATTGATCCGTGAACGTCTTTATTTTCCTCGTCTGAGCTGCCGTTCAACCAAAACTGTACAGCTGGAAAGCTCCAAAATACCCTCCTTCCCCCATTTTTTAATTTTTTAATGATAATTTGAGGTTGTGAGGGACTACAGGGTGTGAAGAAAGGGATTCTGAGGTATCCGTGCACACAACGCAGAGGTTTTTGTTCATTTAGGCTAAAAAATGCAGGATCATAATTAAAAAAAACACTGGGAACAATTTTACAAAAGATTAATATATAGTTGGAGTGAGAATTTAAATTATTTAAATCAATTTCACAGTTTTTCACAGTATTTCTAGATTTAATATATTGTGTTGTGTTTATTCTTCCCTATATGTGCATGGAACATGTCACAATGACAATAAAGTCTATTTTATTCTTTCTTTTCCTTTTGGATTTTCCCTTCAGGGGTCGCTAGAGGTGAACCGAACCACCTGCAGAGATCACGCCGTCACAGCAGTCGACCCAAACCACCAGTCTGCTGAGATTCTCCTCAAAAATAGCTCAGGGACCCGTTGACCTTCACCGTGCAGCAAATTTGATTCTAGTAAAAGTGAAGCTGAAGGGCGTGAGGAGAACTCTGGGAACGGGGGTGAGTCTTCAGCACCATCTCGTCTGTGTCTGTCATGCAAACACAATCAGCATCTGGGTTTGCTTCATGCGTCTAGCAGTGTGTCTCGCACATTTCCTCTGCTCGGTCTACGCACAAACGGGGTTTTTTCTGGAGAAGACTGTTACTGTGGGAGTCCCTGCACCTCCGAGACGTCCCCGTCCGCCGCAGGTGGAAGAGCGCGGTCCTCCGACGGAGCTCAGATCACATCGTCGAACATGTGCATGGAGCGCATGATGTTCTCATCCTGGAGGAGGGAAGCAAACCCAGAAACCAAAACGGTTATTTCAGCAGCTGTCATGCAGTTCCAATGGTTTATTCGACGTGACCTTTTGACACGTGTCCAAAAACTCCTCCATGGTGACCACGCCGTCACTGTTGCTGTCCATTTTCTGGAGAGAGAGAATCCACAGAGAACCACGAAAAGGTAAATAATTCTACTTCCTGTGTGGTTTTTAACAATAAGAGCGCTCAGAAGAAAGCGGATTCTGAAATCTTGACATAAATATTTATGTTGCACTTTAACAAGCAGTGACGACAATCACCTGGAAGAAGCTGTCCACGTGCTCCTTCGGGGCGCTGGCCTTCATGTTGGGGTACGTGCACCTCCCCATCATGTCGTAAATGGAGAACATTATGTCTGTCATCTCCTGCAAGACGGAAGCCAGAGATGAGAGGAACTCAAGGTGGCGGATCATCTCGTGTCATTCAAACAGAGCACCTCTCTGGTGATGCAGCCGTCCTTGTTGAGGTCGTACAGGTTGAAGGCCCAGTGGAGTTTGTCGGTGATGGAGCCTCTCAGGAGGATGGACAAACTCACAGCAAAGTCCTGCAGCGGCGAGAGGAACATTAGAAAAAAAAACATCACAGCCTCTTCCTCTAGTTCTGCTCAGAAACCGTCATCAGAGGGAGAGATCATAGAGAAAGTCCCACCTCAAAGCTGACCGATCCGTTGTTGTGCGTGTCAAAAGCTTCAAACAGGAAGTGGGCGTACATGCTGGAATCTGAAAACAATCAAGCATATTGAGGAGCTGCCCTCTATTTTCATCACATTCACTTCTGTGAACCAATACTTTCAGACAAAAGAAAGTTGATTTTCCTCAACCGTTTTTCATCTTCACAGCTAAAAACAACTTTGACATTTAAATGTTTTGAAAATGTATGCCTCACTTTGACTCCACAGGTACTTTAACCTCTCATGAACAAAACTGTCTTCTTTTAGAGTGATTTTCACCTGGACTCTCAACCCGTATTCACATGAACTTTCGTTATGTGTGTCATGGTCCCTGAGGAAAGTCTCACTTGTTTCAAGAATAGATGGACCAAAGATCAAGTCTGCGGTATCATTATTCATTTTTTTTTTTAACTCTTTTCTTAAATTCTTAATTTTTCTGCCATTTTCCAGCCTGTTTTTATGATCTTCCAATCTATTTACTTTCCATTGTGTTACATATACCACAGTTGAAAATAAGAATAACTAATTTATCATGAGTTGTCATATTTTGAACTATTTTTAGTGTTTTAGTGTTCTAGGGTTAAGGAGAAAAAAGCAAATTTGAGTGAATCAGAAGATTGAAGATGGTCCCTTGCGCCCTCTGGTGGTGAATTCAGGTAAGTCAGCTTAAGAACAAGAACTTTCCATTTTTTTGGACACAAGAAGCGAGAGAGAGACTGACCTCCCTGAGGGAAGAACTGGGAGTAGATTCGTTTAAAGGTCTCCTCATTCACGACGCCGCTCGGACATTCCTGCAGAGAGCAGCAACACGGAACACTTAGCGTGCAGAAGGTCATTCCATCAAGCGCTGAGCTGGAGGAGTGAGACTGACGTTTTTGAATCCTCTGTAGAGCACCTGCAGCTCCTTCTTGCTGAAGCGGGTCTGCTGAACGAGGCGGTCGAGGCCCTGCGGCCTGAAGCAGACGGTGGACAGTTCCGCCTCGTCGCTGATGCTTCCTGCAACCGACGGACAGCGGGCAAAAGTTCAGAACCTCTTTCTCAGAGAAGACACATACAACAGCGGGACGGAGGAATTATTTCTCCAACTTGCTTTGGTTTATTGAAGGACTGGAGTCGGAGCGATAGCAGGGCAGCAGTTTGAGGAACCGCTGCTTCAAGCTCTTCTTCTGGGGTTTGGATGGAGGGTTACCTGCAAACAACAGCAGAGTTCAGGCTCAGATGGAGGGAGGGGTGTGTACTGGCAAGAGTCCGACAATACGATGCATATCGCAATACCCGGCTCACAATGCGATATATATCACGATATACCCAAAACTGTACCTTTTTTTTTCTTTACCGAGAATGACTTAAAAAAAAACTCTAAGCAGTGCAATCGTATCTTATACACCAGTTGCTTTTACCAAAGTATGTATTTACATGCTGCTTTTGTTTATTTATTCATTGGTAAATTAAGACATATTTGTTCTTAAAGGGAACAGTCAACTGGTTTCTTTTTGTCTGAAAATATTTTTCAATATAAGAAAAAACAAGAGGAGTTAGACGCTAAAGGACGCCCATAAATAAATAATTAATTAAATATCGCCATGTCGGCATTTTCAATCGATACAAGTATCGCCAATAAGTATTGTGATACATTGCCGTATTGATTTTTTTTCTGACACCCCTAGTGGCCCCCCTGACTTCAGAGGAAGTTATAAAAAGCTTGATGACTGTTTTAGTCACAGAACAGGCAGACGCTGGTTCCAACAGCAGCAGGTTTATTAACAGCTAAACGTCCATACAGTTAAATCAGTGTCAGGCAGGTCAAAGTCAGCAACAAGCATGGGAGCATCAGAGAGAAACCAGTGGGGTCAGGATCCTGGTGAGGGTCGGGGCAGGCGGCAAATAAGCAGAATCAAAGACAAAGCAAGATCAGGTTAGGTTGAAATGCTCGGTATGCAGGCACAAACAGAACTCTCCATCGAGTGAGGCTTTGTTCAGGGTGGTGCGTAGCAAATGAGAGAAGGCGCTGTGGGCTGGGGCTGCTGGGAGATGAAGTGCATTCAGTACTCTGGAGATGGCTCCTGCCAGTGACCAGAGGGGGAGACAGAGCTCTGACTCCTGACAATTTTGTTCATGAACAGCCATATTGTTGAGACTGGGACAAATAGACATGAAAATAACTTTGCAATGATGGATGTATGGCCACCATCTTTACCAATGGCTGCCATTTTCTGAAAGAGGGGATCCTAAGGTACATCCACGCCAAATGTGGTGCTTGTACCACAAAACGCACATTTTTTAAATATAAAACATCTACTAGCTCGTAATCAGTCAGAAGAAGATGCTAACATTTATTTCAGGACAGAAGGAAACGTTTTAACGCTGAAAAGACATTTTCAAACCTCTGAGATAATCGCTGTTGATAAATGTTAAATCAGCTCCTAAGAGGAAGACAGTCAGAACCTGACCTAGAGTCAAACAGAGGACAACGATGCTAAACAGAACCACAAAAGTGACAGGAACCATATCAACTCTGGATCAGATCAATATGGTTTAGTTAAATAATTAAGCAAAAACAATGGAAAACAAAACTCTTCCAGATCACAGAGGAAGAAAACGTACACACTGGAAATCATCTAAAATGATCTGGTTACCGGGCAGATGACGGAATTCTGGCCCGATCCAACTTCCTGTCCGAGGTCTTCACCTTCACCATCTTTTTCTGTGACACTTCAGCAAAGTTACCCCATATTATCCATTCAAATACCTGTTAAACCTCAGGGTCCTTCAACACTTCCACATGAAGACTTAGAAGCTTTTCTCATTAGAAGCAGCTCAGTATTTCTGGACTGAATGTGTTGGATGTGACGGATGCAGACTCACTCTCTTCTGACTGTCAGTCTGTGGCAGAGCAGCATCTTCCTGAACAAGTTGAGTTACATCAGTAGAGGGAGCCGCTGAGTCACAGTTAGACAACAGAGGGTCAACAGAACAGCAGGCAAACACAAATGAAGAACGTGAAAGGAGGTTCTTCCAGAATGAGAGCGATCCAGGACCAAAGGGAGATCATCCACTTCAATGCATCCTTCAGCTTCATGCTCTGCTCGCTCTGGATTTACCCTGACATCATTCTGACTTCACTGTGATGCGACTCCAGAGCAAACTCTGACCTTTTACCTTCTTTTACAGCATCTCTGCGAGTTTAAATCCCTCCTCATTTATTCACCGTTCCATTTTTATCCCCCTGTAAATCCAGTGGATTTGAAAAGTTCACGATTTCTGCATCACAGAGTTTATACCGGATCCCAGAGGGAAGCAGAAGATCCTCCACACTGACATCAAGAACGAAGCTGAGGCTGAAAATACAAACTTTTTTTAAGATCTTTTTGGGATTTGTGTGAATCTTTGAGGATCTTCATTAATCTTTGTGACTCTAAACAAATCCTTATGGGTAATAATAAATGTTAATGGATCTCCATGAACCTTTATGGGATTTTATTATGGATCTTGATGACTTTTTGTAGATCCTTTTATGTCCTGAGAGGCTCTTTGTGGATTTATTTAAATCTTTATGGATATTTGTAGATCTTTAAGAAACTGATCTGCATGGATGTTTATGATGATCCTTATTGATTTTGATGAATCGTTTTTGGATCCTTATAAATCTTTATGGATATTTGTAATGTTTATGAATCTTTATGGATCATTATGGATTATAATGAGTCTTAATGTATACTGATGGATCTTTAGTGATCTTATTTGGATCTTTATAAAAAAAATTTTACAATCTGCAATCTAATCTTTTAAATTGTTTATGGATCTTTTTTGGATTATTATGAGTCTAAACGGATACAGATTGATCAGTATTGATCTTTTTTGGATCTTCATAATTCTTTTAGGATCTGATCTTTAAAAATATGTGTGGATCTTTATGGATTATTGAGTTCTAATGGATACTAATGGATCTTTATTGATATTTTTGGACCTTCTTAAATCTGATATTTATGAATCTTTATTGGTCTTTGTAGATGAGTCCTGATTGTTTTAGATCTTTTTGAATATTTGTGAATCTTTTTGGATCTTTGCAAGTATTTATTGGTATTGATGGAACTTTATAAATCTTTTCCAATCTGACTTTTATGAATCTGTAGGAATCTTAATGATTAATTATTATGCATCTTTGTGATTTTTTTTTTTTATCAAGAAATACTTTTATGGTTATTTCTCGATTGTGGCTCTTTATAAAACCTTGTGGATTGCTCTGGTTCATTATGAATATTTTTGACATTTGTGGATCTTGTTGATCTTTTAAAATCTTTTTGGATGTTTATTGACCCACTCTGATCATTTTCTGATCTATTTTATATTCTAAATTATGCTGCTTTGAGGAAAAAATCAACAAATGTGTCGGCATAGTTTCTGCAGAGCTGCAGGAGTTCATTAGAAATTCACCTTTGAGTTGTGGGCGGGACTATTGCTGCGGAGTAAGCTTGTGCTAATTTCCCATCATCCCTCCAACTACAACAAAAACGGGGAGCAACATCAGATTTAATCAAGTTTTGAGCTCAGACGGGAAAACGAAGACGATCGTGGATCTATTTGTCTGCAATTGGATGCATAAGGGGGCGGGGCTCCTGATGGACTCTGAGGTTTTATCCGTGTCCAATTTCAGAGCTGGGATTTCTCACTACTGGATGCTCTCAGGGTGACTTTGAACGTCCATTTAAAGAGCTTTCTGAGACCGATCAATAACCCCCCCATTATTAACACGTTTAAACTCTAATATCCTCTGCTGCCGGGACGCTGAGGGGACACAGAGGGAAACGAGAGAAGGTAGGAGGAAAAAAGAGCTCCAGAAAGATTCTATTTTTAAGAAATGAATCCTGCAGGAACCACTGAGACTCTGTTTGTTCGGTAGCTCACGCTCAGCAAACGCAGGCGAGGAGCTCTGCTGTCCTCGTGTTCCTGCGCGGTTTCAAGATTCCTCTGGCTCTGGAGACCGCCAGGAGGAAGCTGCAGACTGAAGATACACCTGAAGACGTTTGACCAAAAGCAGAAGGAAACAGCTCAGAAGTCCTTGAGGGAGCGGCTGTTGTTGAGGAAGATTCTTTGCCAGGAGACTTCCAGATTATCAGATGTTCCTGAGATTCTCTGAAAGTTATTCTGCAGAAATCCAAACTTTAAATCCTCCTATGTTTATGCAGATTTTCCCAGTGGGACTTCAACTCTGTAAATAATAATCTGGATTATTTCAACCCTGGATGATTTCCACGATTTCAGTTCTGTGATAAACTGGGCCAAATGTTGTTCTGCTGCTTCGTTTGAGAAGTTTGCAAAATGGAGGACGTCTGCCGATCCTGACCAGAACCTTTTTCACAACCATCCCACCAAGTCCGAGGAGCGTTTGGGAAAAGCAAAGCCCGCTTCCGTCCTCAGCCCGCCTGATTTTGTGTTCAGTGAAGAGGTCATGACAGCTTAAGCAGGGTCATTCTGCAGATGTTGCCGTGGAAACCGCCTCCGTGTTTACTGTAATCCCTGAGAAGGACGTGACTCCGATTATGGAAAAGGCATGGACACAATCACATTTTTTTAATCTTTTCATTCAAAGTCTTTGTTTAACTAGAACTTTTTTCAGGAATTAGCTGAATGTTTCCTGCAGATGTAAAACGGCAGGATTGAAGCTTCAGTTTCATTTAGACTCCAAACAGAACTCTTCAGAAGATGCAAAGCCAGCAGAATGCGTGAGTCCAGATATTATAATCCACAACTGAAGTAAATCTATGAAAGCAGATTTCCTGGAGGTCACTGCTCACCTGGGAAGCAGCAGATTACAGCAGAGTTCAGATGAGGAAAGAAAGACAAAAAACCAGGAAAGGCTGCAGAACCACTCGCATAAAGATTATTTAACTGATTATTTAACCTGCCAGACTGGAATAAATTACATTGAAATTCCTAATAACTGTGTCTCATTATTTCTGGTGTCTCCTCATAGATGGTACAGAACATCATCCTTCACAGAAACTCAGAGTTCAACCAGAAATTGTGACGTGTGAGAAGCTCTGGTTATATTTAGCACCTTCCAGGAGCTATTTTAAGAAGAAATCACTATTTCTGGAAGCTTTTGGAAGAGCGATAAAGCAAAAAGAGAAGATCAAACGTTCTCTGATCTGCTCAGTTTAAAGAAGTGGCATCCTTAAATGACCAAGAGGAAATCTGGTCTAAACTTCATCAAGTTCTGTACAAATGAAAAGTTAATGGATTCAGAATTTACATCCCACCAGACTGAAATTAGAAGAACTGGGACAAAAGTTTATGAAACAGAAATGAAAAGAAATAAGATTATGATGGGAATCCAGAGGAAATTTGAGGTTTAGCCCTTAAACAACTGAGGCGTCGTCTGTGACGCTTAAACAAAAAACTTTTAACTTATTGTAACTTTTCATGGAGCCGCCTTTCTCCTTCAGAATCTGATTAAATTATTGTGTAACGGTTACCAAGCTACTACTTAAGTTGGCAAATTTAAGCTATTTTTCAGTTCTTTAGGCTGTTTTGGAATTAAGATAACATTTCAGCTACTAGTTTTTTTTTTGACTATTTTAGAGTTTTTCAGTTTTTTAGTCTAATAGCAAACATTTTAGCTACATACGCTAGCTGTTTTAGCTAATCTAGTTTTTTTTCTTTAAGGCAATTTTGGAGTTTAGCTAATATTTCAGCTACATGCCAGGTGTTTTGGCTAATTTGACCATTTTACCAGTTTTTAAGGATAATTTCGTATTTAGCTAACATTTTAGCAAGCTTTTCTTCAAAATACCGTAACTTTTCAACCATGCCACACAATTCCCCTGGAATTCACTTGATCGTGCTAAGGATTAAAAACCAATAGTAAATCAAAGTACATAAACATTGGAGCTCAGGTGTAAAAAGGTTAATCCAGATGTTTCCAGGACATTTTGAAGCAGCAGAGATCTGCTGGCAGGAAAGTTTCAACAGATTAACACCCCCGTCCCTCAACACACACATCATGATGCTACCGCCACCATGCTTTCAAACATTCTCTTCAAGTGAAGGTTGACCTCTTCCATTTGAAAATCTTCATGATTTTTAGACATGGGATGATGAGACTGACATCAAACTAGGGTTGATGGTGGTTGTATGTGATGGTTGTCATGTTTGAGGCTCCTTCTCTTGCTCCGTGATGATGACCTTGACCCTTCCAGACAATGTACAGATTTTTTTTTTTTTTTCGTTCATTGGGGTCCACATCTCAAGACTCCAAAGCAGAATATTTGATCCGCTCCTTGAACGGGCTCCTGGTGGCAGTAAATGTTGTTTTATCAGTGCGGCTGCGCAGAAGTTCATTATTTTTCAAACGTCTCAAGTTTCATCAAACAAGCCGCTTGACCACGTGGGTCCCGACGCTTCCTCACACTCACGTCGCAGTTTTCTGTCAAATTAAAGTGAAACAGGTTAAAGTTTCACCAGATCCAGAGGACGGTCCGTCTGTTCGGACAGAGTGGAGAGCCGCAAAGAGCGCACGCGCGCGCGCAGAACCCGGTCAAAGTCCGGCGGGATCGTACCTGTGAGCGGGTCGAAGGAGCGGTCCAGCTCCCTGGACTCCGACAGACTCTGGTCCTGGCTCCTGGACTTCATCGCTGCTCCTCCTGGGCGCGCTCGGTCTGCGCGTCACGGAGAGGTGGCTCCTCTGCGCTCCAGCCTCTGTTTGCGCCTCGCTTTTGAGAGAGGAGCGCGCGCAGGGCGACGCACGCGCAGGGAGCCAAATTTCAAGTGTTCCTGACGCAGGATGATGAAGATGATGAGGAGAAAGGCGGGAGCAGGTCAGAATGTGGCCGTGATCCGGGTCTACTGATGGAATGCGTCGGTCCGGCTCGGTTGAAGACCAGTTACAGTAAAATTACCTCTTCTTCAGATGATTGTGTTTTCCCTCAAGAGATCCAAGAGATGGAAGTTCACGTGTATGGAGGGAAAATAGCATCACCCCAATTTGCGCACGCGTAATTCTTGATTTGTGAATAACTTTGGATTTGTGTGCGCCTGACTCTTGAATCATACTTGTGCAATATATTTTGCCCATAAAATTATGAAATTGAAAAAAGTACAAAATAAAGTTTACACACGGAAAAGTTAAAATTACACCAGCTTCAAACTAGCTGTACATACAAATATTTAAAAACTACATATAAATCATCTTTATACACACAAAAAACCTCAGTTATGCACAAATCTAATGTGAGTCTCTTCATTTCTTCCAGATTCGTCCATAAGTGAGTGATGCGTTTAAATGCTGTTAGAATGCTGGGTCATCAGAGTTTATTTGCAGCCGCTTTGAACTCAGATTGTTGAACATATTCACAATCTTAGTTCAACGCAGCTGATAAGAAAACTCTAATAAACCAGCATTCTAGCAGCATTTAAATGCATCACTTATTGGATGAATCTTGGAGACGTTACAGGAGTCTCACACCAGATTTGTGTATAAATGTGGTTTTGTGTGTGTGTAACAAGGAATGTGTGCATGTAGTTACTTTCAAGTTGTTGAAATTTTATGTGTGCATGTTTAAATTGTATTTAACATTTTTTAATTTTATAATTTTAGCTCTTATGCACCTAATGTATTGTATGAATTACAAATCATCCAAAGTCACGCAGAAATCAGGGATCACATGCGCACAAATCTAAAGTTACACACAAATCAAGAATTATGCACTCACAAATCCAAAGTTACGCACAAATCTGAGTGAGTCTATTTTTTTCTCCATGCACGGAGCTCTGATTTCCTCCTCTCTCAGATCATATTAACATCCCTTAAAGTTTATCTCAAACTCATATTTAAAAAAAAAAAAGTTTCAAGTAGTTGGCTCTGACCCCGCCCCCACACCTCCACCCTGAACAGCTAAATTCCGGAAACTTTCCCAGGTCTGTGGCTGGTTGTTCTCTTTTCTTTTCAGAACCTTTTGGACAGATTCAGTCTGTGTTTCTGGTCCTCTCAGAGGTGGACTGCAGCCGAACCCAAAGTTCTCATGAACTCATCCCCTCATCATCACACTCCCTCCTCCACCTCTTATTTTGAATCAAGATATAACAAACTCTTCCTCTTCTGTCTCAGAAATCCAGAGTTTTGTAGATGATCCAGATGTTTCTTTGTGTTCTTGTTGCTCAGCAGAGTTCTCCTCTTAGAACCCATGAAGTCTTGATGATGATGGTTCTCCGGAGTCCTAAAGCTGCAGGAACGTCTGCAAGTCTTCCATCAGTTCTGAGTTGATGGTGGTACACTGAACACGAGAACACATCAAGTTTGATGGGAGGTTCTGCAGACCGGAGTCATGTCTGCACGGTTCTTGTGTTTGTTTCTGGTTCCGTGTCTTTAAAAGATTTATTTGAAGGTTAAACCATTTTACAAGTTTACAGTTCAGATGATTCACGATCTCCTCCTCAAGACTTTTTCATTTATAAAAATTAAAGGATATTTAATTCTTTCAAGGAGAAAAACTGTTGTAAATTGCTAAAATATGCACCCAATAATTGCAGAAAGTCAGATTCCACAAAAAAAGTTAAATGCAAATTTAAAAAAAAGGAAGACAAGAAAGCTATTTTAAAGAAAAAGGATTTAGTTTTTGTTTTGTGTTCCTTTTTTCTAAATAAAATCCAGATCCTGAAAGAGCCTCATACAGCAGGAAGGAACTCCTAGAGAAAACGTCCCATCTATGCTGCCGTTCACCCCCAGAGAAGCTGCAACAGCATCAGTCCTGACTTCAGCTCTGCTGTGATTTCCGAGCGTCTCTCCGTGATGAAGAACTACAGCTGGAAAACGAACTTTATTTAAAAAAGGATCATAAATACACTCACAGGAGTCAAAGGAGACAGAAAGCCCAGAACTTCCAGAAGCAGCTGATCAAACAAGAATCATCAGTGGAACTTTTTCCAAACGCAGCAGCGATGAAGAGGACTCCTCATCTTCAGCACATTCAGAGAGTTTGTTAGGATTGTTCATGAAGACGTTAGTAACAGATCACTAAACTCTACCTCCATCACTCACAGCAGCACAAACACCTGACACCTGAATTCAGAGGATTTAAGGTCACACGCTCCTGTGGGCGGAGTCACAGGAAAGCTTCTGCTGTAACTGTCAGACCAACAAATACTGTTTTAAAGCTAAAGTGTTCTCGGGTCGGTTCCCCGTCCGGCCGCTGCACCACCTGATCCTCCAGAAGAGACGGCGTCCGTTCCGGCTCCACAGTTCAGACGGAGGCTGAGAGTTTTATGGAAGAACAGCCAGGAAACCGGCCGAAGAGTTGGTGTGCATGTCCACGTGCACGAGGAGGTGTCAGTGTGGGGCGGCAGGGATGATGGGGAGTGAGGGGCTTCAGGAGATGGTGGAGAACTCCTTCAGCAGGACGTCCTGACTCAGCGTGTTCAGGGAGACGTTCTTCCTCACGTTCAGGCTGATGGAGCGAACCTGCAGACAAAGACCAGGGTGAGCGGGAGACACGCCCACTCACACGTGCACGCTCCTCACTCATGAACACTTCTGACATGTGCATGTCCCTCACTCGTGCACACCTTTGACTTGTTAAAGTCCCATTAATTATCACACACCTAGGTGTGTGAACTTTGACCCATCCTCTGGGGGAGCGGTGAGCTGCAGACACAGCTGCGCTCGGGAACCATTTAATCCAACCCCGTAATGCAGAGGGTCAGGGACGGAGGCATTGGGTCCCATTTTTAGAGTCTTTGGTATGACTCGGCCTGGATTTGAACAAACGACCTTCCAATCTCAGGGTGGACACTCTACCACAAGGCCACTGAGCTTGTGCATGTCCCCTACTTGTGCACGCTCCTCTCTAGTGAATGTCCCACAATTGTGCATGGCCCCTTACTCGTGCACCCCCTGACTTTTCCCTCCCTCACTCGTGCACAGCCCTAAATTGTGCACGCCCCTGCCCCTCCTCCCTGACATGTGACACACACATCACTAGTGCATGGCCCTTACTCGTTCGTGGTCCTCACTCGTGCACACCTTCAATCGAGCACGCTCCTCACTTATGCACTTTCCTTACTCGTGCACGCCCCTAACTTGTTCATACCTCTGACACGTGCACGCCCCTCACTAGTGCACACCCTTAACTTGTGCACGCTGCTCACTCATTCACACCCCTGACATAATCATGCCTCTCACTCGTGCACATCTCTGACTTGTGCACACACCACACTAGTGCACACCATGACGTGCAAGGCCCTCACTCGTGCACACCACAACACATTCAGGCCACTCACGTGTGTTCAGTTCTGCACACTTGTGGCAGGTACACGCCCCGCACTCGTGCACACCCCTGCCACGTGCATGTCCTTCTCATTTGCACTCTTCTAACATGCACAATCCTTTTGACATGTGTTCACCCAGCACATGTGCACGCTTCTATCAGAGGCACACGCCATCCACGTGGACACTTGTGACGTGTGCAAGTCCCTTGCAGGTGCAGACACGCTTCTAGCGGAGCCACGCCCCCAACGACTGAATCCACCAACGATTTGTTCCATGTCTGATTTAACTTCAAATCTTCATCTCAGTTTAACATCAACACTGACTTAATTTGATTAAAAAAACATTTTGGCAAAAGCAGGAATTATTACATTAAAACTCAAAGAGAACCCAAAGAAATTTAAAACCAATTTTAATTTCCTTCAAATTGATTTTTTATATTTGTTTTGTGAAGGCTTTCTTGAGACATGAAGGAGTGGCTGATTTCAGAGATCCTCTGAAGTGTCCTGCTTCTTACCAGCTCCTTGAAGAAGGCCGCCTCCTTGGGCTGCTCTGAGTATCTCTCAAACTGGTCCAGACCGTCCTGCAGCTTGAGGGTCAGTGTGTCGTAGTTTGAGCGGACCACCTCCAGAACCTGAACGGATCGAACACATAAAGATGAATGATGACAGCTGAGAAGTTCATAGAGCAGCAAAAGAAGTTACTAAACTCTTAAAAGAAGTTACTAAACTCTTATTCCCAACCTTTTGTATGTGTACTGAAATAAAAATTACATGAAACCTGCTCTAAGAACGGATTAAAATTTAAGGTTCAGGCTTGGAGGCTCAACGATGATGAGGAAGAGGAGCAGCAGCTGCATCAGAACAACTGCGTTTTGATTCTCTCAAAGTAGGCGGAGCCTGGTGACGGAGCGACCCAGCAAGACGCCTGCAGTCGCAAAGCCACTGTTTCTGACTCCACATGTCCTGGTTATTAAGATGAAAAAAGGACTTTGCAGAAGAGCTGTGGACCTTTCTGTCAGTTTAACCTGAACTTTGATTTTTTTTTATAAACAATCTCTCATTGTTCTGCTTGGTTGGTGTTCCTAAAGCAGATGTTAAAACAGAAATGCTTTTCCTGAAGGCAAGTGATCAGAAATTCTCTGATTTGAGTTTCTTTGATCAATCATCCATGGTGGACTTTCAGATGATGCAGTTTTTTCCTGAACCTGCACGTTCTTCCCAAGCTCCAGAGGTTTGCTTTGTTACCTAAAAAATTTATGAGGTTTCCTTTTGAAATGGCAGCAGTCATTACAGAGCGCAGCCTCAGCCAGAGATCTGCTGTAGGCTTTAGGAGCGCGCGAGGAGGCGGGAGGCTCACCTGCTCCTCCGACAGCTGCGAGATGTGGTTGACGGCGGCGTACGACTCGATCTTGGGATTAAAATGGTTGATGATGGCCCTTAAAGATGAGAAAAACAATAACAAGAACATGATGACACTTTAGGACCCTAATGGAAATCGTTTGAAAGGTCAGTCCTGATGAGAAACGACTGCCAACATGCAAAAAAGAGCAAGTTGGTTCTGCTGTTGGTGCAAAGCAGGAAACCTCTGAGGAGAACGGGCATGCAGAAGGAACAGCAGATACTGAATGAAATCTTTTAGGCTTTAATGTTTATATTCTCTCCATTAATCCTGTGTGCGTCTTTACCGGATGTTCACGAGGGCGTGCGTGACTTTACTGGCTGCTTCCTTCCACTGCCCGGCGTTGGTGGACACTCTCAGAACTGAGGACAGAAGATCAACCGGACCGTTGGCTCTGTCTGCTCAGGAAAACTCCCAGCATGCACTGGTGCACCTTTATGTCTCCGTATGGATGTGCTGTCAAACGTACCCATGCAGTAGAGGTTGTCAAAGACTTGGTGCATTCGTACGATTTCGTAATACAGCTCGTCGTAGCTGTTGGAGGTGGGCAGGAAGGTGTCGCCGTAGGTTATGAACATGTTGAAGAGGTTCACGATCTGGTGGAAGACACACAGCGGGAGAAGTTCAGTGGAACCGAACATGACACGAGCTGAGGAAAAAGACCAACTCCTTTAGTGAAAATAACACCAACGTGATGAAACAGAAGTTCGAAAACAAACAAACTGGAGTCACTTCCAGCGCTGCTGATGTGAACAGCTCAGGCGAGTTTCTGAACCCTGTTGGAGACTCAAATGGCTTTTGATCTAAAAAAAGTTCAACCCGACTCCCTCAGAGGAAAGTTCCCACCATCACTGGCAGGCCTCATAGAAACACTCTTTTAGGTTTAGTTTCCAGTATAGATGTGAATGCAAGTATGAGAATTACAATCCCAATTAGTCCTGGACGATATAGAAAAAATTGTGTATCACGATAAAAATTATTTTATACTACAATGAAATATATCACGATATACCACAATAATGTATATTTACTCTTATTCTCTGGAAAAAAAGACAAAAATGGTAATTTCTTACTTTTCTCTGACTTTACTTCTTAAGTAACATGTGAGTGAATAGTCACAAATAAACATTTTTTTAAGTTTCTTAAGAGAAAAACAATTTTGCACAAAAGTTCAGCAATAAATTTCAACAAATAAAAACGATTGAAACGAAATAGCACGCCCACTCGATATGTATCGTCATTAGGGCTGGGCTGATAAAATCAATTTGGATCGATTTAAGCTTAATAATTCAATTATCAATGCATAAAAATAGAGATTAATTTAGCACATAAAGCTACTAGCTTGATGCTAACGTTTAATGGGATTTTCCATGAGATGGCTACTGCTAATTCTCGGTCGACGTAAACACACATTTTGACTAAATGAACATCTTTATAAACTCACAGACATGAATTTTCCAAACTCTTTTAAAGAAATATTTTTTAAAGTAACCATTTGTGGTATAAAACATTGTTTTTTGCTCATACTTTCTTCTTCTACTGGAATATAGTGTAATGCTAAAGCGCGATTGCCACCTAGTGGCCAAACTGAAACTCCCTCCAGGAGAAGCAGAACAATGTTTACAATGTCAATGATCTGAACAATTTTGTTAGAGCTTCTCCTTTAGAGAATCCATGTAATATAAATATATTCAAAACATATATAGATTAATGTATTTCTAAACAAAAGTCTAAAAGTATAAACTCAAATTTGAATTGAAGTGAAAGAATAAAAGAAAATTGGAATCGATCCAGGCTGTTGTGAATCGAATCAAATCATTTCTGGAAATAGTTGATACTCAGCCCTAATCGTCATATCTCCCAGCACTACTCCCAATATTTTAACAAAATACCTGAAGGACTCTATTAGAACCCAAACAGACAGTAAAGCAGCCGCATGGCGTGACGGAAACCAGCTTGATTCCTACAGACGTGAGCAGAAACGCCTCCAAGACGCTGCAGACTGAAACGAGTCCAAATGAAACCCAGCTGGAACAGTTTGATGAAAATTTAAAGCCCGTCAGGAAACATTCATCTACTGCAACCAACCAACACCCCACCCCCACCTTCACCTTCACATATGTAGAATAAAAGAGACGTGTTCCACTGAAGTATCAAATCACACAAATACATGGAAAAATGGCTGACGTTTAATCTCCCAAACACGAGTTCTGCTGATGAAAAAACACTTCAATGAACAACCATGACCAGCTTTTACTTGTTATAAAAACAGAAATGATTCAAACAAACCCAACCTTGTGAGACCTCGTGAGTCACTTGTGATGATGATGAAGAAGAAAAACTGCTAGCCTTCACCCTCCATGAGGAGTTTTAGAACCTTCTTCAGCTCTCATGTTACCATCTTTGTTTAGTTCACTTCCTCTAACAGACTCTGCAGCGTTCATAATAGAGTGAACCGTACATCTGCAGTGAACAGAGACCCTCATCCTGAAGAGGACCAGAGTTCAAACCAGGAGGAGCATCAGTGGAAGCTCCGCTTTCTTACCAGTAAAGCCAGATGGAAGATGTTGTGCTTGGACAGCAGCGACGTCTCATTCGACATCAGGAACTTCAGCAGGTTGATGAGAGCTGCGCAGAGACAAACATAACTGCATGAAAAGTTGACCCCGCCTCCACCGAGTCTACAGCAGTAAAATAAGGACCTCTAGATTCATTTGGTCTTCTTCTATGAGAGAGTGAAGAGAGTCAGGGACCTTCAGGTGACAGGACTGACACGACAGTCTGCAGACTAAAGTCAGGACCTCTATGATATTGATCCTACGGATTATAGTTCTCCAGTTTCCTCCAGAGGGGAAGCTTTCAGTTTGCTTAAGAACACTAGAAACACCTTCACAACCTTTCTGAAAGGACAATGGCCCCCACCTTAAAAAGAACCAACAGCAGGTCCTGTCTAAATGGAAGAAGTGAGCACTGATGTGCTTGTCAAAACATACCAGGATGTTTGACGTCTGTTTACACTATTTACTAAATTTATGACCAAAACACAACCTGATCTCTATGGAGCCAAATCAGGGCCATGCATATTTGAAACCCAAATGAAACATTTGAAAAAAAATATTTGTGTTCGGCCAAAAAAAAAAGTAAAATGTCCAAAGAAATAAACTTAACTATTTTCAGCTTCAAATGTTCTGATTTTTAAAAACTCAAAATTTCAAAACTTTTTTTTCAGTTTTAACTCTTTTTTTTGTGTGTTTGTTTTTTTAAATCTGAAAATTTCCGTTTCAAAACTTTTGGCCCCAATCAAGATCGATGAGGGCGGTAACTTCAGTCCTGGTGCATTCACTGACTCTGAGAACTGTGGTAATAATTACTGTCAGAAAATGGCTGTTTAGTCTGTAATATCATAGTCTGAAATTGTCCAGACAGTTTTATCGCGTATACACCACACGTCCAAAACGCTGTTCTAACCCGTTCAAAGCGCCATCTTGTAGTGTTAGGTACAGACACTGCAGGCTAGAACGGTGTTATGTCAGCATAGTACAATTTAATAATTTTAATAATATTATTTAATAATAATAAGTAGTTTGTGGTCAATATTTTTGGGATTTCTCTGAAAAGTGTTTCTATTGTTTTACTTAGAGTTCACTTAACCGGTTCTTTTTTTTGTTTTTTTCTTCTTTATTGTTAGAAGTGGTTCTTAGTGGTTTAAAAAGTAAAGGCTATATCTGATATAAGAAAACTTGATAAAGCCACCTTTTTTGTTGTATTTGGATCTTTTACTGCACCACAATATCACAAACTTTAGAGAAAATAAGAGACTCCACACAGTAATTGATATGTAGATCAATTAGCTTAAGTAATTACAGGTCACAATTATTAGCTGTATAAATAAAATGAATCACATGACAGCACAAATAAAAAAATGTCAAACTATTTTCAATGTAAGGACATATTTTGGTCAAATTAAAGTGTCTCATCTGCTGAATGTTTTTCCTCTTAAGTTCTGACAGAACTGTGTTCACATCCACCAATAAAAAGAAACACATTGCTGTTTAAATAGTGTAAAAAAACTGTCAACATCTGACTGTAAAACATCAGGGAAACTGCACTACTGTCGAGTCTGAACACCTGATCTCAAGACCCTTCAGGTTCTGACGGTTACCTGACCAAAGCTCCCTCCAGGTGTAGTGTAATCGGATTCTGCATTTCTTCTGGTAACAAAGCAGTTTGTGGATGATCTGCACGCAGCGTCTAACCAAAGAACAGCAATAAATAATTAAGAAAGAATGACTTGAAGCTATGCTCAAAGGAGTAGGACAGTGCTGCACTCACAAATACAAGTCAAAGGGGAAATCCTTCATCATGTGAGTGACGACGAACTCCACCATCAGGTCTAGAAAAGGACGAAGAGCAAGGATTACATGGGGTAACAGAAATTTAGTTGGAACATTTCTGAAGATGTCAGGAATAAAGCCATCCCATATGAAAAACTGACTGTTTTCAGACGTGTTCACATATTAGAGTTTATTGATTGTTTTGGTGTCTCAGTGTTGGTGGGTCAGTTTTCATACCTAGAACAGCACAAACCAGCGGCCTTGACGGGATGTTTTTGCCCACCGCTTTTTTTCTGTGTCTCATGGGCTGCAAAACAGAAAAAAAAAAAAAAAAACGGTAAAAGAGAAAAAAAAGGCAACATGGCAGTCACTACCTGGATTTAAGAAAACAGAGTCGGGAAGAACCTCAAGTTGGATCATTAGAACATGGAATTATGGGATCATTATGGGATCCTAACCGGAGAGAGGAGCTTCTTAATTCTTCAAAACGAAAGATGCAAGCAAAAAAACGGCAGAGGACGCTAAAATGATCACTGATGTTCAAAATAAAATCAGTGTGGAGCATTATGAAACTTGTCTGACAGAAAAAGGGCTGCAGTTTGAACCCTGGATCAGTGGAGGAAGGTCTAGAGTTTCTTCCATAATGATGGAAACAACAGGTAAGAGGAGAGGAGGACGGAGGGATGAATTCATCATGTCAGAGCCCACTAAACGAGCCTGTGGGGGCGTGGCTAGTCAATCAACTACCTGGATAAATGAAAGGCGCGACATACACGGAGGTTCGTTCCCAGATCGTCAACATCTCAGAGAGAAATGACTCTAGGTAGGAAAAGCTTAGACTGCAGAAAGCTTACAAACTGAAACTACAATGGTAAAGAAAGATGATCCGAACAAAGCTTTAATAAGAGAGAGAGAGACTGAGTCTCACAGACAAACACCAGAGGGTAGATCTTTAACATATTTCCATTCAAGTTGCTTTAGCAGCACTCCATGTTTCATTTCCAGTATGCATGTGTAATAAAGAGTGTTGCACTGACAAAAAATGACATGTTTATGGAGAGAAAGTAGACTCATCCAATTATACAATTATGCGTAACAGGTGACTAGTGTTTACTTTTTAAATATTTGCGTGTTTAGTCGAGCTGTTTTAATTTTAAGTTGTGCGTGTGTAAACTGTATTTTGTTTTTTTTTTTTTATTTAGCCATGTTTGAACATGTGAAAACACAATTGAAAGTATGAGTTTACTGTCTTTCTACACATGTTCGTGTCATGAAAGTCAATTATAAGAAAATCCCAAATATGGCTGACAGGTTAGGAAGCATTTCTGTACGTTTCTGTCACTTTAGTGAAACTGCTGCTCACTCACCATTCTGTGGAGCGTGACTCTGAAGTTCATGTTGTCATCGTGGAGAAAGGCGTCTGCATACTGGTCCTAAAACCAAAGCAAAAACAAAAAGCTGCTCAGACTGAAGGAGCACGGATGCTGGCGACCTGCAGACGCTCGCACCTCCGCGATGCAGGTGAGGATGATCAGGCACAGTCTGGCGCTGTTGAGGCGATGCTCATCTGCAACACACACAGAACACTGAGCCTCTGCCGTGCTGACCACAACAACCAGACTGCAGAAGACCCTCTGAAGCAGAAACGTCATCACGAGCGACACCGTCAGAGAGGAGGACAGCTCCTCTCACCTTTAGTGTCCTGCATCACGATGGAGGCGTACTTGAGGAAGGTGATGAGGAGGTTGCTCGTCTGCAGGTTTGGGTCTAAAGGCAGCTCCGGGTTGTTGATCACTGAGAGATAAACATGAAAATCAGATTTAAGATAAACAAAACCACCAGAGGTCCAAGACAGGATCTTTGAATGCCAAAGTTTCACAGATATTTTAGTTAAAAAGATAGTTACTTAAAATAGGAGGAAGTTTTTCTTTCTTTATTAAAGAGATTTACTGAGATTTCAGCTCCGTCCCACAGCTGCCATGCTGGAGTTTGTTTCTAGCAGAACTGCGAGAGGTCAATCCACAACATTTTCTAATCGGCCAATAAGATAATTCCCTTTCAGGCATTAATCTGCTCATGCAAATTTTAAGGTGATTTTGTTAGAGATCCCTAAATGAAACAACTAAAGCAGAGGTCTGAAACCCACGGCTCCAGAGCCACATGAGGCTTTTTACCTCTCCATTGTTGCTTTTTTCTTACAGAAAAATAGAAAAAAAGTTTCTAAATGTTATAAAGTAACTATAAAGTAAGAAGTGAGAGAAAGTAGTAAAAGTCAAGTAACTCAAACTTCACTCATTTACAAACAGTTGAAGGACAGTGCGTATCACAAGTCAAATTAAAACATTTCGACATATTTTGTGTGTCCTGTACAAAAATAAATAAATCAATTGACGTCAATAGACTTACTTTTTTTTGCACTATACAATATTTTGCAAAATAACTGGTATAGAAATACATAAAAAGTAGGAAGTAGCAAAAAAAAAAAACATATATTACAGCCTCTAATCGACATAAAAATACAATTATACAAATCTATACATTCACAATTTTACATTTTACACATCTTTAAAAAACAAAAAAATACATTTGCATTTCATAATAAAATCATTTTATTATCAGGGATTGCCTTGAACTTTTTACTAAAAGAAGTGTCCGATTGACCATTCATGGCCAGACGGGAAAATTGACTCCACATTTCTGGCAGAGATTCACCAACAACAGTGAAATTAACTATTTTATTTAATTACTGCTGACATTACACTTGCTACTTATAGTTTTGCTTTATTGAGATGATCATATGTGACAGGGTGGCTTTTATTTTGAAAGGAACTTATACCTAAAGTTAAAAAAAAAGGTATTTTCTTTTAACGTTTGTGCTTTATTCATGCAAAATGAACAACAGTTAATTTATGTTCATCATAATGGTAACAATAGTATAAATACAAATGTGTGTCTTATTTTATTTAAAGGGTGAAGAAAGACTTTGTGGCTCCTACTGTAGTCAATGAGAAATCCTCTTTCAGAGTTGAAGGTTGCAGACCCCGGAACTAAAAAGTTGATTTTAGACTGAAATTGAACTGTTCTTATGCTAAAAACCTCCCTAAAACAGAGGCGGAGAAAAGCTTTGTTCTCTCATCAGCAAAAGTCACTCGTTTGCCCCTTTGCTGCAGCTGCCGTGTGACAGTGAGCACAGAAGCCCTCTCTCATGGATAAATGATGAGAAGTCGATCCCTCCCAGATCAGACCTCAGATGACAGATCATTTAGTGAGGCTCCACAGCAAACTTAAATCTGTGATCCTGTTTACTCGAAACAGCACAGAGGCCTGAAACCTTAAAAAAAAAAAAAAACGAGTGCGAGCAGCTCACATGCAGCACGTGCGTCCGCATTTCAGCTGCAGCTTAATATTTTATAGACAAAAATGCTCTTATGGAGGCAGAGATGGAAACATGAAGCTTTTAACATCTACAGGGCTTTTGCATGCTAAATGATCACAACTATGTACACCTTCCAGTAAATCTGCTGTGACAACCATGACGCCCCTGCCAAGGAGGGACTCGCTCATACCTGGAGTATATCTGGTGAACATTGAAGGTGTTTGGGAGGAACGTGAGTGCCTTATCGCTTCATTATCAACGGAAAGCTGCTGGGCTTCCTGTGGTTCTGTGAATCGTTTCATTTAGAGGTTTAGATTTGGCTACATGGAAAATTAAAGGGAAGCAAAACAACAAAAACGCTAAACAAGAAGGTTTTTGGTTTGTTCTTCTCACAATAAAGGACATATATAGAAGAATTTAAGATTAAAACCACATTTCTGAGTATTTCTTTATTCAAAACCTGATGAATCAGGGGTTGTTTGAAAAAGCCCTTAGTTGTGATGCAGCAGCAGAAATGGGCGGGCCACAGTCTCCCTGCTCCGCCCCATTCTGATGCATCCACTTGCAGACAAATAGATCCATGAACGTCTTTGTTTTCCTCTTCTGAGCTGGAATCTGGATCAAAACTAAATAGCTGGATAGGGTTTTTATTGCTCGCCATTTTTTTGCACCGCTAATGTTAGCTTTGGGGTGTGAAGGGCTGTAAGCTAGTGGGATAGAGTGTGAACCAAGGGATGATGGGATATCGGTGGAGGATGGCAAACTATAGCGTTTTAGAGCCTCTTCAAACAAAAATAAAAGATCGAATCTTGGTGAGAAGCCATTGAAAATTAATCGCAGGACTAAATTTTGCAAAATCGATATTAAATCTATGCAAAACACACATCATAACCATCATTAGCTTTAAACTAACCAAAAGTCACAACTTTGTTCAACTTTACTACACTCTGACTCCACATAAAATAAAGTAACAACCAATCGACTATTAAAATAGTCGATTAGTCGTCGACTGATCGTGGCAGCCCTATCCATAATAATTAAAAGACCGCTGAAGATCAAAAGATGGTGATTCCTTCATCCTTTCACATAACTGCTTCTAACCTGTCTGCTCAACTGTTCTTTTATCTTTTCAAAATAAAATTGGAAAAAATAAACAATTATCAAGTAGTTTAACCCTAGAGCACAATCGTTGGGGGATTTTCCCCCGAGCAAAAGTATTTACATTATTTTAAATTTGTTGCACTTTTTGAGTGTTCCGGTCTCTACAGAAACAGCCTCACTCGGCATGCTTGCACTGCCCCGCCCACCCTTTCAGAAAGGCCAGAGTGATGTCACAACCTTCCAAGATGGCGACGGCTGAAAAAGTGGCTCCAAAACTGCTTCAACAAGCAGAGGTGACCGCTCCGTCGCACACGTCTGTGGTTTTTCACCCGAGGTAAAAACAAAAAGCCGGTACAGAGGCAGGTTGTGGCTTACCATCAAGGGAGGGCGGCGTTGTGCCAAGAGGTGTTGTGGGTGTGGTTGGAGTTGGGGTGGGCGGGGCAGGTACAATGTCAATCTCAGGGTGGCTCTGTTGAGGAAATAAAAGCAAATGTTGATGGTTGACTGTGTCCCTGCAGAGATCATTATTTGAAGGAACACTATTTACATTTACAAATATTTTAAAACCTGGGGGACATTGTAAAAGAGGAGAGGTCTAACTCAGACTCCATTTCAGATGATTGATCTCTTGCTGCTTCCCTAAGGAAAACTGTGCGTGAAACTGTGAACGGTTTTAGAGAACATTTTAAGTCATGCATGAGATACTCACAGCTGAGACGAGTCAGAACCGTCCTGATGCCAGATCCGGCCGTCCGGGTAATTCTATCCAATCCTCCAGATCATTTTATGTTATTGTTATATTCAGCCTGATGTTATCTTGCGCTAATTTCTAACTTGTGTAATTTAAAAAATATTTTTTTTTTATGGAGAGTAAAACATAGAAAGCTATTTAAGTTATTTAAGTTGATTTATTCTGGAATTATAGTCCTGCCTTTCTATTATTCATAATTATGTTAAAAAGTTACAGTTTTAAAGTTTTAAAATTTGGCATTCTGATAGCTTTTTGGACTATTTTGCATTTACTAAGATTTTTTGGCTGTTTTGGAGTTGGGCTAATATTTCAGATAAATGCTAGAAGTTTTGGCTGATTTCAGCTTTTTTTGTTTTTAAGCCATTTTGGAGTTTAGCTAATGTTTCAGCTACATGCTTGCTTTTTTGGCTTATTTAGGCTTTATTTTTTAGTTGTTTAGGATGTTTTGGAGTTTCGCTAATATTTCAGTTTTTAGGCTATTTAGACGTTAAGCTATTTCTTCAGCTACAAGCTAGCTGTTTTGGCTAACCTGGGTTTTTGTTTTAGTTTTTAAGCAAATTTTACGTTTAGCTAACATTTTAGCTGGCTATGAGCTTCAGCATTTTCAGCCATCAGCTGCAGTGTTTTTAACTATCAATTCAAATTCAGCTTACAGCATTCACAGTAACATTATCGTAAGTAATGCTAAATATCAAGTTCATAATTATGATAAAAGTTACGGTTTTAAAGTTTAAAAATTTAGATTTAGTGTTCAATAAATGTTTAACCCTTTTCGGCCCGCGACCTAAGGTGTTTTTAAGATTTGGGCCCCTCGTGTGATTGAGTTTGACCCCCCTGTCTTAACAACAAAACTCAGGAACACACTCCGTCTAAATGAGGCAAACCATGTAAAAACCTGATCGAGCTAAATCTAACGAAGATGAAAGAAGACTTTACCAGATAGTATAGTTTTAAAGTCATGTTTGGTTCATGCAAACAATTGAAAAACCATTAGCCTCCAACCTTACTGAACACCAAACACACAAATCTAACAACAAAACTCATCAACTATCCGCTACATTCAATTTAAAAGAAGGAAAGTTCACACAGGTTGTAGCTTTCTTTCTTTTTTTCACAGGAAAAACACACAAAGAATCCACATTTACACCAAACAGCAGAAGTCCCACCTGAGCCAAGACGGTGATGAAGTTTCTGTTCAGATGCACGGCTTCATACAGAGCCAGCAGGATCGCCTCGTTTGTTCTGCACAAAAAAGAACTTTTATGTTCAGTAACATCTAGACTTTTTCAGAAGATTTTTTCAATTATTCTGTTAGCCTATCAACTGACCCCGACCCCACATCAAGAAAAAGCTCTAAAGCACAGAAGTATACATTTGAAAGTAAGTAACGACTTTCGGTTTAAGCACGACTTTTTAATGTTATAAATAAAATATTTTTCACATTTGAATGAAGGTTCAGTGTTTTCTCTCCAACTGTCTGCTAATCTGAGCTCCTTAAACCTGGAATATGTGTTAAATGAATCAAAAATCCACAGTTTGAAGAGCTTCATGAACCCTGTGGAACATTTCTGTGCTTCATTCAATCTCAAAAGGGAATTCTTTCATGTGTTTGTGGCTACAAAGAAAGATAAGTGTTTGTCAAAACACCACACTCACTGTACTGACAGCTTCTCATCAGCGTCTGCAATAAACATGCTGCCAACCTGTGGACAGAAGAGTCAGCAAACACAGGTGGGTGTGGAAAATATTAGCAAGTCTGTTCTGAAATGAACTGTGGAAGGCTCGTACCATACTGGTGAGGGCTGAGAAGAAGCCGCCCTGGTGCTCCTCCTCTTTGTCTTTGTACTGTCTGAAACCAGAGAGAGCGCACAATAAAAAGAGGAAAGTCAGAATCCAGCAGCAGAAGTTCAGGAGTCACAAACAACACCAGAAACCTGAAGGAAAGATCTCACCTGTTATATTCAGTCAGAGCTTGATGGACGACCATTCCCATCCCCTGAGGAGGGGGCGGAGCTTCAGTCAGACTTTTGATTTTAGAACTATTGTTCTTAATGAGAAAAACAAACTTACATCTAATGTTGGCTCATCGTCCACGATGGACAGTTTTACAATGTACGGATTCACAGACTGAAAAGAAAAACAAAAAAGACGTTACTACTCAAATGGTAATGGCACCAAATGTCCAGAGATGTCACATTTAGATCTGAGGCTAAACCTGTGAGGCTTTCCCCAGAAAAACAGTTGTTTTCATCAAAAATACAAGCACAGGCCACCCCTTCACAAATGACTAAAACGCACCTCATACTTTCTGTAGTTTACAAGCAGGGCCAGAAGAACGACGGCGTCGTACCCGTGCTGCCCCCTGCTGGAGGAATCTGACAGGATCTGTGCAGGACAGAAAAGATCGACTAAAGCTGAGAGGATGTATGAACATAAACAAACAAACCAGAAAGATTTTCCTCACATACCTGCAGAATGGCTTCAAAGATGCTGTTGATCATCACATATTCCAGTATGGTGTTCTGGCTGATGTTGTCCGTTACCTGCAGACCAGTTTCAGCAAAATCAGTTGGTTTAATTCCTCCACTCAACCACTCGGTAAAGTTTTTCATCTTAGTAGTTAAATCGAAGCAACTTAACATACAACACAAAACAAAAAGCATCTTGTTAGGATGGAGCAACTTTTTAATACAATTTATCTTAGATTAATTCATTTTTTAACCTGTATTTAAACATATAAAGAAATGTGCTTCACAGTGAGATATTATTTGCTTTTTTACAAGTGGAAAAATAATTCTGTTTTAGAGTTTGGTCATTCTGGGGGAAAATCAAAACTCCCACTCAGCTTTAGCCCGTCTTCTTCTAAGCTAAGACGCAAGAATCAGGACAGTTCTGGGATGAGGAGCGCTCTGGAACCAGTTCCGTCACAGGAGTCTTTGCATTAGTGTTCCTGCTCTTCACCTTTTGTGGTTTGACTGTTTCACAGATTTTTTTTAGTGTCACTGCGAATACTTTTTATCTATTTTAACCTGATTGGTTGATGATCTTGTCTATTAATCTCTCAAGTGAAATCCTACAGAGTAAATTGTGTCTTAAGCATTTGAGTAGAGCAGCACTGGAGCTTACAGTCCAATTCTAAGCTGAAGGCAGAACCAGAACATTTACAACAGCTCGGAGAGAGCAGCTGGGATTTCCCTGTTTATCCCGGTTTGTGTTTTCTCACCGTCACCAAACACAGCAGCAGTTTGAGACAGAGGCTCTTCAGGCTCTCTGAGCCGTCTCCACAGAGAAGACTGTCCAAGCTCTCCATCAGGTCCTGAGGCAAGAAAGACACCCAGTCAAAAGGATGGAAAACGGCTTCTATCAAATCTTTTCTGCCTCCAAATCACCACAGACCTTCATTCTTTGCTCGGCCTTATCAAACCCCATCAGCATGTTGATAATGTCGAAGCCGGACGCCGACTTGTTCTTCTGGTGGACTCCCCGGAAAAGCGCACAGAGAGTCTGAGGATGGAAAACACAGAGGAGAGGCTCGTCAGGTTGGTGAACGGTTGTCTTGGCACTCTGAGCTCTCACTTCCTGTCTGCGCTTGTTGTGTTCCTGTTTTTGTTCTCAGTGGGGTCGCAGGAGGCGAGGACAGACACATCACATACCTGCAGAGCGTTGACCACCTTGATCTGGTGCTCCTCTCCCAGAGCCTGAACGCAGTGGTGAAACAGAGAGTTGATGTTGTCTTGAATACACTGGACGTCCTCCCCGTCGATGCTCTCCAGTTTGGACTCCAGGTACTCCAGGTTCACCTGAGATGAAACAAAAGACATTGATTAAAATTAAAAAAAAAAAAAAACTCTGAAACTCTGAAAAAGCAGCAGTTTCTTGGAGAACTCAAACCTTCATAAGAAACAGTTCATCCCAGAAGCGAGGGTTATTCTTGGCTGGATCCTCCTTCTACATCAGACACAAGACTTCCTTAGTACCAGAACAGGCCGGCCAATCATCTGCTTCCTCTGTCGATACTTACAGCAAAAATCTCATCATACATCAGGACCACCTTTTCTTTCAGAGGTTTTTTGGAGGACGACGTCCTCCTCAGCAGTCCTGCCTTCTTCTCAACCTGGGACATCTCTGCAGAGACTGAGGGGTCAAAGGACATTTCCATTAGTTTGTGTTGCACCGGATTTCTACTAAAATAGGGCGCTGTGGTTAACGAGTTAAGAGGCTTTCTGCATAATGGAAGTCTTCATCTTTGTTTGACTTGCTTATGTTTATCTGTTGTCCCAGAAAAATTCATATCAAAAACATACAGAGCACAGATCAGTCTTATTAAAATTCTGAATGTTTAGGATAACCCCCAACTTTCTGTTCTCGTTCAGTCTCACAGCAGCTCAATGTTCGCCTTAATGTCAGCCCCCCCGCAGGCGCTTGGTTGCGCAAACAATCAAATGAGGTGTAAGTCATCTCGATCACGCCTACTTTCAAGACGATCTGCTGCAGTTCAAACCGAGCATCAGAATGAGGAAGAAAGGTGATTGAAGGGACTATTATGTGGAAGGGCCGATGGTGTTAAATGGGCTGGTCTGAGTATTTCAGAAACTGTTGGGTTCTTCACCCACAACCATCTCTAGTCTTTACAGAGAATAATCAGAAAAATAGAAAATATCCAGCAGTTGTGTGGGTAGAAATGCCTTGTTGGTGCCAGAGGAGAACGGCCAGACTGGCTACAGCTGACAGAACAAAGATCCACTGGTTACAACTAAGGTCTGCAGAAGAACATCTCTGCAAGCACAACACGTTCAACCTTTCTTCAGATGGACTACAGCAGGAGAAGACCAAACAGGTATCACTCCTGTCAGTCAAGAACAGGGAACTGAGGCTACGATTCACACAAGATCACCAAAACTAGACAATGCAAGATTGGAAAAACGTTGTCTGGTCTGATGAGTCTGCATTTCTGCTTCAACATTCAGATGTTGGGGTCAGAATTTGGCATCAACATGACAACTTGGATCCATCCTGCCTTGTATCAATGGTTCAGGCTGGTGGTGGTGGTGTCATGGTGTGGGGGACATTTTCTTGGCGCACTGGGATCCTTAGTACCAATTGAGCATGGTTACAACACCACAGTCTACATGAGTATCGTTGCTGATCATGTTGATCCCTTTATGACTACAGTGTGCCATCTTCTGATGCTACTACCAGCAGGATAAGGCTATATAACATAACACTGGAATCATCTCAGACTGGTTTCCTTAACATCAATGGTCACAATTGACCTCCACAATCACCTGATCTCATTCTTCATTGATTGGTTGATAAATACTGTAACCCAGAGTCTCAGGCTTCCTACTAGTTTTCCAGAAATCCTGTTTCATCTGCTGCTGATTACCTGAATCAGGTGTGTTTGGTTGGTAAACATGTAGGACATCGGTCCTCGAGGCCTGAATTCTGACACCTCTAGTGTAACCAATCAAGAGCTGGTTCCATTACAGGAGCAGTTTTCCCCCAGAGAGTCACAGGAAAACTAAACAGAGGCGGAACAGTTAAGAAAGCTGAGTTACAACTGTGTCTGATTTAAAATGCAGAAAGGAAAATACAATAACAGTAGATAAAAAGGTAATTAATTTCTTTAATCTATTAAAAAGAAACATTGTTTCATCACAAGAAGGTATTCTGGGATCAATTTTTAAAGAAAACAAGTGCAATTTTAAATGCAACAATATTTATCAGCCTAAGAATATAACTCTTCTTCTTTTAATGTGCAATATTAAAATGTGTTTTGAAATTAATTGAGTTAGAAAAGCTGTCATCTTTGTATTTCATTCCAAATATATGGACGGAGAAAGTCTTAATAACTTTAAACAGGTGCAAAGAAAGAGATTATGACAGCTATGTTTAAAAAAAAACATAAAAGAGATGGGATTATAAAAATTATCCTCTCTTTCAATTAAGCAAACTCTATTGATGATGTTTAATGGATTCTGTGCGTTATACTTGTGTATACAAGTGCAAATATGTCCATTTATGATGAGGATAAAGCTGCTGTTCTTTCTGTGAGACGACTTCCTGTGTCATACCTGCTGGGCTCACCTGTCAGGAGCCTGAGCAGAAATGACATTTACTCCCCAACAACAAGCGTGCAGTGAACTTATGAGGGATCAAACCAAAAACCACTTCAATGTTTATAACTTAAGGACACACACTGAAAGAAATGTCAGCTATCACTTTATCGGTTAACCACCACTTGGTTAGTAGTGGTTTAACCATCACAGGTGGACGCGAAGTTAAATGTGGCTACGTAACGAAGACGAGTATTATAATGAACTGGGGGGTGTTCAGCTGTCTGACAGACACGCGAGTTTAACGACAGTTAAAGAGCACGAACCCATCAAAGTAACAACAACATGTTAGCTTAGCGGCGCTAAGCTAATATTTATCTGAAAAGACGATAACGATGATTTTGTCTCGTTTAAGTGACAGCGGACTGACTGTGATTGATGACAAGCAAACGCTGTTTTATGGTAAAATTCAATAAAAGTGTCATTTTCTTACCGTATTTAAACAATCCAAATTTAGGGCGTAAATGTTTGATTCATGAGTCCTTCACAGTAGAACCTGCTAGCATGTTGCAGTTAGCATCCTAGCGGGCTTCCGGGTCTTAGAGCCCGCCGGTTTTAGGCGTCCTTATTTCTTCAAAGCTCAGTATGGCAAGCCAACTAAGTCCACAATCGCCAGGAAACGCGACATAAAAAACGGCTTATTGGCCATGAAAAATACCACGTTTGAAAGTAGTACACTAATTGCACTGTTTTGTGTTGTAAAAAGCTGTGTTTTCACTCGTACAAACTTCAAGTTGAAAGCACCGTTCTGGCACATTCAAAACTCTGCGTCGAAAGCAAGGTTTTGTTGTGTCCATTAACATGAAAATCAATGGACACAACAACCCCTCCCCATCTGTGTTCCAAACAGGAACCCGCGGGTTAGCAAGAAGGCCAAAGTCCCATAGACTTCCGTTGAAAAACACACAGATATTTCTCTCTCACTTTATTTGTCAGAATAATCATTCTTACTCTGATGCTTTATTCTTAACACTTTCTTTCTAATCCTTACTTCTTTTAAAGATTTTTCTTTTCTTTATCACATGTTATTCATGTTCTAAACTGACGAATCAGATGGCTCAGTAAAAGCATGTGGCTCCCTCTGGTCCCGCCGTGAACATGTAATTGACAGATTCCTCCAAGCTGCTTTCACTGAGAGGGGTGTAGGTTTCAAACTAGCCAGAAAAAGCTCACTCATGATTGACAGTACTTCCTCTAAAAATGTGACTCAGACCGACTAATCGCTGTCGAACGGTTGCAATCGTTTGCAATATGGCTGTAGACATAAAAGGAAGTGACGGCGAAGGCTCTGGCCTTATTTTGGGATGACCTAAGGTAATGAATTTCCTATGGGGGACCTCAACGCTTGTATGTCCAGTTCTTATTAAACGGCCTATGGTTGTGTCACACATGTGTGTTGAATATGCTTTGGCTTGCCAAAGTTCATAGGCTCGTGCATGTGCAGAGAGATCACTGGAAACTTGCATTTTCAGCACACTTTAGTTTACACAATGGTTTACTCTAATTTCAGTTTTATATGTTTATGCATACACTGTTATTATCTGTAGGGAAATATACATTTTTTCGGGAGCTTTAATACAATAAAAATGTTTAAAAAAGAGGAGAAAATGCTAAATCATTATAAACATAAACAAATAGCAAAGCAATACATGTATATATTTAGATTAAAAGTATTAATATTTTCCTTTTAAAGTTCCACTCTAATTACTTTTTGATCTATTGTAAAATGTTCCCTTAGCGACAGAAGTTTATTCGAAATTCATCTTTAAGTTGTGGGGGAGACTGTTGGTGTAGCCTGCCCTTACTTCCCATTATCATTCTGTTTTCTCCTGCTAGCTTATAGCTACACTCATTCCCAACCTCATATTACCAGTACAGCAAAAACGATGAGCAATCGAAATCCAAAATCCCTGAGGGTTTTCTCCCTTCCTGGTCGAATGCTTGCTGCTGGCAGATTCCTCATACGTCTCCATGTAACGATTCATTTTAGTCCTGTTTCTTTCCTTGCTGAGGTCAGACGCGTTCCCGTGTCTCTCCTCCTCTGTCCCTCCCAAAGCTTTTGTCCTGTCTCCTCCTCTGAGCCTGCATTTATTTTCCATTCTCTTGCACCCTTCTCCATTTCATACTCTGAAAATGGATTAGATGAGCTGGTCTTTGAATTCTATTGACACAATTTACTCCACGCTAAGGAACAGGACGACGGACCCCAGAGGGAACCCACGTGGCTGGATACATCAACGATGCATGGGGCCAGTGGAAACTGGTGTGTCTGTCCCACCTGTCAGTGGAAGACGTTGAAGATGTGTACCTGTTTGGATTTCTGATCATTGGATTTCTCGCAATTGGAATCGGAGGCTTTCTGACTTATCGAGCGATCTGGAAGAAGGAAACGGTGGGAGGTGAGCAGTCGGAGCTCTATGGAGAGATGCTACAGGAAGTATGGACTCTCAGGAAGAACCTCCCACAAGTTGATCAAAGGCACTGTGCTTGGCTTGTCGAAATTAGCTTGATTGAGACCCTTGAACTCGTGCGGAAAATGGATGCCAACCTGGAGCAACTTATTGCCCGAGTTGAGGAGAGACTGGGCTAAGCTGTTCACCATTGAAGACACTGATACCAGTCAAGGACACAACCAGCAAGACAAAACAACGGATGCTTCCAGAAAGAATCTGATCTAATCCGACTCCCTTGAGCTGAGAGCGCTGCCCTTGACTCTCCCAAAAATCTGCTTCTTCAAAGGGAAAAGTAGCTTTGCTGCTCGTTCCATTCTTGACGTCTGTTGCTGTGTAAACTCCACATAACTGCAGTCAACCTTGAACTGTGTGTTCACATTTCTCTTGTCAGTCTGAACCTGTTTGGGTTGTTTCTTAAACCAGTTTGGTGTGTCAGACTAAGATGTGCATTTGACAATAAATGAAATCTTAATCTAGATTGATCTTCGGTGGTCATCATTACCTTCCCTTATTTAAAGGTGACAGTAGCTCCCAGTGTGGGGCCTGACTTTACAGAAAACAGATCTTGGGGTGGGGGGGAAGACAACATTTAACTCTTTAATACTTTAGAAATAGAGAATTTTATTTTTTTAAAATCGACTACAAGTAGAAAAAAGCCTCAACAGTGAATCTAAACTGCTGTCCCCGATGATGATTAGTTAGTTTTACTATTCTAAAGTGATTTGGTGTGATTGGGTCCAATAACTTAAAAGGGGTGTTCTATGAAAAAACTTTTTGAGCTTTTAGGTGTATTACGCTTTTTCAACCTCACTATGAAGAACCCCAAAGCGGTATTTTGTTCTGTTCACGCATTTCTGAGTAATCCTCTAAAAACCTGCAGGCCCCCCCCCTACCCACAAAAACGACCGGGTCCTCACAATCTGACATCACAGAGTGAGACCGCCCCTTAAGATAAAACTCTCAAAAACAACTAATATTTTGTAAATAATTTGCTTTAGTTTTCCAAAGGTAATATATGATCATATATATGGATATAGTTTACTCTGAAAGGCGTGAGAAAATATTGCATTTGTCCCCTTAAAAAGCATTCGAAGAAAACCACAAAAATTGACGATAAAACTTGACTAAAAATTGAAAAAAGCCTGAAGAGTAAATCTAAACTGCTGGCCCTGATAGCGCTTAGTCAGTTTTACTATTCTAAGGTGATTTGGACCAGTTGGGCTCAATAATGAAAAAAATTGAAGTAAAACTATTTATAATATTCTATTTATTATTTATAATCTAAGTTTCAAAGGGCTGATGAGAAAACTCTGATGAACAAGCATTCTGCAGCATTTAAAGCATCACTTACGGATGAATTTGTGAAACATAAAGAGTCTCACCATAGATCCGTGCATAACTGAGGTTTTGTCCATGTGTAAGAGGTGATTCATTCATATTTTTTTAAAGATTTCCGTTTGTAATTAGTTTCAAGTTGTTGTAGTTTTAATTTGTGAATGTGTAAATTAATTTGTATTTTATTATTTTTTTACTTATGCACAAAACGTATTATATGGGTTACAAATCAAGAATGACGCACGCACACATCGGAGTGAGTCTATTTTCTCTCCACAGGTGTCAGTCTGGTGCAGGTTCTGCTCGGCTGGCGCTCCTCGCCGCGCGGGGGCGCTGTTGCGCAGCGTCGCCGTACAGCAGCACAGCACGAGCGAGAAAACCATGTCAGTGGGTTCGGGATGGCGACGGGTTCTGTGTGCTCGAGCCTCATCCGCCGCCTGATACCCGCCGCGCGGAAGATCACCACGAGCACACCGGTCGGGACTCCAAGCGGAGCGCGCGGCGGCACGCGGCAGATGGCTACAGGTGAGAAGCGCGCGCTGCTCGGCTGTCCAATGAAACTGCTGCCGGTCAGACTGGAGCTGATCGCCGGGGTTCCTTAAAACAAGCCCCCACTAAGCCTTTGTACCGGAAATGTCACGTGACTGTTTCAGACACCTGCAGCATGCTTAAAGTCGCGTGATCATCCCAATGTTCACCTCCATCTGAGTCTTCTATTAAAGGAAGACGATTCTATTACATCAGGAGAGCTGGAGCTGTTACATCAGATACTTTAAGACATGAGGAAGTTTTTGTCCTCTTCTTTCTGTTCATCAAATTAGATAATGGATGGAATCACTAGTTTCTATTCGAGCAGTTGTTTGATGCACTTCTCAATCCACAAACGCTGTGGTTGAATATATAAAAGGTGATCATTTCAAAGTGCTGAAGACTGAATATGCACTTGATAACACTAAAAGAAAATTCCCATGATCACAGTTTGTTTCACTTCAGTAGAAAGGAAAGTGTTTCAAGTTCAGTTTAGTGATGTTCAAGTCAAAATTAGATCTAGATTGTGTGTTTTCTTTCTGGATCACGTAACTGCATTAGATTAAAATCATGTTTTTGGTGTTCTTAACATGTTCTTGTAGATTTTTTCTCATAATAGAGGACATGTATAGAGAAAATGAAGTTTTAAATTGCATTTCTGAGTATTTATTAGCTCACTGCCCCCTCTGCACTCTGATTCATCCACTTGTAGACGATTAGATCCATGTACGTCTTTGTTTTCCTCGTCTGAGCTGGAGTTTGGCTCCAAACTGTACAGCTTCAATGATGCTCGCCATTTTGATGCACTGATAATGTTAGGTTGTAAGAAGCTAGTGGAGAGGGTGAAAACAGATGGATAATGGGAAATGAGGTCAGGTTTACTCTGCTCACAACTTTGGAGGCAAATTTCTAAAGAACTGCAGAAAATATGTTCTGGAAATCCGATCAAATGTCTTTATCAGCCTCCTCTTCCTCTTAGACTGAGGAAGGGTTCAGTAAACCCATCAGCAGCTGACTCTAAGATCAGATCATTTTCGTTCTGGATGAAACCTCCCGTTTTCCTGTTCGTCAGCTGTTCTTCAGGCCAACAGGGGCGCTGCGGATAACCTGATCTCTGTTGTCTCTCTTCAAGGAAAGCCGGTGTCCAGTAGAGATGGTCGCCCGACTGTGGTGAGGCGTCCTTCTTCAGTCCTCCGTCCAACACTGTGGTTCTCCGTGTTTGACAGAGGATGTTCTGCTGTGGTCTCTCTCCGTCTGACTGTTTCAGGTCTGCGTCGAGGGGAACATCGCCAGCGGGAAGACCACGTGTCTGGAGTACTTCAGCAGAACCAGTGGCATCGAGGTATCAGTGCCGCACGTGACCCAACATGTCACGCTTCCACCCACTGCTGCTAACCTGTGTTGTTATGTTCCAGGTGCTGCTAGAACCCATCTCCAGTTGGAGGAATGTGCGCGGACATAACCCCTTGGTAAGTAACAAGTCTTCCTACTGCTGCTGTCAGTCTGAGGGACATGACCCTCACCTGAAGTTCGCCTGACTTTTGCCTGATGCTTGCTTGGCGTCTGCCTGAGGTTTGTTTAAAGCTTGCCTGACACTCGGATGATGCTCACATGACTTTCGCCTGATACTTCCCTGATGCTCGCTTGATGTTCACTTGACGCTTGTCTGTAACTTGTCTGATGTTTGCCTGATGCTCGCCTGGAACTCGCCCGACGATCGCCTGACATTCACCTGACTTTCACCCGATGCTCGCCTGACGTACATCTGGCGCTCGCCTGACGTTTGCCTGACTCTCCCCTGAAACTTGGCTGATGTTTTCCTGATGCTCGCTTGACATTCGCCTGACAGCCCAAATTAAAAATGTTCTCTACATGTACTACTTGAGCTCTACATATACCTGATGTGCTGCTGTGTTTTACACACTTCCACAGATTTAGAAAAGTCAGCTCACGCATATGGACCTGATCTGGTTATGACCCAGATCTGTCTGGACTGAGTGTAACATGACTGCAGTCACTGGGAAAGTCAAGCTGAGTCTCAATACATTAGTTTTTATCTCCTCTGGTTGATGCATCAGAACAAACACCAATCAAAGCCTTTTTTTTGTCTTTTCTGGGAGCATGTGTTCATTTAGATCTCCTGGTGTCATTCATCTGACCACTAGAGGTCGCTCTTACCTTAAACCAGCTCTGCTCTGTGTCTGCAGGCTCTCATGTACCAGGACCCGGAGCGCTGGGCCATCACTCTGCAGACCTATGTCCAGCTCTCCATGCTGAAGCAGCATCTGTCTCCCTGCGTGAGTCCAGTATCAGAACCAGAACCCGATAAATTTGGGGGGGGTTTAAGAGCTGAGCATCTTTTCTGTGTTTCAGTCGTCTTCTGTCAGGATGATGGAAAGGTCCATCTTCAGCGCCAAACACATCTTTGTGGAGAACCTCTTCAGAAGGTACTGCAGCAGCTGGAAATGTTAGTCTGGTTCTGTTCTGATTGGCTGCTGGTTTTCTCATCTCACCTGGTGAACCTTCCACGCAGTGGGAAGATGCCAGAGGTGGACCATGCAGTTCTGAGCGAGTGGTTCGACTGGATCACTGAAAACATATCTCTGCCGGTAGATCTGATCGGTAAGAACTGTGCGGGGTTGAGGCAGAACGGCGTTGCTTAACGGGTAACGGGACTTCTCCCCACAGTTTACCTGCAGACGTCTCCTGAGACCTGCCATGAGCGGCTGAAGAGGCGCTGCAGAGAGGAGGAGAAGGTCATCCCTCTGGTTAGCAACCACTGCTCCATTATTTCGCTGTAACTCCTCCATCAGAGCATGCTTCTCTCACTCTGCTCCTCATCCTCAGGAGTACCTGCAGTCCATCCATCAGCTGTACGAAGACTGGCTCTTCAGACAGACTCTGGCTCCGCTGTTGGTGAGATATGCTCTCTGATGATGTCACAGTTCAGGGTAGGGCTGCCATGATTAGTCAATGGCATATTTAATGGTCGATTAGTCATTTTTTTATATTATATGGAGTCGGAGTGTAGTAAAGTTGGACCAGTTTGGCATTTATTAAGGTTTTTTAGGCTATTTTGGAGTTTTTCTAATATTTCAGCTACATATTAGCTATTTTGGCTAATTTATTATTTTTTTCAGTTTTGTAGGCTATTTTGGAGCTTAGCTAATATTTCAGCTGTTTTAACTAATTATTAATAATACACTTTGCATTAACTAATATATTAGCTGGCTATCAGCTTCAACATTTTCAACTATTAGCTTCAGTGATTTCAACTATCAACTTCAGTGTTTTTAGCTATCAATTTCAGCATCTTCAGCAGCCAAATTCAGCTTACAGCATTCACAGTAGCATTATCGCAGGTAATGCTAAATATCTGGTTTTAAGTTAGGTTAAAGCTAATGATAGTTGAGATGTGTGCTTTACATCCAGTTTGCATATGACCCGATATTCCTGAATTTCCCTGAGGACTGCCAAAGGGATAAATAAAGTATTTTCTATTCTATTCTATTCTATTAGTTGGCTAATTGGACAAAATAATCGTCAATTGTCTATTGACTTAAAATGAGTTAAAATGAGCTCTGCGTGTCTGCAGGTGATTCCTGCAGACCACGACCTGCAGGAAATGCTGCAACAGTATGAGGCGCGCAGGGAGCAGATCCTCCTGACCCCGCAGTGCCCATCATGACCAGCATGGAGATGTTTGGACCCATCTGCTAAGCCTTTCATCACACGGACATAAACACATTCCCAGCAGCTGTTTTCCTTTGACATTCCCTCCTCGTTTTTGTTAGCGGAGTTCGTTACCTGAGGTTCTTCTGGATTAAACCTGATCTCCGTTGATTTCTTTGGTGTCGAACATCACACAAACAAAGTAGAAACTTTTTTAACCCTTGAAGACTTATTTGTTTTGTTTGTCTGAACTGAAGTTCATATGAAGTTTTTAGTTGGAAGTAAAGCGACTTATTTTTACAAAGATCCTAAATAAAAGCGATGGTTTGTACGTTCTGCTTTTAATATGAAGTCAGCATGAATGTGAGTCCACGATTTGTGGTTCTGCTCAAACTGGGTCACCAGTAGTACCATGATCCAAGCTACTGATCTGCAGCTGAATGATGACAAAGTGACTGAAGTCCAGAACTTAAGCCTGATTTTTTTAGAGAACTTCACCAACATCAGCTGGAGTGGATTGTTCTTGAGAGCATTAGACTGAATAGAAGACCCAGTTCCTGCTCTTTCCATTCTCACTATGTGCTCAAGTTGCAGTTCCATGTTCTGATGGACTCTGCAGGCTCAGCCGTTGGGTTCTCTGAAGCAGCAACGTTTCCGTTCTTTCTGAACTTTCTGGAATCTCTTGTTGCGGCTCTGAAGGTTCGGCTGAGCATCGTGGAAGCAGCAGGAATTCCCAGCAGCTCTTCCTACCTCAACCTGACACTCCTGTAAATGCGGTTTCCACAGCTCCTCCCGTCCAACAGGTTCTAGTGAACCTGATGGTTCCCCAGTTTTTTCAAATATTGTTGGAAAAAAATGACAAACTTTGCAGCTGTTTTCCATTTACATTTGAAGCCAAGCAGCTTCTAAAAATAGTGTTTTCAGCATATGGATTTGCAGACTCTTTCCAACAAGGTTTTTGTCTTTTTAGAAGAGAAAAAAATGACTGTGCCATAAAAACCACACATTTGAGTTTTAGTTGGAACTCACCAACGGCTGCATGAAGTAGAAAGGAAAACTAAGGAGAATTAAGTAATCTATGTAAAGGTGCTCATGCAGGCAACCAAAAAAAGGAATGGACCCAGGAGCTATGAGTCAACTATTTTAGGTCAAGTTTCAAGTTTTTGCATTTAAATTTGTCAAATCTCAAGCCTGAACACTTAAAGGTAATGCATTTTTTAGTGTTACAAATTAGTTATTAAACTCATTTAAAACAAATAGTGGAGACTCAACAGGAGGGTGCTTTGTGTTTCTGTATTTAAGAGATTTAAAAGAATTCTTTTTTTTAAATACGTTTTTCTTGTCAAATTCCTAATTTTTCAGTAATTTTCAAGCATGTTTTTAATTTTATATATTCATTTTGTTACACATACCACAGCTGAAAATAAAATAAAACTACTCAATCATGTGTTGTCATATTTTGATCTATTTTATGTGAGAAAAACTTTTGTTTTATGTTCTTTAATTTCTCGCGCTGCTTTTTTTCCCTTCTGAATCTACTAGAGTTATTGTGTTAACGGTCGATAAGTCTCAGAAAATCAAAAGCATTGCTTATTTTAGGCTATTTTGGACTGTAGCTAATATTTTAGCTACATGCTAGCTGTTTTTGCTAATTTAGGCTTTTTTCTGTTTTTAGCTATTTGGGAGGCAAGCTAAATTTAAAAAGTTACAGTATTTTTAAGATTTTGTGTTTGTCACCAGTGACACTTCAAGTGTTTAAGGGTTATTGTTTTCATTTGGGACTGTCATTCAGATATGGATTTTCTTCAACTTCCTCCCAAAAATGTACGCTTCATCGGTCTGATTCTAATTTATGTCTTCGGTGTGACCCCATGGCCGACCGATGACCTGTTCAGGTTGTACAAAAGTTGCTGGGTTAGCACCGGCAACCTCTAGACCCCAAAAAGGATGGAAGTTTTAGTTTAATTTAATTTCACTGTATTTTACTTTGAAAAGAAATCAGCAACACACAAGCTGGAAGTGAAAATGTATTGTTTTATTGGTACCATACATTAATTATTAAGGGCAGAAACTAACCAAATCAAAAATATATATATATATATTTATCAAACAATGATTTTTCTACAGGGGTTTGGAGAAGGTACAAGCCACCGTTCAGACTTGATTAAAATCCTGCTGGAATCAACTGAAACAAACATCAAATAAAAATCTGGTGCTGGATTCCACCGGCGCACGGCGACGGTCGCACTGAGCCAACCTGCCGCCGGCAAAGATCCACGAGGGGAGAATAAAATGCTCAGACAGAGAAAGGCTAAGAACGTCAGCGGCTCTGGGGGAGTCACTGCCCCCCCAGGAGGGAACGTTTCCGTTCAGAAACAACAAACTGACAGAGGGAGGACAGCAGATGGTGGGGTGGGGGGCAGATTGAGTTTCTTTCTTTACATTAGATCGGGATGGCTTTAATCTAAGAATACATTTTATTACAGTCAGACAGAACTTTGCTACTACCTTAAATATACAAGCACAAATACACAAAAATCCTCCAAAAGAAACAAAAAAGACAAAATAAAAACATCCACACTAAATTATTTCTCTTTTATAAACATAAAAGATAAAAACAATATATTTTAGAGGGGGAGGGGGGGTCCTGCGTTGCTCCTTGGTCTGTAGCTTTTCAGTATTTGTAGAAAATCAAAAACAATCGAAATGAAGGCGTTTGATACAAATTAAAAAACATTCTAGGGAAATATAGACTGTATAAAAACTCTTAAAATGTGTGTTTGTGTGTGCGTGTGTGTGTGTGTAAATGCTCTGGTAAAAGACTGCATCGGCGGTACTCACATGGTCTGTGTGTGTGAGTGTGTGTGATGCTGTTTCACACCACAGCCTTCCTTGGACTGAGCGGTTCTGATTCTGGCCCGTCTGCTTCTGCCGAGCCGCTCACACACTTTCCTCACATAAACTTTACTCTCTCACACACACATACACACCAACGGCTCGAGCGTCCACAGACCGCACTGCGACCAGGAGGTGCGTTTACGTCCAGTTTTCACCAAGCCCCGCCCCTTTTCCCCCGCCTGTCCAGCATAGAAACCTTCAGCATGGAGGGGGGGGCAGGCACTCGGTTCTGGTGGATCAAACTCCTTCTGGACCGGCCCAAACGAGCCGTCTCACCAGGCGAATCAGCAACGGGGATTCTGAAAGTAATGGTGCCATAATATTGAGGTGGGGGGGGCAGTCCTGAAAACCCTCCTCCGCTTGGGTCCTGGGGCAGACCGAGCCCCCGCAGGGGGTCTGAGGGGAATCTGAATGCTACAGCAGCGCCCGGCTTGGAGTCAGACGGCGGCCTGTTTGGTTGCAGTCATGGCGTTGGGGAAGGGGGCGGGGGTCGGATGCGGTTTGTGTGTGGGGGGGGTGCGGGCTCCAGGTTCTACTGTGATGCCTGTGAGGTGGGGTTGTCGCTCTTGCTCTCCTGGCTGGACGGGGCCTTGTTGTTCCAGGGGGAGTTGGAGCCCAGCGCCGGGGAGTTGTTGAAGCTGTCCTCGTCGTCGATGCCGTTGGCCGCATCGAACTGCGTGTTCTCCAGCCGCGTGATCAGACGCTCGTCCTCGTCGCCAAACTCCCCGCCCATGAGTGTGGGCTCTCCCACCACCATCACGTCCTGCAGACACCACGGCGAGAAGAGTCAGAAGAGCCTCACCATCTTAGAAACACCTTAGACAAAACCCAGCAGAGTCCGGCAGCAGCACAGGAACCTAAGCCTGAGACCAACCGGCGTCCACACGACCGCCTTTACCAGAGACTGACCGCGGTCCACACAGCTGCATTTGTTGGAGGCCAACTGACCAGAAATTCCTCAGCGCTGAATTTCCTTTGACTCTTTATGAAGGACTATTGATTCTTTTGTATTTAAGGTTTCATTTTCTAAATCTCCTATAAGGTTCATTCCTGAAAATGTTTTTTTTTTGTTATCTTACTTTAGTGTTTTCTTTGGTTTTTGTCGGACGAGACAGAGAAGATCCAGAACAACCATCATGCTGCTGTAAGTCTTTTCTCATCTGCTTTAATAAACTGCTTTTTAAAAGTTTGGAACTCCTCTGAAATGTTTCTTTCACGAAGAGATATGGATTTAAAAAAATCCATTCAAGCGTTTATCTTCAATGACAGCAGCTGATGCTGTTGGGGAGTGAACAGGTCGTGTAGTGGCAGGTAACTGACACTAGGTGGCAGTGCTGTACTCACTGGAACTTGGCTGGACAGAGGGAAGCCGCTGCCTGGGCTCTTCTTTTTGTTGTTGTTGTTGTTGTTAGCTCCGCCCCCTCCGCTGATGGTGCTGCCGCCTGAAATCTTGCGCTTCCGCCGCTTGTTGGGAGGCTGTCTGGACGGCTCGGCTGCAGGCAAAAACAAACGGGCGAGTCACAAACGCAGCGCTTAGCGGGGCGGGGTTTTTGTGCGGACTCAGCCTACCGGGCGGCGCCACCATCCTCTGCCATTTCTGGAAGAGGCAGGTCTTGAGGCAGTCTCTGGGGCTGAGGCTGTAGGTCTTGTGTCGGGACATGAGCTCCTGCATGGGCTCCAGGATCACACAGAGCTGCGGGACAAACACACGGTTCTCTTTCAGATCAGCTGATGTTTACACGCTCATGATTCAAACACCGTGTGGAGGAACCAGGACCCAGAAGCCCAAGGAGAACAGAAAATCCAACTCAGGAACATACTAAAGAATGAACCTCGGTTCTTCCAACAGCATTTTTTACAGAACGCAGCAAAGGAAGTTCTTACCGGTAAAATAAAGATTGATTTAATCTGATTGAAGGATCTTGCTTTTTCATTCTAAAATCCTGGATTCATTTTTCTATGAGGGTTTCAACTTTTGAGAGTTTAAACAAAAGATGTGAAAATGTTCAAGTCTGTCTGAGAAAAGCATATAGAGTGTGGAGTTTTATAGATTTAAAACATCTATAATCCTATTTTGGGGATTTTGGGTCAAATTTGGAACATATTCTCCAAGATTTTTCAGATCAATGTTTTATTGTGAAAGAATTTTGAACCGTTTCAACACCACAAGAATTGCTTTTCCATTATTCAATTTTTTACAAAAACAGTTTTTTGTCCTTTGAGTCGCAGACTCTGTTATTTTTTTTTGCAAAGATTCAAGGCTTTGAAGATGAAAGGAAAAGTAAATGCTAAGAGATTCTGTATATGCTCATTAAATCCTAATCAATACTGAAAAATCACCCAGCAGTTCCAGAAACTATGGTAGTGGTTGGCTCCTCCCACCCCACAACTTTCCGATTCTCCCCGTCCTTATACCTTTTCTGAACCAGTGTGATGAAAAATCCAGCAAAATTCATGCCAAACATCAGATCCATGAACCTTTTGAACCTCTCAATTCAATTCCATTTTGAGTTTACACATTTGGACACATTTGTTTAGAAATGTATTAATAACCTACTCTATATTTGAATACATTTATATTAATCTGATACAGTTCACATATTGTAAGATGTATTAGTGAAATAATGAGATTGTCAATAACATACATGTTACATGGATTCTCAAAAGGAGAAGTTCTAACAAAAATCTTCAGATCATTTACATTGTAAACACTGTTCTGCTTCTCCTGGAGGCCGTTAGAGTTTTGCCACTAGGTGGCGATCACGCTATTGCATTACACCTGTTCCAGAGGAAGAGAAAAAACTGAGCAAAAAACTGTTTTAGACCACAATTGTTTACTTTAAAATGTATTTCTTTAAAAGAGTTTGGAAAGTTCATGCCTATCAGTTTATAAAGTTGTTCATGTTTACGTCGACCGAAGCGTTAAATTCCATTAAACATTAGCATAAAGCTGGCTGACTTTATGTGCTAAATCCATTTATATCTTCATGAATCGATTATTGATATGTTAAGCTTAAATTGATCGATTTGATCGACCCAGCCCTCGCTCCTTACTTTCCTCCGTGATCATCAGATTACCCTCCATTCCCACTTAGCTTTAATATAAAGGGTGCTGTCTGTTTTACATCCCAGAATGCTACTGTACAGTCTGGAGAATGTTTTATTGTGTGCTCCTGATTTGTTAGTTAGTGATATAAAAGCTTCCACAAATCCTAACTTTTAGATATTGCTGAAAATAATGTCTGATCTGAAGATGCCTGGAAAAAAAAAAAAACCAACAGAGCCTGTGCCTCCAAGAAAAGTAATCAGATAACCCTTTTGAGAGCCAGTTCTTAAATCTCTCATCATGCTGGTTAAGGGTAAAATCTGAATCAAATGCACACCTTCTTAAAATTTTGGAAGTATTGCCCCGCCCCTTCTTGCTGTCCCTGCTCCACCTCAGAGTTCTTCTGGAGATCAGAGACACAACCACGAGTTCCAGCGGCTCAATAGAGCAGTCACTGATAACTCTCTAAACCAGGGGTGTCAGAATCCAGACCTCGAGGGCCGGTGTCCTACGTTTCCAACCAACCTGCTGTTGAAGCTCCTTATTGGCCGAACACACCTGATCCAGGTAATCAGCAGTCCAGAGGATTTCTGGACAACGAGCGGGAGGCCAGCCCTCGAGGCCCCAGAATTAAACTATTAGAGCAGCCGTCCTCCCCAATAATAATAATTTTTAAAAAGTCAGGAAAATGGGCGTGCTCGACTCACTCGGAGGTAGTTGAGGGTGGAGTTGGACAGGCCGCATCTCGTTATGTTTTTGGACAGCTGGTCCAGCATCTGTGGGTCTTGAGCCTGAAACACAAGAAGTTTCAGGTTAAGAACACAACACCATGAACACAACACACGCACACGCAGCACTCACATGCATGGCCAGGATGCTGCGGGGGATGAGTTCACGGTGTTGTCTGATGCTGAAGTGCCACGTCTTTATCCTCATCATCTCATCGAACATGAACTCCAGGTACAGCCGGCCTTCCACGCACACCTGCACAGGTATGAAAGTGTTTATAGACAGAAACAGGAAGAGAAAGACGAAATGATTGAAGGCGCTCCCCCCACCACCCACCCGCTCACCTGTGTGAACATGGGCTTTCCGTTCTGGGTGACCATGGTGCACTGGTCGCAGTCCAGGGACACAAAGTTGTTGTGAAACGACTCCTTGGGATGCTTCAGCACGTAGTAAAGCTCAGTGGCCCCGCCCTCAAAGATGCTCCGGAAGTAGCGTGGGATTAACGTCCGACCAATCGCTGAAGAGACGGGACATGTCAGTGTAAGGCAGAGCAGGGAAGAGGGAGGATCCCATTAGGGTTTTCGATCGTTTAAATGTAAAAAATGCTGTTGATAGTTGACGATGTTTGTTAAAAACTTTTTAAAAAGTGGGGCTGGACAGGTTAAAGTCCCCCTCCAATCACAAATGTAGTAAGAAATTATTTCGTTTCTGCATTTCAGAGTACTTGACCACCCCCTTTGGAAGGAATTTTGGAAACAGAGGCATCAGATCATGAAAAATGGCTTTTTAAGACGTTTAGGTTGTAAGATTTTGGCTAAAAAACTTCATAATAACAATAATAAAAACACTTCTCAGGACGTTTCTTTAAAATAAAAAAAAATTGCCATGGGGGACTTTAAAGACAACGTACAAACTGATGTTCCAAAATAAACTCACCAAAATGAGCAAAAAAAAAGTAAAAGAACAAGAAGTGCATGAACACAGACGGACAAACACACCAGGAGGCGGAGCTTCTCCCTCTGGTTTACATTTAGAGCCTGTGAGTTTCTTACTGTAACGTTTGGGTCCATCTTCCAGACAGAAGGTGATGGTCAACATGGCGTCATCTTCAAAGAACTCAGTGGTGAAAGCGTCCCACCACAGGTTATCACATTCCTGCAGGTGGAGGGGGAGAAGAAGAAGAGAGCGTCTGGTTCTGACTTCTGAACTGATTTCTGAGGGTTTGTTTGAGTGTGAACAAACCTCCGTCCAGTTCTGTAGCCGCTTGTTCAGCTCAAATATTCTGTAGTCCGTCTGGTTGCCGTACGGCGTGTGCCTCCTGGACATCGGCAGGGGTTAGAGTCAATCAAACATCACAAATGTCTTTAAAAGTAAAAGCTGGCACATCTGCTGCCTTACCCAATTCCTGGCTCCAGGTATGTGGGCGGGTACATTGGAGTGGGTCTGCAGAAACAGCAGAGAGAGAAGATCACGTATGAGAAACAATTACTTCAGACACAAGACCTAAAATCCTTCAGAGAGGACGTAAAAAGGCCTCGAACGCAGCAGAACATGAAAGGGGGCGTTTCACCACAAAGCAGGTTTTCCTGCTGCATAGTTCAGTAGGTTCTTGGTGGTGTTCAGTGTCTCTGGGCTGGTCAGCTGGAATGGACAGGAATGCTGATAATGATCCCACCCCCTCCCCTCACACGGCGCTCTCAGGGTAAAACCAAAGACGGAACTGACCAGATAACATTTGGTGTTTTTAACATCTTCTTGTAGCATTTTTCTCATGATGGAGGAGATATATAGATATATATATAAGACTATATTTCTCATGATGGATCAGTAGCAGACAAAAACCTGTGGTCAAGTTTGTGACGCAACAAACGAGAGAGCTTAAGTCATCCACTTATAGACAACTAGATCCATGAACGTCTTCTTCATCTGAGCTGCCATCAGGCTCAAACCTGTACAGCTGGACAGCTCCAATATTGCTAGCTGTTTTTATGGCTCCACTAATGTTAGCTTGGGGTTGTAAGCTAGCACAGGAGAGTGTAAACAAAGGAATGTTGGGATATCTTTCTGTGCCAACAGTCCCGCCCACAAACCAGAGGTGAACTTCTGATGAGCTCCTGCTGCTCTGCACAACATACGTCTTAACAGACGACACCAGCTTTTTAAATTAGCCTAAAAGCAAAATAATTATAATCAAAAAACAATTAAGAACACTTTACAGTAGTCGAAATATAACTGGAATGGGACTTCAAACACTTTTTAAAGTTGTTTTTTTTTAACTTTATGGATACATGCATGCAAAAATACTTTGAAAAACTGCAGTGTTTACTATCTTCCTAAGAGGATCAAATTCCACATTTCTATTTTCCTGAACCCATACTGTCCTCCCAGAACCACCATCACTTCCTGCCTCATTTGAAATGCATGTTTTTGGGTTGGACAGTAGAGCGATTATTTTAATAGTCAACTAATCATCGATTACTTTTTCTGATTAGTCGACTAATCGGGTTGTGCACAAAGCACACATCTTAACCGTCATTAACTTTAAACTAACTAAAAATAAAGACAATTAAGATGATAGTTGACTAAACTTTTCATGAATCTTGCAGCCTCTTTCCTTCATCGGATTCTTGTATTAAAACAAGATTAAATCAAAGAAGGTCAGCATCTGAAACAAGGAACTATTTTTCACAATAGCTAAAGTTTTGGTCTCATTGACTCAAATACAAAAAAAGTACATTTTTTGGTGCTGAACGCTCACAACTTTACTACACTCTGACTCTGTGTATTATAAAGTAACAACTAATTGACTATTAAATTAGTTGTCGACTATTTTAACAGTCGATTAGTCGTTGATTAGTAGACTAATCGTGGCAAATCTATTGGACATCAGGAAAAGCTTTTACATTAAAAAAAAATAAATAAATAACTTTATTTTGTACGTCGTACAAATAAAGAAGTAGAGCTGGGTGAATATAGTACCATTCACTAACAAAGTAAGAGCCCAATTTAACAAGTGAACGCACTACAGCCCCAAAAAGCAAACTCTTTCAGATTACAGCAACACTCAAACAACACTCAACACTTCGTGTTCAAACAGCCGAATCCAATAAAAAGTCTATGACAGGACTCTGCAATGGTGGCTCTTTGGCTAAAGAAAAAATAAAATATTAATAATTTTTAAAATAAAGGTTGTTAACTTAGCACTGATTTCATTTATTACAGTTAAGTTTATGGCTGAGGTGAGCCTTATGGTTTTCATATCCCTGCTGACATCATTAGGCCTCGTTTTCTCAGCACTTCCTTCACATTACACATATTACAAATGCTAGGAAAACTGGTCAAAATCCAATCTCTTCTGATTGCTGAGTTTATTTTATGACTTTAAAGTACATTTTATCTTAAGCTGCATAACAATAGTTAGCATCTATTCAGAGGGGTGTGGCTAATATATATGTATAAATGTGTGTATTCTTCATAAGTTTTTTCTACTGATTATTAACCAATCATGTTTCGTGTTTATGCTCCAGTTAACAGCAGTAGCAAGTAGGAAAAAGTGATGACAGCTCACCAAAGTAAACCTAAAGTATAAAAATAGAAAATATCATTATTGTCTAGTGTTATTTAGGAATACATTTGCTTCACTTGAATGTTACTGTTTGGGACAGGAAGTATTTATTTTGAAAAAAAGTCATATGAGCTTCTGTATTATTTGTGCCCAAAAATAAATATAAATTATAAAAAAAACAACAATGACGCAAATAGTATCAAATTTTCACCTTAAAAAAAAAAGGCTTTGCAGCTCCATTTAGTTTTGATCAGTACCAAACAGGCCCAAATGGCTCTTTTACAGGAAAAGGTTGGGGACCCCTGGTCTTAGCAAAGGTGCATTACAGTTTCAGCATTCAAAACTCTAGCAAGTTTTCAAGAGAATTTTAAGGCTCTATATACAAAAACGTGTGGCCATTGAATGGTTAAGTCAGATTCGGTAATGATGTATGGAATGGGCAACGGGCGGAAGTGCCAACGGTTTGAAATTAGAGCTTGGTAGAAAAATTAATCAGTTTGCCCAGACGGATTTATATGACACAAATCCTTTCATTCATCAGAATAGAAAAATATTGGAATAAAATTTTCACTGCTTTGACATTTCACACCAAGCTTCCTCCAACTGTAGGTTGGAGACATGCGATAGTAAACGTAACAAAAAGAAACAGATGTAGAAGCCCTTTCCTTCTCGTCCACTGTGAATACGAAAGGCTAAATGTGCGTTCAAGAACACGCTCCATGTGCCCAGTAGGAACTTGGCTTAAAGGGAAACCAAACCCTATATCAACTTTTATTTGGCTGTCGACCTCTATAAATGGGGTTTTAAAAGTGCTGTCTGCTGGTCGTTGCCAAATTTTTGATAAATTAAAATAAACAGTTTAATTCTTCAAAATATGATCAAAAACCATCTGTGTACTGCCCCATACAGGTTGTACCAGGTTATTACGTTTGAATTGAAGTTTCATAAGTCTCACATGATGATCTGCAGCTCCAGTAATGATTATAGTCCTGTTCTCCAGCCCCACCACCCTGACTGGATTTTCACGTTTTGGCTTGTGTGGAGTCAGCCTCCAACTTCCCTGTTTGGTTACCCTTTAAGAGTTTGCTTTTCAAACAGCAACCACAGAACATGCGTTATGCACAGAGGTGCAGCATTAAAATCATTCTTTCTCAAGTAACAAAAAAGGAAAAATTAGGGTTGGTGGTGGAATCTCAGCCTTTAGAACAGGGGTCCCCAAATTATGGCCCTCAGGCCAGATCCAGCCCCCTGAACACTATCAGAGATGTGTGACGACTTTTTTTTAGTCTTCCCATGCGATCAAGACCGACATAGAATAAAAAAAACAATTAAAATGGGCAGCTGAAATGGGCGGGCCATAGTCTCCTTGCTCAGCCCCATTATGATGCATCCACTTGCAGACAGAGGTGAAATCTGGATCTAAACAGTACAGCTGGACAGCTGTTTAATCGCTTGCCATTTTTTTTCCCCATCGCTAATGTTTTTTTTTTTTGAGAGGCTGTAAGTTAGTAGGAGAGTGTAAAAAAAAAAAGGGATGATGGGACATCAGCGGAGGTTTACTTCCACACCAATAGTCCCGCCCACAATTCAGAGGTGAATTTCAGATTAACTCCTGCTGCTCCGCAAGAAACGCATTCATAGAGCAGGGGTCCCCAAACTACAGCTTGCAGGCCACATCTGGCCTGCATCCACATATGTCCCGGCCCCCTGAACACTATTAGAGATGCATGACTTTTTTTTTTTGTCTGGCCATGTGAGATTTTATTCCATTCTTCTGTAATTTTTGCTCCTATCTGGTTATGTGTGGCTTTCAAGAAAACTTGAAATGTTTGAGTTTTGATGCATCCCGGGACTTTTTACATTTTCTCTGTTATCCTAAAAACTGACCCTGGTTCTACATTAGAAGAGAAAACTGCAATGTAGCCCTCTCAATGGGTTCTCACCAAATAGCGATCTTTTATTTTTGTTTGAAGAAGTTGTAAAACTTTATATTCCTCTGGTGAGACGTTCTTTTGAAGGTAAACAGGGCGCATGTTGCCAGAGTGGCTGTCATGATGTGCCTGGCAGCTACTTGAATTGTTTAATTTTTGTTCTGTTGTTTGCAACATTTCTGCACAAAGTATTGGCACTGCAGTACATGTTTACTTTTATTAACACTGAATTATATAGATAAATCAAATTAAATTGTATCAACACTTGTTAAAGACAGTATTACTGATTTCAGCAATGTTGCACAAAAACATATAATATTTGTTGCACAAAATAAGACACAAGTTGTTTATTATGAGGATTGTGTTCAAGCTAAAAGAAAATTGGGGATATATTAAAAAAGATGTGTTCTTCTATATAATGTGAGTTATTAGAGACATTTTTTATGAATAATCGCAGTATGGCAATACCATCGATATTGTGAGCCATGTTATCGTATCGTATCATGAGGCATCCGGTGATTAGACGCGGGGCTCCTTTAAGACACCCTCACCCCCCGTCTGGCACAGTCGTGCAGAAACCGCATGAATTTCTGTTGTGAACCAGTGTAGCGATGGCCAGACCTTCTAAAGGCAGATATATACTATGTGCATCCATCTTTGAAAAAGTTTGGATTACTTTTGTGGGAGAAATGCAGACAGGCTGCCACAGACTCTAGGATGATGTCATGAAATAGGCAGCAGCCACACACAGCGGCAGGCGGAGCTTCAGGAATCGAGTCGTTTTACTTCCAGGTAAGAAAAAACTCACAAAAAATAACTAATATTTCATAAATAATTTGTTTTTAAGTGCTCCAAAGGTAATATATGATCATTTATATGGATATAGTTCACTCTTAAAGGTTTAAGAAAATCATGGTATGACCTCCTTTAACATCTGTGACGCTTAAAGACACATTTTTGATGTACTATAACTTTTCAACCGTTACGACGATCAACGTCACTCCAGCAGCTTCTTAAGGAGTATAAGTGGCTTGCGCATTTGAGCTCTGTTGCTTCTGTTACATATAAAGAATCATGTTGACCAGAACTTTACAAAAAAAAAAAAGGAAAATAGAGAACCCACTGAGGAGATTGGAAACGCAGCTCTGAACGACACAGAAAGTGGAATTGCTTCCTGAATCAGACGTCCACAGTGTCATAAAAGCATAAAGTACAGACGCTCCCATCATCACCTCATGCCGCTCACGAACTCATGATTGACAGAACGTGAAAACAGTAAAGAAAAAGTCAACGCACCCCACGTCTCTGTCCAGCATGGTGCCGGGGTGGAAGGGAGGAAAAGTGCTACCGTTGGGGGGCTCCTTTGGGGAGTACAGCTTGAACGACTTAGAGGAACAGCCTGCAAATACACAAAACAGGGAGACACGGTTTGTTTTATGCAAACTGTCAAACACATAAAACTTACCACACTTAATTATTTTTTTTTTAATCTTTATGTTGTTTAGCAAAGATGTGCAAAATAAACATCATCCCTCAAACATGGAAATGCATAAACAAAGTGTTGGACCCAGAGATGACATGAAACATCAGAGCAGACCCCCCCATCTGCTGCTGCTGCTGTGACACTAAAGCCATAAAGGCGAGGCAGGCGTGGCGCCCTACAGGTCACGACCCCCGCCGTCGCCATGGTGAGGCCCCGCCTACTCGTGTCACTGCATATCAAACACATTGCCGCGTGCGGCAGGAACAACGAGGCTCGTGTCTCAGCAGCTTTAAGTTTTTCCTCATCTTCAAAGAAACAAACAAACCAGAACCCGGAAGCAGGAGCCGAAACCCCTGACGCACACAACACCAACAGGAAGAGGCCATTAAACCCGCATCCATTTTCAATCCCAGCATTCCTTTTAACGAGGACCAAACAGCAACACTTTGCTGAAGAAGATTGATAGATAAATAAATAATCAATGGGTATGTGTGTCCATTAGTTGTTGAGAGCTCCATTAGCCCCCATCGCCTCGTGTTCGCGGTTAAAGGCAGACGGTCATCAGCTGGACTCCACTTCCTCCACAGGGAATCACGCCGCTCCACGCAAACATGGAGCGGCTCCGCCTCAGAGGAGACCCGCACAAACACGAGGCTTCTGTCACTGCACTCAAGCTTCAGAAAGAAGCAACACTTGGGTGTTTTTAGACCGAAACCAGGCGGTCTGAACTTAAAGGAAGAGTTAGAACACTGGGTTACTGTGCTCCCCCAAACTCCCCGTTAAATCACCAATTAAAGTCATTTTATGTCCATATTACCTTTAAATCCGCCGGTTCAGAGTCCAGGATCGACGGGCTACAAAGGCAATTAGAGACGGTCAGCTAGCAGCTAGCTTAAAGCTAGGCTAACACATCGACAGGATTCCGGAGATTGACCGTCTTTATCGGCACAGCACCGACAAACAACAACATGAAACAAACGCTGCACCCCTGTGTACACTTAAATAAGACATAAATAACAGCTACGCCTTAAACCACCAAGTTCCGGACCGCTAAAGGGGTCCGAGGACATGCTAGCAGGGAGCCGCTAGCTGCTAACGCGTTATCGCTGAGCTGCTTTTCAACCAATAAAACACCGAAAATCGGAGATAACCCGCAGCTACCGGGATGTTTTTAACGGCGCCGTCGGCTGGATGTCGTAATAAAAACCTCTTGGTGAGGAAGAGGGGGGCGGCTCTTTACCTGCAGAGAATCCGGTCAGAAATATCGGTGTTTACAGATCTGCGATGGAGGACCGGGACGCTCCGTGCGTAAAGACGGATAGGCCCGCTGGACGCAACGTCCCCGCACAGCGGATCAATAAAACGCTCCTCAAAGTGCGGGGCTGCGGCGGAGTGCGGCCTGGATGCGGGGTTCGACGGCGGATGTTAAGTCCCGCATGAGGCCTTGTCGGTGAGCTGGAGCCCGCTGTGGGTTTACATACGGACCCCGATGAGCCCTTTGTTCACGGGAGGACATGAACAATAGCTGTAGGCCCTCCTCCTCCTCCTCTCCCGTCTGCAATGCATTTGCTCCTCTCTCCTCTGCCCAGCACCGCCAACCGCCCTCCTCCTCCTCCTCCTCCCCCCCGCTAATGCACAACTGCACATAAAGGTTGTCTGGTAAGCATTTTCCCTTCCTCCTCCCTCCATCCCATCCCTTCTTTGTAACTGACACAGATGAAGATTGTCCTAATGCAGCTGACTGGAAATGTCTGCACACATCATCCTTCTTTACCAAGTTTGGACATCTGTGTTGCAAACATCCCCGTCTTGGTTTGTGAGCTGCAGGCTCCTCCTGGGATCTGGAGCTGATTCACATCAACTCTCAAAGAAAGGCGCCGAGCATGCTTGGAACAATCTGCCTGTTTGTACACTAAACCGTCTCCAAGGTGGACGCATGGAGATCAGGCCTCCTCATAAACACACACACACACACAAACCACGCTCAGCCAAAAGGAGAATCCCTCAGGGCTCCAAAGCTTCTTAAACGCCTCCATTTATAATCAGATATTCAGATCACAGCCTCACAGATCTCATCCATATGGCCAAAGTCAGAATAAAAAAAAAGGGCTGTCGTTCTTCCACCTTTCCATGAGCGCACTAAGCACCACAAAGCCTTGGAAAATAAAGATGAAGTGACCTTTGATCCAAAGGTAAACTGAAGTTGAAAACAAAAAAACTTAACTCGATGTCATTGTAAATTTAATTATTAATGTGTAGAGATCATTTCTGGATTAATAATAAATTGTATTCTGATGAAAATCAAAAAGTATTACACATATGTTACATGATGTGTGATTAAAGTTACTGTTTTAAAAAAAATCTTTCATTTGATCTGATCAGAACAGGATTACATAACTATAAAAACTGTAAAGTGAAGCAACTAACTAGGGGTGGGATTACATAAATTCGCTTCTTCCACTTTTTTTTCAAGCTATCAATCAAACTACTTGACTTTAGTTAATAATTACCTTGAATCAAATGTAACATAACGTCTTTGTTTTTGTCTGTTTTGGTTTTTTTTAACCAACGCATTTAATTATTTCTGTAATTAGTTAGAAAATCTGTGTTTTGTCCTGTATTTTTCACATACTATGCTTGAAATCAATCAATAAATCAATGATGAAGGGTAAATGCACTTCAGAAATGACCAAACAGAGCAACAAATGTCACAATGGCAAAACTGCAGATCTTTGCTGAATTTTTAAAGTCTGATTGATCTTTTAACTGAATGTTTGCTGAAATTCTCAGCTCTAAAAGAGGATTTGAAGCCTTTCCCTCTCCTTTTTGTGGAGCATAAAACAATTTAAACAGGAGAGAAGTAAAAACAAAAAAAAAAAAAAAACAGCAAGACCTCTCCGAACATTTTCAGAGCAGATGACAAACTTTAAAGTCCCACTCCAACTAGATCTGGTTTATTGTAAAAGCTTTTCCAGAGGTTTTTTCGTCATGATTCGGCTGATTTTAGCAAAAGGCACAGTTTCTTGAATGGAGCTCATTAGAAAAGTGCATCTGAGTTGTGGGCAGGACAGTTGCTGCACAAGTACTCCTCTGCTGATATCCCATCATGCCTCTCCCTCCAGCTTACAGCCCGGTGGGTTTGGTCCATTGTCTATGTCTACTGAACAAGTTTATTGAACCTTTGCTCATGCCTACATACTACTAAGCAATATGTTTTGTGCGTCCTGTGCGAGCAGCTCTTGCTAAGGACTTTTCTGATCCAATGAAAGTTTCAAACATAAAGAAGCTGAAACATCACAAAGCAAATACAAAGCTATCATCAAAGAAGCGTGGCCATACAGAGGGTATTGCTTAGGAGACATTGAACTTTCAAAATAAGGCAGGGGCCGCAAATGGCCCGTGGGCCGCCGGTTTTAGACCCCTGATCTATTTGTGGATGCATCAGAATGGGGCACAGCAGAGGGATTCTGACCCACCTATATTACTATTAAAAACACCCAAAAGGTGCTGAAGAGGGTCATGGATGATTCCCAGCGTCATCTGATCCTGAGCTAAACGAAACCTGTCATTGTGACCTTTTTTTTTAGTGTCCTTCTATCCAGAGTACATACTGTCTGTCATATGTTCACACCATGAGACAGAAATCATTTAGCCACGCTTTAATCCATTGCAGTGAATTTTGCAGAGGTTTTAATGGATGCTAACCTGCAATCTCTGGCCTTGCCGTGCTCAGAAAATTAAGTTTTTGCAGAAAAAAAAAACACAAGCACACATGCATCTTTGTTTCCTGAAGCTGTTGGCAATGCTAAACCTTCTCTTCTACTTTCTGCCCAAAGCTTTAAAACATTTAATCTCTTCTAATGTCACATTTAGAATACATTCCTGCATTCATGAGAAGTTTTACTCGCTGTAAAGTTGGATTGGATGGAGCTTCACTCCAAACTTCAGCAAAGATGTTAAAGTCCCACTCCTACTTTTTTTATTTTCAAAACGTTTCCAGTGGTCTTTTAATAATGATTATGCTGTTTTTGGCCAAAATCAAAATAGTTGTTTGTTTACAGTCTCCCGCTAGCTAAAAAGCCCCCAACAACCCCAAGCTAATAGCAAAAAAATGCTGAGCAATATCAGAGCTATCCAGCTGTTTAGGTCTGAGCCAGATGGCAGATCAGACGATGAAAATGAAGACGTTAATGGATATATTTGTCTGCAAATAGATGTATGAGAATTATAGCAGAGAAGAGAGACTTTAGCCTGCCCAATGACAGTGTCTGCATCTCAAACCTGAGCTTTGTCGAGTTTTTATCCGCTTCTAATTTATCCCGATTTGAATAAAGAAAACTCAAGAATGTAGTTTTAATCTTAAAATTATTTTATACATGTCTTCTATTCAGAGAAAAATACTTTAAGAACTTGGTAAAAACATGATTTTCGTTGGATTGGGTCTTTAAAGGGTAACCAAACAGGGAAGTTGGAGGCTGAAATCCAGTCAGAGGGGTGAAGCTGGGGAACAGGACTGTTATCATTACTGGGGTTGCAGATCATGATGTGGGACTTCTGAAATGACATTAGACTTAAATGGTTTGACCAATCATGAAATTCAAATATAATACCTCGTTTCAACCTCTAGATGGCGGCACACAGACGGTTTCAGATTATATTTTCAAGATTTTAACAAGTTTGTTTTAATTTGTCCAAAATTTGACAATGACAAACAGACAGCACTTTTAAATCCCCATTTATAATTTAAACAGCCAAAAAAGTTGATTTAGAGTTTGGTTTCCCTTTAAAGGTTGGAGAAACACGGCTCATCTTGATTATGCTAGCTTTGTAGCATTTGCCCCTCTTATTTACTCATTCCAAATTTCTCTGACCTGAACCTAAGTCTTATGCTGAATAAAAGACAGTGACCCCTCAGATTTCACTCATACTCTTAATACATATGCTAATGGATGTTTACTGCAATAATACTATAAATCTACTGTAGAAAACAGAAGCAACTTTTTGATCAAAACCAACTTTTTGAGTTTTCAGGTGTATTGTTCAATCCTCACTGAGCAGCGCTCACATTTCGTTGTACAATGTACAAGGACAATAAAGGCTATTCTATTCTATTCACTATAAAGAACCCAAAACAGCATATTGATCCGTTCACGCATTTCTGAGTAATCCTCTAAAAATCTGCGCTCTCAACACCCTTACCCACATGCTGATGTCACAGAGTGAGGACAGCCTCTTTCAGGAAGAGTTTGCTCTGGTAGCCCCGCCCCTTTCTAACACCAACACCCAATTTCTCCACCGAGTCAGCGGTGATAGACAAAAAAAAACCCAAAATGTTAATTTTAGGTTCAGCATACCTTATATCTTCCAGTTGTGTACTGTTTTCAATACATTTCAGTTCAAACAGTTGTTTGTTACTTTAGATGCGAAAAAGTTTGGATGTTGTTTATTTTTGTGGAGGAAATGGAGATACAAAGAACGACTCTTGGATGATGTCATGAAGTGGGCGGCACCCACATGCAACAGCAGGCGGAGCCTCAGGAGTCAAGTTGTTTTACTTCCGGGTAGGAAAAAAACTCACGAAAATAACTAATATTTCATAAATAATTTGTTTTTTAGTTTCCCAAAGGTAGTATATATGATAGTATCTATGGACACAGTTAACTCTGAAAGGCTGAAAAAAATCATAGTGTGGCCCCTATAAAGGTCGTAGGAATAAGACCTCAAATATTCGCAAAAAAAACGTAGATCTGAAAGAGGAGGGAGACATTCAACAGCCTGCTGTTTTGGGTTCATACCAACAAGAGAAGTGAAGAAAACCATCCTTTAATCCTAGCCAAGTTTATCCCGGACAAGCCCCCTGGATGTCACAGAAGAGGCCATTCAGCCGTTTCACTGACTTTGAACGGTTTAATTCATTGGTCTAGAAAATCCAGTGTTTCAGTTGATCAGTAAATATAAGCTTCCATGCCTGATGATTGTGTTCTGTGCCCTGGTCACAAGAAACCTTATTTAACTTTGAATCAGCAGGATTTAGATGTCTAATGGTCTGTGGTCATCTGCAGACGCTGATGTTTGACATCCAAAGGCTGGTGTGTGACGGAGTGAAGCTGCAGCAGCGGCACAGATGTTTGCGTTTCTTCTCCATCCTTCCCCGCTCCGTGTTCTGTCAGGCCTTTAGCAGCATCTTTGTGTGTCTAGCACCAGGGGGAGGTGTAGTCAATAGTAGCTTAGAGTGTCTGTTGTGGGTGACTTATGTGGATTTGCCTATCTTACATTCACTGGGCCCCGTCGCCATGGCAACACGAGCAGTCAACGCTGACACGAGCAGAGAGGGGCTAAAAAACATCCATGGAAATGGACACACAAGAGTTAATCCTGTGTGTATGTGTGTCTCCAAAGCTCACCCATTGAAATGGTACATGACGGGATTAATCCTCTGTGAGTGTGCACACTGGTGTGAGGGGGTGTGTGTGTTTGTGTGTTGGTGAGGAGGGTGTTGGGAAAAGGCTTGAAGGGCTTGAATACCGCGTGTCTTTCACTCTCCCGGCGTAAACCAGACCTTATCTCCAACCAACCTCCAGAGCATGGAGACACACACAAATGCACACACACACACATGAACACTTGCAAGAGCACACACAAGCAACACACGCATACATGAAAAGACATAAATACACACACATAAACACACACACACAAATACACGCAAGAGCACCCACATATGTAAACAGACATGAACACACACATTAACATATGCACACATGTGCACACACACATACAAACACACACACATGGGCACACACAAATACAGGCAAGAGCACACATATACTCTCAAACATAAATGAACAGAAATCAACGCACACATGAACACAAACACCCAAGACATAAACACATGAACACACAAAAGTACAAGTAAGAGCACACACATACACAAATGAAGAGACATGAACACACACATAAACACACACATGAACACCTGCACACATGAACACAAACACATAGGAAAACACGGGAACACGAACACATAAACATGTGCACACAAACACAGGTGCACACACAACCACATGAGCACCCAAACAGACACAAACATGAACACAAACATTTAAACACACACATGAAAATGAACACACATAAGAACACAAATCCCAAGAACACACACAAGAACACAATTGCATGAACACAAACATTTAAATCCACACACAAGAACCCCAACAAACACACTAATAAACATGCACACATGAACACACAGTCATAAACAGACACAGAAGCACATAAACACACCAGCATACAATAACATAATTGCATAAACCCACACACAATCACACGCGAACACACACACCCATGAACCACACGTACAAACACACGCACACACTGGTTGCGGTTCTATCCGTCACTTCAGCAGCTTCCCTCTCTGTCCAGCCTGCAGGTCCAGGTTTGAAGCTGCAGTCATAAATGTGATCATGTCGGTGTTTGGAGGTTTCTGCTGCAGAACCTCAGAGGAGCTCCTTCTCCGAGCTCCTTCTCTGAGCTCCTTCTCTGAGCTCCTTCTCCGAGCTCCTTCTCTGTGCTCCTTCTCCGAGCTCCTTCTCCGAGCTCTTTCTCTGAGCTCCTTCTCTGAGCTCCTGCTTTAGCACAGTTTGCCCTCAGAATTGAACTGACACAACAGCAGGTTGGAACCACATATAGAAATGTAATATAAAGCCCATTTTCCCCTCGGAGACCCTCAGTCAGCAGTGACAGGCACAAAGAGGAGCAGGTCAGGCGGGAAAACTTACCCCCCCCAGATTCCAGCTGCTCTGACATCGCCATTCTGACACCTACAAATGCACTTTCACAGGGAGGCACTGAGACGCCCCGTTTTTGTGCCTCTCCCTTTCTGTCATATCTCCCAAGTCCAGACTGTAGGGCTGGGGGGGCCCCCGCGGGGGGTGCTTACAGTATGAGTGCACGTACCAGCAAGTGATGTGTGCGCTCGTGCTCTCATGCACACGTGTGTGCAGCGCGCCACTTCCACTAACTCGTCAACAGGAAAGTGAAGGGCACATGCGTCTGCCAGGGCTCTGATAAAAGCGGCCCCCCCTCACACACAGCCTCACGCTGTCAGGCGGCCCGACTCCACGGATCCCAGCAGCCATCAGGTTGTTTTTTCCGCTTTTTCCCAGAGGAAATGAAGCGAGCCCCTCCCTGGCAGAGCTGTCCTTTTCCCAAACACAAAAGCTAACACGCTGCTCCCCACTTGCCAGTGCCTGGTGGAACACACACACACTCCCCGGTGAGACGTGTGTTTATATTGAATATACAACATCAGGGGGGTCAAACTCAATCCCACAAGGGGCCCGAATCCAAAACACACCTGAGGTCGCGGGCTGAACAGGATAAACATTTATTGAACACTCTAAAACTACATTTTAAAACTGTAACTTTTTAACTTAATTATGAACTAGATATATAGCATTACCTGAGATGATGCTAGTGCGAATGCTGTTAGCTGAATTTGGCCGCTGAAGATGCTGAAATTGATAGTTAAAAACGCTGAAGCTGATAGCTGAAACTACTGAAGCTGATGCAGCTAAAATACTAGCTAAATGCCAAATTAGCCAAAAAACAAACAAACAAAAAAAACATTTTTAGAACTTAAATAAAACTTATAAAGAAAAGCCTAAATTAGCCAAAACGGCTAGCATGTAGCTGAAATATTAGCTAAACTCCAAATTAGCTTTAAAAATATTGGTAAATGGCAAAATAGTCTAAAAAGCTAGCAGAATGTCAAAACTTTAAAACTATAAATGTTTAACATAGTTATGAATAATAAAAAGGCAGGAATATTATTCCAGAATAAATCAACTTAAACCTAAAACTCAATTAAATTCAATTTTGAGTTTAGACATTAAGACACTTTTGTTTAGAAATACATTAATAATCTACTCTATGTTTTGAAAATATATTAATCTGATACAGTTCACTTATGGTAAAATATTTTAGTGAGTTATTTCATTCTAAAAAACACTTGTGAAGGCAGATATGGACATTTTCACAATATTCTCCCTCGTTTACGCTTTCAAAGTTCAAACCTTTGTAAAAATAAATAAATAAATAAATGATGAAAGTCAAAAATCATGTAGTGTTTGGGGGCTAGGCCAAATGTGGAGGCGGGCCGTAGTTTGGGGACCCCTGTTTTAAAAGAGGAAAATAGATGGAAGTTGCACCAAATAGAATTAAAATGTTTCCAAGTTCCAAAACTTCCCAGTATCTGAGCTTTTTGGAGCTCCAGGATCATGTTGTGTCTCCAAACCAGAAAAAAACATTTCAACACATTAAAAACAGACAGTGAAGAAAAGTTTCTCGGCTCAAAAAAAAATGCATTAAGTTTTCTGTCAGCCTTATCCCTAAATACTAAAAAAAAACTATAGTGCGGACCTTCTAGTGTTAATGAGTTTAAAAGCAATTCAGAACCATGCCCAATACTTCTCTTTAATTTTTCTAAGCGCCATTTACGACATCACCAATTTCACTAAGTAAAAATCAAATCAATAATGATGTCTATTTGTGACTCCACTGTGTTCTGATGATGAAAATGTAAATGGTTTATTAAAAAACGCATTTAAACAAGTTTTTTTTTTTTTTTTACTAGAATTGTTCAACCGCAATGCATTATGGTCTATATTGTAGCGGCACCACAATAGCCTCTTTGGGAAATATTTTTTAAAACAGAAAGTAATAAATAAAAAAAAAGTTCTGAGTCATTTTAGGTCAAGTTCCCCTTAAGATAAATTTCTCAGAGTTCATATTTTTGCCCTGACTCTTTGAGTGTTACCACGTGGTTTGTGTTTTGATTATTTGCCTTTAAGCTCAGACGGTCTGTGACTCAGTGGTGGAGTTCTATGTTCTCCTCATCTGATCTGAATGCTGGTGTGTCCGCGGCTCTGAGAGCCGCTCTCTGGCTGTGATGCTGCTTCCGTCTGGCCTCTGTGCCCGGAGGCTCCACAGGGAGGTGCTGTGAAGTCTCCGTCTGATGAATACTGCATGCCGTCTGCCTCTCCAACACTCTGAAAGACTTTTCTCCCATTTTACGCCGTGATCTTCAGATGTTTCTCTACTGCTGAGGTGAAATCAGCAGATCTGTGGGTGTCTGTCTGAAGAAACGTGTTATTGTGAGGCCTGCGGTTAGAACCGAGAGAACAAACACCTCAAAGACAGGCGAGTCACTTCCCCTTTGACCTTCTGAGGAGGACCGGACGTTCCTTCAGTTCCTATCACAGCTGGGTTTTAGTAGATCAAGTCGGAGCAGAAACTCCAGAGTTTTGACAAACATCTGAAAAGACCCCAAAACAGTTTGTGTTGTGGAGTTCTTCTCCAGCAAGAACATCCGATGAATTAAAACCAGCTGCTAACTGAGACTCACACCAACACTAGAAAACATCTGCACTGCAAAACTCCAAATCTAACCCATTTTCACTCAAACACCTGGTGTAAAACATAGAGATGTGAAGGAAAATAGTTTTCTCAAAGTGTAGAACAAGTGAAAAAACTGTGTAAATGTCAGAATCCTGATGGTTTGTTAATGTTTCTGGAAACTTTTTTCTATTTCTTGTTCTCAATGCAAGGATTGATAGGAACGACTCCGAACACATCAGATCAGGACGGGACCTGGTTCTGAATGTCAGTGCTCTGCAACTGTTGTTCAAACTCAACTTTTCTGTCTGTCATAGAACATCAGAGCACCATCAGACATTTTTAAAAGTATATTAATACATTTTTTAGATTAAATCTAGATGCCTCACAGTAGAAAAAAAGCTTAAAATCTGCCATATATATGTCCCCCCCCCCAAAAAAAAAAAAAAAGTATTTTTCACTGACAGACACGGACAGCATTCCTATCCACTTAAAAGCTCAAAACTTTCTATTCTTAGGAAGCATATCTTTACATCAGAAATACTGACAAATATTTTTTTGTTTGCTTTTCATCAGTAAAAACTGTCTCTATCAAATGTGATGTGTAAAATAATTGAGCTGAACCTCAGGTAAGGTTACCTGTTCCGTCATGGTGTGTTATTTCCGGTCTAATAGATCCCATTTGACTGGAATCTCTGGGTGAAGTTGTGGGTTGATGCTTTGCAGCTACCTCTGTGACAACGGCGCCCTCTGCTGGCCACAGTGAGTCAGTGCTCTCATGGGGCCTCCTCATCCTAGACTGGTTTTGGCAGCTAAATTACATCAATTCAACAGGAAGTTGATGAGTCACATGACACATTAATTTGACTGAGAAACTGCTCAGTAAAGCCTAGATAAAGGTTATGAACGTTCATCTCAGCTCCTCTTCCATGCATTTCTGTGTGCACGTCACATCCAGGCATTTTCTCAACCTGCTTTATCCCTTTCAGGGTGTTGCTGGAGCCTGTCCTGGTTATTGTTGGGGGAAGGCGGGGCACACCCTGGAGAGGTCACCAGTCTTTTGCAGGGCCACAGAATCACCCAGGCATCCTGCTGATTTTCCAGAAATCCTGTCTCAGCTGCTGCTAATTATATAAATCAGGTGTGCTTAGCCAATGAGGAGCTTCTGTGACAGGTTAGTAGGAAAACACGTAGGACACTAGCCTTCGCAACCTGGATTTAGAGAAGCCTAAGAAGTTTTTGGTCTGTTAGAGAAAGCTCATGCAAGCACTGGGAAGAACACACAAACTCCACACAGAAAGGTCCCAGCTGGGGTTTGAATCAGGGCCTTCTGGCTGTGAGGCAGGAGCACTAACCACTGCGACACAATGCATCTCCTAAATTGCATTTAAACTAATACATCTCACAGCATTCTCAATCTTTATTATAAAATAATCTCTTCCCCGTCTCATAAAGATCATGTGTTTCTTAACTCTTACTTTCCTTTAGAGTTAATTTGTGACAAATATACAGTAAAGTGTTTACATTTGGTTGAAGCCTAATACAGAGCAAATGTGGTTATTAAAATTATGAAAAATATATTTATATTTAGTCAAACAGAACCACTGGAAGCTCATCTGAAGGACTAGCTCTTAACTTTAGCAAGCTTAGTCCGATAAAATAAAAAATTGGACAAAAACTGAGAACCTAAGACCTGTATGTCTCGGGGGGGAAAAAAACCAAAACACTTTGGTTTATAAAAGCAGCTCAGAAGCACTCCACCTTGTCCAGAACAACAGGACAGATGTTGGTTCACGATAACAAAGAAATAAAGACTTCCCATCACTTCCTCCTCAGGAGTGAGCTTGTTGTTAGGCCACACCCCTTCCACTGAAAGAGAATCTGTCAATCAAATGTCAATCTACTCTTTTTGAAGCATCTGTTTGGTCAGTTTATAACTTAAATAATTTGCGCTGAAGAAAAACTATCATGCAAGAAGATTGGGTTAACAAGAAAAGATGTCCGAGCAAGAATGGTTATTCTGACCAATAAAATGACTGAGTTATGGTTGTTGATTTCTCTGTAAAAGTTGATGGGATTTTGGCTTTTTGAGACCTGCAGGTACTTCCTGTTTGGAACGCCAAGGGGTAGAGGTCACTCAGTCAAATCTTCTGAAATTAAAATAAAATCTCACACTTTTCATCTCCTCATCCCTCCTGCCCTTCAGGTCAAGAGTCCAGGTGACAGCACTCTCTTTCACCTCCTGTACCTCAATCCATACTTCCATCTTTTGAACATTTACGCCCATCCTTCACACCCCACACTGCTGCTGTTTTAGTTCACAGTTGTGTGGCTTCACTGCATCTCACTGGTGTTTGTGGTTCCTCCAACAGGACACACACAACCGTCCCATGACTCTGTTCTAGACCTTCAGCTCCTCTCCCGTCTCACCCTCGCAGCTCACACCCCTTTCCTTTTCATTTAGTGTCTCATCCTGATTTTTTTTAATCTATTATTATTATTATGTAAAAAGTTTAAAGTGGTTATCTGAAGATATTCTTTTTCTGGCACGTTTCCTCTGTAAATGCTTTATATGCTTTGATCCATTCAGAATCGTCTGAATTTACTGAAATAGTGAAAAATTCATTTCACTCATTTCATTCATTTACTTTATTACAACAAACATTAATATATTTGTGTCACTGTGTACTCTTGATAAATTATTGATGTGTGTTTACACATGCATGCATGTGTGTGTATGTTTGCATGCACACATGTTTGGGGGTTCGCACATGCATGTATATGTGTTTACAAATGTTTGTTTATGCGTGTGTTTGCACAAGTGTCTGGACGTGTGATTTTGCACATGTGAATATGTGCGCTTACATGTGTTTTGTGTGCACATGCATGTATGTGTGTTTATTTGTGTGTATGCCTTCACATGTTTGTGTTTACACATATGGGTGTGTGTTATCATATGAGTCTCTTTGCACCTGTGTGTGGTTCTAATTGTGTGTCTGTGTTTGTTCATGCATGTGTCTGCACATGTGTGTATTTGCACATGCATGTATGTGCATTTTCATGGATATGTGTTTACATCTGTGTGTCTGTTTGCATGTGTGGGTTTCCACATGCAGGTGTGTGTGTGTGTTTTCGTGTGGGTGTGTTTGTTTGCGCTTGCATCTGTTTGCATGTGCGTGTTGACACATGGATGTGAGTGTGTTTTACACGTGTGTGTGCTTGTGCATGCATATGTGTGTGTTTACATATCTTTGTGTGTGTTCACGTGTATGTTTGTTTACACATGTCATGCATGTCTGTGTGTCTGTTTCCACGTGTGTGTTTGTTTACAAATGTGTCTGTTTCACATGAGCGTGTTTTCAAATGTTTATGTGTGCTTGTACATGCGTGCATGTGTGTTTACACATGGTTACACACATGCATGTGTGTGTTTGTGCATTTGTGTGTTTTGAAATGTTTTTCTACAAAGGTGTGCTTGCACTTGCATGTACGTGTGTGTCCGCCGTCAGATGTGTGAGCAGGATGATGATGCGTCTCTGTTCTCTGGAAGCCATTTTGTCAGTCTCTGATCTCAGAACCCCCCCCCCCCGTGCGCCCCCTAGCCAATCACGTCAGCGCTCAGCCTCGCAGAAAACACAGAAACAGTCTGATCTCTTCCTCTCTGTCTCACCCACTCTGACGCCCTCCCTCTCTTACAGTGCTTCCCCCCCCCCCCCTTTTTCTTGGCTCTTCTGCTCACTGTCAACCCCCCCCACCACCATCACAATCCCCCCTCCTCCTTGCATCCTTTAATTCTCCGTTAGCTCTCTTCCTTTCTCTGTCTTTTCCTCTCTTAATCCACATCTTTCCTCGAGGTGCCCCCCTCCCTCAAACATAGTACACCCCCCCACCCCCGTGGTTGAGCAGCTCTTCTCCAAACAGCTCAGCCTTTGTGCATTTTTGTCTGCTGCCTTTTCAGACAGACTGCAGTCTTTACTCATTTTCCTCCAATCAGGGACTCCATGTGACTCTCTGCATGAGAGGGCACGGCCCCCCCCAACCCTCTCTCTGCCCCCCCACCCTCCCACCCCGCTTTCAGCCAGCCAACATACGCTAGCAATCAGGAGAGTTGGAGCCACAGAGGGAGGGAGGGAGGTGTACACGGCACAGAGTTAAATGGAGTGCAGACCTGAAATCATGGATGTGTGTGTGTGTGTGTGTGGGGGGGGGGGGGTGAAGAGGGGAGGGTGGTACAGTCAGACCTGAGGGGGGTCCAAGATAGCATCCGACTGACCTCCATGTTGAAAACAAGCAGCAACAAGCTCGTCTTGTGGAGTTATTCTTGTGTTTACAGCCCCTACATGTGGGAGCACATATTGTGTGTGTGTGTGTATGTTAACCCCCCCCACCCTCCTAAACTCAATGCTTGAGCCCACACAAGAAGGGGGCGGTGCCTTTGGGTCTGAACACGGCTTTGGAATGTAAACAAGGAGAACACGAGAACCCAAAGACAGATTCTATCATCCTTCCAAAGAAATGTGGGCAGGAGGGGCACACTACATGGGGGGGGGCATTTGGAAGAGAAAAGACACGATTGGTCCTTCGTCTACCTGAGCATGAGTGATGCAGGCCTCTGAACTTCATCCATCCACCACTCAAGAGGTTTTTCTCTGAAGCTCCAAAGTCTCATGGAAGTGAAAAATGTGGAGGAGAAGGGAGATGAGGAGCAAAACAAACGTGTGAGAGCGGCGTGCTCCGGAGAGCAGACATGTGGGGTTTTTTTTTTTTTTTTTGGAAATTTCCATGAGCACGTTGATAAGTATGCAATCTGACCGCAGGACGGTTCAGGCCCGGTTCTGAACCGTTCCTGCCTCCTCCACCGCGGCTGAGGCACACCAAACAAAAAACAGATGCAGGCGCAGACGGATGCGCGAAGCCCGAGTGCAGTCTGCCTTTCAGCTGCGCAGTCGCAAGAGAAACTTCTCTTCAGTCGGAGGCTTCACCTGTCGCTGCGCCTGAGCAAAGGTATCTGGCTGCATGAAGGTGGGGGGTGGAAGGAGGAGTCCGTGGCATCTACAAAGACTACCCCCTGGGGGGGCCTGCACATACAGCAAGGTTCTCAAACCCATTTTATCTTGGAGCCACTAGAGGCTGTATGGGGTTCCATTTGTGTCAAAAATATGATTTTGCGTCCACCGTCTATAACTTTAGTCCATTTTCTATGTCTACTGAACAACTTTATTATTCAGCAATATATTTTTGCATGTCCTGTGCAAAGACAGGAGCTAACAACGCTAGCAACTGTTGCTAAGGACTTTTCTGATCCACCATCAATAGCAAATGCAAAGTTTTAAGCATTAAAAAAGCTGAAACATCAAAAAGCAAATATGAAGCTATCATCAAAGAAGCGTGGACATGCAGAAGACATTGGGTAGACATTGAACTCTCATATTAAGACGGGGGCCAGAAAATATTAACTTAAGGTCTTTAAATGGCCCGCGGGCCGCCGTTTGAGATCACTGATCTACAGAGTCATGAAGGCAGTTTTTAACTGACTTCATACTAAGTTCAGTGATAGATCACCTCCCTCCATCCTAAAGTATCACAAATTTTCAATTGTTTTTCACTTGCAAAACAACCAGTAAAACTTTATCAACTGCGAAAATGACTTTAGATCTCGTAGAAGCAAAATATCTAGATTTCAGGTTTTTTTTTTTTTGATCCATTTGAGAACATTCCGAGGTGGAAGACAAACTTATCTGCTTAAAATAAAAACTTTTTTTCAAACTGATGAATTCTTAACCCTTGACCCCAGCGTTTATGTTATTTGATTTACAGTAACTTTTCAACCGCTTTTCTCCTTCAGAATCTACTGACATTATCATGTTAACGGTAGAAAAGTTACAGTATGTTGAAGATTTAGTTATATGTGTTACAGAGTTAATAAGTAAATCAGTTCAGTTTATTAACTTGGTTTCCTGCAATTATGTTTTGGACCAGCAGGAATCAGTAGTGAGAGATACGTTATCAACATAGTATCAAAACAGTTTGGTCATGAGGCCTCGACCACCCATCACTAGGGGCAGGGCAGGCGGCAGGTGATCCGAGAAACGCTCAGTAATGCAGGCAGAGTGGCACAAACAATACTTCGCACCAAGTCAGGCTCTGTGCAGTGCTTAAGTTTTATGTGGGTGAGCCGCTTTTCTCCTTCAGAATTACTTTGATCATGTTAAAAAGTTACAGCATGTTAAATATTTTGTGTCAAATTGTCACCCATTGGTTTGAAAAGGTTAATCCGGACCAACAAAAAAAATATCAAGACATGCAACTGATTAGATTCTTTTCCACAAAAGAGCAACTTTAATGCTCCAGCAGCCTAAAATCCTACCAAATATATTTAGTGTTGACATCCCCAAAGCATGAAGTTATTCTGTCTTTATGATGTACAATTGATTCGAGCAGAAAGGAGACGACTTCTGGGTAATATTTATGGTGTGTTTGTTGCTCAGGAGTCAGTTTTTGTCTCCATTGTGGGAAACGAAAGGCGAGACAAACAGCAGAGATGCTCAGAGATAGGAGGATGAAAAACTCTGGAGCTGCCTCGTGTTTCTCTGAAGAGGATGAGGAGTACGAGCCCCCACAGCTGGGTTACTACGGAGGATACGTCTGAGCCAAATAAACGGCGTTCCCACGCCGGTCATGACCGTCTCTGCTCTTTACTCTGTGAGGGGGGGAGTGAGCTTTTCCAACTTGAGGGATTCAGATCTCAGCACAGCAGTGGAGAGATGAGGGCGAGAGGTGATGCCATAGCAACAACTCCAGGCACAACACAGGAGTCTGTCCAGCAACTCACAGAGGATGCAGGTCAAGCGAAGGCAGACAACGTGTTGGTCCTTCTGTTCCAGCATCTACGCTCGCCACAGAAGATGACCTCCCATGAGTCTTTGCAAACAGGGGCCCTGAGGCACTCCCCTCCATCACGCCACAGAAGCCAAAAATACCAGCATCAGAAAAAAAAGTCAAAAGCGTGGCAGCAGCCATCATCACTCACCGGGACACGCGCAGCCGCCCACGGACATCTTCTCACATGTCTGGAGAGGATCCGACCAGAACGATGGCGGGGCTCTGTTGTCCCTGCCTCTCCTCTCTGCCTCTGAGGCTGCTCACATGAGCGTCTGTTACCCCCGCGCTCCACAGGCGGAGGAGGGAGAGCGCAGGCTCAAAACGTCAACACAAAGGATCCGCTTCTCTCAGCTGCAGAGGGGAGCTGGAGTGAGTGAGGAGAAATCTGCTCTGCCCTCATCAGCCCTGCAGATTACAGCTCAGGTGGGAGGAGAGAGGAGGGAGGAGGAGGAAGAGGAGGAAGAGGAGGAGGAGGAGGCAGGACTGTCAAAGTGACCTGAGAGTCAGATCTGAGAACAACAGCTCTGATCCGGAGAAGCTGTCGGCTTTCAGCACAAACGCATGAACTGACCTCCACTTCGTTTCATCAGAGGGCGCACGCGTGTGTGCACGTGGCTGTGCACAGTTGTGTGTGTGTGTGTGCACCCAAGAGTGAATGTGTGAAGGTGTGTGTGCGCTGCAGCGTCTGCTCGTTACATTCAGGGGATCTCTGTTACAGGGCAGGGAGGGCAGGAGGGGGGGTGAGAGAAAAGGGAGGAGGATGAAGGACAGTTCCCCCCCCCTCCTCCTCCCCTCTGCAGTGGGTCACACAGTGTTGCCTCACTCACCTCTGCGCCCCCTCCCTCCCTTCCTGTCATTTAGTCGCCTGTGTTCTGTGTGTTGAAGAACGCCTGATGCTCAGATGATGCTCAGAAACTAAAGCTCCTCCTCACAGGAGCTCAGTGGGGAGGAGCTTTGGTTCTCCTCCCACCTGAGCATTACTGTAATCCTCCACATTCCAAAAACATCCTTCATAGGTTTTATGGTTGCCTGGGGGTGTCAAACTCCAGGCCTCGAGGGCCGGCCTCCTGCTGGTTTTCCAGAAATCCTGTCTTATCTGCTGCTGATTACCTGGATCAGATTATTCTAGACCAGAGGTCGGCCACCTTCAACAGTAAAAGAGCCATTTGGGCCCGATTTCTACTGATCAAAACCTAGAAGGAGCCGTATAGTCTTACTTTAGTCTTTAAGAAATTTGGATTTTTATTTGTGGCCTTCTGTTTTTTAATAATTAATATGAATTATTAAAATATACACCACTTAAAAAGAACCTAGCATCTCTCTAAATGTTAATTTTTAAATAACCAATGTTGTGCAGAATAAGATAATATGTACTTTTAACTCAAGCAAGTTTTACTTTGCATATAACATCTGTGCATTCTGGAGGTAGCATTGAGCAAACAAGATGTAAAAATCTAGAAAGTTTACCATCGATGAGCATCTCATACATCAATTTATAAATTTACTAATCTAAATTAAATAAATGCTAATTAAGTAATCCTTACTTTTAAAAATTGCTTTTTTCTTTTTCTTTCCCCCCCTCTTTCTCCTCAGCAGTCTTACATTGCTGGGTTTTGTTATTTTAGTTTGGGGTTGGACCTTGGTAGTCTTAGTTAGCAGGATTTGTTTATTTGTTTTCTTTAGGTTGTTTTAATTAGGCAGCCCTTCAATTCAGCACCTAAACTGTATCAAATCAGGACCAAAGCTGGATCAGATCAGGACCAGACCTACCAGACTGGAAATGCTTAGTCTTCTGTTTCTGTTTGGAGGAATATGAATAAACGTTTTAATCTCCCATCATTGTAATGGTTCTGTGTTGTGTTACGTCACACAAAGGCTGGAAATGTTCAAAATTTCTTCTCATTTTTCATCTGCAGACCCTAAAATGAAGAAACACGGTGAACACAACATCACTGTATACCACGTTCCAAGGCAGCAAGACACCAGCCAGTCTTAAGTTCCTGTTCAGAGATCTGAGAGCTCAGAACTCTGATCCTTCACTGCTGACACAGGAGTCAGGACTCCTCAGTGAGAGCGTGCACGTTTCAGATCCCACACGTGCGCAGGCCCTCAGATGGACACAATGAACCGGGGTGAGGTCTCACTCCAAAAGAACATCATCAGGTTCTTTGGCAGGAAAAGAGGAACACACTTCTGCATAGATCACCTCCCCCACAATATTTCTCCTTTTTTAAAGACACTTGCCCCCCCCCCCCCTTTCTTCCTCACCCTCTGTCTCATTAGCCAGTATCTCATTTTGAGGAGGAGAACCAATCAGGGAGGGGGAAAGCAGAGGGGAGGATGGAGATGGAGGGAGAAGAAAGGTTGCAGGAGGAGGAGGGCAGGGAAGGAGGTGGAAAGAGACAGAGAGACGACCGGCCGATGGATGGAAGGAGGGAGGCAGAAAGAGAGAATAAATAGCTCTGGTGCACTCGTCCCCCATTACCCCGGGAGGGCACTGTCGCCATGGCAATGTGGCAGAAAAAGGACAGCAGAGGCATGATGAGCTTCTGCAGACACGCTTCATTTTGTAAATGAGCCTGATGGTTCACATGAACAGATTCTCACAAACAACTTCCAGGCGATGATGCTCAGCAGGAGGTTTCACACCTATCAGCATCATGGATGCACCAGTGGCAGGAGCCGCTTACATAACACGGGCAGGAGTCTGAGAGGAGGAGAAACAGGAGAACCAGAACAACACAACATAGAGAGGATGAGAACACTGAGGCCAATCAAGACTGTCTTCTCTGATCACTTCTCTTTGAAACATGAAAAACTCCATGAAGAAGCCATCCATCATCCATCCATCATCCATCCATCATCCATCCATCATCCATCCATCATCCATCCATCATCCATACATCATCCATACATTCAGTCAATCATCATCCATCAGTCAATTATGTCAACCATCATCCGTCTGTCCATCCATCCGTCAGTCATTCATGCATCTATCTATTCTTTATCTGTCCATCATCAACAATCCATCTGTTCATCAATCCATCCATCCATCCCACCAGTCTAAACAGACAGGAACTGCAGGTTTAAGTCATTTGTTTGTCCTGAATGTTTTTGCTGGAACTCCTACTAAAACTATTCACACAAAGCCTTGGGGAAAATAACAAATAAAAAGACAACAAAGAAAGTAATATGTAAAATATGCTACTTCCTCTCATACCCTTTGCAATGTGCCAAGTACCTCTAAGACCATTGACCTCTGGTCAGCAGCAGAGTTATGGTGCACTTCCACTCCTGTGAAACCAGAAGAACAGTTGGATCCAACAGAGCACTGAGAATGTGCAATGATTAAATGATCCCAGTTTTAATCTTTGGAGACGTTTAAAAAAACATTGGATCGAAGCTGAAATTATTATGATCCAGCTTTTACTCCTGCTGTGTTCAGTCATGATGATGAAGATGATGCAGTCCAGCATCTCCAGTGATGAGCTGAGAAGCCTGCAGAAACTGAAAGTATTTGGTTATGTGGTAAACAAACGCTGGTTAACTGGTTGTGAAGTGTGCAGACGATGACTGGCTGCAGGCCTCCAGCCCATTTCCCTGCCCTTCATTAATGATGTAGGGGTCTGTTATCAAGCTGGGAGTGTCTGTGCACCTGTTAGCCTCACCTGAGCCCTCACCTCTGCATGCTTTCATTTACTGCGTTGAGTCCTGGTTTTCCTCAGGCCTTCATGCCTCATGAGCAGATGTTCTCTGGGCCTCGTGGGGTGGAATTCTTCTCACGAGGAAAAAAAAAAAACAACTCTCTTCAAAATCAAACAAATATTCCTGAAATCAAAAAATACTGACACAGAGTCCTGTAACCCCCCCCCATCCAGCCCTGCTCCCCCTCAGAGATCAGAGCGCCATAGCCTTTTATGACACTCTGCCCCCCAGCGTTGTGCAGCACTTGAAAGGTCGCAGAAGTGCACGCACAAAATCCTGCATGACTGAGCAGCCGGGATGACTGGGGGGGGGTGGCACAGAGGCAGAGTGAGTCCCTGAGATCTCATTTCTGGAAAAATTCACGCCTCCTGCGTGTCAAAGAGAGAGTGAAGGTGGGGTGTTGCAGCTTGTTTTCCCCCCACCCCCTCAGTGTGGAGTTTGAATGGGAATTTGACGTTTCTGTGATGAGAGGCGTGAACGCTCTGGTGCGTGTGAGGCCGTGTTCTGCATGGGGCTGAGCGCTGGGGGCAGCACGGAGGTGACCCACTTACACAGATCCCGACCACTCTCCACCCCCCCCCCCTCACATGCCTCAGCACAGTCCTGCAACCCCGGCGATGCTCTGGCCCCTTTTCATCCTGAGTGAGTGGATGAGGAGATGAAAAACAAAGGATGGAACCTGCAGTGATAAAAAAGCAGCTAGCTTGTACATCGTACACAGCTTCTGGATGTAGAGGAAAGGTCAGCAGGTTGGAGTGATAGATAACCCTGAAGACACACAGAGATAACACCAACAGAACTCTTGTCTGAAACCCTGATGCACAGCTCCATGAGAGCATAAGGTTCAAAAGCACTGCGACAGCACCCCCGTATGGATGAGCAATGCAACTGCAAGCTCTTAACCCACTACATCACCACAGCCTGTCCTGGCTAATGTTGAGAAAAGGAGGGGTACATTCTGGACAGGGCACACAGTCACACATGCACATTTTAGGGCAGGTGAATGCTGTAAGCTGAATTTGGCCGCTAAAGATGCTGATGCTGATAGCTGAAGATGCTGAAATTGATCATTAAAAACGCTGAAGTTGATAGCTGAAAACGCTGAACCTCATAGCCAGCGAAAATATTAGCTAAATGTAAATTAGCCCCAAAAAACTTAGGTTAATCAAAACAGCTAGCATGTACCTGAAATATCAGCTAAACTCCATAACAGCCTCTAAAAATTTTAGTAAATAGCAAAGTAGTCCAGAAAAGCTAGCAAAATGTCAATTTTTAAAACTTTAAAACTGGACATTTTTTAACATGATTGTGAATAATAAAAAGGCAGGAATATTATTCCAGAATTAATCAACTTAAACCTTTAATAGCTTTCAAAACTCTCCATAAAAATATACTTTATCCAAATTATACAAGTTAAGAATAAGTGCTAGATAACTTTGGGCCATTGATAACAACAAAATAAAATGACCTCTGGATCCGGCCCCCGGGCCTCGACTTTGACACGTTTTTAGGACACCAGCCCTTGAGGCCTGGATTTGGAAACCCCTGTTTTAGAGTAACCAATGAACCATGTTCTTGAACTCTGGGAAGATGATGTTCATGAAGACGAAAGGTCTCCTTCAAAGCATGTCAGGAATGATGTAATAACTACATCGCCCGTATGATAATAAAAGAACCAAAAAGCTGTGAATATATAGACATTAGACACTATGAACTTTATCTAATTAAAGGGATTCAAAGTTAACCCCCAAGCTTTAGAAATGTATTAATTAACTCGAGAACATTGGGTATTTGATCTAGGGCAGGGGTCTGCAACCTGGAACACATAAGGAGCTGTTTGGGTCGATTTCTTCCTGAGCACAAACAAGAGAGAAACCACAAAGTCTTACTTCACCCTTTAGAAAAATAGAGCACCTATATATTACTGTCACTATAATAAGTATAAATTAAATATTGTTTTCTTTACACAAAAAACATAAACATATAGAAAAAACACTATCAAAATACACCCCGTGTTACATCAGACCATCTCGCAGCATGGCATAGTATAGAGTATTTCATCAATGATTACTTTTTTTTTACCATTTGTAGTGCATCTCAACCAGAAATGTGAAAGTCTAACTAACTAAAATTAAATATCGGACAACTAATTGACCCTTACCGTATTTTTTTGAACTATAAAGCTCCCTTAAAAATCTTGAATTTGTTGAAAAAACGTAAAATCAAAATTGTAATCTGGTGTGCTGTAAGTATGAATTCTGGTTGTGCTTGCTGACTTTGAATACATTTTTTTGAGCAACGTGACCAACAAAAATCTGTCCAAATATTTTAGTGCGATTTAGACTATTCCCTGTTTGATACTTTCTGGAAATGAGTACTTACTGGTAATTTCTTTAAAGACCTGAAAAAGGAAATCTAGATTTTCCCAAGTGTTTTTAAAAATTGGCAGTTTCGCCATCGGGGCCTGGGGATTTGTAAATTTGTAAACAAGAGATAGCATTGTCCAAGTCTTGAATTAGTTTGTCTTTATCACAGCTTTCCCTAAATTCCACTGTATTTGTGGAATAAAGCTTTAAACTTGAAAATTTAAAAAGAAAGATAGATAACATAATCAATACTTCAGCGAGAAATGTGACCAATGTGATCATTTATTTGCTGAAATGCCCGACAGGGGTCGCCATTTCATAAATTAATTTGGAAGGAAAATCCAAAAAGTAAAAACCTCGAGAATTTAAAACAAACAAACAAATTAAAAGTAATGGATAGTGACGAAGAGCACAAAGCAGATCAAACTGGTTGAATAAAAATGATTTATTAACTTTTAGCCAAAAATAACTTCAATCAGCTTTGTTGGTGGTGAAAAATCAACCGTTTGTAAAAACAGAATGTATGCGTAAGGATAATTCAAGATATAAAGCAGAATAAACTAGAAAAACGTGAACTGATCCCAGATCTGTTTGCTTCATTCACCACCTCTCCTGCGCTGCATAAAGCTTGGCTTTACTGATCACAGACCAGCTCCGCATGCGGTTCCAGCCGGTGACCACGTGCCGTATCCGGCCTGCGCGAGCGCCACGAGGGGGGAACAAGATGGCGGTACAGTGGAGCGGCAGAGAAGGTGGTTTAAATCACGCCACGGGTGCATTTACGGGACAAGACCCCTTTGAGCAGGTATTGAGTCCGAACCGAACCCACAGGGGAACTGAACCGGATACGAGGGGCGGGTTAATTGAGCGGTAACGCGCGTGGTGTGCCGGCGCGCGGCGACACGTGGCCGACACTGCCTGTAGTTGCAGAACAGGCGCGAGCTCGACGTTCAGAAACAGATGATAACATGGCTATGACATGTCCGCGTGGGACATGTGTCACAGGTAAATGTGTAAGGGACGCTGCCATGCGCCCTAAAGTCTCGGCCCACTGCTCCTCCCAAGGAGCGGAAACGCTGCTGTCACCCCGAACTTCTTCACGTGACCACCGTAAAGTTCTAGAACTGTTTGTTTGGGCGTGCACGTGAAGACAAACGGACCCAGTTCATCCCCAGAGGACCGAATCTAGACTTCTTTGGTCATGGAGCAGCATTTCTTACAAGTCTAAGGAGACGGTCCTAAGGGACTTCCGGTATCGTTTTTCAAATTAAAAGCCTGAAAAAGAACTGGAAACTCAAACAGAAGAACTGCCCCCACCACCACCAGAAAGAAACCAAAACTGTAATAATATCAAAAAAGAAAGTAGTAAATGAGTATATTAGGAGGTTTAAATGCCCATAAGAACATAATACAGTATGGTTAGTTTTATTCTTTCAGCTTTTCTTTTCTTCTTTTCATCAGCCCTCACTGAACTTGAATAAAGAAATACTCACGATTACAATTATACACAATTTTTATTGGAGTAGGTCTTTAAACAGCCACTGAAAAAACTAATCTGCTGAATCTTCACAACCAATCAAATGACAGAAGACATTAAACTCCCATGATGCCCTTTTCTTGCTTCCGACCATGTGCTGAGCGGGGTTTTTATCATAATCTTTCTACCACAGTTGATCTGAATGAATCATTTTCAGAGGGATGACCTGCGATCACGTCTCAGGCTTTTAGGAAAAGTGATCTAACCACAGATTCAGATGGTTTTCGGGTCTCAAACCTTGTACGGGTGTTCCAGTATCATCTCATCTCAAAGACTTTGATCATTTCCACTCAATTCTCAGCAGTTTGAAATAAGTTATTTTTTATCCTGTAGTCAAAACCTCTGAATTTAAAGCATTCCTATCTTCATGAGCGTGGAGCACGCTGATGTTTTCATATAAATGCTCTGGGCTCAGACAGCTGACCTCTCCTCCTGTCATGTGTGCAGGCAGTCCTGGGCGGAGGAGATGTGGAGATTGCAGACACCTCCTCCGGTGTGGACCGCTCCATCCTGGCCATCTTTGATGACTCTGCAGCTCCGGAGGTCAGATCCAAAAGATTTCTGTTGTGAATGTAGTCTTTACGGTCAGCGTAACCTGTTTAACACTCAACTAAATGTTTGATGTTTCCAGATAAAACTGACAAAAACTCAAAGATTCTTAATTTTTTAAACTTCTAAAAGCAGCTTTAAACTTTGTCTTTTGATTTGGTTCTCTTTTTCAGAGTAAGACAGAATCAGAGGAAGAGATGTTGCTGTCGGCTCTGACGGAGATGCTGGGCTGCGAGGAGGAAGAGAAAGCCGCCGCTCTGTCCCCCTTTGACAGCCTGCCGGACTCTGAGCTGCTGTCAAAGCCCGACCGTTGCTCTGTGGTGGGTTCACAAACACTTTCACATCCCTTCTCTGTCATCACGGTCACTGAATCAAAGCAGCTTCTCTGAAGGTCTCATTACATGCTTGTGAGCCAAAGCCTCACGTGTGAGGCAACCACCGTCTCCGATCGGCGGTTGCTCTGAGGCTGCAGCTCCTCACAGAGCGTTTGTGATGCCCCCATGGTTCTGGACCGCTCTGTGGGAGTTCTCTGTACACAACAAGACTTTGACATGTGGGAAAAGTTCAGAGAACCACCATGAAACACTTAAGAGCGAGCGATGGAGGGAGGAATGGGATGGAATGGAAGGAAGGATGGAAGTAGAAAAAAGGATGGAAAGATGGAAAGATGGATGGAAGGAAGGACTAAAAAAGAATGGAAGGAAGGAAAGTAGGATGGATCAATGGATGGAAAGAATCAATGAATGAAGGAAGAAAGCGTGGATGGATGGATGAAAGGAAAGATGGATGGATGTATATTTTCCTATGATTTTTCTAAACAGTCAGCATCATTTTAGATTTATATAAAATGTTATTGAATAAACCTCTTAATGATGACAGTATTTTTTCTAAATAAAACAAAAACTTCAAAAGTCTCTTCTCCAAAAAATTACACGAAACAAAAACTAAGAATTGGATTTTTTTTGGACACTTAAAAACAATTTGCATAATAATTTGAAACATACTGTATTTAGAGTAAAGAATGTTCAGCTTTGGGTTTATACTGTAAATATGATTTTGACTCCTCGTGTTCTCTTGTCTCCTCAGGAGCAAACATCTGCTCACAGACTCAGACGGAGACTCAAAACCTCAAACCTCAAGCTGCAGACAAAGTCTGACAGAAACAAGAACAAAACACAGAAGAAGTTTAGAAAACAAAACCAGCTCCGCTCTGAAAGTGAAGAAGCAAAGGCAGAAGTGGAGGTCTTCTCGTCCTCCTCTCTCGTTAGTCTGGTGAAGCTCATGCACCCCTACTGTCTGGAGCTCCGTGTGGAGGAGGATGGAGCAAGGAAAAGGCATCCTCTGTTCTCCCGGGAAGAAGTGTGGAAGTTCAAGCAGCCGGCCGACGAGAGTGACCAGGAGATCAGTGTTGTATCTGACGAGGAGGAAGGAGGACGAGGCAAAGATCTGCTGAAGAGCATCCTGGTGAATGGAAAGAGAGCCGCTCCGTCCAGACAGAGGAAGAGGGTGAGCTTCGGACCCGTTCACGTGGCGCTGTTCCACTGGGGGGACGGAGAAGATGTGGAAGAGTCTGCTCATCTGAAGAGCTCCCAAAGTCCAGCGGAGCCCCCGCCTGACCCATCACAAAGTAGTGACCTACAGCCTGGAAAGAGCGGGAGGAAGAGTAGAGCGCTGAGTCTGCAGGAGTACAGGCGGCTCCGCAGGGAGGGGCGGCCCCTGCTGGAGAAACGGGGGAACTACAGCACCAAGTGGCCCACTCTGTCTGAGGCCCCCAAAGAGCTGACCCCCATCCTGTGCTACCAGACACACACACATCTTTGCAGAGCAAAGAACTCACCCCCCCATCGAGATACTCACCACCTCTCTGAGACCAAACTGACCCCCCAGCCCCGACCCAAAGTTTCTCCTCATCTCTGTCCTGACAACAGAGTGGCAGAGAGCCAGAAATCTCCAGCTAAGAAACCAAAGCTGCTCTGCATTGATCCTCCAAATCCAACCCTCATCCCGCTGCAGGCTCCGCCCTCTACAGACCCCCCATCAGTGCCCAGGGCGGAGCCTGTCGGCCAGCAGGAGCAAGACCCAAAGCTCTTCCTGTCAGCTTCAACCAAAGACCAATTTCATGTTTCAGGTGATTGTCCTGATCCAAAGAGCAGGGGCGAGGACAAGGAGCAGCTGGACGGCCCCCACACCCCTGAAGAACCACGACCCCCCCAGAGGGGGTGCAAGGTGCCAAATTCAGCTGTTGCTTCAGGTGAGGCCTCGTGATGAAGGCACTCTTTCACACACACTTCACTCTGTTGCCGTCTCTCTGTCAGAATATTTCCCAGCATGCAGTTAGAGGAACAGCTGGTCATTATAGGCGTCCCAGCCCGTGGTTTTACTGCTGTAATTCTCTGAGTTCTCCATGTTCTGCAGCAGACATCAGTCTTTTATTTGGGTGGATGTTCTTGGTCTGGAGTTCAGGTGGATGGAGGGGTTTCTCCTACTGCTTTATATGAAGGAAACCAAGTCATGTCTCACTACTGCCCCCTCTCTGACAGGAATAGAAGCTGCAGATCTGACCAGCCTGCTGCAGCAGTTTGAACAAACGCAAGGTAAACACAATACACACACTAACAAAACACAAATACACACAGACATACATAAGTAAACACACACAAACATGTCGTTTCTTTCACACATGTTTATGATGGAGGTCAGATTTTTCTCCCCCTTCACCTCCTGCTCCTCTTATCTCCTCTTTTAGCCATGGGGGGTGTGGTTTGTGAGTCCAAGCTTCTTCATGCTCCTTCACCTTCGACCCCCCCCACAGAGGATCATCTGAACCAGGACATCCTCAAGGAGGCGGAGCTCACCTCCAGACTTCTGGAGCCCAGTCAGCCCCCCAGTGCTGGAGGGAGTCTGCAGGACCTCCTCAGCTGGAGGAGAGAGGAGGTGCTCTTTGCAGAAGTCATCTGAGCACAAAACAGAAAAGCTCTGCGTCCAAGCCTATTCAGATCATTGACCCCCGCCCTCTACCCCCTAAGAAGAAAAGCTGCAGTGCTCCACCCCCCCACAAACTTCCTCCTGTGTTTTTTGCCTCCGACCACGATTACTGCAGACTCCTGAATCACCAGTCTGGATCTTCCCAGTTCATGCTGGGTTCTGAACCCCCCAACGAGCAGTGGGAGGTGCATAGCTCCAGAGGGCGGGGCAGGACCCACCTGGCTGCAGATAAGCACGAAGAACACATGAGTGCGTGTGGGCTCCCGACTCCGCCCCCCAGCCCCGTCAGAGGCAGGAGGAGGCAGCGCTCTCCCAGTTGCAGCTCCCGTTCCTCCTCCTCATCTTCCTCCTGCAGCTCTGCCTCCCTGTCTCCTGAAAGAACCAGGTCCTCCTCTTCGTCTCCTCTCCTCTCTGGAGTTTGAGTCTTCTCCTGAAAACCCAGGATCTCAAACCTTCATCTGTTTGTCCTGCAGGATCCACCGCAGACATCTCCAATCGCATCACAGGACGCTCCGCTCCAGGTCCAGATATCAGTCCAGGTCCAGATCATGGTCCAGGTCCAGGTCCAGTTCCATGTCCAGGTCCAGGTCCAGGTCCCGTTCTTCCCTCCCCACAGATCTGCCAGTGGAGACGCCGAGACACTTGCAGGTCAGACACTTTGATCACTTTGCTTCAATGAATCTAAAGAAAACATGGTCTTCATCTGTTCTCCTTCATCCTCACAGCAGCAGGGAGGCCCAGAGGCTGAGGGGGGAGCTGGACACCAGGATCCAGAAACTCAGAGCCATCGTGAGTAAACTGGATCTCCTGCAGGGGTGGGGGGGGGCTCTACAGATAGTTATATTTCATCGCAAGTTATCAACTGATCAAGTAAAAACAGATGGTGTCCGCTGGCCCCACCTTGAACGTTTGATTGACATATCCTCCAGTGGAAGGGGTGTGGCTTTCCAACAAGCTCACTCCTGATTGGCGACAGTAGTTGCCATGGAAATGTTGACAGAAAAATAACAAGTGACTGTGACGTCGCAGTTCTATAGATACAGTCAATGTGTCTGATCAAGAGACCCCCCCACACACACTACGGTCAAAATCATTGACTGTATATAGATGGACAGAGGATGTTGTGATGTCACGCATTGAAAATGCCTGAAGTCTGGCTCCAGCAAAATGAAGCCAAATCAGTCGCCATTTTTCTGCAATAGGGACGTTGCCATCTGTAGCCAGATGATAGTGATTGGTGGGTTGGCGGAAAAATCGATTCACATTCGAATCTAGATTCTCATTTTAACAATTCTACATATCCAAAAATCAATTTTTGTCTGGCTCTGTTGCACCGAAACAACAATTTCCCAATTGGGCAGTTTTGGTTCTAAATTTGCAGGCAAAAATGGCTTTGGGCGGGTAGGCATATTTTGGGCGGGTTTAGGGTCGGGAAAGAGATTCAGCTTGATGTGGTTCTTGTTTTCCTCCATGAACCTGAAGCTGGTGTTGCTGTTTGGAGGTCAGGAAAATTTGTTTAGCCGCTTTTCCTAAATGCTTTTCTGCAGGATGAGAGGAGGGTAGTGTATGTCGGCCGTATCCGCAGAAGTATGACCCCCGGCGAGCTGAAGGAGCGCTTCTCTCAGTTTGGCGAGGTGGAGAGCGTGTCGCTTCACTTCAGAGAGCGAGGGTGAGCATGCTGGTTTGTCCTGTCGCAGCCTCTCTTTTCTTCACCTCTTAAACTCCTCCCTCCTCTGCATTGCGCAGCGACCACTACGGCTTCGTGACCTTCTACAACACGGAGGACGCCTTCGCCGCCATCGACAACGGCAGCAAGATCCGCAGGCCTGATGAGCTGCCGTTCGACATCTGCTTTGGAGGAAGACGGCAGTTCTGCAGTTCTGACTACGCTGATCTGGGTGAGAGACGCCTCCTCTGGCACGTTTGGAGACACAACTAGTTTATCCTGTCATGAGTCGCGTGTCAGGTTACAGAACAAATTCAGGTTTAAGTAGTACCATTCGTCTTTAACAAGGAGATCTCTGAACCGCTTGTTTCTCCTCTTCAAATCTTAAGGCCCCTCAAGATTTGATTATTACGCCATTTTCAATGCAACATATCTGCATATATTCTGTTTACCACAACAACAATATTACTTACTTTTCTCCACCAAAAGTGCCTTCTGCCATCTTTGGGGTCCAGATGACTCCAACCACATATTTATATGTGATTCCTTCCATGGCAAATGTGGACAAAGGTGGACAGGATTTTATGTCTGCCATGGACATTAGTGAAACTCAAAAATCAATGATAAAAAAAGTTCAGCGCACTGTCTTGTGGGGTCCAGATGACCCCACTTTTAATGTAAACAAGCCAAGGAGAGCGGAAGAGTTACGTAAAGACAAGAACAAACTTAAATGAACCCTAGAACCATTTCGCTATAAAAAGTTACAACCATCACTTTTACAGGATAATTTTTACACGATAAAATAAACCCTATAAAAAGTATTTCTTACAAAAAATAGTTAAAAAAAATGACAATACATGATAAATTAGTTAGTTTTTATTTTGAACTGTGGTTTAATTAAAAAAAATGGAAAGTAAATAGATTGGAAGATCCTAAAAACAGGCTAGAAAATGGCTTAAAAATGATTGTCCAGCTGGAATTCTCTAACATCAAGTCTTTCATGCATTGGAATAGAGCTGTGAAAGAAAAAGCCTGATTGAACAGATTTGAGCTACTATAATTCACACCGAACTTCTTCCAACTATAGATGAAAGACAACCGCTAATAAAAAGTAGAAAAAGAAGAAGCCCCTCCCTGCTTGTCCAGTGTGAACACCATAGGCTATGCTTGCATTCAAGAATGCAGGATTCTTGAATGAATGGCACGTGCCGTGTGTCCATAGATGGACAGACTGTAACACAGAAAAGATGGAAGTCAGTTTCCTCCTGAAGCCAAACAAACCAGATGATTGATGGGGGACAGTTTTCCTCCTGGACCCTCGTTGCATATCTGCTGCTTGTTTCTTCTCCCCCTCCTAATCCTACAAATCTGCTTCCATTCCTCAGATGCGAGCAGAGATGCCGACCCGTCCCCCTCCCGGGATCAGTTTGAAGACCTGGACTTTGATGCTCTGCTCAAACAGGCTCAGGGAGGGCTGCAGAGGTAGCAAAGGCTGAGAACGTGCTGAGTGTGACCTCTGACCTTCACACAGGGCCTGGATTTATGTGGGTTTTGATGGTGGAATGCTGAATGGAAACTTTTTGTTTCTTTGAATTTTTATGAAAAACACTTTTGCACTTTCTTAAACATGCAGCATTTTAAGTTGAACAAAAATGTAAAACACTTATCGTTAAAATGTTGTTCCTTTCTGAGCATTATACTGTTTCTAAAAATAAAAATGAAAGATTTTTATTTGTGTTTTGTTTTGTTTGCTAAAAATCCGCCTTTGATGTTTTTCTTTCACATTCTCCTTAGTCTTCAGTTGCTGGGTTTGCTGATGATGAAGTTGATTTCAACCTCAAAGTAGGATGATGATGAGATGGAGTGATAAACAATTCAGCTACAGTGATGTTTATCCTGTCAGAAAGCCACAATATGGGGCAGGAGGAGTTTCATGAGTTTAAATCAAAATTTTCCACATATCCCTACATTTATATAACTTATTACAAACTTTTAGAATCAAACTATTTCTATAAAGAATGAGAGCAGATGATGCAGGACTGAAAGTTCATTCAAGAATGCGAACTGGTTTATTTTAACTGTTTCTCTAATTTATTAAAGAATTGCAGAAAACGTCAAGAGAAAGTTAACAAATATCAAACATTTATAGTTAACATAATAAATGGAATTTTAATGATTTCTATACTGAAATTAATTTTTTTTTTTCTAAAATCTTTGAGTTTTGGGGCATAAATCAAGTTTTAAACATACATTTGAATAAATTAGATTTTTTTGTTTTCAGTAAACTTGTTTTCACCTCATTTGTCCTCAGAAAAAGGACAGACTTTGCTCCAGCTCCTTTAAAGGGCCCTAAAAGTTAATTATTTCTTTTAGAAGCGCATCTCTTCTCGGTTTATTGTCAGTAACCTAGGTGTAAAAACATATTTATCGATAAGAATTTTTATAGGTCTTGACCTTTGACCGGACCAGAGACTGAGCATCAGCCAATCAGCGTTAGCGTGAGCTGTCGCTTTAAGACGTCCACCCGGAAGTTTGTCTCTGATGCGAACAGCCACAGTAACAATGTTTTTGTGTATTTCGTGACTAAAAACTGTGAGTTTATCCAGTGAATGAGCGTAAATTGTAAAATAAGTTTCTATTAATTAGTAATAAACAAATCCAAAAGCTCAAATAATAGTTAAATATTTTTTCCACCGTATAAGCTTCATCAAACGCTGATGGGTGTAGCTTCCCGCCATTACTGTCAAATATACGATTACATTTTATTTTAAAAGTGCGATCTAGTTCATAAAAATCCCACAGTTTACGGTTTTGGACTTCGGTCTCAGATACATCAAGTCGCCTCGTCTGCGCATGCGCACGAGACGCCGGACCTCTGAAGCCCCAGAAGGAAGAGACGGAGCATGTCTGCGGACGGGGCCCGGCAGGGGGGGACGCCCCGCTTCATCAGCGGGGTGGTGGAAGGTGAGGGGAGCGGGACCTCGGTCCTTCCACTGACCCGGATGTTTGCAGGGAAGTCATCAGAAAGTAACTCTGCCTTTTGCTTTGCGCAGGTTTCTATGGGCGCCCGTGGACCATGGAGCAGAGGACGGAGCTCTTCAAGAGGTCCTCTTCAGAACTCAATCCAAATTTAAGAAAAGTTCTGCTAAAATGCATCACCTCATCCATGCATTCTTTCACTGTGTCCATATTTTCTGCAGAAACTCTTCATTATGTCAAAATCTTTAGATTTTGTTTCCCATCTCTAGTTATAAAAAACTCTTTAAAACCTTCCAGTGCTTTGATTTATTATAACTTTTCAACACGATCAACAAAATTCCTGCAGATTCTGAAGGAGAAAAGCAGCTGAATCTGCTGGAAGATTTTATGTCTAAGCGTCACCAACGACGCCTCAGGTGTTAAGGATTAAAGATGACGCTCCATTTTTTTTTTTTCCATTAAGCTGGTTTCAAAATATCTCAGATTTGGATAAGGTGCCTTTAGAGAAGTCTCTCAGATGAAATTTTTTGTTACATTTCCATCTTTGCTTCTGTCAGGGAGCAACATTGGGGATTGAACACGTACCTGTACGCCCCCAAAGACGACTACAAACACAGGATGTACTGGAGAGAGCTGTACTCACCTGAGGAGGCAGGTGAGAGACCAGTGAGCCGACAGGAAGTGCAGCGTTTTCCTGATGTGGGGGTCAGCTGGGCAAAGCTTTTAGATTTTGATGGATGTGTGAATGTGAAGCAGCATTTTCACCAAAATTGAGGAACCTACAGTCTCCATATTTCGGTTTTAGGACCAAAGCAAAGGAGAGTTTCCTGCACAGAATATTTCAAACTGTTTGTTTCTGCTTTTGTGTCTTTGACTTTTCCCCAGAGCAACTGAAGGCGCTGATTGCAGCAGCCAAGCAGCACCAGGTGGAGTTCATCTACGCCATCTCTCCCGGTTTGGACATAACTTTCTCCAACCCCAAAGAAGTGGCCGCTCTGAAGAGGAAGCTGGACCAGGTAGTCTGCCGAGGGTTGGGGATGGAGGGTGTCCTAGGGTTTTGCTTAACATAAAACAGTTTGTACCGTCAGGGCCTGCAAAGCCTTGAGGCCTGAAATTATCTGGAAAGAAGGGTCTAAATCACAGTTTTATACATATTTATATATAAATGTGTCAAAAATATATTTTGGATTATTCCAACTCTTCTGTCAGATTCTCTCATAGCCCTGCGCTTCTGTCAAACTGTTCTTTTCACTAAAAGTTTCAAACCAATCAGATTTTAGCCCTCACTTGTTGCTATGTTCATGAAAGTCTGCCTTAAGCTCATACAGTCGGTGCTTCCGTCCTTACTTCTGATTTTGCAGCAACTTTCCATAGAAAACACTGCTGATGAAACCATAGTCATATTTGGAATAAGCGCATTAGCGTTGATTCAACCAATCAGAATTTGAGTTGGAGCCTCTGTAGCTTCATGAGGACAGAAGATGACATGATTGGATGGTCAAAGCTCAAAAGCTAACTTCCTCTGTTCTTCAGGCTGTATAGTAGCTGTTTTTCAGTAAACATTAGAAGAAGGCTGAGAAGTTGACTTAGTTGCTGATTCATTGCACAAGTCATTCTTAAGATGGACTTTTCCAGAAAAGTTGGACATTGTCAAAAAGTGCCGATCAACATCTGTCTGGGAAGGGTAAAGCATTTTGTGACAATGATGAGAGACAAACAGAACAGTATGAGAGCTTCCACGCTGCCACTGAACGCACCACGGCTGCTCCAAACGCATCGAGCTGCATTACTGACAGCTTCATGGCAGGATTTTGTACAATCAAACAGCTTTCAAGAACATGAAAAACTAGTGTTTAGCCCCCTCATCTACCCCCAGAGATTTCGGAAGAACCAGAAACACCTACCTGCACTCATCCCTCTGATCTGTCTCGGATGAGAACTTTCATAAACGGGATGCAGAATTTTGCAGGGAAATCTCCAGCTGATCTTCATGGAGTTCATCTTTAAATAAATTGGATTTGCTGTCAATAAAAATGGTTATTTTCAAGTTTAATGAGTTGTCAGTTGAGTTTTGATGTTTGTTGCAGTTCTTATTGCAGTGGGAGGAGAGTTTGTTTTTACATTATGTGCAATTGCAGTGAATTCTGTCTATTTAAATGATTCATCTATGATGGAATTGCGCCATAAAATATTATTCATATATAACAGGAGTGTGTTAGTTGATAGTTAATATAAACGAGGAAGAAGACTGAAGACTCTGAAGCTCTGAAATGCAGGACAGCTACTGATGTGGAGCTCCCAGCAGTGAAACGTGTCGGAGGTCGCTGCTCGGGCCGTGGACTCGCGTGACCCTGATCCAGAGCGGCGGGAAGCTGAGGCGTTCGACTCTTTTTTTTCAGGTGAAGCAGTTCGGCTGCAGGTCCTTCTCTTTGCTCTTTGACGACATCGAGACAGAAATGTGCGCCGCCGACAAGAAGGCTTTCAGCTCCTTCGCCGACGCTCAGGTGTCCATCACCAACCAGGTGTATGAGCACCTGAGAAGTCCTGAGACCTTCCTGTTCTGCCCCACAGGTCTGAGCTCGGGTAGAACACGTCATCAACATGTTCCGTCTGCTGTGTGAGAACATGAAATGTTTCTGTCCCGCCCCCTCAGACTACTGCGCTGCGTTCTGCACCCCAACCGTGTCCCAGTCCTCCTACCTGCAGACCGTGGGGGAGAAGCTGCTGCCCGGCATCGACGTCCTGTGGACGGGTACGGCCTCCTTCATCTGTCCTCCATCCCTGAACTCCTCTTCTAAATTCCGTTTCTCTCCTCTTGGGATGCTCAGGTCCAAAGGTGGTGTCCCACACGATCTCTGTGGAGTCCATAGTAGAGGTCACCTCTGTCCTGAAGAGGGCGCCAGTCATCTGGGACAACATTCACGCCAATGACTATGACCCACAGAGGCTTTTCCTGGGACCCTATAAGGTAGATTTCACAGTAATTTCCGTGAAGACGGGGCCCAAACCTCACCGTGTTTTTTTCTTCGGAAAAGGATCGGCCCACCGAGCTGATCCCCAAACTGAGAGGAGTCCTCACCAACCCCAACTGTGAGTTTTACCCCAACTTTGTGGCCATCCACACTCTGGCCACATGGTGCAGATCTGCTGATGGAGGAGCGTCAGACGTGGAGATGGGTGAGTGTTTGCTAAACCGTCAAACCTCAGCTTTGGTTCCTTCAGCATAAATGTGGTGTCCTAAAGGCTTTAAGAGTGCTGGTGGTTCACAGAATTAACAAGGAAAGACAGTAAATGTTGGCTGGAGCATAGGCGAGCTAGGCGGCCGCCTGTGGCGCTATCTGCTGGAGGGGGCACCAAATTGCAATGTTTTTTTCTTCTTTACAGTTTGAAACGCCACTCACTGCGACTGAAATGTTAAAAATTTAATAATTATAACCATGAATAAAATAACTCAAAAGTTTGACATAATCATTTATTTTTCCGAGTGCTGCGCCCCTCCCTGCCTGATGCAGCCCCTGTTGAAGCTTGGTGGCGGGGCGGTGTTATCTGTTAGTGCTTTCTTTAAAACTTTAAGGATGAAAAAGTAGCTAAATAAACCCTAAAGTTCTGCTTTAAGGTAAAAAAAATTAAAGGAAGACTCAAAGCAGAGGTGTGTCGATTTTTTGGAATTTTCCCACACGCACACACACACATTTCGGTCAAAGAATGCTCTTGTTTTGGGTTGGAAACAAAGAATTTAACTGGCGATATAGTTTTTTATTTTTTTTCCTCTTTTTAAACCCCTACAAACGGAAATCTTTAGACCTCAAACATTGGAGATACCTTTTAAAACCAAATGTTAGTGAACTGTCTCCCATTGCTAACGTTGGGAGTTCGCGTCCGGGCTCGGGAAAAGTATTTACATGTGCAGAAATCCCATTTCGCTCAGGGCGCCATTATGCCGATAGATAAAGTCTACACACGGCCCACCAGACGGTTTAATCCGGCCCAGTCATGAAGAGAAAGAAAATGTAAGGATGTAAAAAAAAAACAAGACAAAAAAAAAACTCTAGCCCGTTCCTGTGGCGAGTTATGGTTATTTTAAAAAATGACCGCAATGTGCAATTCTGTCACCAGGGGAAGCAAAAGAAAAGCAAGATCAGCATAATAGATCAAGAAATAATTGTAATAAACAATATAAAATTATATGTAATTAGGCTACGAGGTTGTTTGAGGTATTTTTCGTAATTGAGGACAAAGCAAAAATAAATCTACAGATACAGTTGTGCTGTTATGTTACTGGCCTGCTTTGAGTTTGACACCCCTGGTCGAGACAGTTCTTCTGACCCCAGAAGAGACGACTGTTGAAGAGCTCTGATCCAAAGCCTGATCCAGAAGTAGATTAGATTAGATTCAAAACTTATTTGTTACATGTACAGGGCAATGAAATGCAGTTTGGCATCTAACCAGAAGTGCAATAGGCAGGAAGAGCATGTGGTGTGAATATTATGATAAATAAGTATGGTACAGGTTGATATACAGGATATAGACAGTATTTACAGATCAGATTTATAAAGGTGAGACCATCAGTAACCCTCAGGATTAACAACAGGGCGATGAGTTTAGAAGATCCTTTAGATCTGAATTGATGCTCATGTTGGTCCAATCTTTGTTATCGTCTTCATTTTTAATCCTCCAGCCTTTTAGATTGTTCTGGTCTGAGCTACGTCATTGATTTAGGAGAAGTTTCATTAAAAAAAAAAGAATGACAGACACGATGGAGGTGGTATGATGGTGTGGAGCCTGTCTGCCCTCTGTCATCAGGTGATGAGGGTCAGGACCGCGACTACAGCCCCCACAGAGCCCTCGACCTGGCCCTCTCTGACTGGCTGCTGGAGCTGATGAGCGCGACTGGAGCGGCAGGTGGAGAAGACGCTCGCTGAACGATCGCGATGGCGCAGGAAGTTCAGGTTTTTCATAAGGCGTTGGTTTTTCAGGACAACTCAAAAAAGAATCTTCGAGCGAGGAGTCCATGCAGACGGACTCGGGGGAGAGTCCCTACGTCCCTGGACCCGGGGAGAACCCGCTGTACACCGCCGAGCCCCTGACTCTGGACGACCTGAAGCTGCTGTCGGACCTCTTCTACCTGCCGTACGAGTATGGGCCCACGGCCAGGAGCATGCTGCAGGAGCTGGACTGGCTGAAGAGCCACAGTCAGACCGAGCAGGTGACGGGGGACAGGGGACAGGGGACTTCCTGGTTCTCTGCGGTTTATTCAGGGTTCTTGCCAACTCTTTTGTTTTTTTCACGTTTGCTTAGTTCTGCTGTCTGAGCATCACATTTGTTTGTTTATTGTTTCACGTACCCCCCTCCCAGACGGAGGAGTGGCGCTGCCGAGCGCAGCACTTCGATCAGATGTGCAAGGCGGTGGTGCAGATGTTCAACCGGCTGTCCAACGCTCCCAACCGCCGCGTCCTCTACGACCTCTACGACTACATCTGCGACATCAAGAGCGGGGTGGGGCTGGCGTGCGCCCACGTCAAAGCGCTCGGTGAGGGGTCGAGTGTGCCCGCCTCCCCCCCTCGACAGCTCACCGTTGCCGTAACGTTCAGAATGTTTGTTCTCCTCAGGCGGGCAGGAATCACCGGCCGCACAGCTGATGACTGATGACCCTGAACCCTGGGGCTTCAGGGGGGGGCTCTCTGGAGAGTTCCAGGTAAGCGCGGCGGCGCCGGGATTCCTGAGCAGAACTCTGGTGGTGTTCTGAGCCGTTCTACAGGAAACGTTTGACCAAAGTCCCAGAAGAACTTAGACATTTCCAGTGCGTGTAGATTATTAAAGCAGCTCTGATGTCTGCTCAGATGCAGATGGAAGTCGGTCTGCGGTAACTTCATCAGTTGAAAGCTGAACAATGTCTCCAGACCAAAGAAAAAGGATTCGGCTTGTATGAAAACCTGTATTTGATTACGTTCCCTCTAATCCCTGTGATACTTGTGGGACTTCAGTCACCTCTGAGTTTGTCAAAGCCCCGCCCCTTTTAGTGAGAGCCGGCAGGTTCTCCTGTTTCCTGAGGTTAAAGGAAACATTTCCTGAACTTCAACCTGACTGGGAGTAACGTGGATTGCTCCATTGACCTGCGTTTCTGTTCCTGCAGAGGATGCTGCCGGGACACGGGAACAGGGACCTGTTCAGACACCCCCCCATGACGGCGGTTTACGCCATCCGACCGTACGGCGCCGAGGACCAGGTGAGGATTCTCACTACCTCACCCTCCGGTTCCATCCTGATCCGAGCTCACATGAGGATGACTGTCGTTCCAGACTGCAGTTCAGAGGATCTTCAAGGAGATGCAGAAGGGGGGAGCAGGCGACAAAGCCCCTATGATGATGCAGCCTCCACTGCTCAGCGATGGGTAAAGAAGCAGCGTGCTGTTTGGGGCTTTTCTTCTTTTTCTGCTTCATCATTTCCTCTTCTCTGCAGCCTGTCCTCAGGGGAAGTCTCCCCCTCTCCTGGACACGCCTTTGTAATGGAGGACGACGTGGGGGTGTGCGGCTATGCGGTCGCTCTCATCGACGCCAAACCAGCTGCAGCCCAGCTTCAGGTGATCGACGCTGCATGGTGTCGTTGCCCATTCAGAGCTGAGGGAAACTTTGACTGTTTTTCCTGAACTGCAGAGGGCGCCCTTGTGCGAGGACTTCCCCTCCATTCTAGGAGTGCAGGTGCTGCCCCGAGTCACCGACCCCTCACCTGCCAGACGCATGACGGGTCTGCTGTTGTCCTCCCTGAAGAGCAGTGGTGGGTGGAGACCCCGACAGCAGGAAGAAAGCTGCTTCATCCATTGAGTCATATATGATAGATATGTCAAACTTTTCAGATAAATGGTTTTCTTTGTTCTGTTGAGAGTTAAATGTTGAACTTTCTGGTGAAGTCTGAAGTGGACGTGTGGAGATGAAGCTCAGTTTCTGTCCTTCAGGATCCAGAGGAGTGTTTTGCGAGTTGAGGCAGAGCGATCGGAGGATGATCGATTTCTTCTCTAAGCTGGGCTCCTTCAAACACCTGTCCGGGGTGGACCTTCCTCAGGACGTCCTGGTCCTGGCGGCGAGTCTGTGAACGCACCACAACGGCCCTCCGTGTTTCCTCCATCGACCACATGATCCTGATGGATTCAAGACAATTATTTTCTGAAAAATCTGTCCAATAAATGGAATTTATGCACTTGACTCATTTATGTGGGGTTTACTGCAACACCAACTGTTTATTGGACATGAAGCACACAGAATATATTAACATTTAGTTATATAAAGTACTGTTATAGTCATAAATATATGAAACATTTCTGTCATGTTTAGGCCTGTGAGGCTGAAATCTCAGGAAACGTTTGAGTCTTTGCTTTGACTGAGGGTCAAACGCCGCTGGAATGTCAGGACTTTAAACCCAAAGAGGTATGGTCCGGTCCTGTTTAATGGGTCCATTTTACAATGGAAACACTCAAAATACCGGGCGGTACCGCTAAGTGGAAACACCAGCTGCAGATCTGAAGCTCCTCTTTGCTAAAGACTCTTTCCCAGAAGTTATAGGGAGACGAGGAGGACCCGATGGTCTTGTTTCTCCTCTCAGTTGTAAGTTGTATTGTGAGACTTTGATGATGTTCAGCTATAGAGCTGAAGGAGAAGCTTCCAGGTCAGATGTTAGTGTGAGTTACAGGACAGCGTTAACCTCGCTCAGATGAACTCCAGACCCTCGTACTTCAACTCTCCAATCTCTGTCTCTGGCAGCAGCACCTGCCCGTCCAGACGGAAGGCTGTGATGTAAGTGGCGATCTTGCCGGCGTCTTCTTCTGATTTCAAAGCCAGGATGATCTGATCATCCGTGTCTGGAACAAATTTGAAGGAGGAGAAGCCGTGGGTGGGGCTGAGCGGCCCCACGCGCCGCACGCCGATGTGGCTGAAGTCGTCGGGACAGGTGAGCAGCAGGTTGGTGGCGCGCCGCTCGTCTGCGGTCTCCTCGTAGCGCTCGTGGCTGGCGCGGCGAGGGAGGAAGAACCAGCGCTGGAGACGCTCGCTCCACGATGCCGACTCATGGATGAGATAACCTGCAGGACGGGAGAAGAAGCGGGATTAACACAGGCTTTGTCCTGAAGCAGAAGAAGGAGCGCACACTGCAGCTGACCACCGCTGAGCGCGCTCCAAAGGAGACCCACAGACGAAGAGGCTTTTGGGGGGAGGTTCCCTCTGATCGGGACGTAAAGACAGATGTGACCTAATGGCAAACCTTTCTATCATTAAATTGATATCATTGATATCAGACTTTTTTAAGCCCAACTAGTAATTCTAAAAGTACAACTAGTTAACTAGTGAGTGACACAATTGTAAAAGTAATGTTTCAAAATGTGCAGTAGTTTTCTAGTGGCCACTATTTGTGCTTACTAGTTAATTATTGACACTAAAAAGGCCACTAGTTAAATAGTCACATAAAATTTTCTAAAAGTTCATTAGTAAGGCCCCTGTAAAACGTTTTAGTTAACTAGTGAAACCAAAATACCACACTAGTTTACTTGTGACATGCAAAATGTTAACTAGTTGAATAGTGAAACATATGTAATTCTTGCTAGTTAACTAGTGCAACCAAAATACAATACTAGTTTACTAGTCACATGCAAAATGTTAGCTAGTTGACTTGTGAGACGTATGTAAGACTTAATATTTAACTAGGGACAGCCAAAACTATGAATTGGGTAACTAGTGATGTTCTCAAATGTGCTTCGGTTTTCTAATGGTCACCATTTGTGTGTACTAGTTAATTATTGACACTCTAATAAGGCCACTAGCTAACTAATTATAGTTTTCGACAAGTTCACGAGTAATGCTTACTAGTTAACTAGTGCTACCAATATCTTGAACTAGTTTACTAGTGACATGTAATTGTTAACTAGTTGACTAGTGAGACATATGCAAGTCTTACTTTTTACCTAATGTTACAAAAATTTTGTACTAGTTTACTAGTGACATGCAAAACGTTAACTAAGGGCAAATATGCACGTCTAGCTGGGTAAGTAGTATTACAACACTTTTACTTGTATACTAATTACATCCAAAATGTTAACTAGTTGACTAGTGAGTCATATTTTAGTCTTACTAGTTAACTACTGAGAGAGAAAATTGCACTAGTTAATTAGTGGAGGGCAAAAAAAACACTAGTTAACTAGTTGTACTTTTGGCATCACTAGTTAGACTTAAAACAGCCTGATATCAAGGGTATTGATTTAATGTCAGAAAGGCTTGCCATACATGAGGACATCAGCACTCACCCGGAGGTTCGATTCCCGCTGCACTCCGCAGGCTGTTGTACTTCAACCCCCAGTTCTGATGCTCCACATCTCCGTTGTATCCGACGACCTTCACCCACTCCGGGTTGTTGTTGAGCACTTCCCCGGAGGTGGTGGTCCACTCCTTCCCGAGCCCCCCCACGAACAGCCGCTCATCTTTAACGGTCATCCACTCCGCCTTGAATCCTGAGGAACGGGCAAACATGAGAACTTGTGCAGAGCCCCCTCTTCTTCCACCCTCTGCTTCCACACCCACCTTTGGAGACCGACCCGTCCCCGTCAGCCAGGATGACCCAGGGGACGGCCCGGCTGCCCTCGATCCTGTACACCACCCCGGTGCGGTCGTCCACGCTGTACAGGTGACCGTTGAAGACCTGCAGCTCCGACAGCTCCATCCCTGCAGCACAGTTCCTCAGTCACACCAGCAGCAGGAACTCCGACCGCGGAGTCTTCTCCACCTACCTCGCCCTTTCTCGGACAGCTGACTCTCCAGCGTGACCGTGTCAGCATCCCACTCCACCTCCAGCCTGCTGGAGCCATTTGGGACCGTCAGGTAGCCTCTCTTCATGCAGCTAAACCACGTCTGATCCTTGGAGCTTCGTGACGCCGTGTCCAGGTCTGCAATCACGGCGATCCGATAGCGAACGCCGTGCGGCGTCCTTTCTGGAGGGCTCAGAGGGTACGTGGAGTTGTACGGCCTTTCTCTTCTCTGCGGCAGGGCGGGGCCTGCTGCGGTTCCCCTGAAGGCGTCCTCCACCTGAAGGCGGTGCCCCCCCTGCCTGCCTCTGTGCCCCGCTGTCCGCTGCAGGTACACGGTGAGCACCACGGCGAGCAGCGTCGCCACGGTTATCGCCCGCCATCTGGGGTGGAAGCGCAGATCAGTGGAGGCAGCCAGGAGGGGGACCCCCTGCAGGGCAAAGCCCAAGGAGTTCATGAGAGCGCCACCTTCATCCTCATCATCAGGGGAGGGGCGAAGGCCACTGCAGCCTGGAACAGCACAGAGGCATGATGGGAGATAAGCAGGTGTCAAGAAAAAGATATAGATTCAGAACAGGTGGAGATTTTTGAACGTGGACAGATGACCATAGAGAACTGTTGGTTCCTCCCAGCAGAACTTTGAGCTCTTTCAACAGGAGATTTCACTTCCTCGTGAGGGCAGGCTCCCACAGAGCCAGAATCCACTTCAAGCTCACAGCAAACCCAACGATCTGCACCGAGCCCATGTGGAGCAGCACCAACAAACCCAACCAACAAAAGAACTCGTGTTGTCTCAAAACTGGGTTGGGACATTTGAGAGTTTTTGCATTTTTGAACCCAGCCTGACATGTGAGGCGGACCATCGGGCTTCAAAAGCATCTCTGCTAACCACACAGACCTCAACACAGGAGGCCGACACTGAACCTGCTCAGATGTTTGGCCTCTAACCGTTTACGTAATGTGACGGAAATCCATCGACCCAAACAGAAATACATGATTTTACACCACAGATTCCTCCTAAGCAGCTCTCTGAACAGGTCCACACTTGTCATATGGGCCTCTTTAAAAAGGACCTGTCCTCCGTAATCAGTACCGAGTCCAAACCACCTCACAAACCACAAAGATTTATTTACCCGTCCTTCCCCTCCTCTCCACGGCCATCCTGCTGTTCGCTGTTCTCCCGTTTGGCTCCTCAAACCTGTTTCCTAATGAATGGCGGCTCCTCCTTAAAACTCGGGTTTCCCTCGATCAGTGCCAAGAATAAGTCACATGTTCAGAAGAAAATTAATCAAAATCAACTTCTGACAAGTCCTCTCAAACTGCAGACCAACGTCATCTTCAAAGAGCTCTTCATTGCTGTCATCTGTTAGATAAAGAATAGGAACTCCTTCTGGTGTGGATCTAAACCCGAGAACTCCAACGTCCAGAAGACACCAGGAAGCAGTTAGATGTGTGGAATCAATGTGATTCATTGAATCCTTTACAAACATTACTTTCAGGCAAGAATCCAAAGCTGTTCAAACAGGGACGGGTAGTAAAAACAGATGGAATTACACCAGTAACCTGATTACTCATCTTGTGGTTATGTAAACACAATGATTCTCTATAGCGTGATGCCTCCAGTATTTCCCCATTTCACGTGAGATCAAGTGCGCATGTGCAAGCCCTTACTTACCTGTGACCATTGACTGTCAATGAAGAACTGGACAGAGCAGGTGTGATGTCATAGAAAATTTCTTACTTTCGGCTCTAGTGAAATTGAGCAAATTCAGTCGCCATTTTTCAGCGATTTGAAGTCAGACAACAGGGATTTTTTAGAGGAACTACTCCCACCAATTAGGAGTGAGCTTGTTGGAAGTCCACACCCCTCTTTTACTGACAGCGGCTTGGGAGAATCTGTCAAACGTTTGAGGTGGTAAGTTCAGTTCGATGAATAATAACCAGATCCTTCTGATCCTTCTGATTGGTCAGTTTATAAATTGACTACCTTGAGATAAAGAAAAAAAAATATGAAAAGATCATTTGAATCAACAAGAACGTGTTTTAAAAAGGTAACAGAGCAACACTGGTTATTCTGATTATTACAATAACTGAGTAATAGCTGTTTATTTCTCTATAGAAATCTATGGGAGTTTGGCTTCATGGAGCTACTTCCTGTTTGGAACGGAGGAGTCCAGTTCCCATATACAGTCGATGCGTGAGAGACGCTCCTTGTCTGCTCCAGTCCGGAAACAACCGAAGATGACCGAAGTTTCACCGAGTTCGACTTTTCTTACGTTACACTTTCAGACGCTCAGATGATTTGACGGTGACACATTTAAAAGCCCGTTCCAACGCAGTTCCTCAATCTTTATTATGTTTTATTCATTTATGTAAATGTTACATTTATGGGTTCGTTAAACTAAAGTTAGCCGCACAGCTAACTTTAGCTAACTCCTTCTGAGCTGCTCTCGAGTTGTTTTTTAAGATGAACGATTGATCATGGAGACACTAAACAGCATTAAGCTTTCACCTCATCCACGCAACGGGACGTTACGACTCACCGGGATCCCGAACGTTAAGCCAGCTCAGCAGCTCAGCATCTCTGATGGAAGAAGTTTACCGGCGGCGTGAAGCTCCTCCCACCGGGAGCAGTGGAGCTGCGCGCGCATCCTCCTTCTGGGAGCAGTGGAGCTGCGCGCGCACCCTCCTTTTGAGGAGCCGCTGAACACATTCATTCACAGTGATCTATTTCTGTGGGAATTAAGACGTCTATCAGTGTTTACTTTACCTTATTTTGACAAAAAGACTATTAAAGTGGTAAATAAAAATGTAAAAGAAAATGTCTTCTGAGTCACCTGAATATATGTGGAGCCAGAAGTTTTCCTAAATAAAACAAATTTCTTTTCAGGATCTAAACATTAATTTCTACCAAGTTAACAAAACTTCCTGAAGGAGCCGAATACATAGATTCATGAGTAGCTAATCATGTGAAAGATAACAGAGGAACCATGAAGATGACCGCAATTCAATTGAGACATATTCTGAACCCTGTGCAGATTAATTCGCTGTTGTGGCCGTCCAGTATGAGAGATTTTTGTGCCACCAAAATATTTATATTTGCTTTCAAAAGCTTTTTTATGCCTTTTTTGCAGTTATACATTTTGCAATTGCAGTCCCGATGTTTTAGATGCATTGTGTGTCATCTCAATTTAAACCTTCAAATTTACATTTCAAAAATCGCATCTTTTAGCTAAAAACTGAATTTTGCTTGCAATATGGTGGCACAAAAATCTCTCCAAAGTCCAGCAGCAGAACGCACATGTTCTTGAGATGGAGCTCATGACCTGATGAGGTCACCATACATAGATCTATCTGCTCCAGGTTCTGAAGCTGCAAAGACATCCCACACCACCTCACTACCACCCCCATGTTTGACAGCTGCTGTGTTTTTGTGAGACATCTTTATTTAGTCACAGTCAGAAGTTCTCAAATATAAACATTTATGGTGATTATTCTCATCAATATGTCATAGGACATAACTTTGTGAAAATGTTGGTGCATAAAGTCTTCGTGTGCGTCTGTTTCTGCTCACATTTGTGTTTTCAGTGGGGCTTTAAATAAAAACCTGAAACTCTCATCAGATAAAACTATTCATTTGTTTACCACTGCTCTGCAGCACGGGTCCAGCTGTGCAGCAATGGCGCTTCAGACTCACTGCAACCACCACTTGGTAAAAACACACTGGCACTTTGAAACCCTGAGGAACACACTTCCTAACTCTACACATCCAAACAAGACAAAGCAATCAATGCCACTTTTTGTTGATTTCAATTAACTCCTCAGATCCCCCACCCCCCCAAAAAGTCTTTTTGTTATTGTGTTTTCATTGTGCAGTAGAAGTGTGCTGATGCATCCCGTCTTCAGCCGTCCATCATCTTCATGAGAAGCTGCAGAAAAACAGGAAATGAAATAAAAAAAAAAGATATATTCAAAATTAAGTCCTTATTGCAACAAGATTTTTGCAAAAAAAAAAAAACAAAGGATTCATAGGGTTTCCAGCTAAAGACGTTGAGTCTGCCTGGACCATAGGTGCTAATTTTCCCTGTTTGTTTCCATATCTTAGGGGTCCTCAAAGTTTTTGTAGTGGAGGGCCAAATTAAGAACTCAACATTAGATTGGGGGACAATTTTGGTGAAAAAAATGGATAAACAAAAAAAATAAAGTGACACATCTTCAAGTGTCATTGAATGTTTCAATGCTTTGAAACATTATTTTAACTGAGAAATATAATCTATTTTGATTAACCTCAGACCTGTGTGGTGTCTATGTGAGCTCAATTCAGCATATGTTATTTTACAAACGACCTGTAACTGAAAGGCTTTCTACACCAGTGTTGTGCCAAGGTACGTTCCCCCTGCAAGAATTTATTTCCCCGTTCTGAGGCATCATTTATTTGTTTCTCAACACTCACATTTTGCCCCAAAAAGCATTAAAAGAAGATTACGATAGACTTTATTCTGGGGCTTTTGGGAGTTTATTGTAGGGTTGGGTATCGGTTGTAATTTCCCAGAAATTATTTGATTCGATTCACAAGAGCCTGAATTGATTCAGATTTATTTCATTTCTTCAAATCAATTCAATTTTGAGTTTACACATTTAAACACATTTGTTTAGAAATACATTAATAATCTATTATATGTTTTAAATATAGTTCTATTAATCTGATACATACTGTTAATTTATTAGTGAAATAATGAGAATGTTAATAGCATAGAGTGTACATAGTTTCTCTAAAGGACAAGTTCTAACAAAAAAGTTCAGACCATTAACATTGTAAACATTGTTTTGCTTCACCTGGAGTTTGGCCACTAGGTGGCGATCACGCAATAGAAGTGCACCTTATTCAAGAAGAAGACAGGAAGAGAAAGGATGCCTTAGACCACAAATTATTACTTTAAAATATAATTCCTTAAAAGAGTTTGGAAAATTCATGTTTGTGAGTTTATAAAGACGTTTATTCAGTCAGCAATGTATTTTTAGGTTGACCAAGTGTTAGCATTAGCATTATGTGCTAAGCTTTTATGAATCAATTATTGATCTATTAAGCTTGTATTGATTCAACTCGATTAATTTATTGTTTTTTTCAGCCCTAGTTTATTGCATATTTTTCCACACATTCTGCAAAAATAACAGATTTTTGTATTAAAAAAAAGACTGATGTTTGGCTAATTTAATTCAATAACAATCAATTGTGATTCATTGAAGGACACAAAAACTCTTCCCGCAGACCGCTGCACTTTGAGAACCCCTGCCAAAATTAAAACAGAAAGTCTGAATATCCACCACTTTTACATCCTGTTTCATTCTCTGAACGAAGGGCTTCCTTAAGTACACGCACCTTGGTTAGACAGTATTCGCGGTCAACCATTTGGTCGACAACGCTGAAGTGATCCGTGTCCGGGACGTCCTCCAGGCTTACTTTCAGTCCTGCTGCGCTCAGAGTCTTAAAGAGGAGGAAGCGCAGATCATCAAATGCATGATAAACTGGAAACTTCTAGAGGACAGATGTCACCAAAGCAGCAGCAGCAGCTGCTGAGGATTCTGGGTACTTACTGCGTAGTATTCCTCCGACTGCTTGCGAAACTCCGGCGAGTCATTCTCAGCGACGGCCACGACGATCTGACAGCTGGGGGAGGACAGCTGAAGCTGAGGGACCAGCCGGCTGGGGCTGTTTCTCTCCGCCACCTCCCTGCCAACAGAGGGAGACTGAAGCGGAGGCTGGCACCGGGACCCACAATCCGTGACGCTTCACCCACCCCCAGCATAACTGTTTCAGAGGGGAATTCCTGATGAACTAAAAACTGCTTATTCTGGGAACGCTTTTACAACAGATCAAAATATGATTGGAGTGGGACTTTAACCCTTTATCACCAGAATTCCAGTGTTTTTGTTCTTTGATTTACTGGAACAGAAACAGGGATGTTGTGGAAGAACCTACTCTGTCATCTTCAAAGGCTCGTTGATGTAGGTGGGCAGGATGGGCAGGAGGTCGTATATGCCGCTCACGAGAAAAGCACCTTCAAGAACAATGGAAGAAAAGTAAATCTGAGTCTCTGAACACGTTTAAGTCCTACTCAGCCAACACTGGTTAGATCACATTCTACTCGTCCAACTTCACATCATCCCATTGACTGTATAACAGAACTGGACACAGGGCGTGTGACGTCACCCATGGAAAATGCCTTACTTTCGGCTCCAGCAGGATGAAGCCAATCCAGACGCCATTTTTCAAATGGACATAGCCATTTGGAGCCAGTAGGCAGTGATTGGTCCGAGTCGGTTTAAATTAGCGTTTTTCACTCAAAGGGTCAAAATCTAAATGGGATCCCGGTCCGGGGGCCAGATACAATATTTTTTTTGAATGTCATGAAATCAAAGGAGAAAATAAAGAATATGGTTTAATTCATTTATTTTGATTGTGTACTCATTAAGGTAACACACATTAGTAAGAATAAAAAGTAACATTTGTCTTTGAACCCTTTTACAGCAAGACATTATTGGCCGTTTTTAATTGAAAAAGAGACTAAACAAACTTCCTTCCAATGAAAACAGAAAACTGGGTTCCCATTGAGAGACGTGGAGCCAGTCTTTGGACTTTACCCGTTTGCCGTTGTCGCTCCATCTTGGCTAACTGAAAAGCCGCTTGGGAATTTCTAACTCGGGTTGTGTCCACATCCCCCCTACACACTATATTGTGCGTTTGGCATTTTCTAGTGCTGTCCGAATCTACTAATTTCCAAAATCGAGTGCACTCGAGATTTCCCAGAAGTCGTTGCGAAAAACTAGCATCCATTGATTGCTCACTAAATTAGCAAATATAGACCACAATGCATTGTGGTCAAACATTTTCGAACAAAAAAACATGTTTAAATGAAATATTTGAATAAACCATCTACATTTTCACCATCAGAACACAGTTGAGTCATAAATAAATGTCGTGAAACGTTCGTATTTGGAAATCAGTAATGTCATTTCAGATGTTTAGAAAAACTAAAGAAAAGTAGTGAGAATGGTGTCCGAATTACCTTTAAAATCCAGGGCACCATATAGTCCCGCAATATATAGTTTTTTTTTGTAGTTGGGGGGGAATTCAGTGACTGAGTCCAGTTTTCTTATAAAGTCATTCATACAGAACCAGGTCTGCGTGGTGATGAGGTTACCTTTGATTTGAGGACTGAGGCTGTACTGTGACCAGTCAGTGGAGAGGACCATGGCAGCCAGGTGAGCCCCCGCAGAGTGGCCGCACAGGTAAAGACCCCTGACAGCACACACAAAAAGAACGGTTCAAGCAGAGACACACCCACTCAGGAGGTAGATTTGATGAGGAGGCTCGGGAACGCCCACCTGATGTGTGAATACTGCTGCACGACGGACACCACGCTCCGGCGAACCTGAGACACCATCAGGTCCATGTGACCTGGGCAGGAGGTAGACATGTTTGGCTTTCCTGAAATTACAACTAATTCGGAGGAAAGCACTCTACCTTTGGGGGCAATGTCGTAACCAACGGCAACCACCACTACGCCTTCATCGAGGAGAGGAACAGCCAAGAACCCCGATTCCTCCTTACTGGGCCGACACAAAACAAACATCTTAGTGGTCGTCTGGCTCGTTTGCACGATGTTGTGAAAAGAGCTCCTCTTTCACAAACATCAGGCGGCTTCTGCCCATACCTGAGAAACTGCCAGTACCCCCCATGGATGTAAATGACAAGGTTGAGATCTGAAAGAGAGACGACCAGGCCGATGAACGCTTTCTGCTCACACCTGCACCACACCTGAGGAACCACCTCCTACCCAGACTGTTGGTCTTCGGTATGTAGACGTCCAGCTTCTCCCCGTCCCCTTCCCCGTACGGGACGTTGAGTAAAGTCTGAGCCAGGCCGCGCGCTCGCTCCGTACCTGAAGAGAGCAGCATCCAACAAGACAGGTCAGATCTGAACACTGGCACCAACATGATGGAGATCAGAGTTCACCACATGGACCTGCAGCTGCTTCAAGTACATCCAGGATTAAACCTGCAGCAGATGATTGATCCACCACCAATCCCAACTTCTCCAGTAACCTGATCAGAGGCCGCCCCCTCTCAACACCTGTTTTTTTTTTTTTTTTTTTTCTTTACCTGCTGACGCAAAAATCTCTCCTTATTAATCGTGGATCTACAATAACACAAAAAAGCCTCTTTAAGGCGCGTGACCACATATCAGATCCAACCGGCACGAGCTCACACAGCCGCGTGGGTGATTAGCAGGGACTGCTCCTTCTTGTGTCATTCGGAACCAGAGTTCGGACTCGGAAGAAAGGGACCGATCCGGCAAGTTTCAGCAGCCTGGACGCGCACGCGCCAACCCACCTGCCTTTAACGCCTTCACGTGCGCCTGGATCACCGCGTCCGCGTTCATCCTGTGGGACCACCTGCTGGGGGAGTACTGCCGCTCGAGCTCCTGTTGAAAACACACACGTGCACGCGCACGTCGGTCAGCTGTTCGGCCCAGAACGTGGAACGGCGGGGTGAAGAACACGCAGGAAACGACGCCCTCTACCGGCGGAACTGCTTCCAGCACTACTTGTGTTTGACATCAATAAATGTTGAACAGACATTTTGTTTTACATCAATTAATGTATTTAAACGTGTCTGCGTGTTTCGAAAAAATGTTTTGTTGAAGCATAAAACAAATATTTATTAATTTATTTGTTTAGTCATGATGACCATCAAAAATTATAATAATAATTTAGAAAAAAAAAACTCCCAGGGTATTCCAGGGTTCATAAATAAAAAAAATTAAAAAAAAAAACCTAAATCAATCTATTAATTTATTTCCATTTTCTTTCTCTGGTGAAATCCTAATAAAAAATAATTTTGATATTATGTTTTTAATAAATCAATAAAATGTTAAAAATTTACAGAATATAATTTAAATGATTAAATGTTGTGAATTTCCCCCCGTTATTTGTGTCTTAAAGTAAAAAAATATATACATAAAGAGCACACGAATGCAATGATTATGCACATATTGTTATTTTCCAATGACATTACTATAAAACTTCAAACTTAAAAGAAAAATAACAACTAAAGTAAGGAATTTAAAAGAAAAAACAGCTTAAAAAAACACCCACAGAGCAAATTATCAAAATGCTTTATGTACCCTCCCCTAAGAAACCATAAAAAAAACTTCTTAAATATTGAGTAGAGTATTGACAATATATTTCATATCTGGAAGTAATACATTTTCCATTTTCTTGAAATACTGGAAGTATTGCTGTTTTCTTGTATGGTTCCATACTATAATAGGCTACATTTATACTGAAATAACCTGAAATACATTGAATCATATAAGTGTAATAACCCACAATATCGTATGAGATACATTTTATATTATAAGAGGCACAATATTATCATAAAATAAACCTATTACACCCATATTATATGATGTTATATTCCGGTATGCTGTAAATACACAAAAATGTTAGCAAAGGAACAAAAAATTATGAAATAAAGTTTGTTTGCACATCAAATGATTTGAGATATAGTATCAATCAATCAATAATGCAGGAAGCCAACATGGTCACGTCACGTGACGAGAAGAGTTTGATCAACTGGTTTAACTCAATGTTGGAGAACAAAGCAAAGGGAAATCAGACATGTCATTCAAACGCTTTCATTTTTGGTAGGGTTAATAAAAAAAGATCGGAAATTTCGGTTATTTTATATGAAGATAAATAAAAACGAAAGTCTCTTTACAAAAGATAGCCTATTTATGTAGTTCAGTTCCGCTTCTGTCAGCGACATGAAAATATTTTACTTACATCTTTCGTCATTTTTGTCCAGTCCATAGTTTTATGATAATCAAAGCAGCTGACAGAAAAATCCAGCAGCAGCTGAACCCCCGAACGGCTGAACTTTATCCAATAGTCCTGCGTGTGTAAACAACACGATCTCCTCGTTTGAACGCCCGCGCGCACACTGGTACTTCTAATCAAACACGGTCATAAAATAAAAACAAATACACAAAAAATGTAAATAAATAAAATTAAAAGAAATGCAACATCGCGTTTTATTAAAACTGAGACATTAGTGCATGAACATTAATTTAGAAAAATTTCTGGACTGAAGTTTCCACAGAAATAGATCTGTTCTGTAATGTTAATAAAGTTTCTTAAAAAAAAAAAAAAACAGCAATCGAGGATATGCGTGCGCTTTGTGAGATTTGATTGGTTAAAGGCTGGGCCAACCCGCTTCGTTTGGGCAAATAACAGCGGTTGATTGGCTACCACCATCACGTGACTCACAGTCATTGGCGCAAAACTTCATAGAAATGCGCGAACCCTTCGCGGCGGCGCGGTTTTCAAAGTTCCCTAGTCGGAGGTTGCGTACAAAGGATAAATCTGGACCAATAATATTTATAAATAATTTAAACGGTTTTTAAACTTTTTTTGGTGGTATCAATCTTTTTAATTTTAAAATGGATACTTTTAATTCTTCGGTTCTGTCAAACTCCCCCCGGAAATGCCGCGGACAAATTCAAGTGAGTATCTGCCGCTTTTAGTAAGAACATAATCAACTCAATTGAAGGAAACATTTAAATCATACTTTTAACGTCATCTATGTGAGAAAATGAATAATAACTACTAGGATTCTGCTGTTGTTCGCAGGTCATATTTGGACCCATGTTTTCAGGAAAAAGGTCAGTGTTTCTTTAATGAACTCGTTAAACATGTTTTTGTTTAAGAATTGGGTTCGTTATGATCATTTTAGTGGTAGAATGGTGCGATGAAGGCTTTCTTTGTTGACATTCTTGCGCCCAAACAACGTTACCGTCCCGCCATTTCTGCTGTTTATTCAGCTGCCGTACAGCAGTAACAATGCCGTAAAACTTGAAGGTGCTGAAAACACTTAGAAACACAGTGAAAACGCCTTTGTGATTTTTTTTTTTTCGTGATGAATTAACCCATGTGTGAAATTAGGAGAATAACTATTTTCTTTCTTTTTTTTTTTTTTTTAATTTAGATTCCTCTCCAACAAATAGATCTTTTCTGCATATTGATAAATTAATCTGACATATTTAGTTTTTTTGTAATCTAAGATCATGTTTGAAAAATGTGAGTGTGTAATTTACCTTTATTTAACCAGTGTATATATCTCTTCATGACATTAAGGGACAGCAGAATCATTAGGGTTCTTTAGCGGAACTATAAACAGACTTACATATGTATAATTTTAGAAACAATAGACCATTATCTTAAAAAACAATAAAGCAATGTTTGAATCCGAAGTATGTACATGCCCACACATTAAGTAGAGATCTACTCATGGGCTAAAGCGTAAATCAGCTTTGATTTTCAAATTTCTTAAGCTCAAGCGAACAGATCAGCTCTGATTATTGAAGTTTATTTTGTGAAAGTCCAATTATTTTGTGTAAACGTGCTTGCTGTCATACTTCGAAAGTCACTTTAACGTGTAAACTGACATAAATGTGGTTTTCTCTGCAGCACTGAGCTGTTGAGGCGCGTCCGGCGCTTCCAGTTGGCCCAATACGAATGCCTGGTGATCAAATACGCCAAAGACACGCGTTATTCCGACACAGGCGTGGCCACACATGACAAGTAAGACTACTCTGTCTGCTACGATCATGAACAGGAGGTTAAGACTGCCGGTTTATTATCTTGGATGGGGTGGCCTCCTAAAAGTAAAGTGTATGAAGTTGAGAGTTTCTCGTTTGTCCAGAAACACCATGGAGGCCGTTCCTGCCAACTGCCTGAGTGACATACGAGCTGCGGCGCTGAAGGCCTCTGTCATTGGAATCGATGAAGGACAGTTTGTACGTTTCCACTTGCACACCTTGTAATCTCTCATCTATCTGCTCTGCTCCGTCCTCACCTTTTTCTTCGTCCGTGTTGCAGTTTCCGGACACAGTGGAGTTCAGTGAGGAGATGGCTAATCTTGGGAAAACGGTCATTGTTGCTGCTTTGGATGCAACCTTCCAGAGGAAGGTGAGTTAACCCCCTCTTCCCCGACAGTGCACTTCATCTGCACTGAGCGTGTGCAGTTCTTCATTTGTGGTGGTTTTTTTGCAGCCGTTTGGGAACATCCTGAGCCTGGTTCCTCTGGCAGAGAGCGTGGTGAAGCTACACGCTGTTTGTATGCAGTGCTACCGAGAAGCTGCCTACACCAAAAGGATTGGAGTAGAGAAGGAGGTGAGCCTGAGCGTAAAAATTAGGAACTCTTGTGGTTAGAAACTAATGAAGGGCTTTAAAAGAATTAGTGCAAGAATTTCATGAATCCTCATTGCATCTTTTAAGCAAAGATTGACATTCATTTAGACTGAAGTTTTGGGGAAAGATGCTGCACAAACGACGATCTTGTTGTCTCTTTCTAAAGCTGGGGTGTGTAAAACGTTGTCTGCTGCAGGTGGAGGTGATCGGAGGAGCGGACAAATACCAGGCGGTGTGCAGGACGTGCTACGGAGGACAGCAGGAGGACAAGGAGAACAGGAAGGAAACTCCACCTCCCGTCAGAGCAGGAAAAGCCGTGGAAGCCAGTTTACCCCGGAAGGTGTTCTCCTCCCTTCACCTGTGAGGACGAGGGCAGAACCTTTGTTCTGGCTCGACGTGGACAATCAGCTGATCACGTTTTGTCTGTTTTTATTCATTTACTTGAAGCACTTATGGGGGTCATTGTGGGTTTTTTTAAGTGTTAAATTATTTTGCAAAAACATCTTGTCATTTCCTGACCGAAACATTATGTATTTTAAGTCTAGAGCACGTGTCAAAGTCGAGGTCAGAGGGCCGGATCTGGCCCTCCAGATCATTTTTTTAAATTTTGTTATTAATGTCCCCATGTCATCTTGCGCTCATTTCTAACTTGTATAATTTTAAAATATATATTTTCAAGGAGAGTAAAATATAGAAAGTTCTTTAAGGTTTAAGTTGACTTATTCTCAATAATATTCCTGCCTAATTATTCATAATTATGTTAAAAAGATATGGTTTTAAAAATTGGTGTTCTTCTAGCTTTTTGGACTATTTTGGCATTTACTAAGATTTTTTTAGGCTGTTTTGGAGTTGGGCTAATATTTCAGCTACCCGCTAGTTGTTTTGGCTAACCTAAGTTTTCTCTTCTTTTAGGCTATTTGGCATTCAGCTAATATTTTATCTGGCTATCAGCACTAGCATCTTCAGCTTACAGCATTCACACAAGCATTATCAAAGGTAATGCTATATATCTAATTCTTAATTATGTTAAAAAGTTACGGTTCCAATGTTTTAAAAATTCAGTTTAGAGTGTTCAATAAATGTTTACTCTGTTCGTCCCGCGACCTGAGGTGTGTTTTGGATTTTGGCCCCCTCTGCGATTGAGTTTGACACTCCTGGTTCTAGAGTAAAATGACAGCTTCTCAAAAACTCTTTTCAATCTTTTAACTGACTCTGAGAAGCACAAGCTTTCACTTCTGTCTGTTTTGTAATCCAACCCCCCAGGACTAAAATAACCTGTTTAATCTTGGCAAGAGCAGGAGCTCTGCAGCATGGCGGAAATGGAAACAGACTGACGGCGGTCTGACAGGAGCAGAAGCAGCTCCATGTTTTTAACCCATTTTAATAGAACAGATCAGCATTTCTGCAGAGTCATCCTGGTTCCAGATCACTTCGGACAAACGCTCTTCATCTCAGTTCCTGCATGACCGCCGCTCGGCCACACCCCCAACATTCAGATCTGACTTAATACATTTAATTTTCATTTTCATGACGACTTTCAGCCGTTTTAATCGGTCACATTAAACTTCCAGATGTGATCCAGGGCCCTCCAGCCCGGCAGGTGCTGCGGTTTAAAACACCGGGGCGCTCACCTGATGGTTAATCAATTACCTGTGTGTTAATCCCGTTAGACCAGACAGCCCGTCTCCCAGCCTCTTCAGAGGTAAAATGTGACAATCTCTTACTCAAACCTCTCACCCCCATGATTGTTTGTCTCTGTCCCATGATCCAGCCCGTTGAGGTGAAAGTGGTTTCTACACAGTTCAAAGGTTACTTGTTTACAGCCTTCCCTCCCAAAGAAAAAAACAAAAACATCAACCAGCAGTGTCCATCAGTGTGTAAAAGCGCATGTGAAAGCACATCAGTACGATACTGCATCAGTATGGAGGCGGCTGGTAGCCGGCGTCTCCCTGCGGCGGGAAGGTGGAGCTGAACGACGGCTGCTGAAGCTTGTCCGGCGTGTTGCTGGGGTACGGCGTGTAGGTGGTGGGGGCGTAGGTGGGAGGGTAGGGGGTGTGCTGGTCTGGAGGCGGCTCCGTGTAGGTGGGGATGGTGACATTGTCCACGCCGTGGCGAAAGCGTACCAGAGCGAAATAGGTGCAGATTCCCTGCAGAGCCAGGAAGCACAGAGCAGGTTTTAGGATCATGAAGCGGGGAGGAAGTTTCCCCCCTGCATTCATCCGTGACTGACAGAATCTTTATTTACTGATTTCAAAAGAAAAACAATAATTTTCAACAGGAAAGACTAAATCTTTAAAAATTATTCAATTAGATCATTCATGAAAAAACCAAACAGAAGATAAATTAGCTACAGTCCAAAAGTGCTAAACCTGCTCCGATCACCTTTTGACCTGTTGTAAAAGCGTTCCCAGTGGTCTTTTAATTGTGATTATGCTGTTTTTTTAGCCAATAAAAAACAGTCGTTCTCTAAAGCATAGCTTCTGCAGTTCTCACTTCCCCTCATCCCTCTGTTTACACCAGGGATGTCAAACTCAATTCCACAGGAAGCCAAAATCCAAAAGGCCACAGGTCAAACAGATTAAACATTTATTTAACACTCTAAAACTAAATTTTTTAAAATGTAATTTAACATAAAACTTCTAAAAAAAAAAAGTAATTTTATTCCAGAATAAATCATCTTAAACCTTAAATGACTTCAAATATTTTACTCTCCATAAAAATATATTTTGTCAAAATGTTGCAAGTTGGAAATAAAGTAACTTTTAAAAAAACTGACATATTTCTTTACTTCTGTCATTTTATATAAAAAAAAAACCAACTTATAAATATTTTAAAAAATTCTCTCCACAAAGCTATATCCTGTAGATAAATACTGCAGAAGACAACAAACAAATCCCGGAAATGAAAAAAATAAGTATTTGCTTTTTAAGAAAAAACAAATCAAATCATTTTTATTTGTTTTTTATTTCAATTTGTGTTTCTTTGCTCATGTGTCATTTTATCAGAGCTGGACTCCTGGCATCTTTTTTTTTTAAGCAACAAATACATTTTCTGTTTGATGTTTGAGGTCCTGTGTATGACTTTGTAAAACGCATCATAATAATTGGATTTTTAAGAACCTCTTGTTGTAAATATAATTCTTCTTGGTGTTAATAAAACATTAAAAACTAAACCAAATAACTTTACACTTGGGATTACTCAGAAAATATTTGGTGTTTTCCTAATTTTGTGCAATACCAAAAGCAAAAATCCTAGAAAAACTTCTGCACGTTCATAAACAAATGATCTTTTGTTTATTAATATGTGAAAAAGTGCAGTTGTTTTCCTGCCTTTATCACCGTCTGTCTTTTCAGTGCAATTTTATGTTAGACACTAACACCCAAAAACTAACATAAAATCGATATTATATGTAAAAAAACAAGACACAATAGGAATATTCACAGTATATAAATAGTGAAGAATGACAATATTAGCGAACTGCTGAGTAAACTAAAGACACGTGATGACCCAGTTTATTAGAGATTACGCAATCGAGGCTGCGCTCTGTGTGCCGCCTCATCTTGCAGCCTGCTCTGCAGTTGTAAAGGATAAAAGCAAAATGGCTAAAAATGATTAAAAGTCTCTCATGTAAATGACATTTAGAAACATTTTTATTTTGTTATCAGTTCGTCATGATGATGAGGTACTTAACAAGGGAGTCTTTTTTCCTAATGCTCCTGCCTGATTCACAACAAAAAAAAAATCTCAGAAATGCAATTTTAATCTTACTTATCTTCACAGCTGTTGCCATCATCAGAAAATACCTCTGTAAGGGTCTTTAAAAGGGCAAACGTTTTACAAAAACAGCTAAAATAACAATATTGCTAAAACCCTCTGCTCCTTAAAGCCCCCCTCCGATGAAAATCATGGTTTTTGAGTTTTTAACATGTATGTTTGGCATTTTTCCTATGAAATAGAACAAACGTAATAAGAAAGCATTTAGTTTTTGCATTTACGAGTATTTCTCCTTTAAAATCGCTGTCAATCAAACTGTCTCAGAAAATCTGTTGAATTCATTGCTGTACTGCACATGCATAACCTCCCCGTCTGACCCCGCCACCGTGCTGAGCTCAGGTTCCGGAGAGGAGAAGATGATCTTTCCGTTGACTGCGGTAAAATGAGCCGCCGTTCGCATTTCCGTGGTCACATCAGCCGTCACTGGATTTTTTTGTGTGAGTTTCATACAATACTTACTTTAGCATGACTGAGAGAACGTTGGAAAGACACCACGGAGCTTCCTGATGTGACCACGGAAATGCGAACGGCGGCTCATTTCACTGTAATTGTAAAGGATCGGTGAAAGTTTGGTCTGTAAAACTCTCAACTTCCTCGTCTGAGCTGACAACCAGCTCAAAATGAAACTACTAGACATATGAGACACGGAGCCACCATAATCAAGAAACAGTTTGTTATTAAGATACTCGGGTGTATGAGCTCACCCATGTGGCAATGGAGAAAAAGGAGAAGGCGATGATGGCGCGCGCAGCGTCCAGGGGGATGCCGCGCACGTCCTCGGTGCGACTCCACTCACTGGCCAGCAGGCAGAAACACACGAACCACAGGAAGGTCCAGACGCCTGCGCACACACACGATGACACAGAACTGAGGTCAGGCGGCGCCGGGAAAACCCGGTAGAACAACGGCGGCGTGTTGTTCTCTGCAAACTGCTGCTTCATTGTCCCCCAAAGAATGAGCGACTGTGAAACCTGCAGTGCACAAGCAAAAGCCTGTTTACTTACTTACACACACAAACACACTACAGCTCATCATCGTCACCGTGAAGCACGCTCTCAGAGGAAACAGACCTGTTCTGGAGAACACCACAATGTTGACAGAGGAACATCACCTCTGGATCCCAAAACCTGAAGTAGCTCTCAACACTTTGGTAAAGTCACTCTCTTTGTTTTGTTATTTAAATATTTGTTTGAATGGGTATCGAGCTGCAAATGAAGTTTATGAGAGTGTTCACTCATCAGAACAGCGTCCAGGATGATGCAGATGACACTCTGCTCTTTGTTTCAGTGTAAGACTGCTCCCCACTGCAGGAGCTGGGACAGGCTCCAGTGTACCCACAAAGGGTTCAGATGGATGTGTTTAGACACTGATGGCACAAGGAAACAAAGACAGTTAGGCATCACACCTGTGGCTGAGAAGAATCCAGGGAGTTCTGAGGAAAGATGTTTAAAACTAAAGCTGTGTCTGTGTAGCGGCCTGCCCCCCAGAGGAGCTGGGGCCTCACACAACTTGCAGATCTTCAAGAACACCTATCATTTCAGAACACTCCACATCCTCTGCTGTAGGGGAGGCTTTTCTGGAAGTGTTGGGATCTCCAACATTTATTGTAGCTCTTCAAGAAAAAAACCCCTACCATTACATTTGACGGACCGACAACCCCACCCCAGAGGAGCACAAAAACAAGGACAGGAGAAACAGATTTCTTCTTTGTCCGTCTATCATCTTCACTCTTTGGGCAGTTGAGTATGACAGTAGTCTGATTTTCTAGAGACACAGTTTCTGCAGAGTGGCAGTAGTAAATTAGAAATTCACCTCTAAATCATGGGAAAGACTGTTGGCGTGTGATTATTCCCAGTCTTCTCTTTGTTTAAGTGCTCTCACTAGCTTACAGCTCCTCACACCCCCAACCTAACATCATCAGTCCAATAAATATGGCGAGCAATATTAGAACTATTCAGCTGTACAGTTTTGAGACTGACACCAGCTCGGACGAGGAAGATGTTCACGGATCTAGTGGATGCATCAGAATGGAGTTGAGTAGGAGCTTGTGGCCCGCTGACTTTAGTTTGTAGTTTGGATTTTCTTCACTCTGAACTTTCACGTTTTGCCAAAATTAAGCCTTGCAACGATAAAATGCACGTTTGGATCATTTAAGAATAAGAATCCTCTTTAGTGAAACTAAAAGTGAATCATTTTCTGCCAAACTGGAAATGTTTGATTCTAAACCAACAGCAGTGAGGGGAGAAGCTCCTACTTGATGAAAACCAGCCATATTAAAAATGTGTTATTATACAATTTATTTGTATTTTGAAGAAAAGGTTTCCATATGAATGGAAGAAGAAGGTCTGGACATGTTTACTGATGCCGGCTGCACAAGAAGGTCATAATGGATGGACAGATACTAAAGTTTGAAGCTTCAAGCCCCACCCCCAATCCTTCAGATAATCTGAAATGAACATCAGAACCACAACAGGCCCTCAGTTTGTACAGATGCTTGAAACTCAACAACGGAGCTCACCTGAGAACGCCAGGTCAGACAAAACGGCGAGTTTCCGCTCCTTGGCGTTGCTCATGAACGGAAGGTAGGCGTCCAGCAGCAGGAAGCCTATACACGCCAAAAAGGCAATCACCCCGATCCCGTTGGCGTAGCTGCACGCAGAGTCATTCCGGTTGAATATGCAACTCAAAGTGTCGCTGGTGGGGGGGTTCATGTATCCCTCTGTTGTGATGGATGAGAACACCACGATGGCAAACACCTGAAAGCACAAACAGAGACACGTTCACTGCAAACTCACGCCAGGAGGAGACCTAACAGCCCAAGCCGGGCTTTACTACAGCACAGCATTCTGGGAAAATCCAGAGTGAAGCCCTAACTTTTCATATTCAGTCTGGTTACCACAAGACACCCCCCCCCAAAAAAAAGGCTGGTTCATCCAACCATTCAAAGCTATTCGCCCCAATTACAGCATTGCGTCATGTGACCCCCAACCCCCCCTCTCTGCGGGCAGCTGCCTGCCATGTGACTCCACCCTCAGCTCTCCCACAACTCTCACTGCAAACGTCAGTGGGGGTGGGGGGTGGGTGTTATGGTCTCGATGTGTGAGACAGAGTGTAAATGTGGGGAGAGTTGATGTCCCACATTTGCAGAAAATCTTTTTTTTTTTACAATTTCCTGCTATTGCAGCATGGGGACAACAGTACACCCCCCCACCACCACCCAGGCATTGTCTTCAAATTTAAATAGAAAGTTGGTTAGAAAACATGTAGGACACCGGCCCTCGAGGCCTGGATTTGGGCGCTCTTGTTCTAAATGAAGCTCCTCTAAAAACTGAAGCAAACTGAACTTCACCTGGTGACCTCTGGGAGCATTTTCTCCACAATATGTTGGACTTAAAAAAAGAAGAATTGCAGTTTCATTCAATCAAATGTAGCCTTTTATCACCCCATTCATGACCTCTTAATTTTCCAACTAACCCTCAAAGTTACAGTCAAATCAGGATGTGGTTCATCAAATCCATCAATCTGTGGGGGTATTTTACCCCACCCTCTTTGGTCATGTTGGTTGAAGCTCTGTGAAGTTTTCCGCTGAGATTTTTAGGGCCAAAAGTTTTTTTAAAAAGGCTCCAAACCAGCTTTAAATTGACCAGGGGGTCACATGACCACATCTGTCATCCATGTTTATTTACAGAGAACTGAGCTCTCTGCGTGCTCTCTTCAAGGTCAGAGTCACTAGGCGGGGTGAAGGTTAAACGACAGCAGCATGAGTAGTGTGGAGAATATCTGCCCCAGCAGGCAGCGGTTTAATGCTGCACTGATTTGCTGTATAAGCTTCTATAAGTAAAGTCACTGAAAAAGGTGACTAGAATCTGGTTGTTCATTCCAGGCTCAGACACAATGCTTGAGCCAGCAGCAGAGGTAGTTCAGAGAATTCTGGGCCTGTACGGATCTGCTGTGCAGATTGTGCAGGTTCTCCAGAACAATTACTTAAACCTGATGTTAAAAACCTAAAACCAAATAGCAAACACTGAGCTCTAAAGAGTGGAAATACAGAAATACAGATTTTTAGTCCAGAGGACATTTTCCTTCAAGCCTCCCGGTGGTTAGTTCATGTCAGAGCGCCGGTCCTCAAGGCTCCCTGTGGATCTCTGATATATCTGCATATCAAACGAGATTTAATGGCCATGGTTTGATTCTCAAACAATTCCAGAGGTTAATGGATGAAGTGAACCTGATGGACGTTGATTATTCCACAGAAGTAGAAAGTACAGCTGAAGGACCCACGTTTCTCCCATACACTAACATGAAGGGTAAACATATATATTTGGAAAAACTGACCCCATTGAGAGCTTGATACCTGAATGCCTCTAGAATTGTGTTTACGCTGAACATGATTCACACGACAGCGGCGTCCAGGTTTAATATTAATTCAGTGTAGAGATATTAGAGTTCCTTCAGTCCGTAATAAGCATCTGGGGCAAATCAATTCTCTAGCAGAAGCGTGTTTCGAGAAGCACAGTAAAAACTCTGACATGCGGCAGATGTTTCCAGAGTTCAATTTCAAATTTTGGCATTTATGTCAAGTTATGTTAAGAATTTATGTCAAGTCAGCTAATCAGGAACTCAGCTCTGACCCGTGATGTTACTGATCTGATCGGTGGGTGGAGTCCAAAACCACTATGGATCGTTCTCCTCTAGAACTTTAGGATATTTTTCTACTTTGTATGGGGACAATAGTAAAAAAAGGTCCACTGATTTTATTGTTATGTTTATTTTTCCCTCCTCGGACTAACGCTGGACAGCAAGTCGTCAAACTGGGTCCGAGACGTACAGAAGGCGTCCGTCATTCAGACGCAGCTAACTTCAGTGAATGGTGAAGCTCATCGTACTGGGACAGTCTCTGAATGATCTCATGAACCCAGACATGGAGACAAGGCTACTAATGCTTTTGATTATCTCTTCAAAATGCTTCAATCTAATCAATAAATAAATATAATCTCTCAACATCATCCGTGTCTTCAACACCAAAATGCACAATGAGGGTTCTTTTTAGCGGTAGCTCCACCCACATGCAGCAGGAACTCACTTCGGACAAACATTGAGCAGCAAACTTGAGGAATGTAAAAACAGAGGCAACTGATGTGAATTTGCTGTGTGAATCACTTTTGGTTTGAATGCAGTATAACAGAGCAGCGCAAAGCAACTGTGCTAAAGTGACCAGTATTGGTAAGACCCTGGTGATATGATACATATCACAATATAGCCCAAGACCATATCAGAACAAATTTTCATATTTTTTTTTAGACTGTGACGTAGAAAAAAATTCGACCTGAATGTGAACAAATTATAGTAAAATGTTCAAATTAATTTTTTCTAATGATCATAAAGCACTGCATCTGTATATTATAAAAAAAAAATGCTTTTACCCATTCAAATTCATGGTTTGATTTAATATCTCCATTTCAGCATTTTAAATGGCTACAAGTATCGCCAAATAAAGTATCCCAATATACTGCAGAATCGATTTTTTCCTACAACCCTGGTGAGCAGTCTTGAGTTGTTTTTGGAGTAAAAAAGGGTTTTAATGGTCACTGGTCAGCATTTTCTAAATATTGTACTCCATTCACAATAGGGGTGTGGCAAAATATCAATATTGCAATATATCACGATATTTAGTCCTGCAATTTAGCCACGATGGGTTCTCACCAAGTATAGATCTTTAATTTTCATTTGAAGAGGTTACAAAACGTAATATTCTTCAACCTTTGGTGAGACGTTTGCGCGCATCAAAGTGTCTGGCAGCAACTTGAATTGTTATTTTTTTTGTTCTGTTGTTTACAACAGTAGTGGCTCTGCTGTTTTTGTTTACTATTGTTAACACTGAATTTTACAGATAATTACAATTCAACTGGTGTCAATGCTTTTCAAAGACAGTATTACTGATTTGTACAAAAGGGTCTTTTCTTTGTTACACAAAATACAATACAAGTTGTTTATTTTTCATGCTTTCAAGCAAAAAAATAAATGGAGAAATATTTTCCTTAAATTCACGGGCGAATTTGTGAGATGTGAAGAGTGATGTGCGTAACTGATGTGTTGTGTGTGCGTAAGAGGGGATTTGTGTGTATTTTTCAAAGATTTTTGTGTGTTATTAGTTTCAAGTTGTTGTAATTTTAATTTGTGTATGTGTAAATTGTATTTTTTAAAATTTTGTAATTTTTTTACTTTTGCACAAAATGTATTATACATGTTATAAATCAAGAATTACGCACGCACAAATCAGAGTGAGTCTATTTTCTCTCCATATTCCGTGCCCCTCACAGACCCCTTCCACTGAACAAACGCCTCTGCTTTAACCTCAATTGAATCAACCCATCACAGAAAAGGTGTTGGGAGATTTTAACATTAACCAAACTACCAGAACAGAGGAAAAACATGGTCGAAATGGCCGCCAAGGAGCTGAAGACACATTTGGCTAACAGTGCCTGAGGTAGGAACATAAGTACTCTAGAAACAGGTAAACTTTAGTGAACACAACAATAACAAAGGCAAATGACCAAGAAGTTCTGCCAAACACCAGTAGGTTAATTCACTCTAGCCAGGCTACAACAAAAGGACTTGAGAAAAACATCACAAACAGAAGAAGGAAATGAACCTTTGGAATGTGAGGCCTGAGAGAAAACTAGGTTACTTAAGGTGATTTAAAAAAAGTTCAGTAAGGTAAACACCAGAAATAGACCGATCGCTACATTACATTTAGTAAAAATGTAGAGAATGTGTTTCTTTCTACGGTGAATTAAGAGTATCATCCAGTGACTTCAGCTTTTTTTTAATTATTTCCCAGAGAATGACCCTCAATAAACACCTGTGTGTATTAAAGACTATGCTTACCAAGCTTATGTGCAATATGTCTGCTTTTCACGTAGTATCAAACACTTTGCAACAAAATAAAGCTTTCCTGACATTACAATATAAAAACAGCTTAGTGGATTTATTTCAGTTTGTATTTCTAAAGCTGCATGACAAAAAATAGTTTCAATCTTTAATATCTGGAAAAAAAAAAAATCTTTATGTTTGGAATCTCAGGTCAACCGAGTTGACACTTTTTGAAACAAGGAGCAGCTGTTTGTTGAATTCGACCTAATCTGAAGGCTGCTGTGAGGCATTCACAGAACCACGGACAAGCGATTCAGGAAAACAGTCCACTGTTGTGCTGAAGGTGCTGCCTCAGACCATTCAAACCACCAGACAAGCACGCTGATCCGCCACCGGGAATCTGAGCTGGGCTGAGCACAGCTGCAGCGTTTGTGGGTCTGAAGGCCAACAGAGGTGGGCAGGTGGGCAGAGGTATCCCCTTACCTGCCTGCTCTGTTTACCAGTGACACATACAGCAATCTCTGTTTCCTAAACACACCATGCAAGCTCCAAGTGTCCTGGTGCGTTCACTCTTAAATATTCTTTTCCTTCTTAGTGAACAATCAGTCATAGCTAGCCTCATATTAGAATTATCCAGAGCAACCTTCAGATCAGAATAATTCAAAACGAGTTTCAGAATATTACAGAAAGCTTCATCTTACAATTCATTCAGAGCAATCTTCATCTCAGAGGCATCCAGAATATTGACTGCATATAGAGAACTGGACTGAGCAACCCCTTGCATTCCAAACAGGAAGTTGGCTACAAAAAGCCAAAAATCCCACAGACTTCTATAGAGAAATATTCAGATATTATTCAATCATTCTATTAGTCAGAATAGCCAGTCTTGCTCTGATACTTTTTAAAATATTTTTTATTTATCGTAAGTTAGATGCTGCAGTAGAAGCTTGTAGTGCCTGCTGGCCCCCCACCTGGAACGTTTGATTGACAGATTCTCCCAAGCGGCTTCCAGTAGAAGGGATGTGGACCTCAAACAAGCTTATTCATGATTGGCGACAGTAGTTGCCATAGAAACGTTGACTGAGACCGACTTGGACCAATCACTGTCATCTGACTCCAACATGGCGACGTCCGTATCATGGAAAAATGGCGACAGAGTTGGCTTCATTTTGCAAAGGCATTTTCCATGGGTGACGTCATTTTCGCCTTGTCCAGTTCTCTATATATAGTCAATGATGCAGAGTAATCTTTAGAATCACAGACCAGAACGAGCTGTCTCAGCATTATCCAGAGCAGCTTCATGTCAGAGAGTTTGGGTCACAGAGGTGCTGTGAGAGTGAACTGATAATTATAATCAGTACGAAACTGAAAGAATCCGTTCAAAGGAAACTTTCTGCTTAGAAGTCTCTCATGTGATGTTCAGAACAAATGTCAGACAACCAATCAGCTGTTTGTAAACAGCAGTGAAGGGGAGGGGGGTGGGGGTTCTAACATTAAATAGTTTTTCAAATCTATATAAAACTCATGTAAAGAAAAGTCTCCAATAGAGATTAAAAAGTGCCATAAACTACCAGCAGAAGATAACACTGGTTCTTATCTCAGCTGAGATAAACAGATTCTGACCTCTGACCCTGCACACCCTATGCCAAAGTCCCCAGTTCTGCCTCACAACAGGTGATGACTGAATACTCACCAACTCTGACCGTGACCTTCTCGGGTCAGACCTTAAAACAGTCGGATCTGGACTCAGCTGCGCTTCCGGAAGTCAGAACTCGCACTGTGCTCCGCGCGCTCACGCGTGTGTGTGTGTGCGTGCGTGTGGACTCACCCAGCTGAGCAGGCGCACCACCGTTTGCGGCTGCCGGACAAACTTATAGAAGTCAAAGCCTTTCCCCGCGAGCGAGGCGCCGTACGCGCTCGCGCCTCCCGTCTCCTCCATGTCTTCTCCTTCGACCCTCCGCGCAAGTTTAACTGAAGACGCCGAGCGCGCGGCTCTCCCACGAACGAGTACTGCGCACGCGGCAGCGGCCAGGGGGCGGGGCTGAGCCGCGCAGACTCACCCGCGTGGCGTGGGGAACAGGTGCAGTGACGCAAGAGGCAGTCTTACCGTCAAAAGAACAGAGAAAAATACCAAACTAGCTAAAGAATCTACGGTATAATGTTAAGAAAACAAGCTTAAATGCTCTGGAGCAGCCAAGAGAAGCTATGTTTTCTACAAACACTACATTTTCTCTAAAAATGTTCTGAATTTCTGGAAACAGAAAAAACTTAATGAACAGTGCTGGTATCAACAGCAACAATGCACCATTCTAGTTGTTCATGTTGGTTCCTCCGAGACACAGCTTTGTGTCAAAAGTGCTGAAGATGCTCCCAGAAAATGAAATTTGTGGTAAGAAACACCCAAAAACTGCAGAGTAAGTACTTCTTCTTTACTTTTTTTTTTTTTTTTTTTTACATAAAATTGTATCAATTTGCAGTCAAACTCATTTTCAAGAGGTTTTTTAGGTTTAATTAAAATAAGTTAAGGTTTATAAAGCACTTGATTTATAAGTCTGCACTTTGAAAGCAGCTCTGAGGATCATTAAATACTTCCCGTCTCTGACCCTGAACATTTTCTGTGGTTAAACATGCATAACAAGCATTTCCAGCTGCACATGCACCGCTTTCACCCATGATGCTCTGCTGCAGCTCAGATCTTTGTATTGAACAAGTGAATTACAGGTATGTTAGCTTTGAATGTTCAACGAACAATTTGTTCTGCAAAATGTGATGTTTCAATGAAAAACATTTGAAAATATAAAATGTTATTACACCTTTTTCATCTTCACTTTATCTTTCAATTTTTTCATCACGAGTGGTTGTAACCCTTCCACTCTCCTAGGCTTGTTTACATTAAAGTGGGGTCATCTGAACCTCACAAGACAGTGCGCTGAACCTTTTTTTTTCCAATGATTGTCGATCTTTGCTTGTGTCCAATGACAGACATGAAGTCTTCTTCACCTTTGTCATGGAAGAGCTAACACCTAAAGTGGCATCATCTGGACCCCATAAGAGAGCACGAGGGTTAAGAAAGTCTAGATGGACGAGAGCAAGTGAGCTGTTTGTTTTTAACATGATTAACACCTTACAAGCTCTACTTTGCTATCCTCATATTCAAGTTCATGTGGATTCCACCAAAAACAGTCTTAAATTTCCAAACGTAATATCAAGTTTAGTGCCATTTGGTCTACGTCCAGTTGCTGGTTGCTCCAGAGCTGCCTTTTTAACCCCCTTCTAATTCATTAATATTGTGCATTTTAACTAGTGTGCTTTTATGTAATATATTTTTAACAATTTTTAATATTTTCTGTAGATTTTTACTATTTTGTTTTTATTTATTCATCTACTTAGTCTTCTTGTGTACTCTTGGCACTGTATGTGTACTCATTGCGATGCTGTTCTATCTATCTATCTATCTATCTATCTATCTATCTATCTATCTATCTATCTATCCATCTATCCATCTATCCATCTATCCATCTATCCATCTATCCATCCATCCATCCATCCATCCATCCATCCATCATCCATCCATCCATCCATCCCCCTCCAAAAAAAAAAACAAAAACTACAATGTTTCCAAATACAGTATTGCTCTTATAATTCCCACCTGGATCCCAACATTTCACTATGTTGGAAGTAAACACTTGTAAACCCTCCTTATTGTGAGTTTAGCTATCTACAAATTACCAAAAGAATCGCAAGAATCCAATGGTGGACAACACCATGACAATAGAGATTGACTTGAACCTACAGAAATTATAGTTATTTATGATAGAGAAATTAAAGTATTTAGTGGAGAAGATCCATACCAAACTCACACATTGTTTTCTTGTGGATTACAAATAAGTTATTTGATCACTAAATCTTAACAAAATGATTTATAGTCAAATTAAAAATGATGTAGCTCATTATCTTCAATCATCAATACTATGCTGGTAACAACATTTATCTACTGGGTTACACAATACACTACAGGAGAATGTTGTCCCTTGATAGATCCCTTTACACTCAAAATTTGATGCAAATTTTGATCCGTCGCTAAGTAGATATTTTCTCTTTGGTCTTTGAACTCAGACTTAATAGAATAAGGGCCGGGAACATTTTCTAGGATATAGTTTCTGCTGAGCGGTAGTAATTAAATAGAAATTTGTCTCTGGATTGTGGGCGAGACCGTTGGCGCAGAGTAAGCTTTTCCTCATTTCCCCATAATCCCTCACTAGTTTACAGCCCCTCACAACTCCAACCAGCAAAAAAGGCGAGCAATTGGAACTATCCAATCATACAGTTTTAAGTCAGATGCCAGCTCAGATGAGGAAAGTGAAGACCCAATGGATCCTGTCATCTACAAGTAGATGCACCTGAAGAAGTGGAGCAGGTAGCATGTGGCCTGCCCATTTGTAGAACCTACCAGTACGTCACTGCTAAAAGCTTTTTCCAATGGCATTCTTTTGTCTGCTCCTGATTTACACCAATTCGAATAAAGAAATAATAAGAAACTAATCTTTTTTTCCCTCTGTCATAAAAGAAAAAGCTGCAAGAACATTTTAAAAACACCAGAAACCCTTTTTTTTAATTGAAGTGGCTCTTTAAAGAGCTTTTATGTATCAAAGATATTGTGAGAAGAACAAAAAGAAAGTGTCTTTATGTGATTCCAGAAATTGAGGTTTAATAAAATAGTTTTCCGGTCCATTACAGGTTGGGGCTTTATGGTTTTGTTTGCTCTTGCTGTCTGTTACTCATTACAACACCAGCAAATATATAATAAATTAATCACAAAAGTTTCACTGTTCAGGTATTTCAGTGTGTAAAAAATACAAAGTATTATTTATAAAACAAATGCGTCACAATAATGTGCAGACATAAATTTAGGAAGCTTTGCCTTAGCTTTTTCTTTTATTACACTTTAGTCTGGATTTAACAGGTGACTAAAGTCAGTTTTACAGACTCACAGGGGAGAATGCTTCTCACAGCATTTTTGTACACTGCGATACAGCATTAATGTACAAATATATTAAAAGGATATTTATGGCAAAAAGTCAAGAAAAAATTGATCATCATCAATGTATGTTCTATCGCGGACAGATGAGCAGAAATGGTCCTTTTAAGCTCCTCAAGCATCTTCTCCTTATACTGAGTCCAATCATCCACAGAAGCTTCTGACGCCTGAGAGGGACATAAACCGTAGAGTTAGAAAAATCTCCAGTCACTGTCACAATGTCATTATTTAATAATCCACTCTCACATGATCAAACTCTGCCTCTTCACCAGTCACCACATCTTCACTGTACATTGACAGTTCCTGTAGTGAGATGGGATTAAAAAAATACAATATCAAAGTCTGTAATGATGAAACAAAGCACTAAACAGAGACATGCGGACTAACCAGCTCATCCTCACAGGCAGTGACCCATTGGTCCATCTCCATGTGAGTCTGAGAAGAAAAGAAGTGTTTCCTACTATTACAAGAGGTTTGCAAAGTTGTTCAATCAGCAGGTTAATATTGCAGGTTGAATGCAAATGTACAAAAATTACCAACATGGTTCTTAAACATTGGACATTTTTTAGTAGTATTGGTAAAGTGGGGATCGTAAGTTTTAGAACCCCAGATGAAACGTTATATTATTGCGCAAAAGAAACCCAGGAAAAATAGAGAAATCTTCTAAAGGTTAAACACAGATGAGAGATTCTTGAAACGTGTAAAAGGAAAAAGAAGTCTTTATTTCCATTGTTTACCTTTTCAAAATAACAGAAAGCAAAAGTTTGTGCAAAAGTTTGGGCACCCCCTTTGGAAAAGCTGAGACCTGACGGTGTCATGGATTGCTCACAATCATTGTTTGCAAAGACAGGAAGTTCAATCTCAAAAAAGCTCAATAATCTGAGTCATCTGACCTTGCTCCAACAATCAGCTTCAGTGGCTTCTTTCACAAAAACTGAAAACACTTGATGCTAACAAAGCAGGAGAAGGTTACAAGAAGATAGCAAAGTGTTTTCAGATGTCAATATCTTCTGTTTGGAATGTAATTAAGAGATGGAAGGCAACAGCAACAGTGGAAGTTAAAGCAAGATCTGGTGGACGAAGAAAAATCTCAGAACAGCTAGCAGGATTGTGAGAAAAGCAAGTCCAAACCCAAATTTGACTGTAACATTCCTTCAGAAAGACCTGCAGACTCTGGAGTTGTGCTACACAGTTTTACTGTCAAGAGATACAGTACTTGAAGTTCACAAATGAACATATAAAAAGCCTGATGCATTTTGGAAACAAGGTCTGTGGACCGACGAGGTTCAAATTGAACTTTTTAGCTGCAATCAGCAAAGGTACATTTGGAAAAGAAAGAGTTTAAGGAACCTCTGTCCACTGTTAAGCATTGGGGTGGATCCATCATGCTTTGGGCTTGTATTGAACCCAGTGTCACAGGAAACATTTCACGAGTAGAACAAAGAATGGATTCCACCAAATTTTAGCAAATTTTGGACACTAACTTGTTCACATCAGTGAAAAAGTTTAAGAGAGGATGTCTTCTACAAATGGATAATGATCCTAAACAGATCTAAAAATCCCCATTGTTTTACATTAAGCGGCATAAACATGAGTTTCCCACAAAAATATCCCTCTCACCATTACACCACCAACAACTTGAATTGTTGAAACAAGGCAGGGTGGTTCCATGTTTTTATGTTGTTGACATCAAGTTCTGAGCCTGAGAATGTCGCAGCAGACATGGAGACTCATCAGACCAGACAACATTTTTCTAGTCTTCTATTGTCCAGTTTTGGTGAGCCTGTGTGAATTGTAGCCTCAGTTTCTTGTTCTTAGCGGACAGGAGTGGTACCTGGTGTGGTCTCCTGCTGATGTAGCCCATCTCCCCCAAGGTTCAACATGTTGTGCGTTCAGAGACGCTCTTCCACGTGTTCAATGATTTTTCCTTGCCTTCCTCGTCTGCTCCCGGAGATGACACCCATTTACTATTCTAGAGTTATATGGCTGTAAGAGGGTTTCTGTTGCAAATTGCCTTGCTGTTCTGCACAGATTGTAAAGCTAAGAAAGTATCAGCCTGCAGCGTGTCCCTTTGTGTGTCACAGACGCCGTATGACATAAGGATAAAGTGTGACATCATTGCTGCAGGTTGTTATTTCTCTTCTGGATACCTTGGTTGTAACCAGTTGGTATTTTAGTTACTGTTGCCTTTCTATCAGCTGGAACCATCTGGACATTCTCATCTGACCTCTGGCATTAACAAGGCATTTCCACCCACAGAACTGCTGCTCACTAGATATTTACTCTTTTGGACCATTGTCTGCAAACCCTACAGATTGTTGTGGGTGAAAGTCCCAGTAGATTAGCGGTTTCTGAAGTACTCAGACTGCATGGTACTCAATCAAATCACTTCAATTAACGTTTTGTCCCATTCCGATGCTCAGTTTGAACTGCAGCAGCTCCACTTGACCATGGCTACATGTGATTGGCTGGTTAGAAATTTGCATCAACGAGCAGTTCGACAAGTGTGCCTAATAAAGTGACCAGTGAGTTGAAACTGTACGAGATTTAATGGTTAACCTCAAAACCAAAGCTTGACCAAAAACTCTCCAATAGACTGAGACATAGTGTGTTACTGGTTAAACTGAGTAAAACTCTTGTTAAGCTATAAGCTGTCCCTATAACAGCTTTGTAGACATCACACAGACAGGGCCATCAAACACCAGGACACCAGAATCATTAAGCCATGATAAAATGGTTTAATGTATCATTTTATTTTACGTTTAAGGTGAGGGTGCAGTCATTGATTAGATGTGAAACTTCAGGGAGCGTGTTTGGAGAACTGAAAGACCGGGATGTTTGCTCATTTCGGGAAAGGAAAGGCTCAAAGACAACATATTCAGTCAAATGGTGATAATCGCACAGCTAAAAATCTGACTTCAAATTATTCCAAATCTCACTAGAGTATGTTAAACATTCTATCCATTTGGGTTCAGTGGATGTAGGGGCCTGTGAAAGACTGGTGACCTATCCAAGATATACCCCACCTTCACTAAATAGTGGCTGGGATTTACTCCAGCAACCCCGTGTCCCCAAAAGGATTAATTATGTTCAGTGGATGAATGAATGGATTAAAGTGGATTAAACTTTTACTTATATCTGCTTCTGGTCAACATATGATTGCAACTTGATTCATAAAATTGAGCTTCATAAATGTTATTAGCTGCATAAATGTTAATAAAGAGGAAGTTGAACCTTGTAAGGAGCTAACTCAACAGCTATTTATGCATGCCTCTGTGATGGACAAACACAATTGAACAAAGGAAATACTCACAGAGTGGCTTCTACGTACCCCCTCCGTCCTGGAAAAACAGCAAAGTTATTTCATGGAATGAACTGATGAGGAGCAGCAACAGATAAAAGCAGCTTGTGAACTCACTAAAGATCACGCCTGCTGCACAGCAGGCGGACACCAGGAGGACGATGACAGAAAAACATCCAAACACAACTGCAGACACTAAAACTGGAATGCGGTTCAACACTGAAAGATTAAGCAGACATGAAATTGTTTTTTCTATGTTTCACATAGAGATTTTGTTCTTATAGTGTCAGCTGTACCTTTTCTATCTAAATATCGCCTCTTGCTGTTGATGGCAGTGCTGTTATCAAAGCTGTCAGAAACTTCACAGTGGTATGTCCCTGCACTGACCTCCCCCACAGAAACCAGCAGGATGGACTGTCCTGGCAGCTGGTTGAACACATAGTAGAAGCTGCCTCGGTCATGAAGGGGCTTCTTGTTGTGGTACCACTGGAAGCTTGGATGAGAACCTCTTTCTGGTTTGCAGTAGAGCCTCAAGTAGATGACTTCATAGTTGTCTTCCATGTCGTACTCGAAGTGCATGGTTACAGGCCCACCAACTGGTACTGAGTGTGAAGATTAAAAATTAAAATTAGAACTACATAACATTTAGGACAGCAGCTAGGGGTAATTACAAATTACAATAAAAATGCAAAATTGAATACAAAAATCCAACACACACATTGTAATAATGCTTGACATCTGCACTCATCAGTTTAGCCACATGTGCCAAATATCATTTTAATTTTCACAAATCTTTTTTTTTTTTTTTTTTTGTAAATAATCCAGAGACTGATTTGGCCTGTACTGATACTGCAGTTTTTAAATTGTTTAAATCTGAGGTGTTACCTTTAGCCATTAACTTTATAGTTAACTGCTGACACAAAAGCAGTGAGTTGAAAGCAAAAACATGAACACACTGCATGGATAGTCTTTGTGTTGTAATTGAATTCTGGTCGCCAAAAATGAAGCCTAACGCGAGATTGCCAAAGTTAATCCAGAGCCAAAGTAATTTAAGCAAAGTTTCTCCCCCTACTTCAACAACAACCCAAAGACTGCAAAAAAATTGATTTAACGGAGAATGTTAAACATAGAAGACAATGGAAAATGTTTCCATTTTGCCTCCTGTAGAGTGCAGTTTCCTGTGGAGGAACTGTAGCATGTGGTACTTTCTGGTTGGTGTTAAATTTGGAACAACAATCAAAAGCCATCTTCAGCATTGTGTGGTTTAAATGTCGCAGTTAATTGTCTAGTTCTATGAATGGTGTTCTCACGAGAAGTAAAGTGTTCTTCACCTCAGTATTAGAGGTTATTTTTACTCTATCAGCCTCTGTAGATCCCACCACACAAGCACAGGTTTACACACCGATTTCTAACGGAATCCAGCGACTGTTGGCAGTCTGGTTGCTGTTGCTTGCTTGGCACTGGAACAATCCCAAATGCTGGTCCAGGACCACAGGAACCTTAAATGTAGTGCGTCTCTCCTGAACGGTGACATTGCTGACTAGATCTGTGCCGTTGAAGAGTGAAAACTTGATCGGTGGAGTTCCTCTGGTCAACTGGCACGAGACGACGCAAAAATAACTTTGGTAGCTCTCCTTAAACACTGTGAAAGAGATGTCGGGGTTTGACACCCGTGCTGAGGAAACAAGAGGTAAAACATCATTCTAAAATGCTCTTAAGGAGCATGACTGAGGATCTCAGACTTCAGTCAGACCTTTCACTGTGACATGGAGCTCAGGGCTGCTGGTGTTGAAGACATTTGTGCCATTGAAGGTGTTGGTAGCCACACAGGTGTAAGAAGCGCTGTCCTCGGAGGTCGCTCTTAGGGGTACAGAGTAGTCTGATTACTTAACTTTCTTTCTTAAGAGCTGTTTAGTCAACACATTCTTATTAACCAAGTCGTCATATATTGGCGTACGTTTAAAGAACCCTCCTCTTAAAAAATTGTCTTTTTGGGTATACCGAACACGTTGTTTGTTGACGTGGTGGCTGTTCCATTACAATCAGGGCTTCCCAACCTCCGGGTCAGGTACTGAGACGCGGACGGCACTAGTACACTAACCTTGACCCGTTACTCGATCTAACTAATCAAAAAACAAAGTTCCATTATACCGAAGAGGAAGTCATCTTTGAACACGGTGAGGAAGAACTAAGGTTCCTTCAGTAGATTTGGATCCTGGGGATCCAGGCTCTTTTCAAAATAGGACAGGGTTCTTTCATCAGACAGGTCCATAAAAGATATTCTTCTTAATATTCTTCTCAATATTGATGCTGTGTTTTCCAGGCTAAAGAGTTTTTGAGTTTTCTTCTGTTTCCAATTAGAAAATGTGTCAACTTTCAATAGTTTGAGTGTTTTTAACAAGTCTCGTTCCTTATCATTGGAGGAAATGTGGGTTACCCAGAAAGCAAAAGTCCCTCTAGAGCAGGCGTGTGCAAACTAAGGCCTGGGGGCCAGATACAGTCAATCAATCTATGTAATTTGGTCCACCAAACTAGAATGAATTATACTGAAAATCCTTGTCAATGTTTTATTTCACCTGTAATTCTGGTGTGTCCCCACAGGTGATATGCTATGGATCCAATGACCTTTGTTTGTATGGTGTCGGAACATTTCAATAATTCAAACACCACATGAACGCAGCATTGCTCTAAGTTTGCATTTTTCCTACATGGACATCAACCCATTGGTGGAATTGGCACTAAAATGAGAACAAAAGCCACAAGCGTTGACTCTCCAAAACTCCAAAGACAACTCCAAAACATTATGTTTTAAAAAAGAATATATACATTTATTATCAATCAAGATTAAAGTCTGTTTTTGTACAGATTGCATGTTATTTTTTTCCATTATTATTAGGTGGATTACCAAACTACGCCACGCATCTGCTCTTGGTCTGGCCCTTGTGTCAAGCTGTGGAACCCTCAGGGGCCCATGAGTCAAAACTTTTGCCCATTCTTGCTCCAGAGTTTAAAAAAAAGTCAGATTCTGACCTCTGTTCTGTATCTCTGACCTGTTCCTGTTTGAGGTGAAACCTCAGATCTGCATGAACCACCATAAGTGAGCTGTAGCAGGTCTTACCGGCTGATTGCAAAGATGTCGTCAGCACGAATGAGAGAAGGATTTATGATGTGTCCGTCACGTAACCACATGAAGGACGCATGATTACCAGCACTGAGTCTGCACTGCAGCTCCACTTCACCGCCTTCAAAGAGCTCCACAGGACCTAAGGGGATGATCCGTGCGCCTTTTACTGGCTCTGTAAGACAGTGGAAGGAAGCTAATTTACCCTTATGTTCACTGATGGAAGTGTTATTGTTGGTCTGACTCTGCTCATCAGAAGGACTCACCAATGACCTTCAGATAGTGCATTTGGCTGACTGTTGGAGTAACGGCAGAGTTGTTCTGCACGCTGGCCACACACGCCAGGTAACCTTCATAGGACAGCTTGATCATTTTTGGAAAGACACCATCCTCTCCTCTCAGAGAGGTGTACTCCGCCAGTTTTTTGGTGCGGTCCCCCGCCCTGCAAAAATACTGGCAGTTGGTGAAGACCTCACCAACATCGTGGTGCAACTTAACCTGTATGGGGAAGGACTCTTACTTGAACAAGTGAAACTCAATGGACTCATTCTGAGGGTGATTTGGGAGTTTACAAAAAAAGCTGACAACCTCTGTGACCAGAGCCTCTGAGGGACCATAAAGCTTTGGACGGTCCAGCAGTAACTCACCTGTGAGGAGACAAACCAGTGAGCATGCAGATGAAACCATCAGCTGCAGACCAGCTTACAAACCAGCAACCCACCCGACGCACCACTATCACTGCCGCCACCGCAACGCAACCCTGCAAAACCGTCAAGACAAGTTCACAAAGGTCCAGACTAAACCTCGGGGTTCAAATGTGAGTAGTTTGTGTCGATCACTCACCCAGAACGACAACCAAGAGGGAAACAAACATCCTGCAGAGAAACGTGCGCTCTACCGCTCCAGAGCAGCGGGAGCATATGTACGGCAACACCAACTCATAAGCGTGTGCAAGTCACTGATAGTGCTGCCCCCTCCCTGTGTGAAGTATCAGGCAGTTAACTGCCATGTTTGATACCAAACTGAAGCACAGAGCGCACCCAGAAAGGGCTTTGAAACTTTTATTTGCAAAAACCGTGAGAGCATACAGGACAGAAGCTTTTCCTTCTCCAACTGTTGTTTTCAGAAATGAGTCAAATCTGAGTTGAGATTCCGTTAAAAGAAGCAGCAGGATCTTCCTGCACCAAGCTGCGACCTGAAACAGAAGCACAATGAAGGTTGTTTTTTATTCAGGTTTTCACTCTACTCAGTTTTGCAGAAGTGCTCATTCTATCTGTTTTTATCCAGATCTGGTTTCACAGTATTAACTAAACATTTCTGATTTTGCTTCAACTAACTTTTCACACCTGAAAAGGACACAATACCTAACAAATAGCCTTCAGTCTTAAAATAAAAAGATTTTTGGCAGATTTATGTTTATTTCAAGTGTAGTCATTGTGCTGGGGAACTTTGACTTTTTTTGTACCAAAATGAAAGCAAATGAAAAATATAGATTGTAAATGTCATACAATATTTTATTAACAATAAAACAAAATGTTTTTAGAGAAAAATATGACATCTGAATGTGCTCAGCTCAGACATGATATAACATAAGGAAAATGCTTCCATGGAGCAGCGTCTTTTCTTCTATCCAAGCAAGCAGAAGATACTTGGACTTCAAGGTCCTGTGTCTCTAAAATTTATAAATTCAAACTTTTCATCAAACTTAAAAAAACCTTCTTCACCTAAAAAAAAATATATCCAGAATGCAAGGCAGTTCTGAAGTAATGGTCATTTATTGAGTCAACAGTGGAGCGCCTGGAGATGGAGGGTTTCGGTCGTTTGTAGCATTCTGCATTGAGTCGCACGCCGCGGCCTGGTCTTGGAGGTCTGCCGGTGAAGCGTGTTGAGACTTTGGTTCAGAGAGAGGCCGTGCGGCACCGCTGGAAGAAATGAGGCATAAACTGGCTGAGAAAAGTCACATGATTGTAAAAAGTAACAACCATCATATCAGACGCTGACGTTTTCCCAGATTACGTATTTTAGTGTAAAAACAACATTAAAGTGCCTCCAATGTCAATTTCCCAAATCAGATACATTTTTACAAATCAATCAGTGTTCTTAAACTTTTGACCTCTGTAGAAACTTCTATAAAACTGACTTTGAAATACTCAGTTGGGTGCATCTAGGACTGCCGCATGGGAAACCAGCTGTGATGAGCTTCATCCAGTGTGGGTCCTCCAACTGAACTCTCACTTTACTTTGTCCCACCCAGTTGTGTATTTTTGGATTGCTGATGATGGCAAACTCCAGTTAAAGTGGCCAACCCGACCTAATAATTCTCAGCTTTCAGAACCCTGTGGTGACGTCAGAGATTATGGATACTTATGCCTCTCTATTGTCTCTAGATTTGCAGATATTCTGTGAACTTTTGGTGCATGTGCTGTGTTGGACTTTGTTGTCTAACATATATTGTTGTTAATTGTTTTTTTTTTGTTTTTTTTTTTATTTGACCACCGTTCAAAATGCTCAGTTTAAAAACAAAAACAGGATTTATGGTCTCAGGTTGAACTTACTTTGCTAAAGAAATGCTGGTGAGGGCTGGAAACCAAAGGGGGAGGGGTCATGGAGAGAAAGAAAAACATCTGAGAGGACACATTTCTATCTGTGAGGACCCCTCCGCCCCACAGACTCACGGACCTTGGTTGTGCTCAAACATCTTGATCAGAAAGGCTGATCCCACTCCCAGCATCAGCACGAAGAAACAGGAGAATGTGACCACAATGATATCCGTAGGGGACGTTGGACACTCTGGAAAAAATTAAATCCAGTTTTACAGCTCTGTAAATGATCCATATAGCCCAAAGAGAACTCCTTTACCTGGGGGAGGTTCAGTAGGGGATGTTCCTTCTAAAAAAGAGTGGATGATCTCGTCTGAAAGACAGAGAAAGAATGGAAATACTCACAAGAAGAGCAAAACAAAGAATCACAACTCTGAATTTTAAAATGCAACCCTTCTTTTTCAACAGAAACTTACAGCAGTTTTGCAACTATAACTCTAATTCAGAGGAGTCCAAGTTAAAGCCCACGGACCAAATGTTTTTTTCACCTTTAAGTATCCATACAAATTGGTTTGTCTATTCTATCATTAAAAATGCTCTCTAGAGAAATAAAATAAAACATTAGAGAAGTGTGAAATCTAACGCAAAAGTAGCAAAAATGTTGAAGGCAAAAATTTAGAGAAAAATATCTTGGATACAAGTTGAACAATTGGACCCCCCCCCCCTCCCCCAATCAGGTCAACAAACTATGAAGGAAGCATTCGTCAAGAAAAGCTAAAATTTTAAGTTCTTCTGTTATGTATGTCTTTGCAAGAACTGTAGCCCCTGGTTTGAAAAGCTAAATAGATCATGATAAATTCATGTGTATGCACATTGCCTCATTGTCCGTACGTATTTTAGCCCTCACCATAACCCTAACCCCGCCCTAATTACATGGGAATAGTCACTTCCTTCAGTCACAGTTGTAATTTTTGCAGATTTTGACCTGTTAAAGGGTTTGTTCTGAGTTTCAGTTTGGTCAGACTGCCAGTCCATATTCTTTCCAGCAACCGGATCGTTTTTTGTTTGGGGTGGCCATGATCGGAGGTAGAGTGGTCAACCTCTGATTAGAAGATCGCAGGTTCAGTTCCCGCCTGGCCCGCCCAAATATCCTTGGGCAAGACATTGAACCCCACATTGCTCCTGGTGGTTTTAGGTTGGCGTCAGTGGAGCCACCATCAGTGTGTGTGGATGGACAAGTGGCTTTAGTGGAAGCTGCATTAGAACATCAAAATCAGGTTAAATCTTTTCGGTTCCTGTGGTCTATTTCCAGTTCCTGCAGAACTATTTGAGATCCTAGTCCTACAGTAGATGAGCTGAAGGAAATGGATGTGTGGTGGATTATCTGAAAAGTTCTACAACTAATTTTAGGGACTCCCTTATAATAGGGAAGAAGAGGGTGCCAGGGACACAACAGTGCCCTGATAAAAAACTCTAATCTGGATTTGAGACTTCTCATATTGCAAATGATTTTTGTCTCATACGTTCTTCTGGTGCCTCCATCTGTTCATGAGACTGTACCGATGGAGACGCGGTAGAAGGAGTTTAAACATGTTGGTCAGTTCTTTAAAATTTGTCTGCATTTTTGCCATCAAGTCTCCAGTCCGTCCATGAAGGATAAAGTTATCCAGTTTCCTGCAGGTTCTGCTGAGCTTGTTAGTCTAACGACTAACAAATCCTTCATGACTTCTTATCATAAAATAATCATAAAGTCTCTGAAGCATTTGTGGCCTGTAGGAACTGGAGCTGTTTCTGCTGAAACAGCCAGCAGTCCACAGAAACCTTCAGTTCATTGCATGGTGTCCAAGGCTCATTTTGCTACTTTAAAGACTGAAAACTGTGTATTATAACTTTACTCTTTGTACATGTTAATAAGTAATTTATCTTATCTTGGTATTTTATTCTAAATGCCTGCTGTGGTGTTGTGTCAGGTATTTGAAACTTGCAGATAACTGTGTTTAAAGAGAGCAGGCTGTTCCCTGCTTGAACGATTTCATTTTACATGGAGGACTTTCCTCCTCATCTCTTCACCTGTGACCTGGACCAGCACAGATGAGCTCTCCAGCCACGGCGCAGAGTCGTCGTAGCTGTCTCTGGCCCTGCAGCGATAGTACCCAGAAACTTCTGGCCAAGCTTGGTGAGGATGAGAGTTTGTCTTTGGTCATGGAAGTTGAAGTTAGATAGGAAAAGCGGAGTTTGAGGATTCGCCCGTGACTCTGAAGAAACGGCAGAGCCGTTCAAAAGCCAGGAAATGAGCGGGAAGGTTCCTCTGCTGAGGTGACACCTTAGCCTGGCAGCGGCCAGCTTTGCCTTTGCTGTGTATAGATAGTTCAGCTCCACTTTCACGTTTCCTCCAACTGGAACTGGATGTGAAAAGAAGAAGGAGACAAGAAGAGGAGATTACAAGACACAAAATCTAAGCCTCTGATTGGTGGAAGACACCCATCACACTCAGGTCTCACCTACTTCCAGACTGACAGGCTCGCTCATCATTTCTTGCAGCTCAGTTTTCACCCTGCACCGAGCCTCACCCATGTCCAGCCCGGGGAACGCATCCACCTGGAACCAGGCAGCCAGGCTTTCTGTGGCTGTCACAGTTTCAATGTTCCTGTCGTCCAGGTAAAAGGAGAAGTTCACGGGAGGGCTTCCTTTTAAGGACCAGCAGGTGACATTGGCCTGGTATTTGGTCCTATCTTTGAAGAGGAAGAAGGAGATCTTTGGTTTGGAAATAAAGGCTGGAGGAGGGAAGAGAAAGAGAAAGGATGTTAAGAGAGGCAATCAACCTCTTTGTGAATGGATCAGTCCCACCCTTTAGACTGCTTTCCACGTCTGGAGAGATCTACTGACCATGAAATAAACTCTCACCAGAACAGTCTGGTTGCTCTTGAGCAAGGCATTGTGAACATAATTAACACGCTGGAGGTAAACTGGGAGAAGGTCCATCCATTTTCTTAACCTGATATATCCCTTTTGGGTTCAAGGGGTTGCCGGAGACTATCCCAGCTATTGTTGGGTGAAGGCGGAGTAAATTCAGAACAGGTCGCCAGTTTGACACAAGGCATGCAACCCCTCCCACACACCTATGCAGACCTAGGGATACTAGAATAATTATTTTTTATGAAGCATATTTAAACAAAAATTTATTCTAAAGTTTATGGTTTTGTAGAAATTACTTTTACATAGGGGTAGGAGAAGAATTAGGATTTGGCCCAATAAGTTGGTGATGTTACCAAAGTTTTGTAATCCAGTTGTTTAAGAACAGACACAAAACATCAGCCACATGTTTCATCAGGTGTGTTTGTGGCTAGATAGATTTACACAGGTTTTCACAGGTGAACAACTCCCCACTTTAAGGCCCGGTCCCATTGGCTTTCACGGACATACAACAGCTGGACCACGGAAACATTTTTATTCCCGTGGTACAGATGCTGTTAGCAGTGCACTGGAAATATGAGGTTGTAGAATAGATGAGCAAACACACGCGGTAAAAAATTTTTGAGCTGCCCAAAAATTTAGACCTCGGATGACTGCTTGTGATACCAGTGATACAGCTGTGCAATGGCTGTGGAACAGCAGTTCCAGTGCAAGATCGGGCCGTTCATGCACGGCTGTAGCACGGTCGTTTCCCTGGCCAGTCTGCTTTTGTACCACTGCTTACAGCATCTGTTTAGCTGCTGAGCGTGGGAGGACGCGCTTACATGTGATTAAGGAGTGCTGTGGAAGTGGATGGGAGTGGAATGGACCCCAAAGTCTATATCACTGCTATCCATGATTATGCATTTATCGATCAATTTTGAACAAAAATTAGCGTGTCTAAACGCATATGGCAGATTTTCCAAATTTTTTATCTGGGGTATGGCCGTCAAATCCTGTGGGACCGGGCCTTAAACACCCTTCCTGCATGTCAACTGTAACTTCCTTGCATCATAAAGAAAAAACTAAAATACATTGGCCATTTAGGAACAAATATTCTCATGGTCCTTCATCAATCTAATGATGAAGATAGCACATTTTCTTATGACACTTACTGTAGTTTAGAAGTTATATATCTGGCTTTGTTGTAGTTCATTATGTATTAGCAGTTCACATTCATCTTCTGACAATAAGCCCTAGAATTTATTTCCAATGACATCAAAATATTCTTCAGTGTTTGTTCAATTCAAGGTGATGCTAAATTAAATGGAGCCCTGGATTAAAGAGTACATTTTTAGAATTAAAAAGGCGTTTAGCACAATTCTGTGTTTGAAAGTAATTCAATTTAAAATCGAAAAAGAACCCCAAAAATCCACATGGCTTCACCAGCAGAACAGTACAAGTCAGCTGTTGGACAAAGTCAAAGGAAGGCATCTTTGTTGGTTGTTTTCCTATTAGCTATATTGTGGTGTTCTATCTGGCTCTTGATGCAGCTGGAAAATCCATTTTTCAGCGAGAGGGGCAAGTATTCACCTTTGATAGTCACCTGCACCTCTGTGCTCGTGGAGAACCTCCTGGTGTTCTGAACTGTGGACCAGACGATACAGTAGTAACGACCTGCGTGTTGTGGACTCGCCCTCTCTACTACGATCTTGTTCCCACGAATAAGGAATGTGGTGTCTGAGTGGGGGACTTCCCTCCTGTTGAAGAACCAGGTGTATGAGAGGTGGGAGCCCCGGCTGACGTTGCAGCTCAGGACGATGCGTGAGCCTTCAAATGCGACTGGAGGGGAGGGGTCAGAGGTCACTGTGGTTCCTGATGGTGGAGCTGCAAATAAAAGATTTTAGGAGGCTGACAGAAGGAAGCCTCACCTGATGAAAAATGGCGTTACTCACTGACAATCGTCAGCTTGATCGCATTGCTGACTCTTGTTCTTCCTCCAGCGGTCACCACACAGCGATAAGATCCTCCCGACGCTCCTGTTATCTTCAGTGTGAACTGTGCAGTTTGGTTTCCTTTCAAATCCACACGGGTGCTGATCAGGGACCTGCTGTTCCTCATCAGCTGGTACATGACCGGAGCAGAAGAGCTGATAGCAAAGCAGCGAAAAGCCACCTCTGAGTTGAGAAAGGCCAGGTCTGGGCCGCTCAGCAGCGGACGCGGAAATCTCGATGGAGCTGCAGAATTCAACCAAATTGGATCCTTAAAAGCTTCACGGTTCCCCCACACCACAATGAGCAGAGCCACGCTAGGTTTCATGTCTGAGCACTTACACATCCTGATGAGCAAACTTCCCAGAGCTGGAACATCAAGTGGAGAAAATGAGGCTGTGAAGGGCTAATATCTTCTTTTTATTTTTACAAAAAACAGAGAACTCACCCAAAACTAAAAACAAATTTAAAATTTGGCAGTCCTTCATGACAGTCCTCAGCACAGTTTGGTGGCTCACTGAGGTCCTGCACGTTCACGGGTCCGGTTATGGAGGGAGGAGGGAGGGGGGCTTGACACATATGTTGTAGGCAGATAACACATAGGCCTGCATGTCTAGCTTTTATTTATGCAATCTACAACATGTTCAAGCTTGAAAGCAGGAACACATGAACAAAAAAAATAAAAACTTTCATTTGAGATTTAACCGTTTAACACTGTTTATGTTCTTTGATTTACTGTAATTTTTCAACCGTTAACATCTACTGGAATTACATTAATTGTGTTAAAAAGTTACAGTATGTTAAAGATTGTGTGTTTAAGCGTCACCGGCGACGCCTCAGGTGTTTAAGGGTTAAGATTACAGCGTTGTTAAACACAAAACATTGTTTCAAACAGCAACAAGGTTTTCACAATGTTCTCAAAAATACTTAAAAACTATTCAGTCAGATCGGAATCACATCATTATTAGGCTTAAATGGCTTCACATTTATTATACATTCTTTCTAAAGTCACACTATCAGAAATCACTGATGGTTTGATGGGTTTGTTTGGTCGCTCTGTCACTTCTCTGCAGTCTGTGGCTGTCCTCCGCTGCGCTGCTGCAGTGGCTTCTGCCGGTGACTTTCCGGCTTCTGAGCAAAGTGGCGTGCTGCCTCACCAAGAACCGCTTATCCGAGCTGCTCTGTGGGGGGAAAACATGCACATGTACAGTGACAGTGAGACTCAAAAATGACCTTGCCATCCCCCAACTCTCAAAAAGCTTGGATGATTTAAAGTTTTATTTAAAAGAAAACTAAACATTTGGTGGTTTATATTAATTTCATTCTAACCTTGCAGAGAAACAACCAAATTAACAGTTAATGTTGTTAATGTCTTATAAGTAGTTTATTAAGTAATCTTATCATAAAGCATTATCAATAAGCAACCAATTAATTGACTTCATTAATTTATTTTTAAATTTGATTTTATTACTGCATTTGTGTTATCCATCCTTCCGTCTTCTAATCTTCCATCTTCTTTTCTTATAAAACACAAAGTTTTTTTTTTCATCCCTGAAAGGTGACGTCTAAATAGAATGTAACCTTTTTACAGTTTGTTGTACCTGCTTTAATAAAGCATTTGATAGTCTTTAAACTCTTTGAAGAGCTAAATAAATAAGGTTAATATATTCAATTTTTCAAAAAGTTTTACAAACTTCCAGGAGTCAGTTCGACTCACCATGACCAGCATGTCTTTCAGCCTCTCAATGGCCTTCGTATTGGCTCGACCACGTGAGACGTAGGAGGTCAGGATGATGCTGAAGGAAAAAAAGAGTTTCAGACATCAGCTCATTCTTTGAAAAGTTCTCTCATCCCCCATGACTGTATTTCCTGTTCTGGAGGAGAGTCGCCAGGACTGCTCCTCTCTTTCTTCTTCCTGAGGTGGGGTTCTTACATCCCTCACATCCATCTGGCTGCATGAGCTCTGTTCTCGTAAGGGTCCCCTCCCCTTGGGTGTTTTGGGCATCTGGGATCTACCCTTTTGGAGAGGGGTACTGTCAGGATTCTCAGGTTTTTGTGGTGCTTTTGTCATGTTCTGGCTCACCATGATCAAGTTAATCACCCACAGCTGTCTTCACTTAGTTAATCAACCTCAGTGTATTTAAGTGTCTGGTTTTTAGTTTTTCATTGTCAGGTCATCTGTTCTGTAACTGTTTTGGTTCTCCATGGGTTCTTGTCATGTTTCAATTTATTAAATGTTTTAAGTTTCTGCCACCAAGCCTGGTCTCCTGCATATTGGGTCCTCCACCAACACTTCCTGATAGAAGGTAGATGATGTTAGAGGATGCAGAAGAGATGAAGGAAGCTGATTCACTGTTGTGACTACTGAAGGGAAAAACCGAAAGAAGAAGAAAATTCCTTTGAACTGATCTTATCTGTGAACAGACACATGACTTATCAAACACATGGAGGAACTGTCCTGTAAGGGAACCTGAAGGAGGCAGAGGAGTAACTCCAAATCGCACATCGAGCAGGAAAAGGTGAGTGGATACAGTGAAAATGAGCCCCTCAACCCAGAGAGAGAGGGCCTATCAGAAATATAAAGTGTGATAAAGCTTTGATAAAATTCAGAAACAAAACCGCTTTGACAAAAAATGTAGTTAAACAAACTGGATCAGGTCTTTACAACTAGAGCTAGAACTAGAGTTTAATTCCTGCTTCCATCAATAACAGAGCAAATAAAAAATGAGATCAGAATTTAAGATTGATGTATAAAACATGATACCATACATTTCAAATGTCACATTTTCTTACAGTTTAAGGTAATCTTGCTTGTCTTTACCGGCAAACAACATTCACATCTATCCAAGTGTCCACAAGTTAAAACATAGAAATCATGAACCCAAATTAACTGTACACACTCACATCTCTGCGAGTATGAGAGGCAGAGCAAAGGCCTCGGAGGACAGGTAGCGAATGGTGGTTTGGGCTGCAGTGGGAAGACTCTTCACACACTCTCCTGTCACGTTAAAAACAGTTTCTCCACTTCTTAACGGGCCGCAGGACTCGGAGCTGAGATCCAAGAAGACAAACTGTTTTACTCCTGCATAAAAACCCAAAAACATTCAGACAGCTTTGGATGACTGGAAGAGCTCATACGTGCTTTGCTGCATGTGGAAGTCGAAGCCCAGGGTGACGGCGGCCATGAGGAGACCCAGAAGCAGCATGAAGTGGAACAGAACCGAGGAGCTGGAGGCCCGAAACATGCGCTGCTCGGCACTGCAGCAGCGCAGGACGCTGAACTGCAAACAGAGAACATTTCACACCCTCTGCTTTCATCGCCACTGAGGAAGATGCATTACAAAAGTCATGTAGTAAAGTAGCATATTACTTTTTGTAAAATATTTTACTCGTATGCCCAAAATGTGAGAGTAATTATGTCAGGAAGATAGTTTTTTTCTTATTTATTTTTTTAAAATCATGTGTAAAATTTTATATTTAATAAATGAATTGCTTAAAGGCCACAAAAACATAAATAAAGTTTTTATTTTACTTTGAGGTGAAACTTTGCTGAAGTCCACAAGAACCTGGACCAAATGGCTCTTTAGCATTAAAGGTTGCAGACACCTGATCTACCTGAATGTTTACAGCAAGAAACAGAGTTTTATAAACACACAGGAGGGGATGTGTTCTCCTGTTTGAGACCTTTTTGATGTAGAAGGTGGCCGTCAGCGTGAAGATTCCAATGAGAGGCAGCAGGGGGCAGAAGTAGACTCCCACCCAGGACACTGTCTGAACGTAAACCAGATCCAAAACATTGAAGGGAATCAGGAAGCGCTGTTTCCCACAGAGACGGGCCAGCAGTGAGGTCGGGAACTTCTCCTGCAGCAGCCTGTTGTGCAGCGAGAACGCAGATCAGTTTCTGGTCAGATCATGAGCTCCACAGAGGATTCACGCTGTGGATGCAGCGCAGATTCTGTTCTGAAAGCACTAAAACATGACGCAGAAGGAAGTAGGCTGTTGATCTGCGGCAAACCCACTTCCTGGGGTAGTTCAGGAGAAAAGCGTTGCAGAATGTGGCGAGGAAGGTGAAAATGCACAACTTGTACATCTCCCTGCCGAAACGGTTTTCCCTGCACTGAAGCACACAACGAGAAGGTGGGTCAACATTCATGAAACACACAATTGACTTTCTGAATCAGAGACGTACGACTTCTGGCAGGGCCCTGAAGAAGAAGAACAAGTAGATCCCCAGGGACGCCAGCTTCAAAAAGATGCTCCTGAAGAAAAGACAGCTTAGATGGTTGCAGGCGCGCTCGGACAGCAGGAACCGCATCTCCGCACCTCACCTCACAAGAGTGGCGTTCACCTGCACGGTGAAAGAGTAGTCCTCGAAAGAGGAGATCTTACGAAACATATGAGGCAAAACCAGGTTCACGAAGGTGATGGTGATTGGGGGAAGATACTGATAGATCAGGTGTACCAGCCAGTTAAGTTCATTCTGAAAAGCAATCGCAAATGACGGAGCTGTTAACCGGTTTCTTCATCGTTGACTCTTAAACAGATCAGACTTTACCGCATTTTCCTGAGAGACACAAGTAGAGAAGTGGATGAGGTAAAAGGCTCCACCCAGCAGGCACAAGACAATCACGTTGAGGATGAACCTGAGCAGGTAGAGACGCAGCTTCTGTCCAAGCGTTCTCATGGCTTTCCTCATGAGAAGCTCTGCTCCTGCAGGAACAGCTGAGCCACACACCAACCCAACAATTAATTCATGAACTTTTTTGGTTACTCTTCCTTCTCATCCCTCTTATGTCTGTCCTGTCTTTAATGATTGCATTGCTCAAATCTGTAAATCAGGGGTGACTCATGGGCCACAAAGGTTCGAATATCTGACAGAAGGGCCAGATTTGGTATTTTGGAGTTTATATTTCAAAACTTGACTTTTGTTCTCATTTTAGTGGCAATTGGTTTTTAAGGGAAACCGCAAACTTAGCTTTCATGTGGTGCTTTACGACTCTGAAAACACACATGAACGTCAGAAAAACAACAAATCTTCCAACACCACATGATTGAAGAACAGCCTTCTGCACCTAAATAAAGGTCAATTTATTCATAGTGCTCAATCTATGGGGAGACGCAGAATTACTAATGAACCATTATTAAATATTATCAATTTAAGTTGTTCAGATTAAACAATTAAACAGGCCCACCCCTGCTCTAAATGTTGAGTAAATCTTAGTTACATGGGGGAGTTTAACCAGTACAGGTGCTGCTGCTTTTCTGGTTGTCAGGGCCCTCGGAGGGTCTCAGAGAGGAGCGACAGCATCTAAAATAGAGGGTGGTTGTGTCTTGCAGTTCCTTTGAGTTGTTGTCTGGGTTTATACTTTGTTTTTAAGTTTAAACCAGGATTATGGTTTTTATTAGATCATTTCTATCTACTTTTAGGGATTCTACATGTCCGTGATCTCCTTTGGGGTCACAGGCCTGCTGGTGCCTACCCCAGAACAGGTTCACACCCTGAACAGGTTGCCAGTCTGTTGCAGGGCCACACAGACAATCACATGAATATTTTAAACTGAGTTTCACTGATTCATCTGCTTAACTCAAAGCTGCTGCACAGATTCCCCACATGTCATTAAATTGGTTCAGTTTAGTTTTCTCAGCTCAGTTCAATATAGAGATGAATTTAGACAGGAACACTGCCCAAAAGACCATCATTGATCCCCTCTATAGTCTGGGTAAGCCACTAAAGTTTATAACTAAGGAGGCACTGTGTCCAATCAGATCAACAGAAGACAAAATGGGTCAGGAGAAGATGCACCAGCAGAAAAAATGAATGTGGGCTTCAGATGATTATAAAAAAAACAAGATTCAAGAACCCGCAGACATCCAGAAAGAGGGAAATAAGGTGGAGGAACAGCTTCAAGAACCACCACATTCAGATGCAATCAGGAAATGCACTTCAACTGTTGGGTTCCTCTGGTTAAACTGAGTCTGGACCAACAGAGGAAGAATCTCAACTGGACCAAGAAGAAGAAGGACTGGACGGTTGTCCAGTGGCTTGAAGCTCCTGTTGAGCTCCTAATGCTGATAAAAGTAAAGTTTTTTTTTTTTATTTTAGGAATCTGGGTCCAAGAATTAGGTTTTGGACTACAATGTCCAGCACCGGTGTGGGTAAACTCTGCTGTCTCCGATCCAAAATCACTGATTGAAGTCTAGCAGAATGTTTTAGACTGAGGACTTCATTATTCCTTCTGGATGGAGATGCAGAATTAATCTTCCAGCAGGACCTGGTCCCTGTCCAGACTACTGAAGTATTGAAAATGAAACAACATTTGAAAATACTTTATTTTGATTTGATTAGATCATAATCTCTGTTTTATCTAAATCCTGTTTTTGTGGGTTTTATGAGCTGGAACCCAATAAAAGTAAAAATTAAACAAGTACTTGAAAACAATTACACAGTGGGTCCTAAATCTATATTCTACAAAATACACTAAGAAGTGGTTTATGCATAAGGTTTGATTTTATGAGTCATCTATTTTTCTGTTAGCTTTGCTTTAGTGTTCAGTTTTTCTTTCAACTTTTTTCAGTTCATGCCGTTTCTTTGCCTTTCCAAGTGTGTCACTACTGCAGGATCCCCTCAGGGGGTTTAGGTCCTTTTATTCTGTCTGCAGAAAGGGTTAGGGTTAACCCTAACCCTTTCAGCTTCCATGTTTCCAAGTCACATGTGCCCGATGACAAGCGTTTAAAGGTTCAGATTGATTTGTTTTATTGGTCATATGAAACATCTTGTGTGAATTGAACATTTTGACTGGTTTAGATGATGTTTCCTGGCTCCTAAAACTAAGAGACTTTGTCTGAATTCCAGACTTGGATGAACTATGAAGATGTGAACTTGTCGTGGCATGTGTGGGCATTCACCTTGAGGTCATTTCTGATGAAGCTGTGCTTGAGCGTTGCAGCGGTGGGGTCCTGGATGGTGAAGTCCCAGCCGCAGAAGATCTTAAAGCTGACATTTGTGCTGTAGCGTTTCCCCAACATCCATGTGTGCTTATAGCCAACAGTTGTTCTGGAAAAGGTAGGAAGATTTGAGAAAATTAGAAAAAAAGAAACATTTGTGTGGCACGGTGGTGGGTTGCTGACCTGCGGATCACCATGATCAGACTCAGGAGAAGAATGGACATGATCCCAGCAAAGTATAACAAGGGGGTGTTCAAGCAAGGAAAAGTCAAAGAGCTGCGCTTGTAAAAACCAAAGAACAGAGGAGAGTTTTCCAGGAAACCCTGTGCAAAACATAGAAAAATACAATTATGGAAGGAAACATTCAATGAAATGATAGGTTAGTTAGCAGATCTCACCGTTCCAAGAAAGACGTCTAAAGCTGAGAAATTTTTAACCATATTCAACAGTTCTGTAAAAAAACGAAAAGAAGAATCATTTAAGGAAACTAAAATTGTGTTTGATCTGTTCCTGTTCGTCGCTGCAGTGGACTCACCCATCCCTCTACTGCCGCCGTGAAACGCTGTGGGACTCACGATGAAACCCCCAACCAGAGCGCAGTGCAGCAGGTTCAGCCAAATCAGATATCTGAGGAAAACAAAGTAGGACTTCACCCCGACGCCAACCCTGCCTGAAGCAGACGAGCCAGAGTTAGGAGGCAAACCCAAAGCTTTGACACACAGATACGGGCTCAGTCACCTTCTATTTTGTGGAGTGTATGCTTCCATGGCAACAGACCGGAGAACCACTCTCGCACGTGACCCCACCATCTCTTACAGGTGATGCTATGGCTCCGCCTCCAAGACGCCCAAACCCAATTCTACTGATTTGCATCTTCCTCCTTTCCCTAGTGAAAGGAGTCAATGTGTAATTTATAAAAAAGCAACAATCAATCAATCAAACAATCGACCGAACAATTAATTGATCAATCAATCAATCAATCAATCAGCCTAACCATCCATCCATCCATCAAACCTTATTTATTAAAAAATACATCTCATACTTCCACAGCTTGAAAAGTTTTACAGTTAACAGACAAAAACAGACAGAAAAAAAGAAAAATCCAGCCCACTCTTTACTCTCCCCCTTCCCTCCATTAATACATAAAAGCCATGACCCCACCCACCATAAATACTGTACTTATTAAAGTAGATTCTAAAAGAAACCAGGAACATCACCATAGTGCCCACTCAGACCAGGACAGCGATGGGGTTCACTCCACCACCCCGAGGCTGCAATGATGGTCTTGTCTCTTATCAAACTGATTGTAATGAAGCATCATGTGGGGAAAAGTCGTCTCTACTGATCTATAAGCTCAAATGAACATTTTACAGTGATGTGAAACAGGAACTGCTGTTATTAGCAGCAAACCACAGTTTCTCTACACCTCAAAAAAGGCGTGTTTTAGGTTATTCTTACTGTACCTCTGTCTGTATACAGCTGCTCCAATCTTTCTGTTTGTGGTTAATATTTTGCATTAGGGGAACTTTATTTAAACTTGCAGGGTTTACAAAGGGGGAATAGTTTACCTGAAGCAGCAGAACAAATTGTAGCAAATCTCCCTCATCCGTCTGTTTCTCTGCCTTCAAGAGTCCAAACCTCTCAGGAGTCAACCAATTGTAAGACAGTGAAACAAGAGGTTTTGTTGAACAAGTTGGTGACCTTGTGGAAGAGTGTCCACCCTTAGACCAGAAGGTCGTGAGTTCAATTCGTACCAAAGGCTCTAAAAATGGGACCCAGTGCCTCCCCAGATGGATCGGGGGGTCAAACCACCAAATGCTTCCAGAGTGTGCTGTGTCTGCAGCTCACCACTCCTCCAGAGGATAGGTCAAATGTGGAGAACAACTTTCACAAAACTCATGACTTTAACTTTGACTTTGTTTGTGGTCATATCCAATCAAAAAAGACTTGATGTTGATATGGACTGAAACTGCTCATGCCTGTAAAGTTGAGATGTTGACTTTGCTGCTGCAGTCAGAGAAGAGACTTTTATCAAAAGGCGTTCATCACGGTGGCTCACCTGATTCCTCGCTTGCCCTGCATACACACTGGCAGGTTTCTAAGCGGCGGCACAGATGCCTTGTCTCTGGGCCCTCTGGACCGGTAGCCATGGCTCTCACCCTCTGCGGACTCTGGGCCAACACTGTCGTCCTCGCTGCCCTCAGAGGGGCCGTACCTGCTCTGCTCAGGCCGGCAAGCTTGGACACTGGGCAGCAGGTCGTAGATCTCTGTCTCATAGTACTCACAGGAGTCTGAAGACACGGTGGATCTGGTGCTTTCATCTTTAGGGAGAATAAGAGGCATTTTATATGGTTTTTCAGTGCATGTGTTCATATGCTCCAGGAAAATACACAGACTGCCACTTTCTTTTTTCTCTTCGACCTCCTTAAATGAATAATGGCTCAGTAAAAACATCTACCGTATATAGAAAAATGTAGTGCATGCACAGACTATTTGGTGAGCTATCACTCCTCAGTGTTTTTTGTTTTGCCTCTGAAGACAGAAGTCACCTCACCGTCCTGTGACAGCGTCATGTGCTGTCTGATAAACAGAAGTCTTACATGTGAGGTTTGTACAAACGGGGACCAGAACACAAGTTTCCGTTTTTTCAAACAGTAGATCAGTCAACAACAAAAAAATAGAAGAATGATTAATTCAGAGTCGCACATATTCACAGAAACCACAAACATGACTACCGTGAAAACTCCAACATCTGTCTTGTTTTTTGTTACCTGATAAAAGTCTCATGAAGTTGACGGATTTCTGGCTCTCCATGTCCCGTTCACTTCTTCCTTATCAGCAACGAAACGTATAGAATAAAAAAGACGTCTTCGCAAAAAATACATCTCCAAAGGTTTCCGATGAAGCTCCACCTCAGAGATGTAATAACTAATAAAAAACTTCCACCTCAAGATCTAAATAAACATCTTCAGATGGCACTGAGGCCACATCCTCTGCATGTCAGACGGAGTCCCGCGGGGGTTGCAGGTGGTACGTCTGTCCACGCTGAGGCTGACACAGGAAATCATGTGACAGGATGCAACTGCTGGTGCCAAGAAATACACGCACACATGCAGCAGACTGTCCTGAACTTTTGAACAATAAAGTTATGTCATTTCAAGGAAACGAAGGTACCCAACAACATATTACGGGTATTACTTTTATTAAATGAAGTGTGAAAAGAGAAAAGCTTTTGCCGTAATGTAGAAGCAGTAGTTTCAGTACAGCTACATATCTGTTGTTCCGCTGGTTTGTCCTCTTTTCATTTGAAATTAAAATATTTTTTAGCTTCTTTTTTTTTTAGTATTGCATCTACAGTATCATGTGGCAAGTTATTAAGGTTTTCCCCCAATATGCTCACCAGTAGATCAGTTAGGAGGCTTTTAACACTCTTAGCACCACAAAGGCATTTCAGGCTTCCAGTTAAAACTTTAAAAGTAAGTCTGAAGCCACTTCCTGTGAAGATGTAGTCTCTTTCTACTGTGCTCAGTTTGTGGCAACAAAAAAATGTCCGACCCTCTTTATTCAGAGATACAATTCCACGGATCTATTTCTCTGTAAGTGTATACATCAGAACGGAGTGGGCTGTCCGTTATAGCTCCAACGTCACAGCTACATTTTTTCATCTGCCACTGATTCACAGTGATTTGAATTTAAAAAAATACTCAGAAACACAATTTTAAGCATAAACCATCCAACCTTCCTTTTTTACCACTCACATTTTATCTTCCGGTGTCACTGGGCTGCCAGAGTCTAACCTGACCACTGTTGGGTGAGGATGGGTACACTTTAGATAGGTCACCAGCCTGCTGCAAGGCAAGAACACGCACAGAGTCACAATTAAGAGTAATCGATCAATCTATGATGCATGTTTTTGGACTGTGGGAAGAAGTCAGAGCGCCCAGAGAAAACCCACACATACACAGAGAGAACATGCATACTCCACACTTAAAAGGTCCTATAGGTGGCATACACCAGGGCCTGTGAAGCAAGGATGCTAACCATGGCACCACCTTGCAGCCCTTATGGTTTGCTGAATTTTTGTCTTCCACAATAAGAAAAATCCCCAAAAGAACATGCTAGTTTTTCATTGGAGTGTGTCTTTAAGTGTGCTACAAGTATACTTAGTTTATACTTAAAGTGTAGCACTTGAAGTTGACTTTTTTCCATTTGAAAGGGCCTATGCCATGTAATTTTTAAATGTATCATAATGTTAATTTCACACTATAAACATCCCCAAGGTGGTATTTTGTAGGGGTGAGAATCTGGGGTGAGGCACCTCACAATTTCGATTACGATTCAGGAGGCAACGATTCGATTATAAAACGATTATCAAGGCAGCTTTTGGTGTAAAAGACAGTTATTATCTGAGTTTTGAGGGTATGAGATTTTAGCTGTCAGTCTTTGGTTATGTGAAGAAGGATTCTGAGTCCAAGCGTCTCACGCTAAAGCTGTCCTGTCGGCTTTCTCAATGACTTTCGTCTCATATGGAGCTGGGTTGACCGTGTCGGGGAAGAGGGATATTGTATTTCTGCTCTAACATATGGAGGAACGTTTAGAAGCCCTCATTCTCCACCACAGATTACAGTCTCTAGTCGTTTGTAATGAAAGCTCTAATTTACTTCAGTTTTCACTTAGCCTTTTCCCACGTTGGTGGAAGATTGTTTAAGATATCCAGTATATTTTTTTGACGATTGAAAGTGCTTGCAGCAGAATTTGTTAAAGCCACACTGATGCCAAAAGCACCCAGACGGTTTCTACCCTCTACGATTGTTGATTATTTAAAATTCATGGAACAATTGAGAGTCTTTGAAGGATCGTATTCGATGCATCCGATGATTGAGTTTTTTCTCCCGCCTCTAGTATTTTGATCTATTCTTGCATTTCTGAGTGCTAAAAGCCTGTGGTCTGAGCACCAGCCCTCCCAACCCACGAAATGACCGGGGTCTCGCAAGCTGATGTCACAAAGTGAGAACAGCCCCTTCCAGGAAGAGCCTGCGCCACCAGCACCGCCCCAAGGTTAAACAGGGTTAGCGGCAAAACAAGCAGGGTTGATTTTATTCAGCCATTCAGACTCCAGTGTGTCTGTGGTAGTTGTGTTGTGAGCCAGCGTGGTGATGACCAAGAAATGCTCATGAGAATGGTGCAAGCAGATGGTTGATATTCTGCAGAAAACAGGGCTAAGCAGGCAATTTCCCGGTGGAGGTACAATTAATTAGAACTGGGATAGGCCACTTCAGGCTTTGAGGGCCGCATTCCTGCATGTTTTAAACATACCTTGCATGTTGGCGCCAGTATTCATCAGTGTGTGAATGGGACTGCGCTTTGGGCCAATAAGGAAAGTAGAAAAACTCTATACAAGTATACATGATGGTATAGGCCCTATGACGATGTCTGAAAAAATATTCAGTTAGTGTACTTCCTACACAACACATTCAGTCTATAGCAGGGGTCTGCAACCTTTAACACTAAAGAACCATGTGGTCTAGGTTCTTATGAGCAGTGAGAACCGCAAAGTTACCTCAAAGTTAGAAGATTAGACTTTATTTATGTTTTTGTGGCCATTAAGCTTTGAAATGTTCTCTACAACTAACTTTGACAATAACACATTCAAGCTCCTTTTAAAACAAGTTACATCCTGTGTTTAATCAGATCCTCCAGCTGGAACAGATTTACTTTAATTAAAAAAGCAAGAAACGTGAGATTTCCTATCTTGTGTTCCTTCATCCTTTTTCTTCTTGACATTAGTGTAGAATCCAAAATATCTTAAGATCTTTACATGTTATTGTAGTAAAATAATGTTGATTTGATTAACAGTCTAAAAATGGATTCAACCTTTTACTATTGTTTTAATCAGTTAGACCTATCTAACATGTCAAAAATCTGAACAATTATTAATTGATTATTTAAGTTTGAAGTTTCGTTTCAAAGTCAAAGAGCCACTATCGCTCTCTAAATAGGGCCACAGTTTGTTGCACTGATAACTTTATTCCTCTTCTTTGTCCACAAAGTTACCAGTGCAACAAACTACGGTCCTATTTCTTCACTGGAGAGAGCGATAGTCAAACTTGCTGGCTGCATTCACCAAAAAAAAGAAAGCAAGAAAACTTCTCCATACAGCTTCATAACTGTTAAAATCGTCTTTTCTTCTCAATCCTTTTGTCATATGTGTCTTAACTTTCCATCTTCTTTGGTTGATCTCTTTTGTCTTATAGAATTCAGCAAGTGGCGTTACAAGTTTTTCTGCACAGCACAGTCTAACAAAAAACTCAGCCCCTCGGAAGTTTACAAAATAGAATACATAAATATGCTAAATAAAAATTGAACAAATAAATTAAGAACAAATACAGACACTCTTATTGCAGCAGTTAAAGCCACAATAGAGGAATAAAAGAGCTGCATGTGGCTCTGGAGCCTCAGGCTGCAGACCCCTGGTCTATATATAGTATTCTTGCTATATTACATTCAGGTATAGGTTTATTAATCAAGAGTAAAACGAATAAATGACTAATTGATTAGTTAATTAATCGATTCATTCACTAGTCAATAAAATGATTTCTCTCCCTTCAATCCAACCAGATTGATCTGTCTAAGGCAAAATCAAATCAAATGGACCTATACCAAATTGCTTCAAAATGAGATAAATTGATAATCCATTTTGGAAAATACCATTTGGATGAAGACGAAAGCTTACCATAACTTAAAAATGATCAAGTGTCATCACAGCAGACAGCACACATGTGATCACAGCAAAAAATTATCAACCATCATTGCAGTCTAATGCGTGGGAACACTTTGAATTGAGTAATTTAGCATTATGGACATGTAACCATATAGTGTGTTTGAATGCTCTAACAATGTTCCCTTTGGCTTATTTTGATGTAGAAAAACAACAGTGGGTTGACCTATACTGCTGTCATGAACAAAACTTGTTCTGCCAGATGAGAGTACCTCAAAGTAGTCATAAATTATGATTCCAAGACAGCAATACTGTATAGTAAAATGAGGATTAATTTCGAAATAAGCGTAACCTTTAGTAGATTACATTTTGAAAGCAATCTGCTGAGTAATTTTTTCGCAAGAAATCTTGTCTCGTCGAATAAAGCAACCGCAGTGTGACGTCAGTCTAGTTCCAGTTTGATTGAAACACCAAAGACACTCGACGAGGACTATACCAAGTACCACAACTTCGCGGGGGTCATCTTTACGTTGAGTCGTAATCCTTTCCAGTTCCAGACAGTTAGAATTTTGACACATTACAATGTGAAATACTAAATTAAAAGGAATAAGTCGATTGACATACGGAAGTCATCTAATTTAATGATATAATTAGATTTTAAAGTTAACCTGTAAATGGTTTTCCCCTCGTGGTTTTTGTGCGCGTGCGTTCTGTTTTGACTGTCAGAAACGGGCGCGCGGACTCAGCCGGACAGTCCGGTACCAGAACAGTAAGTAAAGAAGTACATTAATCGAGTTAATCGGTGTTCTCGGTGAGAACTGGCGGGTTTGTAGTTTTCGGGCGGTGGGGGTGGGGGCATAAAATCAGTAACAGGTTGTTCGGTCGACACACGAGAGCAAAAAACATACGAGAATGTGGAAGGGGGTGCCCGTGTACCCCCTCGCCCGGGGGTGGCCGCGTTCCTCAGAGGAGTTCATGTTCTCCCTTCACACCCACTGCGCTTTGCTCCAAAAGTGACGCGAAATCAAGAAAGTAAGTCATTTTTCCCATCTGTCAGTGAAGTGGTCATCCGCTAACCTGGAGTCCTCCCAGCTGGAATTATGTCAGTTTCTTTACATATCTCAAGTAAAAGTAATGTTGCTCAAGTTAAAGTGAAAAAACTACTACAGTACTGTGTTGAAATGTGTTCTTTCAGATGTTTTGATGAGTTTTCAAAAATCAAAGAGCTGCATTTATATGTGACAATCAGCTTTTTATTAGCATAAAACAGGAACTTATGTGTTTTGGAGTGTTACTGTATCTGGCTATGTTCCTCCAGCATGTCCTACACACTGTCACTGTTTGATCAGGGCTGTGTGAGCTGAAAATGCAGTGTGCTAAACAAAGGAACCATCCCATAATAATGCAACATGTTCCCGCCCTACTCATGTTTCGCAATTCTTTGAAACCCTCATGAGAAAGACTTTATATCAAAGCCTGAAAGGGTCATTACTGCAGGGTCTTCCAGATCATGGTGGAATGACTCAACATGGTAGAATGTGAAACCACTCAGTTCTGGAGGAGGCTACATAGAAAAATGGCCATCTAACTGGTGTCTTCTCACACCGAGGTTCTCGAACTTGAAACAAAAAGTTTTGGTTATTTGTGATTTGTACATCTGGCTGCAGAAATCCTACGTTGGAGCTCAAACTCACTCATCCAACTATAAAAACTTGCTTTAATCCCTATCCAGGTCAAAGAGTTGCTGGAGCCTATCCAACTACTTTCAGATTAAGTTTGCGGTTCTCCTGTCCATCACAGAGACAGTAGACTCTACACACATATTCGTGCCAAACGTTTATCATTAGGAATCGTGCGTTCAAGTGTCCCAATGAGAACACTGTGTTTTTGGTTATTTAACATCGTATAGTATTATTTTCCTCATAACGGAGGACGTATTTAATAGAAAATAAGATTATAACTGCATTTCAGAGTATTTCTTTATTCAAATCACTTTGGATCAGGAGCAGATAAAAACTGTATGTTTGAAAATTGTCTTCCTTCTCTATTTCAATTCTAAATCCGCCATTTGCAGACAAATAGATCCATAAACGTCTTTGTTTTTTTCTTGTTGGACCTGGCATCTGGCTAAAAAATGTGGCGCTGGATAGCTTCAACATTTCTCGCCTTTTTTTTTTTTTGCCTCGCTAATGTTAGCTTGGGGTTGTGAGGTGCTTGTTGCTAGTGGGAGAGAGTGTAAACAAAGGCGTGCTGAGACATTAACTAACTTCTGCGCCAGTAGTCTCGCCTACAAACCAAAAGGAAATTTTCTCAATAACTTCTGAATCTATGCAGAAAATATGTCTTAGAAAGGACACATGCTTTTTGATTTAGTCAAAAAAGGGAATAACCATAATTAAAAGACCACTGGGAATGTTTTGATGATAGAAAAAGTAAATAAAAACACACAGCGACTGAACGCTGAAAGTCAAACCGGTTGAACTTTTATCGATCAGGGTCTTGGATTTAGTACTAACATATGAGGAGCATCTTCTTGAAAACACGGAAGTTAAAACTGTTTGAAAATTGATCATGGAGGAGAAATTCATTGTTGTGGTTTGTGCGCTACTGGAATTCTATGGCACCAAGTTTTTCCTTTGTCAGAATAAAGCTGTGAAAGAAAAACCCTGGAGCAAGATTCACAAGCTTTGTAAAACTGACATTTCACACCAAGCCTCCTCCAATTATTATATCGGGTAGAACAGTTACAGTGGCAAGACCATATGTTAAAATCCCGTTCAAGAGTGTCAGTTTAGCGTGTTCTTGAACATGCCACACATGCCTGTTGTGTACGTTGCTTTAGGGACAGTTTAGAGTCACCTATGAAGCATGTTTTTGGACTGTGGGAGGAAGTTGAAGAAAACCCACACGTGAACCAGGAGGACATGCACATAAAGAACCCAGAAATGATTTGAACAGAATCTTCTCACTGTGAGGCAGCAGCAAAACTGATGTCAAGTTTCAGTGTGTCAATGTGTGTGTGTGTTCATTCTCACACACAGAGCATTTCTGCTAAATGCGAGGCGGCTTTTGTAGAGCTTTTGAGCAATCTGCTGTTTCCTGTTGCAGGAGTTCAGACAGACGTTAGCTTGTTTTGTTCTTTTAACAAAGGATGAACTCATGCTACTGTGACTCCTGATCAGCTGAAGCTGTTGTGTGTCCAATGGGGAAATGCAAAGAACATGGGGGGCGTCTTATGGGACAATGAACGAGTGAGATCACCACCTTTGAGAGCAAATGCATTACAGCTTTATAGGAGTTGGAGAGCGTCTGCCGTCTTCTGCCCCGCTCTCAGGGTCCACTCCTCCATCTTCATCCCTGCTGCTGAAATAACTACAATGGTTCTGATAAAATAGGACTAATGGATCTCTGTGGGAACTGAGGTCATTACAGTTTTAGTATTTGTTCACCTTTTGGCATATCCTGTCAGGGGTCGCCAGCTTGCACCGATCCGCACATTTGGTTTGATGGAGTTTTATGCTGACTGATACAACCCTATATTTTATCTGGGCTGGAGACCAGCACAGGGAGACCCAGACTCCCCATGGGTATATAGTTAGGCAGTAGCCAAAGTAGAGAGATCAGATGTCCCCCTCACTGAAAGAATAGGGGTTCACCCGGGACCCGTTTCAAGAAGCAGGTTCAACAAATTTAGAGTTGAAACCTGAACTCAGAGTCCGTGGACTCAAAATTCTCGAACTTTGAGTTTTCGGTTTCAGAACAGCTGAAAAAGTTTGATTCAATCAACTTGAAGTTTTTAGAACCAGAATCAGGTGCGAGCGTCGTGACCATTAAAAGCCCTGATCAATGGCGCAAAGACAGCGCGATTCACCATGGCAACGGGAACAAACACCTGAGTTTCATACTTCTGATGACGGAAATTGATAAGTTCCTGCAAGCATATGCCAACTATAAGAACATTTTCTGCAAGAAAAGCAACACAGCTGCAGCGGTAGAACAGGTAGAGATAATATTTGCAGAGTTAATGCGTATGTCTACATTTGAATCATTTCAATCAATGAATAAATAATAACGTCAGGAAGGTTATTTTGTCACTTGTAAAGTAAGGAATGGTTCTTGATCTGTTAATAATTTAACCAGTCATCTCCGTAATCGCATGAATGACCGTTTTCCTCAACCCCCCACCCCATCCCCACATACACACACGGATGTCACTGCACGCTTAAAAGAAACACTGTAGCTACAGTATATATTAAAATAATCATTTAATTAATTCTCAAGACTTAAAAAATATTTTCTGAAAATTTGTTGTTGTTTTTTTTGTGTGTGTGTTGTGTGTTTTTTTTTAAGCATTAAAACACTTTCCACAATCGTAATTCAAACTCGGGTCTCTGCAGGGGGAAGCAGCGTTGCTGACAAATGAGCTAACATTTTTCAAAAGCACAGGTTGGTAGATGAGTTAAGACGCCTTGCGGGTGTTTGAAATTGAATGATTTCCATTGGTAAAGGTTTAAAATGAGGATAGGTAAACTCTGTATTATTAATTGCGAGTACCTGGAAAAACTCACTATTAATAATATCGCTCAAATAAAAATGAATCGGGGAAACTGCAGCCAGTCGACTCGTGTCCTCAAAATCCTCTGCCGACATAAATAACATTTCCTCCAGTCATCCAACCTCCTCGTCTACTTGATCCTCTATGGATGAACATGTCATTTTGGTTTCTGCGTGGTGGAAACGTGCAGTATCTAATGTGAATGTTCTCAAAATGCTAATGAGGAATTCATATGTGATCATCCTTCACTTTAAAAAGGGGTTGAGACCGCAGAGAACTCTAAGTTTCCTGACAAAAACCTGCTCCAGACCAGATTTTGTTCACAGACTCAGTTGCCACAGTGATTGATTCTGAGTTCAGCTTCACCTGCTTCTTGAAACAGGCTTAGTTTCTCCCACTTTCCCGGGTTTAAGTTAGCTCTTTAGCTGAAACTGAAAACTCAGAGTTTTGCTGAATTTGGAGTTTACGAACTCAGAGTTCCAACAAAACCTGCTTCTTGAAACGGGCCCCTGATAACTGCTGTGTTTACGCTGAGAAATATTCTGAAGTAGTGTATTTGCTTGTGCTCTTTTTGCATTACAGACTCATAAACTACAGGCTAATGTCGACGTTGTCTCCAATCTGTTGACATGTTCTGACCCTCTGACCCCGTCTGACTCCCACACCTTCCTCCCGCAGAGTCCTCAGATTCAGCACTCTGGCGTCTGGTGTTAGTGAAGGAGGCATTCTCTTGGAAACAATGCAGTGACTTCAGCTTGCTTTAACCCTTTAAACGCTGGAGCTCTAGTGTTCTTTGATTTACTGTAATTTTGTAATTGTTAACACGATCAACGTAATTCCAGAAGATTCTGAAGGAGATTCAGAATCTGCTGGAATTACGTTGATCGTGTTAAGGTGAATTCACACCGAACGTAATTTGCATGATGAATTTGATAGGTGTTCATGACTAGCTCTTATCATTAATAATTTTTATTTAATCGTATTTTGTTTTTGTTTTTTTTTTTAAGATTATGTGCTTCTTTTTAAACTATTATGACATCACATTTTGGGTTTAATATCAGAGTAATTGATTTTCTTAACTTTTATTTCTCTTTCAGATAAATAAAACAGGCATATCAAAGGACAGCTCGGGTCCTAAGGAGTTAAACCACGGGGCTAGCATGTAGCAGTTAGCAGCTGCTGTTTAGCCATCTCTCTGCAGCACGAAGAGCTTAACATTAAAAAGAAACAAAACTCTGTCTTTTTCTGTTGAAATGCCTTTAGAGGTTGTTGTTTAGAGACACTAGCAGTCAGTTTAAAGCATTTTCAAAAGAGTTATTGATCCCAGAAATCTGAAGGCGGGGGCACTTAAATTTGTCGTGCGAATTGCTGTCAGTGCGAGTGCGCCTTTAAAATCTTTGATGGTTGGAAAGTTACAGCATGTTAAATATTTTGAGTTTAAGCATCACCGGCGACGCCTCAGGTGTTAAAAGGTTGACGTCTTACTCCAACTATCCTTTTTTCTGTTGTAAAATTGTTTCCAGTAACTTTTTATGACTGTGCAGATTTTAGCCAAAATCGAAAACTTCCGTTGTGTCTAAGACATATATTCTTCATAGAGGCTCATTAGTTATACAATTCTGGTTTGTTGATACAGAGCAACCCACCCTCCTTCCCGTCGTTGAGAGCTCTGTGTGCATGCTCACGTGCAAGCTTATAGCCTCAAGCTAACATTTGTGGCGAATAAAAAACGATGAGCAGAACTGGATCAAACCAGCCGTACAGTTTTGAGCCTGAATTGTTCTTCATGTCTGGCACATATAAGTGTGAGCGGGCGAGAGGAGACTTCGGTACGCCCATTGCAGTAGCTGTGGCGTTAATCTGAGCTTTTTCTAGCAACTGGTTTTCTGATCCAATGCAATTTGAAAAAATATTTACTTAGAAACTTAGTTTTTATAGCAAACTCTTTTATATAGGTCTCCCTATAGAAAAAATGCTCAAGAACATGTTAAAACACACACACACAAAAGATTTTCATTTGAGTGGGTCTTGAAAGCATTAAATCACTGATAGGTTTAATGTGGACCTGCTTAATGTGAGGTTGGGGTGTTGGAGGTGAAGATCAGGTTGTTGCCTCTTGGTGTTCATAGAATGTGCTGGAAAGACAAATTTAAGGTTTGGTTGATGGTTAAGTGCTTTAGGTATTTTAGGTCATTTGTCCATGAGTGCAGAAACCAGACAGACTTTTGCTCTAAGAAGAGGGTCCCTTCAGCTTATGCTCACTCTTGCATATGTAACCATGAAAGAATGCACATTCAGCATGTTGTTATTTGGTTTTGAGGGGGATGTAAAACAGATGTTTGGTTCTGGCTGTGTGGTTCATGTCCTAAAAACTGGAGGGTATACAATCTGCACTGAGAAAACTGTATCTGGTGCTGCACAGTTGTCCTGAACAAAGCGTCTACATCCACATCAGTAATGTCTGTATTCTGAGCTTCAGAAGAAGTTGGAACTCGTCTGTTTCTGTTGGCGCAGCTTTGTCCCCTCTTCATGCATGCACGGCTTTGAGGTGTTTCACTCAGACGTGTAACAATCAGCAGCTCTGCCCTGTTTTTCACGGTTCAGTCTCACTTACTTCATCTCACAAGTGCAGCTTTCCTTTCTGACACATTTCTTCCATTTGAAGATCTAAAATGTCACGCTCCAGAAACCCAGGCTGTTATGACACGATAACCAGCTTTTACTTGTACGCCATTTTCTGAACAGAACGTTCACAAACAGCTGCAGGAATCTGCCTGTTTACATGTTATTGTGGAGATTCTGGTTAAAGCTGTGTCAGCAATCAATGATGTCATGACTCAGCAGTTTTTTTGTTTGTTTACAACTCCAAACCCAGCCTGAAGAAGCCCCCCCAACATGGTTCTTCAGAGTTAGCTGCACATTTATGACGCTTTATAAGAGCTTCTCCTCTGCTCCTGATCTGATCCAGGTCTGATCTTGGTCCGATTCAGATTTGATCTAGATCTGGTCCTTGTTTGATCCAAAGCTGTTCTTGTTTTGATCCTTGTCCAGTGCTTGTCTGGTCTTAGTTTGATCCAGAGCTGATCCTGTTTCTATCTTTGTCTGGTCTAAGTCTAATCTAAAGCTGATTGTGGTCTAATTCTGGTCTGGTTCTGGTCTGATCTTATTCTATTCCTTTATTCCTCATCTAGTACTGGTCTATTTCTCATGTGGTCCTGGTATGATCCAAAGCTGGTTCTGGTCTATTCCTGGTTTGATCCAAAACCAGTTTTGGTATATTCCTGATCTGATTCTGTTCTAGTCCTAGTCTAGTTCTGCTCTGATCCTTGTTTAATCGAAGTCATTCCTGTTCTAATCCTTTTCTGATTCAGATCCTTGTCTCATCTCAGTCTCCACTGGTCTAATTTAGATCTGGTTCTGGCCTATTCCTGGTTTGATCCTGGTCTGGTCGAGGTCTAGTCCTGGTTTGATCCTGGTCTGGCCAAGGTCTAGTCCTGGTTTGATCCTGGTCTGGTCGAGGTCTAGTCCTGGTTTGATTCTGGTCTGGTCGAGGTCCAGTCCTGGTTTGATCCTGGTCTGGTCGAGGTCTAGTCCTGGTTTGATCCTGGTCTGATCTGAGTCTGGTCCTTGTTTAATCTTTTAGTTTCGTGTCTTATCTAGAGCTGGTTCTGGTCTATTCCTGGTCTTTTTTAGAGCTAGTCTTGCTCTAACCCTGGTCATGTTCTGCTCTGGCCTTTTCTAATCCAGAGCTGGTCATGATCTGATCCATTTTGTTTGTTTTTGATCCAGGGGTGGTTCTAGTGTGATCTAGGTATAGTTTTAGTTTGACCCAGAGCTGGGCATGGCCTATTTTTTTGTCTGGTTTTTCTATTCTCTTGCAAATGAACTCTAGTACGGTTCACTCCAGTGTGAATGCAGAAACACGTAATAGAATTTTTTTCTTATATTTTTAGTAACTGTTGATAAGAACTTTCTTTCATTGAGTGGATGAAGGTTCTCTTTATCCAGGTGACGTTTTGAAATGAATCAGGGCATCTGGACTTACAGTCTTCTTCCTTTATAACATTTCTCCACACAGCCAAGTGGTGAAATAGACAAAACTCCTTGCTTCCAATGAGTTTGTAAGTTGTTATGCACTAAACCCTTCAAACCGTAACGTCTCTATAAAGGTTGTGGTTTCAAATCTTGGAACTTCTAAAAGTGACAGAAATGAGGGAACAGGGACCTCAATGCTTTACCTATCATGTCTGTGGATGTCTTGAAATACCAAAGAACAGTCACTTCTAAAATTTTCATACTGACGTGTGGTTGGCAATGGCCTAGTGTCAAATGAAGATCTCCGGGGGGGGGCCCTTTTTCCCACCCACACACACACACACATACCGGTACATATTGGTGCTTTCCCTTTAAAGCTTTCTTCAGAGTTGCAGGTTCTGCTGCATCACAGACTCTTGTTGGAGAAAAATTTGCTTTATATACCCAGAATTAATCCAAAACTAGTTGACAAATTAATAATGAGCGATGTAAAATTATGGGATGTTGTGTCAAAGTTTGGAGCTGCCATCTTGTCCTAAAAAAGGTTGTTGAGTAAATGAGAGCTACAGTAGAAGGTGTTTGAAAATGTTAAAACAAATGGCATACCACCCTTTCTCCACTAACACAGGTGTTGCTTATCTGCCCCACCCTCAGGAAGGAGACTGCTCATGATGGCGGAGGGCAGGTCTGAACAGGTGAGGGTGTGATCCCTCTGTGCCTGATCCACAGCAAAGCCGACAGCCGGGCGGATCGTGGAGGAATGGCTGGAAACTTTGACCTGAACCAGCCTCTTGTGGGGGCTGGACTGGAGTGAGTCTTTTGCTTCTTCTCTGTTTGGCTTCCCGCTATGAGCTTTCAGGAACAGGTTGATTCTGAAGTTCAAAGGCCGTATGTCACACAGCGTTTGTCTGCTTTCATTTTTGTGTCATGTGATCCTCTGCGGGCCTCTTAGTTATGAAAGAAAACATGTTTGAATTTCGACTATCTGCTTCCTTCACTGTCTGTGTGGAAGTCAAAGGGAAGTGGCCTCTGACTGACTACTGGAAGCCAAAAGTGGTATTTACCTTGTCATGTTTTCACCACTGACTTGTGTTCTTCATCTTAACCTTCTGAAGAAGACTCATATCTGTCTGACTGACAAAACAGCAGAATAATTATGGAAAATGAAAACCATTCTTTCCAGGAAGTGGACTCTTGTCAATCCCCTAGTGATGTTGTTCGTCTTCTTGTCATGACAGACACACTTGGAACTTTGTTGACTCTGACATTCAAGGGGCGCCGTGTTTGAAACTAAACTAGAGCAGAAGGCGGGTGGGGTGGGGGGCCTTTATCAGCATTTCAAGAGAGTCCAGAGTTCCTTTCTTAGCTGCCTTCTCTTCATCTTTCTCGTGTTCCTGTGTCAGGAGCCCGGCAGATGAAGAAGGTGTCCATGTCAGCTTCAGCCAGCTGATCGCAGAACAGTGTCAGGATGGAGAAGATCTTGATGGATTTGAGCTGCAGCAGCTGGACGAGGAGAGCAGAGGTACGCCTCTGAAAGGCCTCCGTGTTCGAGCGCGGTGAGTTTTCTTAACGTTTAGGTTTCTCTGCAGATTATGTGACCGAGTTGGGGTCTGGATTTGAATATTCCGGGCGCGGTCTTAACGACATGGAAATGGATAGCGATGGACGACAAACTGACCCACTGGTCAGTGTACCCTGGTCTTCTGCCACAATGAAGATCCTGTCCTCCATGCCCAGCCGCACCATTGGTGAGCATCAGCTGATCGACCGAGCATACGTCTACTCAGGCGATGTTATTCACAAATGCTCATTTGTGACTGGCTCATTTGTGAGTGTCAGGTTATACCATACTCTTAAAATTGGGAACAAGAACCTCCCAGCTTGACTCCGAGCAGGAACGGGTTGGGTTGGGAGGGTAAACCACCAAATGTTTCAAAGTGTGGCTGGATCTGATGGGTTTAAGTGTCATAAATATTGTCTGTTTTTTATTATTCTGATCAATTATGAAATAAGAAGCTGTTAAATTTCTATAGAAATGTAATCATTTAAAGTTCAGTTAGACTTAAAACTCCACTGAACAGTGGATTGTTTAGTTATTTAGTTTTAAATCAAAAATTCACCTCAGAAACCTTTTATTCTTTGTCTCAGAACCTTTGACATTTAAGAGCTTTTATTTGCAAATTCAGATAAACAGATAGTTCTTTTATCAGTCAATATTTTATTTTTATAGTTAAAACAATAGTTTTTTCTGTAAAATGTATTTTTTCACACTGTCTGTGCCCTTTTTGTGGCCTCTATAATTGTTTACCACAACCTATCATATTTCATAACTATTTGGTTTTTTTTCTCTGTTTAATTTAACTTTTGCAGGTTTTCTTTGAAGTTTTTTTCAGTTCAACATCCTACAATAGCTTTAGCAATCAAGAGGTACTTTAAAAGTTATTAAAATATTTCAGCTTGAATTTTTTCTTAATCAGACTCATCATCAGCAATCTGCATTCACAATCTTTTTACACTGGAAGAAATTCTCAGCAAGCCATACAACCCAGTTTTCAGATCAAATCGTAACAAGAAACGTTTATCTTTTCTTCTCTGAAAAAATGCATCTGACTTCATCTGTGAACCCGGCCAGGCCGCAGCAGGGGGGCCATCCTCTCTCAGTACTACAACAAGACCCTGCAGCTCCGAAGACGCAGTCAGAGCCGGCCGTCCATACGAGACTTCTCCCGCTCCTCCCGGCCAAGCATCCGCGGTTATGGCATGGAGGTGGACGTGACTGATGGACCTGAGTCTGAGAGTGAGGCTCTGATCTGTTTGTCTTTGAGTGTAAATGCACCTGAGACCAGATAGCAGACACTCTGGATTCATCCTTTCTCCTACCTATATAAAATAAACCAACCATGATTGGTGACTGTGGTTATCCTCTGCTTCATCTTCTGGATTTTCTGTAGTAAAAAAGAGGGAGCGCTTGGTGAACAACCTGCAGAACCTCTCAGTGGGAGACCGGATGAAGATGCTGCGAGGGATGCCTTTGAGCGTGGCTGAGAAAAAAAATCTGAGGTCAGAGCTCCATTCTGCCCTTCGCCTAACTTTTTAAAATATTTCATACCAAGTCATGCTTTCTCACACAGGAGGCTAACATTACAAAAGGACAAGAGCCCCACCTCCAGCAGTAAGATTCCTTGTTGCAGTCAGCTCAAGTATTACATCATTATAGTAAGTCACAGTTTTCTGAACTTCTCCCACTGTTGCGTCTTTTTATCTTTTTCCTCTACAAACTGATTCAGAGTTTGTGGCTCCGAGGATGTATTCGGACTGGAAAAGTCAGTCGGTCTGGATCAATTCCAGAACCTTGTGCTTGATCTGTATTCAGAACTGCCTTCAACTGGACTATTCTGTTTTGGACCAAAGCTTGTAAACCAAATCACGTGACCAAGGCAAGGAGGAAAAGAATAACGAAGGTCTTGCGCTTTACAATCCTTGTCGGGATAGTTCACTTATTCAAACTTCAGATTTTGTTGATCATTTTTGAATGTATTAACGTCAGATACAAAAGAAAGCCAATGTGTGTCAGGCAAAAATTCTTTTAGGTAAGCCTGCATTTCTCTGTTCTCATTTCAATGTCTGTGTCATTGTTGCTTATGGTATTTCCTTCCTGCTATGTGTACATAGCCAGGCTTCAAGGAATAGAATAGAATAAAGTATTTTCTATTCTATTCTATTCTATTCTATTCTATTCTATTCTATTCTATTCTATTCTATTCTATTCTATTCTATTCCTTGAAGCCTGGCTACGGTGGCCATTTTGGGATGGTTGTTCCACTCCGAGCACAGAGTCTATTCAGACTGAGGAATATCAGTGAACCAGAGCTCAGTCTGATTGGAAACGGTCCAAAACCACCTCAAAAGATGGGTCAGAGAGCAGTTCCTGGTACCGGACCAGGGTCCGCTTAAGTACACTGAAACTTTGTTTATAGGTAAACAAAACGTGGTTCACCCTGGGAGGCTCCTCCACCCTAAAAAAAAACATACATGTATGGGCAGAGATGACAGAGAAACCTGCGTACTTTTACACATCTGAATATTTTCTTATTTTGGTACACTTTTCTGAAAAGTCGCATTTCCGCTGAGCGGTATTTTGGGTGGTTCCATTGTTAAATGGACCCATTAAACAGTTCTGATCCGTACCACTTGAGGGCCCCAATCAATTGTAGGTCCATAGAAAAATAAAATGAGACGGTTGGGGCGGAGTCTCTGTCGCCATCTATTGATTGGTAGAAAGTATGATGGACATTAGAAAGCACTAATGTAGCGCTAAGCTAGCGATTCCGTTTACCTCTTTATTCGTCTTAGCCACCTGCAATCTTCTTTCAAACCACATTAAATTCCTGTTGTAGACGATGTACAAAAAGTAAAGCAAGAAAAAGACGAGCTGCTGCATGACCTTCATTGTTGCTGCTTTTCTAGTCGTTGCACTGCAATGACCCAATGACACGCTAGCGGTCTACACCACGCATGCGCCGTCAAAATGAACCGCTCAGTGGAAGCGAGGCTTAACTGAGTGGAAACGCTCACTTGAACTGGTCCGTCCTGTAGAACTCCTCCCATACTGCACTGCTCAGCGGAAACGAGACTAAAGAGTACTGATCTCTGTTTCTGTCCCCCTCCTCCAGGCGGTGAGGCACAGCTGGTACAGCTGGCTGTCCTTCTTGCACTCCCTCCAGCTGTGGCAGTTTCTCCTCAAGAGAGTTGGAGGCCGCTTTGGAACCGGAGTCCTTTCTTACTTCCTGTTCCTGAAGACCCTCCTCTTCTTCAACATTTTCCTGTTCCTGGTCACGTTCCTGTTCCTGGTGCTCCCCCAGGCGATGCACCCTCCAGAGCTGCCTGAGGGGGGGCGGGACTTCACTGGGCTGGAGCTCATCAGTGGAGCGGTAAGATCAGTGCCGAGGTCAAGGCTGTGTCACACTCCCGATGCATATAATTTTCTTATTACACAGATGAGAATTGATCAGATGTGAATATATGTAGAAAAAAATGAGAGTTGTGTTTTTTTATTTGACATTTTCAGAAATTGATCACAAATGAACTAGTTAAAACCACAGAAGTACAATAAATCACCTAAAGAACATGTAAACCCGCGCTTTATTGAATTTCTTCACTTTGACATTCAGAGCGCTGGTCATAAATTACATTGCGTCAGCACCTGTCACGGCCCCTCGTGATGCTTTGTTTTAAGTAACCCTTGTGCTATCCTTGGTATGTTGGCGTTGGGAGCCGGGTCTTCTGGACCTCGCAAGACAGCACGCTGAACTTTTTTTTGAATTTTTGATTTTGACTTTGACTGGTGTCCATGGCAGACATGAAATCATGTCCATCCACATTTGTCATGGGATGGATAACCAACAATATAATGCCCAATCCAAATTCTTTCCTTCTCCCTTCCCCTTCATTTAGCCCTCCAAACGGAGAGTTATGAAAAAATTGTGTCTCATATTTTGGACGTTATTTTCGTTCGATGACGACACCAATAATTGCTGGTCCGCTAGCTTTACCGCGGAGCTTCCAGCGCTTGAATATACATAACACCAGCAGTTTAAATAACTTTAAAAAGGTCATGCTACAGCAAAAAGTCATTAAATGTAAATGTCTGTTGTTCAAAGCGCACCCACATGAAGAAAAGCTCTACAGCGCAACGCAGTTTATCCTTGTCGGAGAAGACTTTATATCCCTCCGTTTGGGGAGTCTGTTTAAAAAATACATTTACTGGACACAATTGGACTTGAAGTCCCCTTCAAATAAAGAGAGAGGGAGAAGGGCTGGGAGAAAAGAAGAGTTTGGATTGGGCATAAGGCTTGGGTTATCTGGAGCCCATAAAATAGCTTGAGGATAGTCGGAAGCAAAGAACCCGACAATAACAGCGGAGGCATGACGACAGAAGCGGAAGCACCACGACAAAGCAGAAGCACGACAACAGAAGCCAAAACCCGTCACTAAAAGCCGAAGCACGAGGACAAAAGCCGTAGCCCTACGACAAAATCTAAAACACGACGACAGAAGCCAAGAGCAGGACGACAAAAGCCACAACACGACGACAGCAGTGGATGCACGATGACAAATGCCACAAAACAACGACCAAAGCAGAAGTAGAATGGAAGAATGGAAGCACGAAAACAAAAGCAGAAATACAATGACAAAGCCGAAGCACGACGACAAAAGCCGAAGCACGATGAAATTAATAACTTAGTTTGTTTTTTTTAGTTTCGCTCAATTTCAAGCTATTGGCGCTCAATAGCTTAAAACTTTAAGCATTAACCCGAAAGGGGATAAATTACAATAAAACTAGGGGATTTTTTGTTATCGTCTCCTTTAACTATTGCATACTTGTTATTATTGTCTTGATTTGAAATCGTTTTCTCTGTGCTTGTTCTCACTCTGGTTTCTTCAGAAACTCATTCCCAAATCAAGTTCAGCTCAATTAAAATGACTAAATTTGCTTTTTTCTCCTCCATCTGTGTCTCAGGGGCTCTTCACTGATACACTAATGTACTACGGGTACTACAGCAACTTCACGCTGCAGAGGAGCTGTGCTGGAGAGCACAACAGGTCCGCCTCCAGCGACCCAGACTGTTTGTCCAAGCGCTTCTCTTACAACATGTCACTTGCCTATTTCTTCACCATCGGGATGTCGTTCTTCATCACCTGCATCATCCTCGTGTACAGGTGCTGAGAGGAAAGCTTCATCTCCCGTTACTACTCATAAAGCTGACGCTTGTTTCTGCTGACAGCATGTCCAAGTCATTCGGTCGCAGTTTTCGAATCGACAAATCGTACAGCATCTTGGCCATGAAGGTCTTCAGCTCGTGGGACTTTAAGGTCATCAAGCAGACCTCTGTGGAGCTCATGTCTGAAAACAACTGCACACAGTTAAAGGTACGCAGAGGTCTGCTCAGATATCTCCACATGCTTCATTTAGCCGGCAGATAGGACCGAGATCCATCTTCCTCTGTCCATGAAATGCTGCTGAATCATCTCACAGGAGCTACTGGCAGAGGTGGTTCAGAAGAAGGAGAAGAACAGCCCGTGCCAGGCGCTGTGGCGGCTGATGGTCCACGGGCTGGCGTGGGCCATCTGCATTGGAGCCACTGCTGGCTGCGTGATCAGCGTTTACTTCTTCTCTGAATACATGCACAAGGTGAGGCTGCCATCCTGTTACCTTCATGTGTTCTGATCTTACATTTATTTGTTTATTCCAGCGTTGGAGGTGTTCACTTACAAAAGTGAAAGCTGAAGTTTAAGTAGAAAGGTGTGATATCTGTTTAGTTGGAGGGTTTAGCTATATAGACAGAGTAACAGATATTCTGGTTTATTATTTTTTAGTAATTCTTGGCCACATGGGGCAGTATTGCTCAAGCAAAGGTTAAAGGGCACAGATCGTGCTGTTCCTGAGCCTTTCAGAGTCAACTGTTAAAATTAACTAATTAATCGCAAATTTGGAAAGAAATGATTGCAATTAATCAACAATATTTTTTTTGTTACATTATTTGCCAGACACTTATTATCTGCAAATAATCATAATATAAAATCTAACTCAAAATTCTACATTTAGAACAGTTATTTTTAACCCCTTTGTAACCTACGGTCTGAAAACTACGTTTTTTTCTCCTTTTGAATTTACCTCTGTATGTTCAATTTGTTTGCTTATTTAGTATTATTTTTATCAGCATAACTACACATATGTCGCACTACCTTTATATTGTCATTTGTCCATGTTGTATTCACACACTAGACATCAAATCCTGCAAAAACAGAAAATTTTGTCTGGAAAAATAGGATTCATTTTGCTGTTGAAACCTAAAAAATGTATACCAAACTGTTTTTACAACATAGAATACAATTTTTAGGTGTAATGTTAAAATTAAAATTTGTCAAGAAATTAATCAACATGTTTTTGAATGAAAATACTTAAAAATCCAGGCTGAAGTCACACCATGCAGCCCAAAAAAATAAGAATTTCTCTCCTTAGAGCACGGCTGTCTATTTGACATTTTTCCTTGAAGTCTGTTTTTTTTCCCCTATTTTTCTTACAGCTTTTTTCCCTCATGAATTTTCTTTATTATGCTTGTGTATTGTTTTGGGAGAAGTTTGATCCAGCTGGATATCAGGGTTCAGAGGTGAGGGCGTGTCTGTCTTCTCCGAACTCTCAAAGCGTCAAAGGGGCGGGACTTTCATGGAGAACTGCAGAGTTTCCTCTATTTTTAGACAACACTGATGCTTGTTATTGTGGAAAATTCATGTTGGTTCCCATCCTAAAATAAAATGATGGTCAGTTTCTTCTTTGGATTTCTCTTAGCAGACAGCTCTGTTTCGCTCCGACCCCACACTTCACTACAGCTGTCAGAGTGACGTTAGTTCTTCACCTTATTTATTAAAATAAAAGATAGTTTTTTTTTTCAAAAAAAAATACAAATAAATGCCATATTATCTCTTCAATTTAATAAAATCTCAATCACAGAATTAAAAATAATTTAAGTTTATTTTAGACAGAGTTTTATTACGCTGATGTCACAGCTGCATGTCAGGACGACAGCAGGAGTGCGATTAAAAAAATATTAACTAATTAATTATGCTTTATTAATCACACGTTAATGCTTCAATATTCACAGCCTTAGTACATTTTTGTTTTTCTCCTCTGCAGGATCTGCAGCGAACTTCTCGTCAGGCCAACGCCAACCCCTTACTGAAGGAAGCCAGTCTGCTGGCCCTCCCCGCCCTGGTGTCCCTCCTCAACCTGCTGCTGCCGGGCCTCTTCAACCTGGCCGCCTGGATGGAGGAGTACCACTCTCCATCCGTGCGCACATACGTGGCTCTGGGACGGTACGGCTGCAGCAGGACAGCAGGACTTGCAGAAGCAGCGGGCAGAACTGTAACTGCTTTCTGTCCTCTGCAGAAACTTGATGCTGAAAGTGAGCGTGCTCGCAGTCCTCTGTTATCACTGGCTCGGCCGGGTGGCGGCCAAACCCAACGACATTAACCTCGTGGTAATTTTCATTTGAGAGCACCACGCACACACACTGCATACAGAAACCAAACACACACTCCCACCAGATGTTGGAATAACTCGGCCTCAACTAACCAGCTTTAGGTTTGCATAGGAGCTGCAGGAACACAAATCATGGAGCTGCTAACAGTGCTGAGTGTGGGCGGAGCAACCACTGCAAACTTTATGAAGCTTCTGCAATCATCCTCAAATGCTCACTCAACTCAAGATGTTCAAACCTGACACAACAGCACAAACCCCATTGACTGTATATTGAGAACTGGAAGTACCTGCTGCTCCGAAGAAGCCAAAATCCCATACATTTATATAGAGAAATAAACATCTATTACTCAGTCATTCTACTGGGCTGAATAGTTGTTTTTGCTCTAAAACCTTCATTTAACATGTTCTTGCTAATCTTATTTATTTTTCATGATATTTTTACTGTAGTTCAAGTTATTCAAGTTATAAACTGACCATTTAGACGCCTCAGTAAAAGTAGGTGGTCTTGCGTCAATCGTTCGAAGCGCTTGACAGTTTCTCCTGAGCATGCTTTCTGTGGGGGAGGTGTGGCCTTGTAACAAGCTCACTCCTAATTGGAAAGAGTGGTTGCCATGGAAATGTAGACGTAGGACCAGATTGGACCAATCACAGCTTACTGAGGACGTCTGGTTCCACCATGGCCACTGAATTGATTTCATTTGGTTGGAACCAGAAGTAAGTCATTTTCTAGTGGTGATGTCACTCCAGTTCTCTGTATACAGTCAATGACAAACACACAGGCACAAACAAAATGTGAATATGCTCCTCTGTTGTGTGTCGATTAAAACTTTGTTGTGTTGTTTGATCTGGATCAATGGTTCCTGCAGCTTAATGTCATGGTGAGTGGACACGCTTCACTCATGTTTCTTGTTGCCTTCTTCTCAGTGCTGGGAGACATTTGTTGGTCAGGAACTGTACCGCTTCCTCATCATGGACTTTATCTTCACGCTTTTGAACGCGCTGTTTGGAGAGTTGCTCTGGAGGTGGGTCAGGGTGTCTGTTCCAGTAACATTGAAGCTCCTCCAGAAGACATCTGCACATGTTTCAAGATGTTCTCTGGAGTTCATAACCACTTAGTGAATGAATTAGCTTTTTATTTCAAGAAAAAATACCTTTTATCAGCATTCAAGGTGGTAAAGCAAAGTAGTGTTTTTTAATGTTTTTGTTCTGAAGTTTCAAAAAGGTGAATGTGGGATGAAGCCTGTGAAATGGACTCTGCTCAGTCTTTTTAAAGTTAGATTTGTTAAAGGTTTCTCTCCTTTAATGATAGCGTCCTCCTACGTCCATGTTTTTTCTTCTCAGACATACAAATTTAAAGATAAAAGATTTTGACTTTCATATGACAGGAATCAACTCAGAGCATAACAATGAACCGTCAATGTTTCAATTGAACTTTTAGCCACTAAATGAGCTCCTTTCCAGTGTTCTGCTGCGGCTGCAGGTTTCACAACAGCTGAGCAGAGGAACCAATGAAAACAAGAAACCAATAAACTTCAGCTAGCACTTAATGAAATGATGGAACAGGATCAGGAGTGAAAGGATGTCCTAAGCAAATAGACTCTTTAAGATGTAAAAAAACATCCTTATCAAAAAAACAAAACAAAAAGCAAAGGTCAAATTGAAATTCTCATCATCATCTCATCAGTGACATTACTGCATGAGCCAGAAACCTGTGTGGGTAAACTCCATCCTCCTCATCTGCAAAATGTATTTAAATCCCAACTCAATATCCTGAAGTTTTTCATCTATTTCAATGCTTTAACCTGATCTGACCAAACTTTTGCAAAGATGGAAGTGCATATGGTGCACGTTAAATGAAAGGGGGCGGTGCTGTCAGTGCAGACTCTGCCTGGAAGCTGTTCCCCACTTTGTGATGTCACAATGTAAGAACCCGCTCGTGGATTGGGAAGGGCTGGTGCTCAGAGAGCAGGGTTTTAGAGGATTACTCAGAAATGTGTGAACGGCTTTGGGTTTTATTTTCATGAGTAAATAACATAGTACACTTAAAGCTGATTTTGCACGATATAGGCTCTTTAAGTAAATTAGTGCAACTATTAATTAGAAAACATAATCAACTAATAACTAGTAAAAACAGATGATAATTAGTCGTATGAGAAAGTTTGGTGTCTGTAGTCTTAGTATCTTCAGAACTCTGTTGAATAATTCCACTGCTGACTTTAATTCACAAAAAAAAATCAAAATTTTAATGTCTTTGAAGATCAACAAACCGAAAGACACACTTGCTGTCAGTTTTAAACATTCATTAAAAGATTTATTGAGCCCAGAAGTCCAAATCTGACTTTACTGAATTGTTTTTCTGTGCCTCCTGCTCAAACTAATGTCGTATTCTGCTGCGCTTTACTCCAAAAAAAAAAAAAAGTCAAGAAAAGAAGATTTCTTGAGAATTTACCTCCAATAACAAGCTTGAAATATCCAGCTCTGATCATAGTAATATCTCTGATCGGGATACAACATCCAGTTCTGATAGTGTCTGAAACTGCTTGATGGGGCCTTTCTTCCGATCATGGGATCGGATCGGGACAACCCTCGTGTGACTCATCTGTTCTCTGCAGGTTGTTTTCTCAGAGAGTGCTGAGGAGGGGCAGAAAGCCGGCGTTCGATATCGCCCGGAATGTTTTGGACCTGATCTACGCACAGACGCTGGCCTGGTACTGAACGTTCAGACGAGCGTGACGCCTCCCTGCGGCCTTCTACTGACCCGCACGAATGTGTTTCTGCAGGATCGGCGTCCTCTTCAGCCCGCTGCTGCCGGCTGTGCAGATATTTAAGCTGCTGCTGCTCTTCTACGTCAAAGTGGTAGCTAAGCCCGAACTCTGTGGTGGTCAGGTCGTAGCTTCACACGCTGACCTCCCCCCGTTCTCCTCCGCCTGCAGAGCAGTGTGATGATGAACTGTCAGGCCCCTCGGAGGCCCTACAGGGTCAGCCAGATGACCACCATCTTCATCACCCTCCTCTGCTTCCCTTCCTTCCTGGGTGCATCTGTGTGTGTCACCTACACCATGTGGAGGTACCCTCTGGTTTTTTGCAGGTTTACACCCAACTTGGCAACTTCTTTAACTCCAACGGATTCTGATGTGGAGTGAAGGAGCTTTGCGCCGAATCGGCGCAAAGCTCCTTCACTCCACATCAGAATCCATTAGAGTTACTTTAAGTGTGTAAATAATTGAAGAGTATGTTTTATTTTGTGTTTATGTTAGTCACTGATGGTCCTATTGGCCCGCACACCCTCTGCTTCACTCTCTGTTCCCAGTATTCCGCCCTCCACCTCCTGCGGCCCGTTCCGGAACCTCGGGACCATGTTCCAGGCTGGGAAACGCTGGGTCCAGGAACTGGAGAAAAACAACCCCGACTTGTCTGTGGTCGCCAGGGTGCACGCCTACCTGGTGGAAAACCCGTTTTTTCTCTTCGTTGGAGCCGGCATCTTCCTGTAAGCGTGCGCGTGCAGCTGTTTTGGGATCCAGGACTGTGGGGGGTCAGTGTTTGTTTTGTTTTCCCTGCAGGATCGTGATCTACTTCTACAGCCAAGTGGTGGACGGCCAGAGGAAGGTCATCGCTTTGCTGCAGGAACATATAGAGAAGGTCAGAGAAGCAGTTGGTTTGTTAGATTTCCACTAAGGATTAATAAACGAACGTCTTTTTTTTTTCCAATTCTTTGGATCCACTTAATTCAATTCAAATTTGAGTTTACACATTTATACACGTTTATTTAGAAATGCATTAATAATCTACTATATGTTTTGAATATATTTATATTTATCTGATCCTGTTCACATCCTGTAAAATGTAGTAGTGAAATATTGAGATTGTTAATATCATACAATGTTACATGATTTCTCAAAAGGTGAAATTCTAACAAAAATGTTCAGGTTCATTAACATTGTAAACATTATTCTGCTTCTCCTGGAGGGCGTTTCAGTTTGGCCACTAGGGGGAGCTCGCTCTAAAGCATTACACCTTATTCTAGAAGAAGAATACAGTATGAGCAAAAAATATATATTTTGGACACCAAATTATTACTTTAATAATATTTCATTAAAAGAGTCTGGAAAACTCATGTCTGTGAGATTATAAAGATGTTCATTTAGTCAGAAATGTATGTTTAAGTTGACAGAACGTTAGCATTAGCCGTCCTATGGGAAATTCCATTAAATGATAGCATCAAGCTAGCGGACTTTAGCTTTATGCGCTAAATTGATCTACATTTTCATGAATTGATTATTGATCAGTTAAGCTTAAGTCAATTCAAATCGATTAATCGATATTATCAACCCAGCTCTACTTTGAGTCTAAAGTTGATACATTTTTAGTTCTAGGAGTGTAACGACTCAATTTAACAACAATTCAATTCATTTCATAATTTGTGATTGGCCATATGATTCATACTCTATATTGGTTTGTACTGAACAATCCAATTCACTGACCTAAAATTGATCCAAAACTTTAACCAGTGTTACTCAGAGATCAATACCTGCTACTGAACAGTGTAGGTGAAGTTTTCCAGATTCCTTGTATTCATTTCAAGAAAATCAAGTTTAAATAAACAAACAAGTAAACAAGATTTAATGATCAATACTAGGGGTGTAAGGGGAAGTCAATTTTGCGATATATATTGCAATATTTGATTTAGCAATACTTGACAAGATGAACAAGCTTATGATAAATGTTCAGTCAGCCTTGTGGTTTTTGTTGTTATGAGACATGTTCTCTTTCAATTTTACTCGGGATGGGTACCAAACCGAAACTCTGTGCCTTGTTGCTGCCTTGGGAAATAGTCGATTAGTTGTTTGTTTTTTTTAAATTTTATCTCAAAACTGTGGTGCGCGCTTTTTAATGATACACAAGCGCAGTAATGCTAATCCAGGTCAGTAGTGATGTCACAGGAAGTTCTAAGAAGGCTCGAGAACCATAACAAGACACCAACAGGGCGTAAGGGGAAACAGAAAAGCGAAAAGTGTCCAATGCAATATCAGGCAGAACTTATGTTCCATGGCAGCACTACTGTGACGCATGAGCATCTGAAGAGGAAGCACATTGTGACCGAGTATGATAACGGTGAAGAGGGATCGACATCTAGATAAGCTAAGATAATATTACTGCCAACAGAGAGCAAAAAAAGCTAAAAAAAAAAAAAAAAAAAAAATGCTCCTCTGTAATGGAGTAAAAACTGAGGGGTTTTCCACACACTATCGAGGCTAGCTAAATGTTTTCTGTTCATCTCTGCACCCTCTACACCATTGGAGTGAAATGTTTCTGCTAAAAGAAACATCTGCTCTCAAAAGAAATCAAGTCTTTCTGCAAGACATGTAGAAATGCTAAGTGTCCTGCATCAAGCAGTTTGAAATTATATGGAGTCAGATTGTAGTGAAGCTGAAAACAGTTGTGAGCTCTCAGCACCGCAAAATGGAGTTTTAATATATTTGAGTCAGTGAGACCAAAACTTTATCTTTTGTAAAAAATAGTTACTTTGTTTCCGATGCAAACCTCGTTTGATTTAAGTCGTTTAAATGCTAGAAACTAATGAAGGAAAGAAGCTGCATGGTTTAATAAAGGTTTAATAAATTATTGTCCTAATTGTTTGGGGTTTTTTTTTAAAAGAAAAAAGAATTTGGAAAAGGTCTCTCTCCATCAAGGCAGCTAAATGTTTTAAGGTTTGTGTAAAAGTGAAAGTTTGACAGTTTTCATCATCATCTCTTTGTGCAGGAGGGAGTGGATAAAAAGTACTTGATCACTCAGCTTCAGTCTGTGCATGAGAGGAAAAAGAGAATTCCCAGAAGACTCAGGAGTCAGGTGAGTCTTATTCTCCCTTTAGAGGGCAAATGCACACTGAGAAAAGTCTGAGTAAGAGATTGTCTAGTTGACCGGAAACGTAATCATCGGAAAATAATCTACATGTGGCTCTGAGTTTTATGGTAAATTATTACGTAAAGATAAACTTCATCGTAGACACGGTTGCAGTGCTGGCAGTTGTAGCCAATGAGCTATATAGGCTAGAGTCGGTATGCTAGCTTGTTGCATATGCAGAGTTGGACGCCATCTTGGAAAGGGCCAGATGCCTGTTTACTCCTTTGCTACAATTGTACCAACAGAGATAGAAGAACAAGGATGTGACTTTTCACAAGTAAATTATTACGGTCAGATAATAAATGAGAGCTTATAGAAAACATTTAACAAGATCTGAGTGAGTTTCATCTCATAAAAGTGAACAATTTCAAGTCAAGGGAAGCATTAGACTGCACATTTTCTGGCAGGACCACCGATCTTTGTTTGTTTTTTGGAGGATGACCCACTGTATTTAAGCAGATTACTAAGCAAGATTAAAGAAAAACTGACCAGGATTCCCTCAGTAGAGGAGAGGGAAGAGCCCAGTGGCAAATCCCCGTCTGACAGGCGGACGAGAGACATTTGTGTACGGGGGAGCCTCCTGTGAATGCCGGAGCCCTTCTGACAGAGGCTGGGTGGGATCAACTCGTAGAAGCCCCCCCTGCCCAGCCTTGCCTTGCTGAAATATTGTCTTCCCACCCAATCCATCTTCAACACCAAGGAGTCTAAGTTTGTGTAAATCTTAATCTGTGTGTAGATTTGAATAAAATCTCAACCGTACATCAGGTATGTCTGTCGTTTCACATATAATGACCTATTTAATTATATAAAAGTTTGAAATGTCGCTCATATGTTGCAATTTGTACAAAAATGTTAATACAATGGCTTTGGTCTTGTTTTTGTCAGGATCAGAGTTTTTTTTCCTTTTTCAAAATTGGACCAAAATTAAGCATTTAAGTAATGAGTGTCCGCTGGTCCCAAGAAGCCAAAATCCCGTAAACGTCTATAGAAAAATAAACATCTATTACTCGGTCATTGTATTTGTCAAAATATCCATTCTTCCAACCATATCTTTATTTAAACATGTTTTTGCTAATCTTATTAATTTTTAATGATAGTTTTACTCTAGGGCAAGTTATTCAAGTTATAAACTGACCAATCAGATGCTTCACGTCAAACGTTCAAAGTGTTTGATTGACACATTCTCCTGAGCCTGCTTTCTGTGAAAAGGGCGTGGCCTTGAATCAAGTTCACTCCTGATTGGGGAGAGTGGTTGCCATAGAAATGTAAAATCTGCTGACCGAACCAATCAGGGCTTACTGAGGACGTCTGGTTCCAACATGGCGATGGAAATGTTGCAGAAAAATACCGACTGAATCTACTTCACTTGGTTGGAACTGGAAGTAATGCATTCTCTAGGAGTGACGTCCCACTCACTCTGTCCAGTTCTCTATATACAGTTAATTGAAATGAAATACAAAATCTGTCTGATAAAGATGCATGTTGGGAAAAGTCTCCAAATGTTAGGCCGATTACTCAGTAAGCGCTGTTATGGAGAATGTTGGATCTTCTCGTCTGCAATGATCTGAGGAATGTGAGAGCGATCAGATCTTTGGTGTGCACATAAAGGGACTCACTGACAGCTGTTCTTCTACAGGACTCTGGCTGTTGAAGCTGCTGCTCCTGCAGGAGAGCGTTCTCCAATGAGGAGCCCGGATGAAGCTCCGCAGGATTCCTCCTCACACGTCATCCTACAGATTATTGGAGCGCTGGTGTTTCTCAAGTCTGAGAGAAACCAGCAGCCTCTGTGTGAATCATCTCATCCACTGTGAATACATGTTTTTTTCTGTTATAGGAAAAATACTTTATTGTTGAAACTTTCTGGAAAAAATGTTTTTGATGAAAAAGTTTTTTAGATCTGTGTTTTTTTTAGTTTTTTTTTTTTTTAGCCATGCAACAAATTGTTGCAAGTTCCTCAAATATAAAAAAGCTGCATATGATGTTTTCTCAGCTTTTGTAATAAATATGTACCTGAAACGTGGTTGTTTATTGTTGAGATTCAGGGAAATTCAGATGAAAAGGGTATTAAAAGTTTTTTTTTTCAAAAAAAAGTTCCTGTATTTTATTAAAAAAAAAAAAAAACCAAACATCTGCAACCATTATTATCATGATTGTGATTATTATCACTTATTCAAGCTGAAGTTTCAGTGGGCGGGGCAAACAGGTGGTCTTTTTAAACAAAGAAACAGCAAAAATTCAAATTCCACCATAGAGGTTCAAAAAAGGAGGAAGAAGGAGGCTGCATTGATACCATGGGGAGAAGGTTTGTAGTTTAGGGCCCTGCCTGACTTAGGACAAGCACACTAGGGAGCGTCTCCAAATGTTTTTCAGTAACAAACAGCAACTGGTAGCCTTATGTTCCCATCCATCCAAGGATTATCTCAGAGTTTTCATGCTCCATAAACTCTGGTCATGTGGACCTTTTCAACAAAGAGGCAGCAACAATCCGGCCTGAGATGAAGTGTTTGTCCTTCAGCTAAATTAGGAAAAAATGAATGCATTTCATGTTTACCTCTCTAGAAGAACGATGTTAGTCTCTGCTGTTCTTTTCCCGAGGTCTTTTTTTTCCCCTCTGTTTTGCTGTCATATTTCTTTGCAGAATTCCCATCTGTATGGACATGGAAAACCAGGAGACTCTTTGAAGAAATCCAACAGCTTTTTGATGATGAGGAATAAAACGTAAATTAAATATAAAGATGACAAAATTTATATATTTTTTATTATCACAGGCATTTCCCAATTAAATAAAAGAGTACTGATACCTGAATGAAACCAGCTATCTGATTGGATACACGTGTGAGACCTGTGCAACCCTTTACACCAGGGGTCACCAACACGGTGCCTGCAGGCACCCGGTTGCCCCCAAGCACCACACAAGTTGCCCTCAAGTCTCTTCAAAAAATTGCACAACCCACTTGTGAGCTGTGTCTAAAATTGAATCTTATTCTGATGCTATTCTTTTTAAATCACACTCATTTACATGGATTTAAAAATGAAAATTTCTTAAAAATATGTTCATGATACATGAACTTAAGATAAGTTTAGGCGACCTCAGACCTGCAGTTCAAAGTTAATTTTGTTTAAAAAAAATGCTGCAGATTTGGTTATTAGTTCAAATGTTAATGTTAATTTTTTTTCTTTTGAAAGCAGCATGTACAAGTTCCTTTCAAAAATAAAATCACCATCTGTCGAATAGGATATTTTTGTTGCAACAAATTTAGTTGAATCAAAATTGGAAGAAAGTTGTGTCAAACGTGGCATTTTTTTTTAACATTCTGACTTTAGAGAGCCTTCAGCCTTTTTCTCCTAGTACTATCAAATACAGGTAATCCCCTTTTTGAATCAACAAAACGTGTTATTCCATTCCATAAACATTGGTATAGAATCATTTTTAATACATACATGTAAGTGCTATATATTTACTTTCCTTCAGATGGGAAAGGAAACTTGGACAACATGAGAAAACAGTCTGAAAGTCACTCTGATGAAAATACATGGATGTGTGGAAGAACATTTCAGGACGAGGAGACAAGTCCAGATGACTCAACCAAGGTCCCTGGAAGAAGCAGACATCATGCAACATTTTTTTTTTATTATTTGTTTGTTTATTAAGTTGGGTTTTTTTTTTTTTCTTTTTTTTTTTTTTTTTTTGGTTTTGTTTTTTAGGATGAATATAGTTATTTTTTATTTAGTTCAATACGCTAGCATAGTTTACTCATTTGATTCATTTTAAATTTATTTTTCTTCCTTTTTATTTGTTCCTCCTCACATTCTCAATAAAGTTCATTTAAACGTGCGTCGTGGCGTCATCGACAACAACAATGGCAGCCAGTGGTTCTACTGTAACAGTTCTGACTCCAAACGGGAGAAGACAAGCCGTTAAAGTGACGCCAAACTCACCTTTGCTGCAGGTAACGCACGTGCGAGGAGCGCGTGCCATGTCTTTAGCTTCTATTCTCTGTCAGTGGCGCGCGAGCGCGCAGTTCTCCTGTGAGTTAGCATGTGTGGCTAACAGAAGTTAGCCGGTGACCAAACATTTTCTGTACTAGTGGACTTCTCCTGTTCAGAGACAACCTGCTAATGACGGCAGTCCTTAATACTCATAATAAAAATCACGTGACCAAAACATGAATGATGTCATGTAAATAAAGGACAAACTTGCAGCAGTTTAAAGTCTGAAACTCTATATTTTAAAAGAACCATCAGCTCTTTGGACTGCTCTCACAATAGAAAACCACGTCTTTTTAGGCTGCACGCTGGTGTAGTGGTTAACACCCTCACCTCATAATGAGAAGGCCCTGGTTTAAATCCCTCCTGGGTTCTTTCTGTGTGAAGTTTGCAGGTTCATGTGAGGGTTTTCTCCAGCTTCTCTCCATTGTCCAAAAACATGCTTTACAGGTTGACTGGTGACTCTAAAGTGTCCCTTGTGATAAAATGTGAGCGTGTGGTCCTGCGATAGACTGATAACCTGTCCAGGGTCACCCCACCTTCGCCCAACAGTAGCTGGGATAGGCTCCAGCAGCAACCTTGTCAAATTTTCTATAAAGTGGGTTAGAAAATGTCCTGTTTGTGACCATGAAGCTGGATGTTGACATGAAACTTTAAAATGAAGACATTATTTGTATGGATTTAAAGTAAGAACATCCAGCAAAGAACGTTTTTGTCTTAAATCTGATTCCAGGAGTTTTTGATATTCAGCCAAAACCTGGAAATTTCTAAATCCGAATAACTTTAAGAGAAGTGTCTCTGAATTAAACTTGTCGAGTCATTTCATAAATATCATTTTATGGTTTATGTTTTATTATTTAAGTATTTATTTATTGGTTTAAAGTCAGGTGTAGGCCTTCGGCCTGTCTCAGTAAAAAGTTTTGCTTGCTCTCACCTGTTTCCTACCTGTTCTCTGCGTATGGTCTGCAGGTGTTGGAAGAGGTCTGTGGAAAAAAATGGTTTCAACTCTGATGAATATGGCCTTAAGTAAGTTTGTTTTTCCTGAAAATTTTCAACAAGAAGGCTGGATTTAACCCTGAAGTGGACCAACTTCCCCTTAATCTTCTGCGCACGGAGGTTTATAGTTAAAGTGAAGGTTCTGCTCTTGAATCCACCTCAGTTTTCAGTCTGAAACCTGAAATTTGATGTGGACCCACAGATGTCATTTAGCCGCCAGAGCACCACTGTCTCGTCTCTTGAAATTCCTCATAGTCAAAGATCAGAACAAGATATAAAAAAAGCGATGAATCAGATCCATCGGTTTACCTTCAAATTAATTTCCTCTACATTTTTCAGTTCATTTTACATGCAAGAAGTCAGGTTTTAGTTATGAACTTGTTTTAATTTTTCAATTTAAATCTTTTGTGACAAATGTTTTCAAAACACAGGATTCAAAAAAGGATTTGAATTGAAATCTAAAATAATGTTTTCTGCTGGGTCCTGCAGCAGGAGCAGATCTTCAGCTTTGAAGTCTTTGATCTGACTTCAAAAAACCTCTGCAGAAACAGACATGTTTTTTTTTTTTATTGGAATTTGTATTTTAACTTATAAGAAGAGGATGCAAGTTTATTTTTAAGCCCAGCTGTGAGTAAAATGTTTGGAGTGTCATTGTTGTTGAACCCTTCTGCACCCGAAGGTTTCAGAGGACAGTGTTGGACCTGACGCTGCAGTGGAGGTTTGCCAACCTTCCCAACAACGCCAAACTGGAAATGGTGACGAGTTCCAGGAAACAAGCAGCAGCTGAAAGCCAGGTGAGCTCTCACAGAACCATGACTCTTCTGAATGACAACGCACGAGGAGACGACGTGACATGATGTTTGTGATCCGTGTCTGTGACGCGTTCCTGTGTTCTCGTCAGGTCCGGATCGCGCTCCAGATGGAAGACGGTTCTCGGTTGCAGGACTCTTTCTGCTGTGGGCAGAGTCTGTGGGAGCTCATCACCCACTTCCCCCCCATCAGGTGTGTTAAAGCGTTTCACTAAATCCAGTTGTGTTATAATGACAGGGTAGATATGAATTCCGTTTCTCAGAACATCAACAATATTCAGCTTACCCTGTATTCATTGAAGGAAATCTTACTTTTGAAGGTGTAGATGTCTGTCAGGTTGTGGAGCAGAGTTGGATCTGATTAATCTGATCTCACAGTTTAGTCATGAAGATGACTGGGAGGACAGGATGGTGGGACAGACACATTTCTGGGGTGTGCTCTAAAAATCAACCCCCAAAATACACAAAGGCACCCTGTAACAAAATCAAAACACTTCACAAAAATGTTAAAAATGTGTTCTGCACTGTAACTCCTCCATGGAGCGCATGCATGCTGGTTTTTTGGGTCAGAACAGACCCTCAGACTGCTGCTTTGATTCATATTATCCTGTTTTGTCCCTGGATGTGTTCAGGGAGTCCGACCTGTCCGGATCGGGATCTACCCCAGTTTGTGTTTACATGCGGGACGAGGTACGAGGCTCTCCGTCAGCCGAGACTCCACCCAAGAACCGCTGTGGTTACAGCACAGCTGTTTGTGTGGCAGGTGAGCGGCGAGGAGGCGCTGAAGAGGACCTCCCTCAAATCTCTGGGTCTGACAGGAGGAAGTGCCATCATCAGGTAGACCGTGTCTCCTCAGTCACATTAGGTGTGGGTGAAGGAGCAGAGCTCAGGTGAGCTTTCACACCTGCTGGAAGAGGAGGAGCATCATGGGAAACCAGCTGTGGAGCAGGACTGATATGTGAATGTTGTTCCAGCCTCAATGTTTCAACTTCTCTAAAGTTGATTTGTGGATCTTAATGAAGTTTTTTATTTGGCTTATTATAAATTAATATAAATTATGTCTGCTTCATGTTCATTTGTGTTTATATTGTATTCTTTTCATGTAAAATCTTTCATTTATTTCTTGCGAGTTTGGTTGTGTTTTCCTTAAACTTTTGGAGATACATTTTCTGTAAGCGTTGCCACGCAGAAAAACCTGCAGATTATGAGATTCGAAACCTTTTTCCAGGTTTTTGCTGAAGAAGGATAAAGAGGAAGATGATGTGCCAGTCACACCTGTTGCCGCGGTAACCGGGCAGAGCCAAGTGTCTCGACCTGATCCTGCTCCATCATCCTCGGAAAGTTCCAAATCCGCCCCACCTGAAAGCTCCAAGCCCATGGACCCGCCAGAACCTCCTGTGAAGCCGACGAGCAGCACTTCAGCTCAGCTCAGGGACGCTCAGCCCCGACCCCCCCCCATAGTTATGCCGACCCCTGCTCGGGAAGAGGAGCGCGCAGGACCGTCGCAATCGAACTCTCAACCCTGCTCTTCTGTGGCTCCCTCAGCTCCTTTTGTTCCTTTTTCCGGAGGGGGTCAACGGCTTGGGGGTCCGGGTGCGGGGGCAGGTGTACACCCGCTGGCGTCCTCCCCGTCAGGTTTCCCTGCTGCGGTGGAATCGCCTAAAGCCAAGAAGGCCAAAGGCAGCCACAGTTCAAGCATCAAGGTGAGCAGAACTGTCAAAACACCCAGAACCTGGGGGGGTGGGGGTCTGAGGACAGGTGGGGCAGCAGCGCAGAGCGTCTACAGCAGGAACCGGGACACGGGTTCTGTTGGGCCAGAAATATGAAGCAAACAGCTTTATGTTCAATCTAGTTACAAAAAGGAAGTTCTTACAGTGGCCAACACAGCTCACATTAATAAAGAAGATGCAACGCAACTACAAAAGATGAAGCACAACGACAAAAGCTGAAGCACGAAGACAAAATCCACAACATGACAAAAAAAGCAGAAGCGCAACAAAAGCCACAGCATAGCAACAAAAGCCACAGCATAACAACAAAAGCCACAGCATAGCAACAAAAGCCACAGCATAGCAACAAAAGCCACAGCATAGCAACAAAAGCCACAGCATAACAACAAAAGCCACAGCATAACAACAAAAGTCACAGCATAACAACAAAAGCCACAGCATAGCAACAAAAGCCACAGCATAGCAACAAAAGCCACAGCATAACAACAAAAGCCACAGCATAACAACAAAAGTCACAGCATAACAACAAAAGCCACAGCATAGCAACAAAAGCCACAGCATAACAACAAAAGCCACAGCATAACAACAAAAGTCACAGCATAACAACAAAAGCCACAGCATAGCAACAAAAAGCCACAGCATAGCAACAAAAGCCACAGCATAACAACAAAAGCCACAGCATAACAACAAAAGCCACAGCATAACAACAAAAGCCACAGCATAACAACAAAAGCCACAGCATAACAACAAAAGCCAAAGCACGACGACAAAAGCTAAAACATGACGTCAAAAGCCACTACATGACAAAAGCTGAAATACGACAATAAAAGCCACAACATGACAACAAAAGAGACAACACAACGACGAAAGTCAAAGCACGCCGGCAATAGCCGAAGCACGACAACAAAAGCAACAACACAACAACAGAAGCCACAGCACAACGACAAAAGCCACAGCACAATGGAAGTGATTAACTGACTTTCTTTTGTCGCCCTGCTTCGGCTTTTACCGTTGTGTTGTCTTTTGCATTTATGTGAGCCGTGTCGGCCACCCTAAATTGTACCATAAAATAAAACCAAATAGTAATTCACTTTTACCAAGAGCTTTGTAAATAAGTGAACTCACTTGTTTTAATTTTTAAGTAAAAATGTTCGGTTTTAAAGGCTTATTTTCTAAATCAAGTCTCCTGAAGTCTTGAGGAAAGTAGACAACGTTTCTAGATGTTATTGAGAGTTTCTATAGTCTCTGTGAAGTTTGATGGCAACATGAATGCACACGTGCAGCGCCAAATGACTATTAGGCCCCACCCACCTGCTTCTGCACTACCCTCACTGCTATTCTTTGAGAAAGAGCAGCAGAGCATCACAACATCTGCAGTCACCTCAAGATGATTGCAGAATCAGAGTCCAAAAGAGAACGAGAAGGTTTGATCTTCTGATGATGCAGAGCAGCTCCGTCCTCTTCATCATGCTCTGTGAAGAAGATCTCCGGTTGATGGAGAAGCTGCGTTGAATATGAGCTTTGCAGAAGAGCATAGATGCTCATTTGAACAGGAACCTGTGAAACTTCACTTTTTACTCATTTTAACCTTAAACGTTCCAACTTGGACCTTCTCTTTCAGGGTAAAACTGCTGCTAACTTGAAGGACCAAGAGGAGGATCCTGAGTTTTTGGAGGTCAGTGCCAGCTTTCCCTCGTCCTCAAGTTTGGATTCAGTCATTTGCAGATCTGCCTGTTTGTCCCGATGTTCCTCAGTGGATGGAAACGTGCTTTCCTCAAGTTGCTCTTCTGTGCGTCTGCAGCCGGTGGACAGGGAGCCGCTCGTCTACCACCTGGACTCCAGGTCCCATCAGGCTGAGGACCTGGGAGATCTGCCTGATGAGTTCTTCGAGGTGACGGTGGACGACGTGCGCAAACGCTTCGCCCAGCTGAAAAGTGACAGGTGGGTTTGTCCAAAGCGAAAGCGTGGAGAGAGAGGAGCTGCTCAGGTGTTGGCAGGTTAGCTTGAGGTCTTCTTTGGAGCCGCTGCGTCCTTCCTGTGTGACTGCAGGTCTGTCTGCAAACATCTCCTGGTGTTAAATGAAGCAACTGCAGCCTAACAGGGTCACTGCTTTATGTTGTTCTTCCACAAGACAACATAGAGCGAGGACCACCACACAGCCAATCAGCCTGCAGGAGTGTTAACTCAGCCCCGCCTCTCTACCACATGGGGGGGTGTTAGACTACTCACTGGATGAACCGTGTTAATATTAAATGGGGTTTGTGATAACTTTAGTTTGTTTTCATCTCCCTCTTACAGGAAACTGTTGGAAGAAGCTCCACTCATGACTAAATCTCTGAGAGAAGCACAGATGAAGGAAAAGATGGAACGATATCCCAAAGTGAGTTTCTGTCACACGCTGACGCCTGAAGCCTCAAGCTTCTGTCAAAACCTCGGCTTCTGCTTCTCCAGGTGGTCCTGAGGGTCCAGTTTCCAGACAGACATGTCCTGCAGGGCTTCTTCCGGCCTCTGGAGACAGGTGTGTGCACATGCCTCCCTTGCTGCCTTACCTCAGTGAGGCGAGCTCTGATTCCAGGATTTAGATGCAGCCGCACAACATCCCCCTCACAGACAGGAACTTTGTTGAAGACTGATTTTGTTTGCTGCGTCCTTTGTGCAGTCGGTGCTGTCAGACACTTCGTCAGGACTCACCTGGATGATGCTCAGCTCAGCTTCTACCTGTGTAAGTTTGTCTGAGTATCTACATCATTTGCATCTCTCAAAAAACCTTTACAGATGTTTTATTTTTGGCCTTTTGGGTGAGACCAGGATCTTATCCATATTTATTGGGTTTTATCTTAACTGAACTCATGAAACAAAAGATCAGCATCAACCAAACAAAGACCAAAATAGAAAAGAATTCCTCTACAGCCTCTGCCGTCTTAAACTGAATAGAAATCTTTTGTTTTTGATAGAAATAATGAAGGATGAAAGTTGAATGTTAGACTTAAAGATCCAGGAACCTGACCTGCTCTGTTTTAGCACTTTTATGTCATGACTGAGTGTTTAACAGAACACCAAGTGCTGACAGATGCTGCAGTTATCTATATGTATCTTTTATGGAAGCTCTGATCCACCTCTGACTATGGTCTGGTCCTGGTCTATTGGTAGTGTAGTGTGAAGCTGCAGGACATGAGAATCAGAGGAGTATTGGGACTAGCCACTTTTCTTTTTCATTCTCTTTTTCTGTCTGATCAGCACTAATTTAAGGCAATAGCGCACCCACACGAGCAGCTGTTGGAACTGCAGTAATTTTCAAAACTGTTTGATCCTTTTTTGGTTTTTCCTGGTTTTCTGAGAGCGCCGTGTGTCACTCTGAAACAAGTCTGTTCAGCTTTTGAAGCTGCACTGAATCACAGTTTGGAGAAACTCAACACTCACAACTGTTCTCTCCTGTCCAGACTGGAAAGGGGGGAGTTAACGGATGACTGGTTCCCTGCTTCTAACTCCTGCTCTTCTTCTCTGTTTTAGTCATGGCTCCTCCAAAAACGGTTCTGGACGACCCATCAGTCACACTCTTCCAGGTCAGATCTTCCTCCTTATTTTTGACACAAACTCATAAATTGCTCTGTGAAACTGTTCACGTGCCAATGCAACAGTGTTGGTTTGTCTGTCGTATCTGTAGAGCTGCTTTACATTCCCCCCCTCGCACCAAAGACTGCACAGACAAGCAGGGCAGTTGCACAGACATCCTGCATGCCTGCGCAGACATGCACAAAGATGAAACCACATGGAACGTGTCAAAATGTTAGAATTAGTGTGCAGATGTCCATGCATATCTCAAATTTGATTGAAATCCTTAATAAACAGGTCTTAAATTTTCACCTCTGTAGTTGCCCTGCATGAGTGAGGGTGAAGGATCAGTTTTTATTCTCAAACAGCCAGTTCGGTTACCTGACCCGAGGTGTTTGAAGCTGGAAACCTCTCAGTGCATCTTAACATGAATCAATTCTTCAAACAGAACTTTTTTCACAGAGACGCATAACTTTTCCTGTATCAGACATAATGTTGTTTCATATTGTTTAAGATTTCATTTTCAAGGTGTAACAAAAACTAATGTGGATGAAGGACATCTGTGTGTACTAGGGGTTTAGCGATTCATTTTAACAATTCGACTCAGATCATTAACAGTTCATAGTCAATATTGGTTCATTTTGAACAATCCAATTAGATTCTTTTCATTTTGAAGATATTTGATAATGCTATAGGATGGTTCAATCCCCCTCTTGTCTGCAGGCTGGTCTGTTTCCCGGAGCGCTGCTGTACTTCGGCTCTGATGTCAAAACAGGTTTTTGCCTTTTTGCTTTCTGCTTGTTTGCTTTAAACTGAGACAGTGTTCCGCCTCTGAGCGCAGAGTTTCTGTAAAATGACACGTCTGTACACGTGTGTCGGTGCACGCGTGTTGCTTCTCTGCAGACTTTCACATTCGAAGGGAGCTGCTGGAAACCTCCGTCTCTGCCCTGCAGGCAGACCAGACTCTGACAAGGTACAAGCACTACTGCATGCACAGATGAGGGCGCACATGCGTGTGCATGTGTGCACGTGAGACCCTCCTTCAAATGGTGCAAAAAGTGCAAGACCAGAGACTGAACTGAAAATGTGGTTTTTGTTTTGTTTTTTTTTTATTGTTGGTTTAACTTTCTCTTCTCTTCACAGCAAAAGTTTACGTAAAGTGACATTTGTTAAAAGAACACACATTCCTCTTCCACACTCATTTTCTGCCTTGTTCTCCCTCTGCTGCAGCTTCATCAGCAGCAGCTCCTCTGTGCCCTCATGCAGCTCCACGACTGGAGCTGATGAGCCGATTCTTCCCCCAGAACCTGTAACGTCTCCACAGAAACCAGAACCAACTTCACACGACCGGGCGGATAAACCTGCCAGAACCGACCCGGGAAAGGTGCCCAAGTGGCTGAAACTTCCAGGTCAGGAAAAGGCCTCAACAGTGTTGTCCTGGAAACAAGTGTAAACGTCCTTTTGCGTCTGTTTGTGAACACACGCACGGCTGTGACGAATCAGCTCCTCAATTAGCAAAGTTACAAATATTCGTGTGTCAGATTCTGTTTTGCTCCAAAAAAGTTTTTCTTTTCCATAAAAACAGTTTTCCTCTTCACAAAGTGAGGTGTGAATGATGGAGATGTTGGTGTTTTGTCTGCAGGTAAGAAGTAAAGACTGCCTGTGAGGATAAAAGACTCGCTGCTTCTCATCCGGAGACTTTCTGACCACAGTGGACACCCCACCCCCCCACCCCCAAAATGATTCCTGGGGGGGACGAGCTTCTCTGAACTAAATACAATAAAGGTTTTTGTTTTACGAGGTGTTTGTTTTTAGTTCAGCCTCCATCCGTGCGTGTCTGTTTACTGTTTGAAGGAAGGCCTCACCTGCACAAACATGAACCAATAAACGGGATTCAATCCAGGAACCTTCAAACTCTCCTCTCCTCTTGGCTAAAGTGAATAGAATAGATGAAATTGGACTGAATACATGCATCTTGCTGTGTCGATGTCAATGATGGTGCACAGGCTGCATCCCACAGTCCTCTGCACACCAGGATTGGACAGTCCTCATTTAGACTTTTTCTGAACGCCTGAACGGGGCAAAGAAAATTCCTCAGGAAGAACTGCAGTATGGGAAATGTCCTCAAGGTGCCAGAATCATAACTGGGGGTTCATCTGTCTGAGTTTCATTCAAATGGAGAAAAAGTAAACAACATTGAACAGACTACCAGACTCTCCGCCGCTTAGCTGATGACCGGAGAGTCAAGCTTCATGGGATCAGGTTTGATTGTTCTTCAGAAGCTGACCAGCAGGGGGCGACAGAGACCACAGGTCTTTTAACCAGCACAGGTGTTCACTGCTGCTCTCAAGTGAAACAGTTTCCATACGTTTTTCACATCATCATTGAAGAAGCTGAACATTTTCTCCATCCTACATGCAGCAGATCTGAAGAGGAAAAGTTCTGCTGTCTCCTTTCTGGAGCAGACCTCCACCTGCTCCACGCTGAAGCAGGTTATGAATCCTGATCAGATTAGAAGATCACAGAAAAGAAGACAAATATATGGAAAGGATTTAGTGTTGAAGTTTCTGTTTGGGAAAAGATGCACTACCACTGTTAACTCTAAAAGCATCATGGGAAATGACACAAATTTCACACAGGCCCAGACTGACTAGACAAACAAAAGTGCTGGGGGCAGAGCAGGTGATGAACTTCACATGAAAATTATGAAACTGAACAGGCCTTCATTCCTTCTGTTGCATGTATTATTTTGCAGAAGACTCAGAATAAGCTGTTGTCTTTCCTGTCTGACAGCTGAGCAGAAAGATAAGAGCTGAAGGCCTGTTGTGGTGGACAGCCCCTCACAACCCCAAGATTAGGTTAGCAAAAAAAAGGGCATTAAGACATGTCTTTCATCATTGATAAAATTCTACAAGTTAAAAACACAATTTGTATTGCTCTTTAGGACCCAAACAAACTCAACACAGAAATGGTATTTTATAAACCTCTAATTTAGTTTTTTTTTTTATAACAGTTTTGTCATTGATTGTTCTCAGCATTGTTTTGTTCTTTTGCATTGTTTTAATTCCATGTAATGCTTCATTATGTACGTAGCAACAGTTTGTCTGATTTAATTTCTAATATTTTAGTCAAACCCAAAGTAAAAATTCATCAATTTTCAGGCTGGGAGTCACTGGGTACCTCATGATATGATGTGATACGCAATACACGGCTCTCAATATTGGTGATTTTGTGATACTGCAACGCGCGCCCCCTGTCTACCTCCAAGGAACGTCTCACCTAAGGATGACAAAAATAACGTATTACAGCCTTTTCAAACAAAAATAAAATATCGATACTTGGTGAGAACCCATCGAGAATCAATTGCAGGACTAAATATCGCAATATATTGCAATATTGACATTCTGACACACTCCAAATAAATTGTATTTTTAGGTTTCGAACGAAATTTTATTTAAGCCAAATATAAATAATTCTTTACGTTTAAATAATCCAGTATGTTAAAGATCTTCTGTTTAAGCGTTGTCAGTGATGCCTCAGGGGTTAAAGGGCTAAACCTGAAATCAGAAAAAAAGTTTCTGGTAACGAGACAAGATTTTTGTTGTTGCAACTTTAAAAACATCCCAACCTTTTTTGTCCAAGTTTGTTTTAACAGTTGTGTCTTTTGAGCGGTGTATTGATCTATTTTCTCCTGTAATTAACGTCCTCCTCCATGAATTTGCTGAGTCGGCTTAATCAATCCATGAAGACAAAAACTGCCTGAAGATCCTCACCATCATCAGCTGTTCAGCTTCCCCTCCTGAAGTCTGTAACTCGACCAAACGCCCCCCACCCTCACCAGGGCCCACGTGCTGGTGGAGGCTCCACCCCCAATCAACTTCCATTCTGGTCTGTTTGACCCAGTGAGCCCCCTCCTCATAGCACGTGCAGGACGGAGAAAGTGTGTGAAGAACAGTCACAGAGAAAGTTTGAAGATGAAAGTCAATATTCCAGCGAAGCTCCAAAGAAGATTCCAGAGCTTCTGAGCCGGATGGGGTTCGGATGTTACGACTGAAGCCTCAGCAGGAACGGAGTGTCGATCCAGGGAGGACTTCTGACCTCCTGAGGGGGATCGTCTGCATGATTGTGTGGTGTCTGCGCAGACGGGAGTCAGCTGAGAGGTAAAAGAGCCTCCTCTTCCTGTTCCCGACCCTGGTCTCTGAAGACTGACATGGACTCCCAAGGGGTCTCGTACCTGAACAAAGCTGCCCTCTGCTCTCCTCTGGGCGCGGCCCGCATCGCTCAGCTTGCCATGGGGTGTGCTGTGATCGCCATGGTGACCCACAGCGCCGGCTACAGCGGGTCACACGGCGTCTTCTGCATGGCGGCGTGGTGCTTCTGCTTCGCCATGTCTGTCGCGGTGTTCTTCCTGGACGCCACCCGCCTCCACAGCTGCCTGCCCGTGTCCTGGGACAACCTCACGGTCACGTGTGCCGCCTGCGCCACACTCATGTAAGTCGTGCTTCAGGTGACCTTTGACCCTGCGCAGACACTTTCCTCCAGTTTTAACCGAGCATCAGAGACCCACCAGAGCAGGTCCATGTGACGTATCGTCTTGAGCCTTGTTAGCTCCGCCCACAAAACCTGAACAGCATCAAGAAAGAAAATGATGTTTGCCGGGCAGCAGTAGGCTCCTCCCACATGCTTAGTACACTGACAGCTCGACTCCCAGTTGCCGTCAGAGCTGGACGTGGAGGATGTTCTGATTTGACTTGAATGCAGTTTAAAGTTCCTGAATATCTGAACTCAGGTCAGTTCTTTACATAAAAGCCAGACCTGTTTGCATTCATACTGAAGTTAACCGCACCAGGGTTCATCTGCAAGTGAACAGACATCTTCGTTTTCAAGAGGACCAGAGTTCAGGTTAACCTGAAAAAAAAAAAAACCGAGAGGAGGACCTCAGGAAACCAGATCTAGGGCGGATCAAATTGTGGTGTCCTATTGCATTCCACAGATTCCCTGTCATCCTAGTTTCCTCGTCTGTTTCTAGGGCTGAGTATCGATAACAATTTCTAGAAACAATTCAATTTGATTCCCTAGAGCCTGGATCAATTCAATTCCAATTTTTTTTTATTCTTACGATCCATTCAATTCAGTTTGATTCATTTCAATTTTGAGTTTACACATTTATACACATTTGTTTAGAAATACACTCATAATCTACTATATGTTTTGAATACAATACAATTATATTAATCTGATACAGTTCATAAACTGGGCTTCTCCTGGAGGGCGTTTCAGTTTGGCCACTAGGGGGCAATCGCAGTCTAGCAGTACTCTTCTGGAAAAAAAAGAAGAGACAATTTGTGGTCTAAAACGTTACTTCAAAGAATTTCCTTTAAAGAGTTTGGAAAATTCTTGCCTGTGAGTTTCTAAAGATGTTCCTTTAGTCAGCACTGTATGTTTATGTCGACTGAGCGTTAGCATTAGCCGTCCTATAGGAAATTCCATTAAACGTTAGCATCAAGCTAACAGATGTTTGGTTTATGAGTGTTGATCTATTAAGCTTAAATAGATTCAAATGTATTAATTGATTTTATAAACCCAGAACTATCTGTTTCTGCGTGTCCTGTCAGAATCTGGAGAGTGATTCCTCTGTAATTATGACTGTGGTTTTGGTTCTTCTCTCTGGTTCCCTGTGTTTGCTTCTCCCGCTTTTTGGTGGCCTCATTTTCGGTCTGTTTTCCCCTGCAGGTGCGTGACGGCCTCTGTGGTGTATCCGCTCTTCTTCGTGCGCTCTGAGTGTCCGTACGCCGGCTGTCACGTCAGAGATTTCCGCATCGCCGTCACCGTCTGCTCCATCCTGGGAACTCTGGCCTACGGAGTGGAGGTGGTTCTGTGCCGGGCCAGGCCGGGCCAGATTGTGGTGGGCTACATGTCTACCGTCCCGGGCCTTCTGAAAGTGGTTCAGAGTTTCGTGGCCTGCGTCATCTTTGGAGCTCTGGCCAATGGCAGCCAGTACTCCCTGTACGCCGCCACCATCTTCTGCGTCGTTGTGTACGCGCTCTGCTTCGCCCTGACGGCTCTGGTGGTCCTCATGACGGTGTGTAAGCGGACACAGGGGGTGCGCTGCATGCCCTTTGACCGGTTTGTGGTGGTGTGCACGCTCCTGGAGGTTCTGCTCTACCTGAGCGCCTCAGTGGTGTGGCCGGTGTTCTGCTTTGACACCAAATACGGCTCCCCATGGAGGCCGGCGTCCTGTCCACAGGGGAAGTGTCCGTGGGACAGCAAGGTGGTGGTGGCCGTCTTCTCCTGGGTCAACTTCTGTCTGTACGCGGCGGACCTGATGTACTCCCAGGGGGTTTGCTTTGTGTCGCCGCATGCGGCGGCGAGGTCACGGGTGTAGCGTGGATCTCTGCTGCGTCACTCTTTCTGGTTTCACAGGAAACATTTCAGGACTGTTCCGTCTGATTCTCTGGACTGTGAAGGAATTTTGCTCCCTGACATTCCAGAAGACACCCCACTCCTCAAAGCCAACCCCACCCAGTCTGCCTGGACTCCCGGGTATTTCTGTCCTCCTAAAACAAAAATGTGGGGTCCACCCACCAGAACTGACTCATGTTTCAACACAACACGCATGACTTCAACATTGAAGCCCATTTGGCATCCGTGGCATCCCTGCCATTTGCAACCCACCCACCCTCCACAGCGCTAAAAATAACTGCAGAAACTCTGTGAAGTGTGACGCAGCGTTTAAAAAGGCTGGACTTCCTCAAGCCTATCAGAGCTTCTGTGAATTATCCCGACGATCTGCAGAGAGAGCCGCTGTGTCACAGCGGTCAGCGTGACCACAGAGTCAACAAATCTGACCTCAGCAAAAACGCCGAAGCTTTACTGTGCTTTTAAGTGTACCCTGGAACCTGCATAACTTAACCAATACCAAGGATCTGAGTCTGGACACAAACGGGACTGAAAGTTTAGCAGCAGGTGCTCAGAGCTTAGAGTGAGATCCTCCGTCTTCTGCTCTGTCATTGTGGAGACGCCGATGTTTATGACAAGAGAGGCTGGGATGAATGAGATCAAGATAATTAAAGTTAGGTGGATTTGTGAGATCTTCAGCTCCTGTAACCCTTTAACACCTGAGTGTTATGCTGAAACACAACATTTTTAACATACTGTAACTTTCAACCTAAATTCTGGAGCTGTGTTAAAGGGTTAAACACCCCCCCCCACCCCCCCACACACACCCCCAACCCCCATGGGTTCAGGTGTATCAACCAGTATCAACCATGATTCCTGTTTTTCCTTCCACTGAACTCACTTTGATGTTTTGTTTTTTTCATTTGAAGCTGTTAAAGGTGAAAGTAGGAACACCTCCACAAACCTTGTGCTGTTTGACATTTTGACAGACTCTTTCACTTGTTGTTATCATAGTTTTTTAGTCATTTTCACTGTTGATGTGATCAGTAAATCACAGCCGCACCAGCCCTTGTGCTATCCTGGCATGTTTACATTAAAAGTCGGGTCATCTCGACCCTACAAGATAGAGCACTGAACTTTTTTTTTTTTGAAGATTTTCTATCTCCACTGGTGTCCTTGGCAGACATAAAATCCTGTCCAGCTTTGTCATGGGAGGGATCACACATCAATATAAGGGTGGGGTCACCTGGACCCCAAAAGAGAGAACAAGTGCTAGAGGATGCTGTGACTTTCTCCTCATTTTACAACAAAGATAGTTTCTTTCCTGCAAACTTAGAGAAGAGATTTTGCCTTTTATAGGTCAGAGTAACTTTCTCATTCATGTTTAGAGTCAAACACTGTTCAAAAAGACTTTATCTTCAAAATGAGGATCTCCTCTTTTCCACGTTTAAGCCATGTGTTCTCCAGCTAGAATGTTCTAGAACATGGTTGGGCAATATATTATTTTTTTGGTAATCCCACCTTATAGGAGACAAAAATAACACGTAACCTGTACAAAAACATTCTTTGATTTTAATTGAAAATTAATATATATACTTTAGAACAGAAAATTTTGGACCTTTTATTTCTCAAATGTATTTTTTGTTCTCATCTTAGTGATAATTTTCCAATGGGTTGATATCCTTCAGGGAAAAATGTAAACACAGAGAAATGCTGCGTTCATGTGGCGTTGGAAAGATTGGACAAATGACCTTCCGAATCAGAAAACATACGTGAACGTGAGAAAATCAACAAATCCTCAAACACCAAATGAATACAGAAAAACTTTCAGTAATTAAACAAAGGTCAATATATTCATAGTTTGCCATCTATCCATCATTCCAGTTTGGCGGGCGAGATTAAATGGTTTTAGGGGCCTTAGTTTGCTCACCCCTGTTCCAGAAGAAGTAACAGGTCTCTTTGTTGTATTAATGTTATTTTGTGGTAAGTGTAATGTTTGCAGTTCAGGATATCTATAGTCTTTTGTCCAGGGGTGTAATGATAAATTGATTTCTCAATTAACCAGTCAGATCCAGATCTGTGGCAAGTTGTAAAACGACTCAAATTGAATCAACCTTAATTATTTTTTGAATCAAAGGACCATATATTGGATTAATTTGGATACGTAAAAATCAGCAGAAAAATATCATTTCTGAAAGTAATCTATTCAGCAGCCAACACATTCAGTATATAATTTTCTGAATATTGTAGCCTGATGAAATGTCTATAAACACTAAAAGTAGAATCGCTTCAGATAAAAGTTGAATTTATTCCTCCTTCAGACGAAATACACCCTCCATCCAGTTGACGAGTCCCCAGAACATCTCATTATACAGATTAAATACTTCGCAATTAAACAATGTTCATTTCATTCATTCCTTTTCTTATGGGTTAAAACTTAATTTTATTTCCTTAATTAAACCTTTCATGTTCAAATATTCATAATCATCTGTATTAATTACTTATATTTTTTTACAGTGTACATTCATTATCCATATTCTTTACTTCAACTAATTAATCGTTTTAAATAACTATCAATAATCCTTAACCATTAATAAAAATTTTTTTTAATTTATATACCAAATGAGAAATGATAGGATTAAAAAGGACCATTTGGATTGAGAAATAGTGGATTTATTTCACTGACGTAAAAACGACCATGGTCCATCACAGCAGACAAACCCATGATGCCACCTCACTGCCTCTGATCTGGGATGAGTCAATGATCTGTCACGTCATCCATGTTCTGAGAAGATCAACTGTCTGGTAGTTCAGCAGCAAATCCCGCAGCAGCTGGGGGCTTTCTGGTCCAAAGCTGACGAGCGCTGCAGGAAACACAACTGAGATTTGCTGTTTCACACATTCAGCCAAATAATGAGAGCGAGTGAATGAAGACAGAAGGCAAACATGAGCGGGTTCGTGCCAACTGTTGATGACGTTGGTGAGCTATACACAAATGAGCTGCAGGGAGGTCTGTCCCTTCACTTCTGGTTTAGCGAAATCAACCAGAGGTGCAGTTCCTTAAATGGCCACTGGAGGTTGGTTTCAGAAGGAGCAGGTCCTCCAAGAGTCCCATCTAAAAAAGTCCAGTCTTAAAACAAACCTGGAGCCAAAAAGTCTCATATTTTGTTGTTTTTAGATTAACAAATGGCTTAAGAAAACACAACTCTGTGCCACCCAAAACCCCATAATAGAATGTTGTAGAGGTGGGCGGAGCAAACTCTGCTCAGCATGCCCATCCCTCCTCCGGCTCCATTTCCTGCATTCAGAATCTTCTGGTTGATGTCAGAAATGATCCATTCAGGGTTTTTGTGTCTGCAGTTCAGGGCCCCCAGCTGCCCCCCAACCCCATTTAGCAGCTGTTTGTACCTGACACTCGCTTTTCTTCTGTCTGCCTGCCGCTCTGCGTCTCCATCATGAGACTGTCTGACAGAGCCGAGGTGACAGTTGTCCATCACTCTTCCCGATTTTCCTGTTGGGGGGCCCTCAGAGAGGTGGGGGTCGACTGTCTGAGTGCTGTGCCCGATTTCTCTCGGCGTATGTTGCTGTCAGGTTTCCGCTCGGTGGTCTTGAGTCTGGGGGGGTCGGAGCGTTCTCTGGTCTGGGTCCTGCAGGAACAGCTAAATACAAAAATGTCAAACCATCATCAAAAGTCAGAACTTTTCATGGCCTTTCTATTTTTTTCTTCCGTGACCCTAATCCTCTTCCGTACTTTTTCAAGGGAGTCCTGGTCAAGAGGCAAAAGTTAAACCCTGTAGACATGTCATAGAATTAAAATATGTTAAAAATAAATACATTCGATTAAATAAAACAGAATAAAACAAATTATTTCATCCATCAAAGTCTTCATTTTCCTTGTCTGAGCTGGCTCAAAACTGTATGACTGGATAGCTCTGATGTTAGTCACAGTTTTTTTTTTCAACGCTAATGTTATCTTAGGCTTGTGAGGTGTATAAACAAAGGAATGCTGGGGAAATTGGTGAGCCTAATTTCTGCGTCAACAGGCTTGTCTATAACCCAAAAGGGCATTAATAATGACCTCCTGCTGCTCGCAGAAAATATGTCTTAAAAACATCACAGGCTTCTTGATTTTAGCAAAAAACTACATAATCATAATGACAAAAAACTATCTGAAGTGGGACTTCAAGATACTCTCATGTTTCATGCTTTAATAAAAACTGAGATGCACAGAGATGCTTCTGCTGAAGTGTTTGTTCTGAATTTGTTTAGGAAACTTAATCTTTCTGAATCCATGTTTACACTGGTAATTAAATATCTGTCATATTCACGAGATTCTGTCATCTAAATGCATGCATAGGTTTAGTTAGTAACTCAAACTCTTTCCTTTTAAAGTAGGAATAGTGTCTGAATATTAAAACTCTGTTGTTCCTCCTCACTTCCACACAGTAGCAGATGCAACAGATCAATATGAGCAGTGATCTTTGGTTCTGAGAAAGTTTTCCAATCTTTCGTACATTAATGCTGGTCTCTGCGTGATCTTGCGACTCAGGCTCTGCGGCCTGTCGGGTGTTCCTCTCCTGGTGTGAAGCTGCTGAGCTCAGCTGCAGAAAGCGGCAGAGAAATCAGTCTGAGCCCGACTGACCGAGGAGAACCAGGCTCCAGCAGCTGGTGCTTCAGAGAGCGACCTCAGGCCTTGAATTCTGCTTTAAATATAGACTGGAGCACACGGTCCCTCAGGCCGCATTACAGTGAGAAAATAAACAGAATGTGGTCTCATTGGGGGGGGTCTAACTTTAACCCAGCAAAGCATTAGGGGTATATCTGGAAATGGGAAGGTGATGAAAAAAAAAAAATAATGATAATCCTGAAAGTTTTACCAACAATCTACAACTTTGAAGAAACACAGAAAAATGGTGGCTTTGCTCTAAATACCTGTGACTCCGGTGCCTTATCATCGTATTTGCGTTAATCTTCTGCATTGATCTAATAGTGGATAATCCAGTTTCATGTTGGGGTTTTGTTAATGAAGCTATCCTTCAAAAACAAACAAAACCCCCAAAGCTATGTTTCTGTTTGAGAACAACAAACTGCATCCACTGCTGTAAATATATTCTTTAGGAATGCAGAGTACAAAAGCAACCTTCGTGGGAATCTTTATGAATCAAAAAAGTTGTGATGCTTCACAGAAGAGCAGCACAGAGAAAATGCTACCATGGTCATCCAAGCTGCGGTGGCGAGCCCCTGTGGTCGGCCTGGCCTAATGCAATCCGAGGTTTCCTTACACCAAGAGTTGAGACTTTAACTGACAGCTGCTGGGTGAACTCTGAGGGGGCAGATGAACCAGTTTTATACTGGCTCCATGTAGAAATCCTTCATAATTCAACAGGACAAGAGTATAAACATTAAAACAGTAGAATATGGAAACTGGTCAAAAAGGTAGACTGACCCAAACCACTGGTGGTTGATCAGAAAGTGATGCTCTGCTCGTGATTTTGTGAGGAACAATCATTTAGATTGCTGCAAAGGTTAGAGAAAAGGTCCAGCAGGATCCAGGAGCATCACTGAAGAACAAAGTGAATTTATGGGAACAATAGGTAACTATATCTCCATGACAACAGTCATCCTACTGCAGAAAACCAGAATTAAAAACAGAAAGAAAGCATCAAAACAACTTTCAGTGAATGAATAACTTTGGCTCCCATTTTGTTACACATTTTGTTGGCACTTTAAGTTCAATGGGCAGCTTCGTAACAAATCTTCATGCAAGTATTTGTTCATAAAGCAGCCCTGCATTAAGTTTTACTAAAGTAATAATTAAAAAAAAGAACTTTACTTCTTCAAATTATTTATGTCAGTAAACAATAAACTGCATCCACTGCTGCTGAAGCATCCTTTGGGAACAAGAAATAATTGTTGTCCTTTACACACAAAAACACTCCTCAAATCAATTGAAGAAATCATTGAGTTACTCTCAAAAAGACCATCAGTGCCACATTTGATCAGGTAAAAGCTAATAAAACCACCCTCCCATGGCCTGACTGCTTTATCACAGTCAGTAAATTATTGTTTTAAGAGGTAAAAGGTTGCAAAATTGTAGTATACCTAAACTTTAGAATTTAGAGTTATGTTTATTTTAAATATTTAGCAATCAGTCCCTACAAGATTTCACAGTATTGCAATCACAACAATTCCTGTGACTTATTCCTGCATCTTTTTCTCTCACAGAAACTTTGTCCAATCACCATACCTTTGTCCAAAAGCTCTCATTTTGAACAAGTTCCACCATCACACTGACTTGATGGCAGCTTAAGTCTAAATCTCAAATTTTAACATTGCCACCTCTCTGGTACGCAATGCCAACATGGGGAACAAAAATCACTTCTACAATAAAATTCCCAGTTTCAAGTCAAGCTCAACAGTTTGTTAATTTACTTCATAAAGCAAAGTGTTTTGTTCTCCTTCCACGTTAGTGTTAAAGAACGAAAGAAACTCAATGATAAACTATTGTGTTTTTTTTCATAAATAAAACATGAACATGAAGACAAAGTAGCCTTTTTTAATAATATTAAATAGTTTATAACTTTTGCCAGAGGTTTGCATGACTTCCTGTCAAAATAAAAGACATTCTACACCATAGGATCATGCAGCAAATGCAATAGAAAGTGTAAAGGTGGAAAGTCATGTTTATTATTAAAATAAGAGAACTGTTTATTTTCCTGTTTTTAGTGAATTTCAGACATATATTCATTAATATATAATATATATATATATATATATATATATATATATATATATATATATATATATATATATATATATAATATATATATATATATATATATATATATATGATTTAAGACCTAGATAAAATAAACTAAAAATAGTTGTGACTTATTCATTTTTTTTTTTTTTTTTAAAAGTACATTCTTATTGTACATTTTCTGCTCCTACACCGCGCACACGAATGACGCAATCGGGCACGACGAAAGTTGGGCTCCGCCCACGTTTCATCATCTAGTCCTTCGTTGGTCAATGATGTGACTGTCTCGGTGCTGATTGGCTGGATTGACAGTCTCAACCCGTAACAGAACCAGCTCGAGGACAGGAGAGCCACGTTGGCGGCAGCGGAGTTCTGATTCGGTTCGCTTCTGTTCGAAGGACGAACATCTGCAGCTCCACGTTAGCTTCGGCTGGATCATCAGAGGTAAACGCGCGTGCGCATCTCCCGCGAGGCTGAGACCTCTTCAAAGGATGTTAGTAGGATGAGCGTGAGAGCATCTAACTCTCGAGCGTCTATTTTTAAATGTGCAGTAAAACCTGAAGCTTTCCAACTCCTCCAGAGTTTCACCGGAACCGAAGTTCTAATCCGATCCACTCTAGAGAGGAAAAGTTAATCCGATTGAGATCTTAGTTTGGATAACGGTCTGTCCCCCTCTTCAGGTGTCAGGGGCCACGTCACCTGGAAGGATGAGCGTGGGGTTCATCGGAGCGGGACAGCTGGCGCATGCGCTGGTGAAGGGCTTCACTGCAGCAGGTCAGAGCAGAACCATCTTCATCATCTGACTTTGGAGCGACTCCTGAGTTGGTTCTGATCCTTAAAGCATCATCTGTGGATTTAAATGTTATCAAAATGTGGAACATCTTTACTGATGACAACAGAACCTTTGATCAGTTCCCTCTTCTGCCTCCAGAGAACATTCCTCTCTAAAGTTTGTTGTTGCTGCTGGAGCTTCTTACTGACCATCTCCGTTTCTGATTCGTCCGTCTCTCTCTGCTCCTCCCCCTCAGGTGTGATTGCTGCTCAGAGGATCACAGCCAGCGCTCCGGACACGGACCTGCCCACCGTTAGCAGCCTCAGGGTGACTTTTCTCTCCATTTGGAATATGTTCTGCGTCTGACATTTTGGACTCCGCCTCCTTCCCGTGTCCCTGCTTGCTCCTCATTTGCTGTGTTTCTGTAGAAAATGGGGGTGAGTCTGACCACCAGCAACAAAGAGACGGTCAGCAAGAGCGACGTGCTGTTCCTGGCTGTCAAACCTCACATCATCCCCTTTGTTCTGGACGAGATCGGCCCGGACATCGAGGACCGCCACCTCATAGTCTCGTGTGCTGCTGGAGTCACCATCAGCTCCATAGAGAAGGTAGGAGCTCCACCCGTCTGACTCCGCCCCCTGAATCTCGGAGCTGCTTCAGGTTTCTCCGTTCTCTGTTCGTCTGCAGAAGCTGCTTCAGCACCGCCCGGCTCCTCGAGTCATGAGGTGCATGACCAACACCCCTGTGGTGGTGAGAGAGGGCGCCACTGTGTACGCCACAGGAACGCATGCAGAGGTGAAAAGAGCCGGGAGGGCGGCGCTCTGTGATCGCACGTCGTCAGTCAGGTGCTGACTAACCTGTTCCCTCAGGTGGAGGACGGGCGGCTGCTGGAGCAGCTGATGGCCAGCGTTGGTTTCTGCACGGAGGTGGAGGAGGACCTGATCGACGCCGTCACCGGTCTGAGCGGCAGCGGCCCCGCCTACGTAAGTCAGCTCAGCCTGGAGGACCTTTGGGGGGGAAGAAAGAAGATACTTTACGCCCCTCACGTGTATTGAGTATGTATGACGGCGTAACGTGGTCTCTGTGCTCGGCAGGCGTTCACGGCGCTTGACGCTCTGGCGGACGGGGGCGTGAAGATGGGTCTGCCCAGGAGGCTCGCCGTCAGACTCGGAGCTCAGGCCTTACTGGTCAGTGGTGTTTAAGAGTGCAAATGCTTGTGCGTTTTGTGTTGCACTGTGAGTGGTCGTTCACGTCATGCTAATAGGATCGGCTCCGCCTCCTCAGTTTGAGTGAAAACCTTCCATCAACAAGAGCATTGAAGATGAAACGTGGTTGGGTCTTTCAGCACGACAGCCATCCCAAACAAACTACCTGGATAAAGAAGGAGGGGCTTCATAAGAAGCATTTCAAGGTCCTGGAGTATCCTAGCCAGTCTCCAGATCTCAACCCCATAGAAAATCTTTGGAGGGAGTTAAAAGTCTGTATTGCTCAGCGACAGCCCCAAAACATCACAGCTGTAGAGGAGATCTGCATGGAGGAATGGACCCAGCAGCAGTTTGTGAAGACTAACAGAAAACGTTTGACTTCTGTTATTACCACAAAAAGTATATAACAAAGTACTGAGTGAACTTTACTGACAAAATACTTATTTTCCACCATAATTTACAAATAAATTCTTTAAAAATTAGTTATTAGGGATTTTCTGGAGTCTGTTTCTCAAAGTTGAGGTATAACTATGATGACAAAGACAGACATTAGTGGCTGACTAAATACTTTTCTGCTGCACTGTAAATGATCAAAAGCTTACGTGGAAAAAATAATTGCTTCCCTAAAGTGAACTCTTGTTTGTTCCCTTCAGCTGCTTCCTTCATTCCTTATCAATTTGCAAGAAAATGATTTTGATTTGAATTAAGTGACAATTGGTTTTCGATTTTCTTCCCAATCTGCCTTCAGGGGGCAGCGAAGATGCTACTGGAGTCAGAGCAGCACCCGGGCCAGTTAAAGGACAACGTTTGCTCACCAGGGGGCGCCACCATCCACGCCCTGCACTTCCTGGAGAGCGGCGGCTTTCGCAGCCTCCTGATCAACGCAGTGGAGGCGTCGTGCATCCGGACGCGGTGAGACGAGCAGAAAGTGTCATGGTCGTCACGTGACTCGAATAAGAAGAAGAGGTTCTGCCTTCAGATTAAAGCCAAGGGACAGCCAATGTCGTGCAGATTCCTCACCAGAAGTTTCTTCATGAAATTGAATTGGCCTTCACTAAACTGGCTCAAATACAGACAGTGAGGGCTCGCAAAGCTAGCTGATCATCGCTAGCTTAGTGTGGAAAGTGTTTATGTTACCCTGGGGGCGGAGCAGGCTCTTTCTGGAGCATTTCTCACCTTGTGACATCATCATGTGAGGACCTCTCGTGGGTATGGGAGGGGCTGGTACTGAGAGCGCAGGTTTTTAGAGGATTGCTGAGAAATGCATGAACAGATCAAAATACCAGATTGGGGCTCTTTAAAGTGAGGAAGGAACAGTGTAATACACTTAAAAGCTCAAAAAGTTGAGTATTTATTTTTTAATGGTATGACCACTTTAAGATGCTCCACCCATTTCATTGTCAGACTATGATTCATTTATTAAGCACCAGAAGAACGGAGCTGAAACGTCTACCTGATCTTACAGACAAACAACTTCTATCCTGTCACACCACATTTTAAACAGTTTTCTCATATGTATATATTTTTTTCTTTGCATCATGTTGAGCAGCTTTTGCAGTATTGGCGCCTTTGTACCGTTCACCCGTCAGTGCGCTGATGCCGTCTCTCCATGCAGGGAGCTGCAGTCGCTAGCCGACCAGGAGCGCATCTCTCCAGCAGCCATCAAGAAGACCACGCTGGACAAGGTTCTGCAGCAGCCGGGAGTGTCCGTGAGCGGCGTCGCCAACGGCAACGGCAGATCGGGACTCAGCCTCTTCAACTCTGGGATCAAGAAGAAGAACTGAGAACAACAGGAGACGTGCGAACTCAACACAGTGGGACGTCCACACAGTCAGAGCTCCAGGAAACCAGGAATTGACCTGGGACTGAGGTCTAAGACTCCGCCTACTGGTGACATCACCAACGCACCTGTGTCCTGCTCAGACGTGGTGTGACAGAGTCAATGTCTGAACGAATTCTGAGAGGTTTCCCATCAGCCCCAGTGTTAAATTGTAAAGTGTGCCAGTGCAACAGAGGGCTGCTGGGAAACGCCATTGTTTGTGTCTGTGGTGGGAAGTTTCAACACTAAAATCTGAATTTAGTTTTTTTTTTTGTTTAAACCAAGAATGAACGTTTTAAGAATCTGAGCCTTATTATTATTATTTTTGTGATCTCCCTTTATGAATGGGATGAGTAAGCCCCCCTCTCTATGCCTGTCTGACTGTGAGGACCTGCAGGACAACACCTGTTGATTAAAACCGTTTTCACGGAAGAAGAAAGTCCATGTTTTCTGCTTCTTTCTTCAGAAATTCAGTAGGAAATGCGGTTACTGATCCACAGATGGCGCTCTCTGACCAGTTTGCCTCAAAGGATCAAATGAGCGTCCTGAATTCTTTCCCGGTCAGGTCCCTCCTCGGCTAAAGTTAGACGCTCTGAGCTGAAAATACTCTGAGCTGCATTGTAATCGGCTGTGCTCACCAGAAACATGTCCATTTTTAGAAGGGCCTTGTGACCCCCCCCCCCCCCCCCACACACACACACACCTCCCTATGGAGGATCAGAGGTTGGGGGGGGGGCTGCAACAACTGATACGGGATTTATTTGTTGCTGCATGCAGTAAAAGAAAATCCCAATCACTTAAAGATCCACTCTGATCTAATTTCAAGGTGCTTTTTATGCTGTTTTTAACCAAAATCAAAAAACCTGTTGGATTTTGTGGCATTTTTTCTGCTCTTGGTTGACTATTTGAATTTAAATAAGGACGTTTAAAAATAGAAATACACAAAAATGCAATTTTGAACTTAATTTTTACAATATACGTCCTCCATCAAAAAATTGCCACAAGAATATGTTAAAAAGACAAAAAACACCCTCTATCCGAAGACATTTTTAAGACCCCCCAACACACACACACTTAAAGCGATGTGTCAGCCTCTAAAGTTTCTGTTTGTTCTTTTCATGTAGAATACCACATTACATTAACATTATCAGTAAACAGCATAAGTCCACACGTCTTCATGACTGGAAATGAGCAGCGAGAAGAATGAAATTCCTATTTCTACCCCTTTATCAAAGTTTCTAGATAGAAAAAGAGATGATCCTATGGCTTTTACCTTCTGCCATCTCAACATATTACTTGAATTTATTCCTCACAATATTTTCACAAATAGAAGTTCATTAGAACAGCTTTTCGGAACTTACTATTGAGAATTCCAAACGTTACATGTTTACTTTGAAATTGGGCAAGCACCTTAAAACTACAAATCAGATTTCCTCCTGTGAGTTTCATCTTCAGATGTAAAAGCTCTAAATTACATTAAAATGTAATATTCCACTAAATCTTCCATCTTAAAGAATCCTTACTTGTTTAAGATGTAAGTATAGTTGTTAAATAACGCGATTTTGTTAAGTTAACACCTTCTTGTTTTGACCAAAATGAACTTTATAAGAAGATGACAGGAGGCAATTCCAGGTTACACCTCTCTGCTTCTGTCACACTGTTGCAGTTACATTTAGACCTCAGGTAGCAGAAACTGTCTTCAAGAAAAAAAGAGTTGCTGTCCTTCCTTTCTGTGCCATTTATTTTCTTGCCCTTTCTTAAAGAATGGCAAAATAAAAAAATTAAAACAATAAAAATATCTATTAAAGCAAAAAAAGATGTACTAAACACAACTATAACACGGTCGACTTAGAGAGGAAAACTGTTGTTACTCATCAGTCGAGGAAGATCATGAGCGTTTCCAACTATCCAAAGTCAACTGCTCTACAGGGACAGAGATTGTTCTCAAGTGGAAACCATTGAAGTTCAGTTTTTAAGGGTAGATGTCCCTTTAAATTCACCCAAACATCAGATGGTGCAGTTCTACAAGACACATTAGAAAAAACCTCATCTTACTTAACAGGTTAAAGACCCATCCCAGAGAGAATGGTGTCTTTAACGTGTTCTTGTGGCATTTTTCTGATGATGGAGGACATAGATGTAGAAAATTGAGATTAAAATTACATTTCTGAGTTTTTCTTCATTCAAATGATGGTGAATCAGGAAAAGAAGAAAACATGCAGTTTGATGAAGCTGGTATTTTTAATGTAGAAAATACACTGAGTGGGCTGTAAGCTCCCTGTTCCACTCCATTTTGACGAGTCCACTTGTAGACGACTGGATCCATTAACGTCTTTGTTTTTCCTCGTCTGAGCTGGAAAACTCTACGGCTGGATAGGTCAAATATGCTCGCACTTTTTGTTGCACCCGTAATGTTAGGTTTGGGTTGTGGGGGGGTGTAAGCTAGCAGGAGAGCATGTACACAGATGGATTGATGGGAAGTAGGGGCAGGCTTACTCTACCTCAACAGTCCCGCCCACAACTGCAGAAACTATGAATTAGAAATCAACACTGATTTTTTTTGGGCTAAAATCTGCATTATCATAATTACAATACCACTGGGCTCCTGTCTTAAACTGTGTCCTTCAACACCAGTGTAGTTCAGCTCAGTTAAACTGAGTGAAGGAAGATCTTAAAAAATCCATTTGGTGGATCAAACCACTTAAAGACAAAATCATTTTGACTGAAAATCCAGTTTTAGAAATGATCTAAAGTTCAACTGAATTTTGCAGAGGGACCCAAATCAGGAACGCTAAAGAAAGAAGAAGGAAATCTATCAACAATGAAGTCAGAACCCTCTCCAGAAAGACCTGATTAACAAATGCTAGCAAACAAAACACCTAAACGGATAAAGTTGAAGAGGGGGGAATCCTTCTAGCATCTCTGATGGTTTGGGGGAGTATAAGCGTCATAAAACTTTGTGTTTTGAAGGGACCATAAACGCTAAAGGTCTTGAAGGTCTTAGAGGAAGATAAGCTCCTGTCTGTTTCAGGGAGAGCCTTGTGTGTCCCTATAGGACAAGGCAGAACCACAGACAGCAGAATAGAATAGAATAGAATAGAATAGAATAGAATAGAATAGAATAGAATCCTTCAATGGGGAAATTGACATGCTGCCATCTCTCTTGTCAGGCCTTGAGGTCCGGTGTCATACTGTTTTCCCAACCAACCTGTCATTAAAGCTCCTCATTGGCCAAACACACCTGATCCAGGTAATCATCAGCAGATAAGGCAGGATTTCTGGAAAACCAACAGGAGGCTGGCCCTTGAAGACTGACTTCAGACACCCCCTGCTCTAAAGTCTAATATCTGACGGGAGGAAAGATCTGCTGGCGTTAATCTGGAGGATGCGTTGTACTCGCAACATCAGAAAAAAATCCTCCTGTTCTCCTCATCATCTTCATCCGTCGCACATCAATCAGTGGCAGTGTCAAACAAAAACCTCTGCAGGAGGCAGTGGTCAGAGTTGTAGATGAAGAAGTGAGATGTGTTCAGGCTGTAAAGAAGGGATAAAAGGACAGTGCCCTGTGGAGCTCCTGTGCTGCAGACATCCCCATCAGACGCAGAGTTGTGGAGCCCGTCTGTGGTAACTGGCTGCTTACTGTGGCACGGAAAAATGCTCAGGACTCCCGGGGGGTGGTGGGGCCCTCATTTTGGGCTGGGGTGACTCTCGAATGGGTGGGGTCTTACCCTGGACATGGTGGAGGGATAGACCCTGCCTAGAGCATGGGTGTACTCTCCATGCTCTAGTTCCTCCCTGCTTTATGTAGCTCAGGGCTCATGTGGTGGTCCTTCTGAGTGGTATTGGTTTATCAAGGGGGGGTCCTGAGTACCCCTCTTCTGGGGACTTGGTGGTGGGATGATTAGATGGTCTGGCTCTTTTATTTTACCCTCTACAATCCATAATATCATTGTCCAAGATAGATCATACTCTCACCTGAGCACAGGTGTCCACTCAACTTTCCACAAACAAGATATTTGTGCTCTGGACATGTGTTTGTTTGTTTGTTTGTGTGTTTTCTGCGTCTGTATCGTGTACAGGTTGTACAACGCCAATCTCACTAGAGTTATTCAGAACCTATATGATAAAGCCACAAGTGCAGTCTTCTTCAACAACAACGTAGGGGAATGGTTTAGAACCACTGTAGGAGTGAGGCAAGGATGTCTACTCTCACCGACCTTGTTCAACATCTTCCTGGAAAGAATCATGACTGATGCTCTAGAAGACCACGAAGGATCAGTCACAATTGGAGGCAGAACAATTACCAACCTTCGTTTTGCAGACGACATCGATGGCCTAGCAGGAGAAGAAGACGAGCTTGCTAGTTTGGTCAACCGCCTTGATACTACTTCAAGTGCATACGGCATGCAAATCAATGCTGAGAAGACCAAGTTGATGACCAACAATCCTGACGGCATCAGTGGATAGTAGTAGATGGCCAAAAGCTAGAAACAGTTGACAACTTCGTTTATCTTGGGTCCACTCTAACAGATGAAGGTTCCAAACGTGAAGTCCTCTCAAGGATTGCGAAAGCAACATCAGTGCTAATGAAACTTAAGTTCATCTGGAACGACAGAAACATCACACTCGGCCCCAAGATCAGACTGATGCGCTCACTCGTAACATCGATTCTCTTGTATGCTTGTGAATCATGGACCCTTACAGCTGAGCTAGAAAAGAGACTTCAAGCCGCAGAGATGAGATGCTTGCGAAGGCTCTTAGGCATCTCATACAAGGATCACGTCACGAATGAAGAAGTCTGGAATAGGATCAAACAAGCTGTTGGGCCTTACGAAGACCTCCTGACCACTATCTGGAAACGGAAACTGAAATGGTATGGCCATGTCACAAGATCAAGTGGACTAGCAAAGACAATCCTGCAGGGAACAGTTCCAGGCAAGAGAAGAAGAGGCAGACAGAAGAAGAGATGGGAAGACAACATCACAGAATGGACGGGCTTGAGGCTGAGTGATGCGATGCGGAAGACTGAGAACAGAGATGAGTGGAGGACTCTGGTTGCCAAAGTTTCTGTAGTGCCCCAACGGTCCACAAGACTAAGGGACAAGTGAAGTGAAGTGATCGTGTACACCTCAATGTGTGTGATGGTTTTTGAAGCCAACAGATATGTTTGTAGTCATTAAGTGAGTGGATATGTGTCTCTGTCCAGGATTTTTTTGGTAAAAATCTCCCTATTACAGTTATAATGATGAACTTTGACTTGATCCCTCTTTTGGTTTGAAATCTTGCCCGAGGTTATTTGTTTCTTTAGTCATTTCAACCCGTTTTTCCTTTCATGTACCCATACACCCCGTCTATCCCTCTCTCTTCTCTCTCCATCTGGTCCAAAAAGAATTTGACACAAATATAATAACATTTTCTCAAATACACAAGAGATTTCTACAAGTATAGACTTTGTGTGTTTGAAGCTACATAACCCTTACTGTCAAGTAACTTCCGTCCAACACGAGACCTTCAGCTCTTATCTGTTTACTCAGATACTCAATAAGTTTTTTGAAAGACTCAAGTTGTTTCTATAAACCGTCTGAGCTGTTGATCATAAAAACATTTGATCAGAAAAGTTTCAAGTTAGTTGTATTTATTTCTTTGCCTCAGTTCTTTCATGCCAGCGTGGAAAATCTTGAGTTTGCTTAATGACACTTTAAAAAAAAAAATGTTTTCCGTCACAAAGAGCCATAGGATTAAAAGCGGGGTGCAGAAACTTTCGCCTCAGAGAGCACGGCGCGCTGCAGAGGACAAAGCTGCATTAGCGGGGCAGAGTGAGTTTCAGATATTGGAGCGCTGCTGCACTTTAGATTAAGAAAGGCCACTTTGTGGCGTTTGGAGAAAGGCCTGTGGAAGCAGCACACAGGTGCAGAACGGTGAGCAACCATGTAGGCAGAGGAGCCATGGTTTGTGAACAGCCATGTCCTCATTATAATTGAACAATTTATAGCTGTTCTGGGATTAGTTTATTTTCCTTCCACTAATACACACACCAGTGTCTCTTGATTAAGCTGCGCCCCGCATGCTCTCAGTGCAATCCGGCTGTTTATTTGTGCGTGCGGCGCTCTTTCCTGCGCCGCTAAAGTGTCTCGGTAATCCCTCTCTTATTGCCTGTGCCTGTGTCCGTTAAGATTAGCCGCTGCTGAAGAGACTTCCATTTTCCCGTCTTTATTAGACTTTCCTCACTTTTGTTGCTCGGGCAGCTCTGAGTGCCTTTTCTTCTTCCAAAGGTGAGACGGATGTGTTTGCTGTCAGTCATGCTAACACCAGCTGAGGCCAAAGATGGCACTTCACTGCACACATGGAGGTGTAGGTGTGTGTGTGTGTGCCGCAGCCCAGCATGAGACTTCCATCCACAGGTAGGCCAGATGCTGCCTGTCATCTCCGTTCAGTCAGTGTAGTCGCTGACCTTTGCAGGAACATGCATGTTTGCATTTCATCCGCAGGCCTGAAGGAGAAACCTGGAGGAGGGACGGGCGCCCTCTTCATCCTGCTAACATGAACATGAACACGTTTGTCATACAGTTCCTCTTTGCTGCCATGCCTGAACTGCAGTGTGATCCGTGCACGCTCTCTGACACATGCACGGCCGCGATCTGGGAGCAGATACAGTATCAGCTCGGAGCAGCTGTCTGCTCAAACAGTTGCGGAAAGAGGAACCTCAGGAGTTATCACACCGTCCGAGAGTCTGCATCATCAGCTTCCTCCTTGTACCAGTTCACATTGTTTTGAGAGAATTCCTGAAGATGATCATCTTTAAGAAACGGACACCTTCAAATCAATCTCCAACATTTTGAGTGTTCTTTACAAAAGATGAGAAACACACTTCTGGCTTCCTATTTTCCCTTTTTAGTCTCGACCAGATGTGTGGAGTTCACATTTTAAGTTATATTATTCCTGCTTAACTGGAGAAAGCTTGGGTCTTAAGAGGTTAAATTTTAAAACAAATGTAATAAGAAAACATTTTGTTTTTGCATTTCCGAGTATTTCTCCTTTTAAATTGCTGTCAATAAAACTGTCATGGACAGACTCTGTTTGAATTAATGATCCCTCTTTATGTTACAACATCTGGTCCGGCTAGCGTGTCTAGTTCAGGTTCTGGAGAAGAGAAGATGGTATCTCCACATTGACTGCAGTCAAATGAGCCGCCGTTCACATTTCTGTGGTCCAATCATCCGTCACTTGATTTTTTGTGTGAGTTTCATCCAATACTTACGGTAGCAGGGCTGAGAACACTGGAAAATCTCCACTAGACTCCACGGAGCTTCTTGATGTGACCACGGAAATGTGAACGGCGGCTCATTTGACCGCAGTTGGAAAGGATTGTAAATCAATGAAAGAGCATTTGGATGTTAGCTTTCATTATTTTCTGCTCTGAGAAACCAATGGATTGAATGGATTGATCACAGCAACGTCAATAAACATTGGAGAATAAGCTAAAAGAGTCTTTGGGGAACTGGAAGGAGAAAGAATCAGGATTTTTGAGGTAGTTCGGTCCATGAAGATCTTCACTTCCTCGTCTGAGCTGACATCTGGATCAGAACCATCCGACTGGACATTACCGATATTGCCTGATGTTTCTATGTTGCAGCGGTGAAGATTTACGCTAGCGAAACACATAGGTATAATAATCAGACGGTGGGGATCAGGTCAGCTCAGCTTCAAAGGCCACACTCCCTCAGAGGACATTTTGGAAACAGAGGATTCAGATCAACATGAAAAATAAGGCACTCAGGTGGTCGGATTTTGGTTAAAAACATCATAATCCTAATTAAAACACTACTGGGAATGTTTTTCTACAATAAAAAAATGCCATAGGAGGACTTAGAGAAAACTTTAAAGCCGAGATGTTTGACAAAACATTCATGTTGGCGTTCTACTCTGAATTGGTGGAAGTTTTAAAATGTCATAAGAGCTGAATAAATATAATAAATGAAAAAATCTGATTTTACCATTTAAAGTTTAAATGTGTTTAGTCAATCCAAAATGATACCAAAGTGCTGAAAAAGTCAACGGAGCAAAGAAGATACAAATGCTAGCTGTTTTGATTAATGCTAATTTAGCTGAATAAAGGTTTTTTGAACAAATGATGATTAAAAATAATAAACCTAAAAACTATTCTGACACCTTTTAGAATACAAAGAAAGAAGCTTAAAGGAAAGGCTTAAATTAAGGAAACTAACACTGTACCTTTAGAAGCCATCAAATTCAATCACACCAGGGACCAAAATCCAAAATACGCCTCATGTCACTGAACAGGATAAACATTTACTGAACACTGTAAAACTAACATTTTAAAACTTTAAGAACGTAATTTCTTAAGATAAGTAACTGTGATACAAAAATAAATTAAAAATATTTAATCATAAAAAAAGAAACTGGTAGAAATATAACTAATTTGTTAATTGTTAAACTTTAAATAGAACAATAAAGACAGGTGAGAAATAACTGGTAAAAAAAAAAACAAAAAAACCAGCATGTAAATAGAGTGAACAATGCCTTCTGCTCTTTCTCTGCTGCTGCTGAGATCCCACAGGACTGGTGAGGCAGCGACTCAGCTGGGTCCGTTCTGCTGACACAGAAAAGTTTCTACAAAAAATATCGATATCTGCAGGTCAGTATTGATCCGATACAGATACCGACTTGAGATCGATACTATCTGTATTTTGAATTGATATACCCAGCACTGGTGATTCAAAGAAGCTAAAGATCTGGCGGTAAGAGGTTGATAAACTTCAAAAACCTTTCAGGAGGGACCAAAACTTGCAGTTGAGGAAATACTAATCAACCAGTCAAGAAATCCTATAATTTTTTTGTAAAGACTCACCCTGTGATGAAAGAGGACACGAATTTTGATGTGGGCAAACTTTACATCTCTAGAAGTTTTTGTAACAATTGTTTGAAAGTTAAATCTAGATCGTTTATGTTGTCGTTTTGAAATGCTAGAGCATGCATGTGTTTCTGTTTGTTTGTTTGTGTGTATTTGTGCATGAAGTGGTGCGTCAGAATACATTTGCAGTAGCTCCTCCAGAGCCACGCTGGTGTCTTACTTGTTCATCAGTAAATAAATGAGGGCTATTTCTGTAGCATGGTCAGGAAATAGGCTGCTAGCATTGGTTAAGTGCTTTCTCGTCTTGTATGCAATGTCATTATTTCCTCTAAAAGGGAAATGGATAGTGATGGTGCACATCAGCCTTAATAGCTTGGTTTAGTTCGCTTGCATTAATGAGGATGAGTGTTTTGTGTGCTAAGTTCAGAGGGAAGGTCAATTTTATTTCACATGTGAACTAATGCCAACTCTAGCCATTAAGGCTAAATTTAAGTAGCTTTATGTTGCCATGACTACAGATCAAGAAGATCCACAGCACCGTAGACCTTCCTGGATGAGATCAGAAAAAGACAAACTGAAGGGATGGATCTCACAAAGAAAAAGCATCAAACCTAAAACAGTGAGAAAAACCTTCTTTTTGTCTAAATGTAACGTGTGACGATTCATAAACAGGAGGACTTGTCAGCAAGCACCTTTGAGAAATGAGGAAACATGACTGCAGATCTACACTAGATCTTCCCAAAATTCACTACACTGGTAAAATCCTGCATGAAGTGAATAGAAAAAACAGTGGAGAAACAGGAGTCAGCAGAAAGAGATGAGAAGGTGTGACGGTGAGACGTTGGTCAGCATTTATGTATGAAAGAAATTGAAACTGTTTAAAGGACAGAAACAACACACGTGTGAAAGAAAAACATGCAGATAACGCAAAAAATGAGTCAGCAAAGCTGTGTTTAGTCGTTTTTGTCATTTTCTCAGTGCTTTATACTGTTTTTCTTTAGAATCATAGCAGCAGTTAAAAGACCCACTCCAATGAAAACGGGGTTTGAAACATGTTCTCGTGGCATTATTCTGATAATGGAGGACATAAGCTCCAGTCTGTTCTGATGCATCCACTTGCAGACAAATAGATAACGTCTTCATTTTCCTTGTCTGTAAGATAGCAGGGGGAGAATGTAAAGAAAGAGATGATGGTAAATGGTGAAGGACAAGCCCCGCCCAAAACTCAGAAGTGAATGTCTGAGTTTGATGTCCTCCTTTAGATGATGGCAATTATCACCCAACTTCTTTCCTTTAGATCTGACTTCTTTGTTTAAATACATGATTATTTTCATTAGTTATTTCCCATCTGAAAGTTTCTAAAAAAGGAGAAAAAAAGGAAATTAATCACAGAAGCAAAAGTGAAGTGAGAACAATGAGCAGATTTAAAGCTCACCTTTAAAACTTTTTCATTAAATGATATATAAAATTTTACAGTTTTGTTTTTTCCTTATTTCTTTTCTAATCCAAACGACCCTTGCACCACCACAGTGAGACTCCAGCAGGGCCAAAGGTCAATACTTCTACAGGAAGAAGAGGTAAAAAGTCAGGTCACAATTTAATAAAAACAAACTTGGCGGCTTGGCACGAGGTATGGAAAACTCTGAAAAAGTGACAAAGTCTAGAAGCAAAGCAACAAGAAACAGGGGAAACATGGTGGTGGAAGAGTCATGGTGAGGGATTGTTTCAGGGAAATGAAATCTTATTTGATTTTATGACAAAAAAATAAAATATTGTTAAGATTAAGATTATGAAGATGACAAATTTAACATACTTTCAAATAATCAATGAAGGCAAAGACGTGTTTAATTATCAGCCAAACTCTGTGCATCTGCAAAAATCCAAACTGGGGAATACGATAACAAAAATCTCAAAGTTTGAGCACTTCAATGCTAGATTTTCTGGTAGAGACTAAAAGATACTCAAGTTAAAGTACAACTCCTTCAAAAAAAACACTCAAGTCCCTGTCCAAGAAATTGCCTCACTATTCGGGTAAAAAGTAGCTGGTGACAAAAAATACTAACTAAATTTTTTATCTTTTGTGGATTATACTCTAAAATCTCACAGCAAATGAACATTTTTGACTGACTGAACACATTGTGCATTCGGAGATGCTCTTCTACAGATCTCGGTTGTAACCAAGTTCCTGTCATCTTTCTATCAGCTTGAACCAGTCTGTCCATTCTCCTCTGACATCAACAGAACTGTCGCTCACTGGATATTTCCTCTTTTTCTGACCATTCTCTGATAGCTGTGGGAGAAAATCCCAGATCAGCAGCTTCTGAAATACTCGGAGCAGCCTGTCTGGCACCAACAACCATCAAAGTCTCTTCAGACGCACCTTTCCTCTCCATTCTGATGGTCGGTTTGAACTGTCTTGATCAGGTCTACACACATATATATGTATTGAGTTGCTGCCATGTGATTGGCTGGTTAGAAATGTGTGCCTATAGTGGTCAGTCAGACAGTATGTTTTCAGATTGATTCTGTTTTTAGTAGTTTTCTTTAGGTCTAAAACCCATCCTCGTCCAAAGCGGCTGTGAGGACCGCCGGGTGGGTTTTGAGTTTTCCACGTCCCACTGCGGGATCAGCGATGCTCCAAGTTTAGCCCCGCGCGCAGCTGTCTGTCACACTTTCCACGCCGCCTGTTGTCCCGCGCAGCGTGCTGGTAGTGCTGCGTGTCTCTTTAAATCCGGGTTGCGTAGCTCCTTCATGAATGAAACCATGTGATCCAAACATCATTTGACGTCTGGCGCCTCCGACCACAGACTAAAACAAGCGCGGAAGGAGTGGATAAATGTAGAGCCGTGAGGAGGCGCGAGCGCAGAAACGTTTCCTCAGCGGTCTCCGTCCTCAGACCGTCGGTGAACGCGCAGCGCCGGTGTGACTTCAGGTGAGTCCGGGGACGCTCAGAAACTGCTGAATGTGGAGCTGCTGTTTGCTGACTGAGCACGCCCGCCGCAGCCGCTTCCGCCACCGGGAGCTGCCGCGCCGCCGCGTGCGGCCGCCGCTCCGTTCCCGCTGCTGCTTAAAGGGCAGCGAGTCCGGAGTGCTGAATCATCACCGCCGGGTCTCGGTGCGCGCTCTGCCCGGAGCCGGGACCGCCGCCGCGCACGACAGAGCTGCCGGCGCGTCCGTGAGCGCAGACACAAAGGGGCCGCGGCTGTCACAGGAACAAGAGCATGTGTCGGAATTAGAGCGCGCGGCTCTGCCGGGGATCCCCCGGTTCTGTTGGACCGAACGGGACCAGCCGGTGGCTCCTCGCGGAGATCAGCCGTACAGCGTCTGCAGGAGCAGCGGCAGCTCCGCGGCTGTCCTCGTTTGCTGCCGCTGCAGACTCTGGCGCGCGCGTTCAGGTGAAGGCGGCCCCCTGCTCGCGCGGTTTGCCGGTTCCGCCGCGCTCGGAGCGGCTCCGGGTCCGTCCGATGCTCTTCTAGTGAAAGCTGTGAGTGAATGAGGCGAGCGCGCGGCGCTGCGGGCTGTCACCCGGAGCCGCGGGAGCTGTCAGCGTCCCAGCGGCGGAGGGGGGGGTCTCCCGCTGCTGGAGCGGCTGCTCCGTCTCTCGCTTTGTGTGCGCCGCCACGTCGGGCCTTCGGCTTGGGGGTGCTGACCGCCGCGCGGAGGGCTGGAGCGCCGCGTGCTCCCGGTTGTGAACCAGCTGGGCTCGCGGCGGAGATGCTGATTCATCATAATGTTTAACTAAGCGCTCGCGGAGCGATGGAGACTCGTTGGGGGTGCTGGGGTCGGGGAGCCATGGCAACATGGCAGGGGGCGGACAAAGGTCCCCGGAGCTCGGATCGGGCCGGTCTGCAGGCCCGGCGCAGCGAGGAGCGCGGCTGCGCCTTTGTGCCGGAGCTGTCATTTGTGGCTGTTTTTGTGCGTGTGCGCGCAGCCGCGCTCGTCACTGTAAATTATTCAGTTGTTGACTTCAGATGCCCCCACTGATGTAAAGTTGTATAAAATCAACAGTGGATTGTTTGTTCGACAGTGAAAGCGGCTGAAGGTCGACTCGGAACCAAACCAGAACCGGGCCCATTTCTGCTGTGGATCGGCTCCTATCTGCTGGGCTCGAGAAAAACAGAAACTTCACCCCCTAATGACTCCATATCAGCAGCTTTGCTTGGAGTCAGCACTCTGCAGAGTGTATCAAAAGTATGTAGTAAGCAAGTTGGCAAGTACTGTAATAGAGGGTCATAATGATGAAACAGTTGTATTGAGACCCCCCCCCCCCCCACCCCCCCCCACACACACCCGCACACTTTTCCCATTTCCTCTTCCAGTTGTGTGTCCCCGCACACAACCTGGGGCTTAGCTTTTTATACTCGGTATCAGTATTTAATCAGTGCTTGAAGTGCATTTCTCTGTCAAGTACTTTCCCTTCCTTCCCTGGTGTTCACGGTAATTGAACGCTGACCAATGCTTATGTGTGCAACTTTGCTGATGGTGGCGGAGCGGCAAGGCGCGAGGAGCAAGAGGGGATGAAGGAAGAGGGAGGAAGAATGAGAGATGGGATTTGCAGAGAGATTGAGAACAAGGACCCGTTTTGTCTTCAAGGCATTCCCCTGAAAATGCTGAGGCGCAGCAAACGCGCTCTCGCCTGACAGATGGCGTTTTCACTTGTTACTTACCACAGCTAGTTTCCCTGTTTTTGTATGAGACAAGGTGCAGAGAGAGCCACCGTGGAAGACAAAGCCAGAGATCCGGTTGGCCTGTGTGTGTGGGTGAACTCCAAGGTTAAACCGGTGAGTTCCTCTTTGGAAAGGGAAGTCATGAGCGCTGACACCAGTTGACCTTTGCAGCATTTTCAAGCATCACACAGGGTTCTGCTCTCAGAACAAAGGACTGAGTGGTGCTGCTTGACCCTGAAGTGTCTGAGTCCATGCCTTGATGAACTTCCTGAACCAAAAAAGCAGTTTCCTTTGAGGTTTCTTCTAGACCAAACCTGGAACGTCCAACTCAGACCAGCCCGTCTGTGCTGGCTGGATGAGCCGCTGTTTATAACCGACATAAACCTGGTGACATCAGTAATACTGCCATTTATTATGATGGAAATTAATCTTTAACTGTCATGTGGGCTTTATGACCCCAGTGTTTTTAAAAACGCGTTTGTGCATCCAGTTTAGGCGCATTCTAAAGTTAACAGCATTTAGTCTTTTTTATGGAATTGTGAAACTAACCATTCTTTAAGGTTTGAATATATTCAATGCTGATGCCAAACCTTTGTTTACATAGAAACCGAAGCAGGGATGCGGTCAGAAAGCCTCTGGCGTTGGTGTGCAGCTTCCTGCCGGGCTCTCGCCCCGCGGCTGCATCAAAGACCGCCGCTGTGCTTGCAGACTCCAGGCGCTGGATTGCAGCAGATTGCACAGGTGCTGATGATATTCCGTCTGCCTCCTCGGTGCGGGTCAGAGGAGGAAGCTCTGCTGTTTGTCTGCTTGGTTATGATCTGTTTGACTCTGGAATCGACTCCGGGAAAGTCTTATGTTTGCAAATTTCAGAAAGTGCAGCGAAGTGAAAAGAGAAATGCAGGAATGAGAGACCGAATCAGAGCCGGGCGGTGGGGGGAGGAAGCAGTGGGGCGGATCAATAGTTGTGTTTTTTCTCCACAGTAATGATGAAATATGGTGTAAGCAGATCTGCTGCGTGATCGGTGCTCCAACGTCTTTTTTTTTTTCCTCCTCATCCACTTCTGTGCAGGTTTGCCAGCACTTGTTTGTTGTGACTGTTGGGTTCACACACAACCAACCGGGAAACAAACTCGTCCCATAAACACTTTCTCAGTGTTTCTTCCTCTGTTTGAAGGAACTCTGTCCATGCCACGCCGCCACCGCTGTGGGGCTGTGAAGGCCTCGCCAACACAAGCATCCACAACTCTGGTTGTCTACTAGTTGCATCATCTTAATGCGCCAACTTGCCGCATTTTTTAACTGCAGTATGACGATCGGCAGCGGGTAGTTGAAATTCCTTAACCACAAAAAATATCCTAACAAAAGTGCAAATATGCTAACAAAATCTTGAGAAACAAAGAAAGGAAGGGTTTTCGTTTCTAAAGGCACTGCTTCAGATCTTCAGGACGAAGCACAAGTAAAGAATTCACTCCTCTCCTACTTTACTCCTCCTCGTCCATACCATCGCAATAAATTTAAATGATCCAACTGGGTTTCTGCTATCCTAGACATGTTTACATTTAAAGTGGAGTCATTTGGACCAAACAAGACGGTGGGGTGAACATTTTTTTTCAAGGATTTTTTATCTACACTGGTGTCCGTGGCAGACATGGAATCCTGTCCACCTTTATGGGAGGGATAACACATCAGTGTAAGGGTGTGGTCATCTGGACCCCATAAGAGAGCACAAGGGTTAAAAAGGCTTCTATTCAAGCCTGAAGAGCTCTGGGTGTAATCCCATCATGCCGACGAAAGAGACAAAGTGTATCAGACACCCTGAACTCATCAGGACAGTTTTCAAGATGCTCAAACATACCTTCCTTTTCTACATCTTGTCTGCTCAAACTGAAAGTAAAGATTATTTTCTTGGATTTTGATGAGTTGCAAAGCAGCGACATTAGGAGTCCACTCACATCATAGTAGTCCAGCTGGTTGGCCTGATGCTCAGACACTGGTCAGCAAAAGACGTCCAGATCATGGTTCAGAGGAGTGTGGTGACATACAGATCTGCTGTGATTGAGTCTTCAAAGGTCTGATGTCAGATAAGGACTAACACATAGACACACACATTAAAATGTTTAATCATAAAATAAATCAAACTGGAAGCTACATCATGCTCTAAAAACCATACTGGGACATAGCAAAACCCTTTTCAGCTCTTTAGAACTTCTTCTTATGATCTGGACTGTTAAGAGGATAACCTGATATTCAACAGCCTAACCCAGGGATGGGCATAGTTTTTGACTCTTGGGCAATGAAGGGTTTTAAAATTTGACAAAGGCCATATCAGGACCAAATTATGTGCCATGTTTTAGTAATTCTACTTTTAAGAGAAAAAAATGATGCAGAATGTGGACGAGAACATGCTTTAACCCATAAGGAGTCCAGGTGACCCAAGCTTTACATTGTCGTGTTATCCCTCCCGTGACCAATGTGGAGGAGGGTGGACAGGATTTCATGTTTGCCACGAACACCAGTGAAAATTTGAAAGAAAAAGTTTAGCGCACTGTCTGGTGGGGTCCAGATGACCCCACTCCCAATGTCAAATTACTTTGGATAAGTGTACATATTTTATAACGGTACATTTTGGGGTTTTATTTCAAAACTGCAGGTTTTGTTCTCATTTTAGACCCAATTGCACAGAGGGGTTAATGTCCTTCAAGAAAAAAATGCAATTGTTGGAATGAATGGAAAAATCACTTGGAAAATACACATGAACATTGGGAAATCAACAAATCTTCCAACAACACATGAATGCAGACCAACTTTCTGCACCTAGACAAAGGTCAGTTTAATTGTAGTGCACCATCTATAAGGACACACCAAAAAATAAAACATTAAAAAGAGTTATCAATATAATGTATTCCAGTTTGGCAGGCCAGATTAGTTAGCTTAATGGGCCGCATGTGGCCGTCGGACTTTACCCATCCCTGGTCTAAACTAACACAACTCAGAGATCCATTTAGGATGAAGATCCTGACATGGTGTTCAGTGACGAGAACTAGAAGCAGGAATTTCTGTTTGGGATGAACTTGATCATCGGTTAATGATTTTAGCCTGATGAGATCTGGACTGGAGGTCTGGTGCTCTTGCTCTATGAAGTTTCTCCTCAATGCTGTTGGCTTGGTTTAACCCTAGTGCTATCTTATGGGGTCCAGATGACCCCAGCCTTACTTTGTAGTGTTTTCCATTCCAAAGGTGGACAGGATTTCATGTCTGCCATGGATACCAGTGAAAATCAGTGAAAAATAAAAGTTCAACAAGGAGAGTCGCTGTCATTCCATCTGAACTGACACAAGAAAACCTTAAAATGGTTGTCAGGAGGGTCCTGGCTGAGAACAGGACCACTTCCCTGCATGAGCTTGTGTGTTTGCTTCAGATCAGAGTCTTTCAGATGCTTTCTCTGCTGTCCCATTCCTCCTCTGGCTCCGTTTCTAGCAGGCGCTGCAGACTGAGGACGCCCCTTCAGGGAGAAATGAACCCAGCGTTTGACTCCCTACTGCCTGCCCTTACAGCTCTGTCACACACATACACACAGCACTCACACTCTTCCTCTCTCCCCAAAAAAAGGTGCTTATGAAAAAAGGAGCAGGGCTCAATTGCCTGACAGTGCATTTTTTTTTGCTTGTGTTGGGAAATTTATCATCACACTCCGACTTACTACCTGGAATGGGAAAACGTGTCGACGCCAGGACTTTTTCGTGCCTCTAATATCACACTTGTCTCACAAGCGCACACACAAAGTGCCTGTCTTTATTTCTCTCAGAGAAGTGTAAAAATGATCACTCTTCCTCCGGAATGACGTGAACATCTCTGGTTCCACTCCTTTACAAGTCTTCACCCGCATGTCTTTGTCTATTCTGTATCATCCTCATCTCCAGCTCACATATTCCCACCTTTTGAGAGCGCCCCCCCCTTTCCTTCTCCACAGAGCTCAAACTGATGTCTTCTTCCTTGCCGTCTCCCCGGTCCTTCATCTGCACTCTGAGCATCCTCTGCACTCACACGTTGCAATTATCTCTGATCTGACTCTTAATTCTCAATAAGCCTCCAAACTGCGCCTGTCGTTAATTATTTACCAACTCCCTCAACACCTCCACCTCGCTGTGGATCGATGAGCTCTGCCTCCTTTGTTTTTAACCGGAGCCAGGTGGACCGTAGCCAGGAGCTGGTTTTTGTAACTCTTTGGGGCTTTAGGTCTCGCCTCCCCACCTTGTGCCATGACTGTGTCTCTCCATCACGTCTCCTCAGAGTCCTCCAGCATTCCAGCGCCGCCTGGCTTGAATGCCATCATCAGTTATTGCTCAGAGAGTTGCTTCAGGGAGACATCGTACCAGTTATTGGTGGGATTATTCAACAAACACTGCTTTACAGTCTATTCTTGATCGTGCTATATTTGTTGTATTGTTTGTGCGTGCACACGCCCACGCACAGCGACCCTCAGGTCGCTTTTGGCGCCCTAATCTACTGTTTGTTTCCTTGTGTCTGTCCAACGTTACCAAGCTTTAAGTGGAAAGTCTCTTTCTAAGAAGTGTCTGTGGCAGCAGTGACCGGAGCTCCTCCTAAACGAGATTAATTAGAGCCCTGTCTGAAGGCTTCTGCGCACGTATAGGCGTGCCCGAGCTTCATAATCCTGTTAGTCTGTTTCCTGAAGTCGTGATCCCTGATCAGCTGCTGCCACACTTTTACTCTTCCTTTTGTCCGCCTTGATCACCAGATCATCCTCAGACAGATGTGGTCCAGGTCTAATCTAGAACTGGTCCTGGTCTGATCAATATCCGATTTCCTCTGATGGCTCTCCTGGTTTGGGAGCTTTAAAAGCTTCAGATTCACTGGCTGTTTTTTTTTCCCTCTAAACACGTGGAAGTTTCAGAATCTCTCACCTTTTGTTTTTCTCTTCCCTTTCATCTGTGAAAAGTTCATTTGTATTCGCACTGAAGTGAACTGTACCGGAGTTCATCTGCAAGAGCAAAAACACTCGTCCTCCAGAAGACTACAGTTCTCTTGTTTGGTCCAAACAAGAGTTCAGGTGTACTTCTTTCCCAGTGGAAGAAGGCCAAATATCTTAGGACAGTCCATGCATCAAGCATTCAGGCTCCTTGACATCAGAGGATTGCTGGAAAGAAGGGCCACTAGAAACATCAGTGAGACTGCTGTAAAATCCTCTATTGGCTCTGGGTCAAGAGAGGGGAGGAGGGAAGTAGTTTGCTGCTTGGACACAAACTGGGGCCTGATCAACCCCAGCTGGGTCCCCCAGGTGAGGGTGTCTGAAGATCAAAGACCTGAAACACCCTATGACCCTAGGTTCATCACTGATGATGTGTCCAAGCTGCATCAATTAGGTGCATTCCAACCATTATACCTACTGAACCAGAAAGATCATCAGAAGAAATCAGACCTGAATCAGAGCAGGACCAAAGCTACCAAAAAAGATGCACCTCAGGGTCAACATGGAGCTTTCTTCTGTGGGTTGGTTTCATTTCCCCAGATCAGCCTCAGAACTTTTCTAATTGGAAGTTTTCATTGTGTTCGTTGCTGAGTTCAGGTTTTTCTCCTGTCGACCCCAACCCTCCCACCTCCCCCAGATCCCCGTGCTCAACAGCTAAGCTCTTACAAATGTGTTGAGGGTGCATTTTCACCCAAATGCTTTCCCACCCCCTCGTCTTCCTCCTTCCCTGCACCCCCATCATCTCCTTTCTTCCTACCAACCCCACCTCCATCCTTCTCCTCCAAGACATCTCTCTTTTCTTCTTTTTCTTCTCCCTTGTCATTTTCACCCCCCCCCCCCCAGCCTTCCCTCCATACTCAGCATTTTTCTCCGCTGTGGGTGTGATGTCTGTGTGTAACGCTAATCAGCTCTGGAGACGTCAGCACTCTTTCAGCCCCCCCCCATTCCTTTATCTCTTCAATCCTTTTCTTTTCTTGCAACTTTATCTTTTCTGGTCTTCGGGCCATATTTTACTCACCTCTGCTCCTCCTCACCTGTACCCCTGCCTCCCCCTCCATGTGTGCGTGTCTTGCTTTCTCTTCACTGTAACTGTAAGCAGCTCTGCTCCTGAGTCGTCAGCGTTCTTCCGGCCGTGCAATAAAAATACAGCCTACCGCAGCAGAAAAGCTGTCTGTTGTAGCACCTCAGACTCTGAAGCCCCCCCAACAGCATAACGGGTTGGACACCCCAGGACCTTTTTTGTGCACATGCCCCCCTGATGAATACCACCTCCTGTGCACAGCACAGGATCCTGGAGTCTTCACCCTGTGTGTGTGTGGGGGGGGCGTCATTCCTCTGAGTCCCTTACAAGCTTTGAGAATTTTTATATCTAACTCATTAATGAAAGGCGCTTCCAATGACTGACAAAATATGGAACTTTTATTTTGAAATTTACATAACAAACAAAAACTAAATGTGAATCATCACAGCATGAAACTGAAAAAGTGGGCTCTAATATAGAAGTTAGACACCCCCCCTTGTGAAACTCATGATGCTGCTCCAGTGTGACTGGAGGCTTTGTGGTGTTTTGATGCGTTGAACTGGGGTGGGATGCGGGGGGGCAGACTGCAGCTCTGAGCTGAGCAGAGGAGGTAAAAGAGCTTGATGAAGGTGATAATGGCATTTGGAGAAGATGCATACTTCAGTCCAGACTCATCTCTGCATGTTTCATACACTCCCTCCCCCCCCCCCCCATATCACAGGGTAGTGTGCATGTGCTTTGTGACAAGCTTTTTGTTTGCATGCTGATTGGGGGGTTGGGCACAGAGGGTAAACAACCAGTGCCTGCCAGGAAACCCCCACCCCCAACATCCATCCCTCCGTCTTTGATCGTCTATTGTGCGAGGATCAACGTACAGTGGTGGTGGGAGGGGGGGTCATGAACATGAAGGATGTATGTGTGTGAGCCCCTATACAGCAGCCAGCTACATGACTGAATGAGCTGTTATTTTGACTTAAGATTTATTTATTAGAAGCATTTATGGGAACCAGAAATATCAAGTCTTAATTTCCTGCTTAATGTCAAGTGTTTTGTTCTAAGAATGAATTGGACCTTCTGGGTTTTGAGTTCTTGGGGTGCATTCCAGTCATGTTCAAAAGATTTGTGTTGTTTTGCACGTGTTGAGTATATGTACTCTTTACCAGCCAGCACGGCTTCCTGATTATGGGTCAGTGTGAGCTCAGATGCTCACACCCCCTCAAAGACTGAGGTGCATTGTCGAGAAGATGCATTCTGAGTCCTCAAGAAGAAAGGAGACCAGCCGTAGAGAGCGGTGCCATGTAAACGGGATAGGAAGAGCAGCTGAAGCTGTATTTGAGAATAGTGCTATTCCAAAATATTACTGAAGTACAAGTAAAGAGTGACATCACATATAGAAAACTGCTTACTTCCAGCTTCAACCAAATGAAGCCAATTCAGTGGTCAATTTTTCAGGATATGGGCACCGCCAAATGGAGCCAGATGACATCAGTAAGCGATGATTCGTCCGAGTTGGTCCGAGTCTTTGTTTTTGTTCCTGTTTTCGCCACTCAGGAGTGAGCTTGTTGAAAGTCCACACCCCTGCCACCGCAAGTGAGCTCGGGAGAATCTGTTAAACATTTTGAACATTTTGGGTGGGGGCCAGCAGACACCACATGCTTATACTGAGGCATTTGATTGTCCGGTTTATAACTTGAAAAACTTGCAATATAGAAAAAATATGTAAAAATTAGGATTAGCAAGAACATGTTTATAAAAAAGTATCAGAGCAAGAATGGTTATTCTGACAAATAGAATGACTGAGTTATAGCTGTTTATTTTATAAGAAGTCTACGGGATTTTGGCTTCTTAGAGCCAGCAGTATTTGCCATTTGGAACTTGAAGAGGGATGGATCGCTCAGTAAAGTTTTCATAGTCTACACATCGAACTGTTGACTTATTATAGAGTAAAAAAGTAAACAGAAAACAAGCACATAAGGCTTGAGTAACAGTTTAAGCATCTAAGAACATTTAGGGTTCATAGAACCAAGCAATCCAAAATAAAAAAATTAACAGGACTAAGAAGTGTTTTTCTTTTTGGGACAGTCCAGAAAATGTTGAACCCTCCCACTCTAAAAAGCGATCTGGATCGGTTTACTACACCCGTGAGAACCGATACAGAGAGTAGGGTTTAAATCAGTTTTTGGCAGATGGAAGGACTCAACAATGGTCTCCCTTTTCTCCTTCATGATCCTTCTTGATCGGCCATTTTTGAAAATTATTGAAGAGGGTGGGGCAAATTCAGGTGAAACTCAGGTTTAGTTTTTAGCGTTCTTTGGGTGGCATCAGAGATGAGAACAACTCTGTTTAAAACCCTTTTGTAGAGCAATCAGTTGACCACAAAGACCATACAGGAAAATAGGAAACACATTTCAGCCTTGAACCCTTGTGCTATCTTATGGGGTTCACATGACCCCACCTTTATATTGATCTGTGATTCCTCCCATGACAAAGGTTTTATGTCTGCCACAGACACCAGTGAAGATAAAAAAAAAAAAAACTTAGAAAAAAAAAAGTTCAGTGCGCTGTCTTCTAGGTTTCCAGATGAACCCACTTTTAATGTAAACATGCCTTGAATAGCACGAAGGATAGGAGACTTTCTTGTTCCACATGTCCACTAGCCCTTCTCCTTTCATTTATTAGTGGATGTAGACCAATGAAAAAGTGGTCATGCTTGAGGTATTTCGACGCTTAGGCCCAAATTTTTAAGAACAGTGTGAGATAGGCGGGGAGAAGTTTGACAGGAAAAGAAGATCCAGCACGAATTGGTGCTGAGAGGAGGATGGAGGTCATGATGGAGAGTGTTAGAGGAAAGCAGAACCGTGTGAGGTGGGACAGAGGAGGGGCTGCAGGGGTGAGATGAGGAATCTGCTGAGTCATCATGACTGGTCCCATAATCGCTCAGCAACAATGGCCTCTCTTCACTGCTGTCTGCACGGGCTCACAGGTCTGAGATGAGAGCTGGGCCAGCGCAGCACAAAGCCTGTCAGTGACAGATACTGGTCATGGAGCTGATCTCATCTTCTGCATCTCCAATCTCTGCTGACCCCTCGTGCCCCTCCCTCCCAGCTCTTCGATGCTGCATGTGCACAGGCAGCGCATCTTCTGCTCTAAGGTGACATCTTCTTCTCACCGAGGTGAATCTCGTTATCTGCGTGCTTTTGGAACAGTTTTTCCCGAATCTTTCCACAAAGATTACAGTTTTCTTTTCTTTCTCACTCATTTCATTGCTGGTGGCTTAAAGCCAGCCAATCAGAGCTTGACAACAAAAGGCAGTGGGCTTTGACTGTAAAACCACCAGGAAACAGGAAACCAAGGAAATTCTCAGAAAACTTTCTTACTTTCTCTTTTGCAGCCTTGTACATAGGAAAGCATCTAACCTGCTGCTACACTGTAAATGTTTTGAATCCTACCAAGAATATTTCTCAAACTTTTACTGAATTAAACTTGTTTACTCAATGTACGAAGAAAATATTTCCTATGAAGGAAATGTGTCTATTATCAGAATTAACAAGTTTATCTGAGTAGGGTCCAACATACTTGATAATAGTCAGAACTTGCTGTGTGGGGTTCCTCTCCTGGTTAGCTATTGTAAATGCGGAGGACAAAAGAAAATTTTGGAAAACTTCTCACTTGCTTGTCTTTTGTTGTCGTGCTGTTTCCCAGGTCAGTGCGGAAGAGCAGGGCTCTTGGGCATGACGACGACTAACAAAGGAAACAAAGCTTTAAAGGTAAGCAAACTTACTCCTGGAGGCGCAAAGAACCTGAGTTTGTTCCAAAGTGGTTAAGTCTGACCAGTGCCACATATTTCAGAACTTAAATCAATTTCTTTCCCCCTGTGAAACCTGCTCATGAAAATGAGGAGATTTCTATTTGTGTGCTCTCATTTATGGTTCTTCAGATCACACCATTCAAACATAAATGATCCACATTAGTCTGACAAACTGGACTTTGTGCATCTCTGTCTGTTTCCTCACTGACTCTGTGGGACTTACCTCTCCCCTTTTTGTGTAGGTGAAGCGTGAGCCAGGCGAGAATGGCACCAGTCTCACAGATGGAGAGCTGGTGACCATGTCGGTGCGGGAGCTCAACCAGCATCTTCGAGGGCTCTCCAAAGAGGAGATCCTGCAACTCAAGCAGCGGAGGCGCACCTTGAAGAACAGGGGCTATGCTGCCAGCTGCCGGGTAAAGAGAGTCACCCAGAAAGAGGAGCTGGAGAAGCAGAAGGCCCAGCTGCAGCAGGAGGTGGACAAACTGGCCAATGAGAATGCATCCATGCGTGTGGAGCTGGACGCTCTAAGATCCAAGTACGAGGCTTTACAGACCTTTGCCAGGACTGTGGCACGAAGCCCCGCCGTGGGGGTTGGGGTGAGGGCTGGAGGAGGAGTGGGAGGGGTTGCATCATCGGTCATCGGTCCGCTCATACCAGGAAAGGTAGCGACAGCGACGAGTGTGATCACAATAGTGAAGTCAAAGACAGATGCACGGTCTTGAGGGCAGGACAAACAGGAAAGATGGAGGTGAGACGGGATAGAGTTCAGCTGCCCCCCGCCTCCTCTCTATGCTTCACCCCTCTCAGATAAATGCGGGTGAAGGATGGGACGCAAGCAGAGGAGGAGCACGGTTGCCTCGCTTCGAACAGCGACCAAAAAGACAAAACCAGCACGTTGTAAGACGCCGTCAAAATCCATGACAGGAGCTGTGGCTTCTGTAGATCTGAAACACGTCAAACACAACAAACGTGCGGAAGCCTTCACTTAACAACAATCCTGCTGATATGGGCAGCTGAACTCCCTCCCGTGACTTCCACCCCAGAACTTTTTCAGAAGGTACTACAGAAGAATATATATATTCTATAGTGGTGGTAAGTGTATTTCTACTGTTTTGTACTGTGTTGTCATTCACATGAGGTCCAAGTTGTATTTTGTGTGTGCGTGTGTGTGTGCGTGAGCTGTTGTGTATCAGGATTCTGTGAAATTCTGTGTTTGTTTTGAAGTATCTCTATACTCAGTTGGCTGTATTTCTCACGTTCAGCTCCGTTTATTCCGACCTTTCCTTTCCGGTTCTAAACAGCTTCCATTTCCACATGCATACTTCCTGAAGTTATACAGAAGGGGCAAAGATGGCTTGTGATAACCAAAAACTGAAGAGTAGGGGGGGGCAAAAAAGTGTTGAGAGAACTTTCAGGGAAGTTTGAAAACATGACTTAGCACAAACGTTTAGTCAAAAAATCTGGAAAGGCCAGTGCCTTTGTTCCTGTAAGGAGAAGAAAGGATAGGCCGGTCTGTGCAAACTACCTTCACCTGTGATTGTGCTCGGTGATTGTCAGAACTGCTGACTGGAAAACGCTCGTTTATGTGACTGTGAAGGGAAGATTGAGAACAACAGGGTTTACCGTTTTTTCCCCTTTGTTGCTCAAAAGAAAAAGTTTAGGAATCCGATAAACATTGAGGTGAATTTCTTTCTTTCGTACAAAGTGATTTATGCTGCAAATCTTTGCCTTTAAACACAAACTCAGTCAGGGGGAAAAGACTTTATGGAGAAAACATGCTTCCAGTCACACAAACGGGCTGTGTCACTCACTGGCTTTATCATAAAGTAGTCCTTTGTGGCGTCGTACTCCAGAAGTCTTTGTGGCAGAGTCTGTAATTTTATAAGGACAATTATCTTTGTATTGACTCGTGAAAAGGTATTGAAAAATCTGTTTGATATACAGCATCTCTCTATTTTGCAACTGTACCAAAAGTGGCTTAATTACTGGGTAGCTTTGCTTTTCCTCTTGTGAGTAGGCGCGTGCGCTTCATGGTGGTGTGCTGTTCGGTTCATGACGAGGTAATAAATGTTGACTGTTTGACCCTGAAAAGGCAGCTGTGTTCCTGGGCTGCAGATGAAAGCACTGAGAAAAGGGAGGACTTGTTATGGCTAAGAACATCAGGTCTCCCGATGAGGCATGGAGGTGTTACCTGGGGGACTGCATCACTCCTCCGGTTACTCAGTTCTTTAACATTTGTGAGTACATCTCGTGTATATGTAGAGTATTTTTTGGACTGTTTGTTGGAGGTGTCAGGGATGTGGAACAACCTTTGTTATTGGTTACCTGTTTTATATTCTGTTATTTGTTATTCTGTTATTTGAAGTTAAGTCTCACTTTTCAGGCATAATTTCTTCATTTTAAATCAAACATTTCATGAAGTCTAAATACAACAGAGGGGTCTACTGGAAACGCTCTGTGACGATACTAAAGTGAGGTAGCTGTGCGGAGTGAGGTTTATAATCGTCCTTACATGGAGGGTCGGCTGTAACTACTGGGCTGAGAAGCCTCTTTGCCAGTCTGTTGGTCGCTGTTAAAATTCCATATTAGATGGTCACTATTGGGAAGAAATGCCATGTTTGAAGGAGAAATAAAACCAGCCACAATGTGAATCTGGAGAAGCAGGAATCATGAAAACATTTGGAAATGTTTTTGTTTGATGACATTCAAGCTTCTTCCAGCAGAGTCAATGGGACTGAACCAGAGCGTCCCAACTTGTATTGTTTTACAGTGTCTACTCTGTAATGTCCAACAATCCCAAAAAATGCTGTAAGCTCCCTGGGGAGAAACACAACTTTGGTAATTACATTGATAATAACATGTCCATGTAGTCAAGACACAGAGAGGTAAAAGGGACACGACAGTGGTTTTCACACATGATTAGACTGAGAACACGCTTGATGTGATGTTCATGTTCAGGAGTTTTTTTTCTGAGAACACTGTGAGTTGGTTGGTTGGCAGGTTGGTTTGTCTGACTACAACTTTCATGAGACACACTTCTGTTTACCGGTAACCTTTCACAGAGATGCACATCCACACGAGAATAGTTCTGAAGAGACTTTCCTGGTAATAAACCAGGAAATCCACTAGATCAGGGATAGGCAACTCCAGTCCTCAAGGACCGCTATGTTTGCATGATTTCCATATATCCAATCCCTACTCTTAACTGATTACCAGTTTCAGGTGTGTCCAGCCAATTAGAACATGCCAGAGAAGAGTATGTTGTAAAACATTCAGGGTACGTCCGTTGAGGCCTGGAGTTGCCCATCTCTGCACTAGATTGTTTACTTAACAATCAAAGGAAAGTTTTCTATTTTTAAAAGGAGTTAGGAATCTTACCTGTTGTGTCTTCATCTGTTAAAAAAATGTGTGGAAGTTAACCTGACAATTGAGCAAACTATAGGGTGGAGGGCATAGTCATGCAAACAGTGCAATTCCTGCCACAAAGTAGGGTGATACTGCTAAAGATGAACAACATCTTTTGTCAAACGCCACACTCGGACTGCTTCTGTCCAGGACTCCAGTGTGGCTCTCCTCATTTCATGTGATGTTTACTATAGAGGCTGTAAGTGTAAAAACTAAGAAACCAATGTTTAAGTATGTTTAACTGTGAATACACAGTTTGAAAAAGTAACCTGGGACTCATCCTCTCCGTCTTCCAGCTGTGAAGTTGTTGCAGCGCTCTGAGCCAGCTCTTTGCACACAAACCAGTTAAACATTACAGGGGTTTCATCTTGATGAGCAGACGCGATCAGCTGAGAGCGCTGACCTTCAGTGATAACCATGCAGGCAGCTTTACTTCGCAGAGTGTTTGAAGCGAGCGCATTCTGGCTGTGCAGAGGTCAGAGCTGGAGATAAACCAGAGCCGCCGCTCATTCTCTCAGCTTTAAATAATTTACAAGGGCTGAAAAGAGGTGGAGGAGACACCTCTGCAGGTCAACCACCTGACTTATCCTGCCCTCATTTACAAAGGCGAGTCAGCCCCTCCCCAAAATATTCACTACATCCAGAAGACACAAATCATTAACTCCTAATCTGGCTCCTGAGCCAATCACGAAGAGGAGTTGCTCTCCTGTTGCTGAATCACGCCACAGGCACCCACAGGTCCTTTCACCCTCCACTGACCCACAGAGCAAAAGAACCAAGCGTTTCTTTCAGCATTTGGTCTGCATTGCATCTTGTTTGCAAACTCCCCAACACACAAAGAGACATATTTGGGATGCATATATTTGACACAAACAGCAGGTACGACATCGCACTGGTTCTCCTTTTTTATCTCACGTTCCCTCCTGAACTCGACTCTCCATCAACATTTTGCTCACCTGGCTGCTGATGAGCAGTTTGGTTTAAAGATGAAGGACGACGGTGTGTTTGTTTGAATATGGCGTAACCTCTTGACAAAAGAGCTTGTGTTAGGAAAGTCTGTGTTTTGTAAAACTTCTGTATGAGGTGTAATAAATTATTCTGCGGCTGTACCTTTTCTGGAAAAACCTTAAAATGTGACGGTCTTTGTAAGTATTTATCTTAAACTAAATTATTGTACTTTTTTGGAATTTGTAGACGGTGATGATGACAAGATATTGGTAATCATAAAATGAACCGTTTCATCATCTGTCCACACCATCTTTAATTTATTGATGTATATAATGTACGTTTGTTGATAAACAGCTTCTTTATTTTGTATATGACCAATAAACATGTTTTAAGATGTGCAGCTCAGTGTCATTTGCATGTGTTTGTAATACGCTTTTACAATTTCTTGACAGATTTTGCAGATGGCTGAATTCAGATTAAAACTAAGAGAAGGCGTTTTTAGTCTTTAAAAGACCCACTCTGACTAAAATCATGTTTTTGGTGTTTTTAACATGTTCCTGTGGTATTTTTCTGATGAAAAAAGATTAAAACAATTAAGCTCATAATTGCATTTCTGAGTGCTCAAATTGTTGTGAAGTAGAAGCAGACAAAAAAGTACTTTTTGAAAAGAGCTTATTTGTGAAGTATGAAATACACTAAGCAAGCTCCTTGCTCCACTTCCCAACAGGAAAAGCAAAGGGGGCGGGGTTCCTCAGCACCACTGGCCCCAGCCACAACTCCAAGGTATTTTTTTAATGCGCTACTGCTGCTACTTTCAATTTAATTTGGCTAAATCTGGCATGATCATAATTAAAGGCCAGTAGGATATCTCAAAAGATGACCAGACTGGATCTTAACATACACAGTAATCCTCTTTTTACTTTGTATCAAAAACCAAAACGTGAATAACGTGTCCATGTAGTTAATCCACTCTCCTTGGCCCGTCCGCTATCTTTGGGGTCCAGATGACTCCAACCATATATTAATGTGTGATTCCTTCCATGACAAATGTGGACAAAGGAGGACAGGATTTTATGTCTGCCATGGACATTAGTGAAACTCAAAAATCAAATTCCTGCAGATTAAAAAAAAGTTCACTGCACTGTCTTGTGGGGTCCAGATGACCCAACTTTTAATGTAAACAAACCAAGGAGAGCGGAAGGGTTACAAGTGGACAAACGGACAAATGTCAGCTTTGTGGTTCACATTATACGGACAGAAAAGTAATCTGAATTGCGAAAAAGCAACTAAAAATAAAAGTTAACTACAAGTTCGAATTTTAGGTTATAAAACGGGAGAAAACACCCTGCTTGTAGTTTGTAATATCTTATTTTTGTTAGTATCAATTGATTTTGTGACAAGTTCACAGCAGTGTTCACACTGCCTCCTACAGGTTTGACAGGGTAATGGTGGGTTTTATAGATGAACACGGAGTCAAACTCAAATATACAGGGATCAAATAATAAAAAAATATAAAAAAATGGTACAAATTGAAGGCCAGATTACCTTCATACTCATTGAGAACCTGCAAATTATTTTGTTGCATGAATTTAAGATAAAACAAAAAAGCTTGTAAAATGTCCAGAGCGTTCCAAATACATGTTTATTGAAATTTTTTCTCACTGGACAACAACAGGGAAAATTATAATGAAGAGTCAACAGTTAAGTCTAAGATCATTTTCCTCTTTGTGATGCTCTGTATTAAGCTTAAAACCAAAAGTAAATAAGAGAGACTGAATAGAAAATAAACTTGAATTAAAACTTAGTTTTCAGCTGGATGATCTCGTCTGAGATATTTGGCGTTTCACCTTAGACACAAGTTCATCAATGTTCTGCGTCAGGCTTTGAGCTGAGTAAATCCCCAGGATTAAATGAAGGAATTCATCTGTAAGACGACTCTTGTGAAAGGATTTGTTTATCTTCTTCACAGGCTTTTGACAGACAAACAGACATTTTTGTAGAGCATTGTGGGATTTGTAGGGCATTTGTAACACGTGCAAGAAAGTTCAAATAGTTATCATGAGGGCCAAACATAATAGCATCAGGATTTGTCTTTGGCCCATGGACCTTGAGTTTGACTCGTGCAAAGAATTCTTGATTTAGAAAATAGAAATATGTTGTCATTTAACACTTTGTTTGTATTTGGCCAAACATGAAGGCGGTTATCCAGCTCCACTGTCCATGCTGGATATATTTGTTAACAGTGAGATGAGCAAGCCTGTAAATTGAAAGCATTGGGTAACACACCAAACTGCACGGACGCTGCTGTGATCTCTGAGTTTGGATTGTAGTCGGTTTGGAACCAACTCTGTGGCTGTAGAGTTGGTGACAAGCCGTTCAAACTATGGGAAAAAATGTAGACAAGAATGTCAGATGTTAAAATACTGCTTTATTCTAGTCAGGGCATGATGGTTTCATAATGTGAATTTGGAAAACCATGCTGAGGTTATGGTTGAGGTTAGGTGCCTGGATGGGTCAGTTGGCTTCAGGTAATAACCAGAGCTAACAAAGGTGTGGGAGATACAGTATAAGCATGCTGTTTCAGCTGTAAAAGTTGTTTTACAGTGGAGTGAACTGGTACTAAAACAAAAACCTACTCTGCACATAACTGGCCTATTTTTGGTGATTGGACAGAGGAAAGCCTCTTTATTTTGATTATTTGACACAAGTTCCTGCTGATCTAAATCCTTTCCCAGCTCGTGTCGGCATCTGCTCAACATAGTGTTCCAGCCTATTTTAATTGGATAATTGAGCAATTTTTAGATTGCTAAAAAAAATCATTAAAAAAAATTACTGTATGTAGTAACCCACCTCTAATGAGAATGGCTATCAGTCTCACGGGTTTAGTTTGTTAAAAAAAAAAAAAAAAAAAAAAAAAAAAAGTGTCTTATTTTTAACTTTGGCCAACATACGCAAGTAATCCAGAATCTCTGGATATTTAGTTTGAACTCCATTATATCCCTCACAAAAATAAGTATAGTCAAGTTTATTTTAAGTATATTTTTAAAACTTAAATTAAGATAGTATACTTTTAATTTACTTTTTAGAGATACATTTTTCAAATTCATGAGTTCTTGGATTATACTTTGCTATACTTTGATATATTTAGCCTAAACTTGTCACTGTCCTTAAACATTTTCTTACGCAGCATTAAAAGTAGATGTTTTATTATACTGGATATTTCCAGTATAATAAAAATGTATTTTTATACACTATCGGTGTAGAAGTTTTTTGTAAACTGAAAGCAAACCTTAGAAGGTACAATGAATATATTGTACTTTAAAGTTTACTTTCATAAACTTAGAGTAAACTTGCCAGTAAACTAAAAATATACCAGAAAGGTTAAGTACTTAAACTTCTTATAAACTAAAAGTGGATTTTTTAGCCCCAAATTAGTCCCAAGAAGTATAATTGCTAGTAAACTGCTGTTGTACTTTTTAAGTGTACTTGTACACTTCAGGAAATATACTTTTCTATAGTTATTGTATACTTTACACATATATACACTGTAGTCAAATAATTAAGCAGTAAATGACATGGCATCCCAGCATTTGGCACGTACCTTCTCCATGGTCCAGTTTGCTAAAATGCCAACATTTGTCTTTTATTTTAATGTTTTAAGTTCATTTTAGGAACTTTTCCAAAATTGTTGTTTTTCTTTGTAAACAGTGTATCCTCAGTCTGTTTGTCCAACATGTGGTCACTTGCATGTTCGTGAGCTTCTAAAATGACTCCAGTGTTTGGTGTAAAACTACTCTCAGCTTCATTGTTGAGCGTTTTTTTTTTTTTTTTTTTTTTACATACAAATATATGTTCTATCGTAAGTATTTTTTCATAACATTTTCTACAAATGAACCCTCGTTAACTACATCATTAAAGCTTGCAGCAGACAAAGAAAAGCTGCTTACCTCCTCCGGGCCACCGTAGAATCCGCTCCAATCCGTTGTGGTCCGTCCCGGGTTTTTGGTGAACTCTCGGCGGGCTCGCGGCTCTGTCTGAACGTCTGTTGCTCCGCGAGGAGAGGCGGGTAAAATGTAAACACAGAGACATCACGGAGGAAACTTTTGAGTCGCGGTTTGTAATCAAAGTTTAGAAAACTTTTTGAGACCGAAATAAACTTTCAGTGTCGTATTTCGAACCTTACCAACTCCCAGCCGTGTTCGCTAAATGGACGTAAGTCGGCGTTTGATTCAAATACGAAGCGAAGCTTCTCTTTAGCTGGCTAGCTGTTAGCAATCTCTAGGCAGGAAAGCTCGCCGCGCCGATGCCGCCCCTAAAACACCATGGAGGACTACGACGTGTTCGTGCAGCGCAGCTTGTCCCGGCTGAGGAGGAGCAGGCAGGACCAGGAGGAGGTCCGGAGCGCCGCGGCTCCATCCTCCGTCATCCGCTTCTGCGGTCGAGCCATCCTGCCCCCGCTGGTAAGACGGCGCTGTCAGACACACGGACAGAGCGTGGCTGTCCCCTCGCTGATCTCGTGTTGTGTTCGCAGTTGTCTGAAGAACAGAGGCAGCAGATGCAGGCGCGCAGAGAGGAAGCTGGCAGAGCTGCAGCCCGCATGGAGCTGGAGAAGCATCCCAGGATGAGGCATGTCCAGACGCTTTTACGCAGCGTTCAGGTGAGCTGCTCCACTTCACTCCGTGACGTTCAGAGCTTTGTTTGTACAGCCTCCAGCTGATAAAGTTACTACCAAAATGTAGTCTATTACACATCAAGAACCTCTGAGCGACTATGGATCAGCTGACTCCAGTACGACTTCAATCAAAACAGCTGCAGAACTTTTTCTTAAGTGACAAACATGATGCAGGGCATTTTGGTGATTCTTAAACACATTCATACAGTAACTCAACGTAATTCCGACAGATTCTGAAAAAATTACAGTAGATCAAAGAACATAAACACTGGAGCTCTGGTGTTAAAGTTCCCCTCCGATGAAAATCATGTTTTTTTGAGTTTTTAACATATATGTGTGGCATTTCTCTTATGAAAGAGAACAAATGTAATAGGAAATAATTTTGTTTTTGTATTTCCGGGTATTTCTCCTTTTAAATCGTTGTCAATCAGACTGTCACAGACGTTTCTGATGGACACACGAGTGCTTATGGACACCTTTCATACCTTGACACTACCACATGACTCCTTTTATATTTGATGTCTTCTATAACATTCTGAAGTTATAAAGCAGGGGTGTCAAAGCTGTCAAACTCAATCGCAGAGGGGGCCAAAATCCACACTTTAGGTCGCGCATCAAACAGGATGAACATTATTCCAGAATAAATTAACTCAAACCTTAAATAACTTGTCATGTTTAAAAAAGGGATAAAAAGTGTTTAGAGTTAGGCTGTATAAGTGTTTTTTGGTGCAAATACCTGACATTTCTTATGGGAGTGAGTTCCTTCCTGTCAGTGTGGCATGTTGCATGATGGGATTGGACAAGGTGATTAAAAGTTGTTCTTAAGCAGAGGTGTGTCCAGGACATTTTTGGCCAAAACTTCCACCAGTGTGAGACTAAGAGATAAATACCTGGTACTGAACAGTGCAGGTGACGTTCTCAAGATGTATTTCTCGCAGGATAATGAAGTGTAAATTAAATATGTATACAAGCAAACAAGTTAACAAGAATCAAGAATGAATGGCATATACATTCACATTTTGTCTGCTGTGACTGGTGTCACTTGGTTTTATATAACAATAAAAAAATCAACCATGTCTCAATCCAAATGGTACTTTCCAATATCAATTATCGATTTGTTGTATTTTGAAACTATTTTATAATGTATAGGTTGATTTGATCCAGTTAACATCTTGCCTCAGACAGATCGATCTGATTGGATCGTAGAAATAGTTTGATTGGTTAGTCGTTACACCCCTACAATGAAGTCGATGGTGTTCTTCATACGAGTTGTGATGGTATTCATGGCTTTGATGAAACCCAAAGTAACTCTTCTTCTCCTTATGTTTTTCTCTTTAAAGCAGCTGAGGAAGACTCCAACGCTGGAAGAGCTGCTTCAGGAGTGTGAAGTTACGACCAAATGTTCTCCTGGTTTTCCTCCTCCTCAGAGCAGCTCCTCAGACTCCCACAGTGAGGCTTCATCTGGGAGCAAGCATGGTCCTTCCCCAGAATCTGCAGAGGAGTTGGAGAGTGGTTCTCCTTCTCCTCTGTCTCCCATTTGTGCCTTTCCCACTCCCGACAAGCAAACCTGCTTTGAGGGTGGCAAAGCGGATAGCCCCCACCAACCCGAGCCGCGCTCCCCCAGCGGTGGACAGTCATCTTTCTCAGGGTACATGAACTATAAGAAGGTAGAAATCTCTGTTTGCAGCCAGATGGACCAACATTCATGCACCTTCAGCTCTTCTGGAGAAGCTAGCGGCGTGGGAGGGGGCTTCCTGCACAGCACCTCTAATACAATAGCCATTCGTCCAGATATTATCAGCCATCCTCCCGTGGATGGGGAGGAACTAGAGAGGAGTGGGCTGGAGTGGTCTGCTTGTGGAGCCTCCTCTCTCTGGGACTGTCTGCCATCGGAGGAGTCTGGAAGTGTGGAGCAAACGGACGACGGTTCCTGCTCCGCGGTGCTTCAGTCCAAGGACGGAAATGCGGATGAGGGTTCGGTCGCTGAAGGAAGAAACGCGGCCGAAACTGAACCAGGAGACGGGAGAAGATCGTCCGAAGAGAGGCCTCATCCTCGGAGCCTCAAAGACTTGCTGAAGAAATCCCAGGAGTATCGGCGGCACCAGCGGATGCTGAGGAACCAGTCCAGAAACATCAAAACCCTGGAGGGGACCCAAGAGCTGCTGAGAACGCCAGCAGAAGAGCAGAGCCTCTCTGATAAGGAGAATGATGAGCTCGTCTTTGGGAACATGAAGGCTGCAGACTGGAGCAGAACCAAAGTGCAGGGAGGAACCCCGTCAGTGGGAACGTCACGGAAACCCAGGGAGCACTTTGAGAGAATCCAGAGTGAAATCTCTGGGAACAACACCAGTATTGAAATCCAGAGCTCTCCTGTAACCAGAAACGCATCAGAGCTTGATCTGGTTTCAAAAACAACCCTGAGAAATAAGCTAAACTCTTCTCAGGAGTTCATCATCCCAGCCGACACCTCCCCTTTTTCCAAAGGAGCAGCTACGGTTCCGGCGCCCAGCCTCTGCTGCAGTCCCAGTCGGCTCAAAGACAGCTGCATCAAACGTCCACAACCCACCGAAGGAGCGGAGACCTCCGAGGAGGAGCCAGGAGTTCAATTCATCGAGGCTCCTGCGGGCGCAGAGGAGGTGAGAGCAGTGTCAGCCCAAAGTTCAGGGCACATCGAGCGCCTGGAGACCAGCCTGATCTCAGATCTGGAGTCTACGGCGAAGGAAAGTCTGGAACAAACTGAGAGGAACCAGAACTGCTGCTCAGACTGCAGTGGCACACAACGCAGAGACGGCCGGCAGCAGACACGGATCCCCGTCTTATTCCGAAACGCAGCTCCACGGGGAGTCTCTGTGCCGGCCGCAGGAGGAGGTCTCCCCGCCACAAAATCCCCGTCTCTCAATCAGTCGTTTGACGTGGAAAAGCCATCCGGCCTCTGGCTCCAGAGTTTTGTCGGTCAGGCGGCACATCTGACCCCAGAGAACGGGGGCGAGGATCCGGCGGGGAAGTCGAGGGTCAAACGACGACTGGTGATGCACGTGACCGAGCAGACGCCGGAGAGGAGGGCGGGCCCTGTCGTCAGACCCACCTCCAGCACTCCCACAGGTAAGAAAGCGCAGCTGCAGGTGCGTGCTTCAGGTCGTTCATCATTCAGGACGTTTGTTTCTCCCCGTTCAGCTACGCCGTCCTGGTCTGACGACCGAACGCCGGACCGGCTTGAAAGGAGTCCACCGCCCCGCCTCAGAGCCTCTGCAGTGAGGCGGGGCGGGGCGCGATGCTTCTCCTGATCCTTGACAGACGGGAAACGCTGCTGCTCGCCGTCTCAGACCAGCTTCTCCTGCAGTGGGGAGGTGTTCTCAGCAGAGAGGTCAGGAACTCTGCAGCTCAGTCTGCCTCCTGCTGAACTTACCCGAGATCTTCGCCGTGACGCCTCTAAACGTTGATTGATGTCCGTAGCTAAAAAAAGATTAGAATTCTCTGTTATTGCTGCACAAAACATCTTCAGCTCAAATGTTCTCCAGAGGAGAAAACGGTGGAGCTTTGTGAATGAAGAAATCCCACCAGTTTTACTGAAAATCGTTTAAAAAAAATTCAACAAATGAATCGCAATGAATTAATTATTTTTTTATTACAGTATTTGCTGTACTGTACTGTATTTGCACTTATTATCTGCGAATGATCACAATATGAAATCACACAAAACTTTACATTTTAGATGTTTATTTTTTTGTAAATGTTGTCAATCTATTAAAAAAATATAATCAGATTAATCACTTTTGTGTTGTGATTAATCACTATAAAACAATGTTTTACTAGGTAAATTTTATATGACAATATGCTGATTTTTTTAACAAAAACAGGTCAGAGAGAAATGTTTTCTTTCATTTTTATTGTCAGAAACGTTTGCATTTATCAATTGTTAACCCAGAAGTGTAAATTGTGTACAAAACACATCAACAGTAAGATCTTTTTTGCTAGGTGTAATTCATTTATGTTAATGAATATTAATGTGTTAATTCTTTATTAAGTGATTAATTTACTTTTTTTTTCTTCTTGATTGCTTGAAATAAACCATTTCTAATCTAATCTAATAAAAGACACATTGCCATCGATTGCCGCAGAACAGTCTATAGTTCTGAATTAAAAGAATACAATAAATGTTTTTAAAGCAGATCAGAAGTGTTTTTGATGAGTTTGGATTGGTAAGGGACATTCTTCAGGCGCGGGGGTCAAAGTCGGGAATCAAAGCAGGAAACGTTCAACACCGGGACGAATAAAATTCCAGCCGAAAAGAGGACAGAACTTTCATTCTGGATCTTGCGTCGGGAAAAGCGCTGGTGGGACGCTTCCTGTTGTCATAAAATCTTTTCACCAATCAATGGGTTCCATCGTGTGACGGCAGAAGCTCCGCCCTCATTGGCCCATTCTGTTTTCTAATGGACCTACGACCAACGCGGGTCTAAAAATGGTACCAGTCGGACCTGCTTACCGGGTCCATTTTGTAATGGAAACACTAAAAAGTCCAGTCTGGTCTGGACCACTCGATGGAAACGAGGCATTAGCGGTTCAGAGGACCTTGGCGCCATTCTCCAAAGCTCTGGAGTCAAAATCATTGAGAATCTTTTCGGTCACGATCAGGTCCGGAAACAGAAAACTGAATGTTTCAGAAACACAATTCAATGTGGAAAAGCCCTTTTGAAATGAACTTCCTTAAAATGACTGAAGGTCCTACTGTTTCTCCTGAAGCAGGAAGCAAATGTTTGGAGGCGCACGTGCACACGCTCCCGTGCACGCTCTCTCATTTACCTGTTAGTGTGCCCCTGGGTCCTGAACAGACATCTGCTCATTACAAGAGACCTTCAAACCCCCCCAGCCAGGAAAAGTGGATTGTACCATAAATGTTTCATTCTGTCCCTAAGAGGCGAGCTGGCACAGTCGCTCCCGTCTGTGTGCACGTGCGTGCGTTTGCACGAGAGGCTTGAAGGACGCCGGCTGTTGGCTGGCAGCCTCTCCCGGAGCTGGTGTCTGTGTTTGTTCTTGGCCGGCGTCCGCGGCCCGTTAATCACCGCTCCCGCTAAATTTATGTATCCTTAACAACAGAATAATGAACAGAAGATGCTTAATAGCAGGACGCGTGACTCCCGTGTCCCTCCATCATCTGTGAGCGAGCTGGCCGGACTCTCTGGCTCGGGGGGGTGGAAGGGGGCTGACACAGAAAAGAAGGATAATTTGTTTAATTCATGAGCGTCTGTGGTTAAGTGCCAGATCTTCCTGCTGAGTACCACCACTAATGATGAATCTTCACCTCCCCCCCTTGTTTTTGTGTCAAACCACCTTTCATTTCCTGCTCGTCTTCCCTCTCCCCCCCATCTCTTCCCGCTATTCCTCTCTTTCTCCCGCCTCATCGAACGTGCACACCTGCAAACGGCTCCATATTCAGGCTCTGGCGGCGCGGTTCCATCTCCTCCAGAGCGTGGCCCTCCCTCGCCCCGTTTCAGGCTCCTGTCTCGGGGACACGCTGACCTTCTCCGTCCCTCAGGTACCCCAAATTTGCTACACGATCAGTCTGACCTTTTGGCTGCCGCTCTAGCGAGCGTCCCTCTGATCACCATCAATCACGTCTTATTGTTGTTCTGCTGGATTCGGCTCCACTTCATCTGTTGTGCATGAAGAGCCTTTAAAGCAGCAGCTCTCGAATCAACAAGTGAATGACAGCACATCAGCTGCTTGTTATTCGGTTTCTCACAGTGATGAGCCGAGTCCACTGCTGTCGCGCTCTAAACAGATGCCAGCCAAAGGACCTTGAAGCTGCGTGGGAAATTAATTGGTTGTCATTGATGGAATTAGCATTCTCCTCTGTCTTCCCCCTCTCTGGTCTTCATCATTCTCCCCTCTCTCTTCTCCCCATCAGCACCACCGCCCCCTGCTGGCAGCCGCCGTGAAGGGGTTTCTGACGCGCAGAGTGCTGAGGACCGAGCGCGTGTTGCAGCTGCTGCGCACCATCAGGGTACGCGAACGCAGCAGATCAGCTGTCAATGTCAATTCTTCAAATTCTGAGATGTTTTCTAAGAGCTACAACTACTCAAACCCAAATTAAAACAGGAAAGTATTCACAGATTGGAGTCTCAGCCATATGCACCTCCTGTCACTGCCTCTTCAAGATGTCCTTTTTTAGATAATATAGTTAGATAATGTATTTAAATTTGTATATGTTCTCACTGTCACGTGTTGGCCCTTTCCAACTGCTCTAAAACGTTTTTTAACATCTGTATTTATGTTCCGTTGGGTAAAAATGTTCTTTTATGTGAGAAAGAAAATGTTATTTAAATGAAAAAGAACTTTTCTGGAGTTGGTTGGATTGATGATTCCGCTGATGCAGGACACGCAGGAGTTCCTGCAGAGCTTCCAGCAGCAGAACGCAGGCAGAGGAGCGCTCGGCAACAGACAGGATGCTATACTGCAGGAGAGAGTCGCGCTGCAGGTAAGACGGCGAACGCGCTGGAACTCACCTGTCAGTTTCTGTCAGCCCACAAGCTCTCTAAAACCCCGGCGGTTTCCCCCTGCAGCTCCGCGCCGCTCGCTATGAGCTGTACGACATTTTCTTCAGCCTGTCAGCCAGAGAGAGGATGCAGATGATCGGCTGGGACAGAGAGCTGGCCAAGGAGAGGGAACTCAGACGGCAGGTGATCCTCGTTTCCTCTGCGTGCGCGCAGTCCTGTGGTGGTTAAATTAGATAAAGCCGTCTCACGGCAGGTTGTGGAGCTGCACCGTCTGTTATCAGAGCTTTTGATGAGGAACCACGCCGTACAGTCTCTCTTTTTGGGAGGTTTTCTTCATGTTTGTCGCTCTGCTGGAAGAAAGGCTGCACCCACAGGTGCTCTATCATGAGTTTTCTCAGGGGGGGAGTTAATTAAAGCTTCAAAGTTGATCAATTTCTGAAGAGAGAATTTTTGTTTACTTCTGTACTTTCCTGAGTATAAGTCAAGTTCTATTTGTTTTTTCCCCCCATAGTTTGGCCAGGACTTGGACTTATACCAGCAGAAACTTATTTCAATTAAAAAAAAAAAAGGATTAAAGGGTAACCAAACAGGGAAGCTGGAGGCTAACTCCTCTCACAGCTGAAATGTGAAAAAATCCAACCAGAGGGCTGGAGGCGAGAAACAGAACTGTCATTATTAATGAAGCTGCAGATCATGACGCGAGACTCCTGAAATGACGTAGGACTTAAATGGTCAGACCAATCTCAAAATCCAACTGCAATACTTCGTTTCAACCTGTAGGGGGAAGCACATAGACGGTTTTTGACTACAAGAATTAAACAAGTTTATTTGTCAAAAATGTGGCACTGACCAACAGACAGCACTTTTAAACCCCATTTATAGAAGTCGACAGACAAAAAAATTTGATTTAGGGTTTGGTTACTCTTTAAATATTTGCTATTTTCCCAACAAAAACCGGTTGCCCTCTAGCTGTTGTTTCCCATAACAACCACTAGAGGGCACTATAGGAGAACTTATCAAAATAAATTAAAAAAAAACCAAAACAACTTGATAGCTTGGGGGTTTCAACTTAGTGGTTGAAGCAGCCACTTTAAGTAGGTAAATAGTAAACAGCTGTATAGTATTTTTCTCTTCCTTGACGGCTGAAAGTGATGGTTGCCCCCCTGCTGAACACTGGCACTAACCTATAACCACCAGGAGCAACATGGGGTTCAGTGGGTTTGGCCAAGGATGCTTCGACACATGGGTGTGCAGAGCGGGATCTGAATCTGCGATCTTCAAAATCAGAGGTCAACTGCTTTACCTCTGCAGATGTATTTTTGTCACGCAACTTGACATGTGTCAAGAATGAGTCGGATGTAGTGTGGAGAATCCAGTAGTTTTCCAAAATAAAACTCTCTTCCGAATCACATTGTAAATAAATCGGAGAAAATCAGAAAAAAATATAGGTAGTATTTTTTTCCTCTGTGGATCAGTACCAGCTTTCCCACAGACCGGTACTGATCCGTGGCCCGGAGGTTAGGGACCGCTGGTGTAGCAGACTTTCAGATTGTCATCATGTTCTCTACAGCAGGAAACTATTACTCTAAATCCAAAATACTTTAAAAACCTCAACATAAATGGTGGATCTCTAGCTTTCATAGCTAAGCCACTGTTCTTCCAGCCTGTTTTCTCTGTGTGTTTGTGTAGAAGACAGGAAGTTGTCCAGGACAGACCAACCTGTCGGCTGCAACACAAAAGTCACTGGAGAGGAAGAGAGAAGCCATGTAAGTTTGGACTGTTGGTGCACATGTATGACCCAACCTGCATCAGCTCCTCTTTTTCTGCACACTCCAGGATTCAGAGAAAGGCTGGTGAAAGCACCGGGGGATTCAGGACCAGGACCGGACCAAAGGTCTGTGCTAACAAACTGCTTCCATGGAAACCAGGACAGATCAGACCACGTCCGCAGAGAGCCACAAAGAGCGCCGGCTCATCCAAACCGTGACACCTTCACAATGAGGCCCTGCTTACATTTTCCCATTGGTGCCCAACCCCCACCCCCACCCCCCAATGCTAAAAGGGGTTAAACATCTGCCAAAAAAACAGACAATCTTCAAAAAGCATTATCAAAAGAAGATGTGTGTCATATTTAAGGTGAACTCTTTAGCTCAGGTTTTACATTTGAATGTTTTTGATGTTTGAAATTCCTCTCTGCCTTAAACTTTACACTTCAGTTGAATTCTCTGGTGAAGAAAATTGGTTTTTTTTTTTTTCAATTCTGGTCTATTTTTTTTTAACTTCACGTTATTTATTTTTATTTAGTAATAAAGTTGTTTTTTTTACTTTGATTTTGCTGCTGTTTCTTGATGAAGTGGTGTTTACATACTCCCCGCCAGCAGGGGGCGCTGCAGAATTTTCTGCTCGTCCCCCGATAAGGCTGATTCCGGTTTAGGCTGAGCCATGGCGCCGAGCTTTGTTATGAACAGATAGCCGGTTCGGGTCTCGCCCAGGCGGGATGGAGGAGGCGCCGGACACGGGCTCGAGCGCGCGAGCGGAGAGGAAAGCTTTGGAAAAGGCCAAAATCCAGCAGCGGGAGAGCGAGAGGAGGATCCTCCGGCTGGTGAGTCGGAGCGGAACTCCCCGCTAACCGCCTCGGTCCTCCGGCAATTAACCGAGCCGGTTCTGGTGTCCCGCAGGTCGGACGGGTGCTGAAAAAACCGGAGGCTGAGCGGTCCGAGGAGGAGGCCGCGGCGCTGCTGCTTCACAGAGACACCGCGGAGGAGCTCTGCAGGAGACGGAGCCGCAGGGACGGCCTCCGGAGGAAGCAGGAGGAGGTGAGGGGCTCCATCCCGAGGATGCGCCGGGAGGGCTTACAGTCTCCAATGACTTTTAAAACAAGGATTTTGATTTGAAAACAGTTTATGTCAAATAAAACTTAACAAATAAAATCATTTATACACATATATTAAAAACTTTGGTAATTAGTCATTAAATTAACTGGAAATACATCCACATACACTTATATATAATTAAATCGTGAGGGCAAACCATAGACACATCAACTCTTATTTTAAGTTGGTATTAAGAGCTCAATAATAATACTTGAAATTGAATAAAATCAACTCAGTTCTGTACCACGGAAGAAAATGGTCAGTCAGAAACTCCACATACTTTTTCAGAGGTCATCTATACACTTTCAGGGGCACACATGCTCTCTCTCCATGATTCCGGCACAGTCTTGTTGGGACATGGTGGCCATCACCCAAACACCTACTACTCCATCCATCTGAACCATCCAGGGTTGCACAGGACTGTTTAAAAAATGAGTCTTCATGTATGTCTGGGCAACTGCTTGCGAGTGTTGTTTAGGGATGATCCAATAGAAGTTTTATGTAGCCTCTAAAGGATCCTACACCTTCATGTTGGTGTGACTCTAGAGCAGGGGTGGGCAAACTTTTTGACTTGTGGGCCACAAAGGGTTCTAAAATTTGGCATAAGGGCCGGACAAGAAGCAGATGGAAGGAGTGATTTGGAAATCAACCTCATAAACTAAAAAGGTAATATGGAATTTAGAGAAAAACATGCTTTAATTTGGATTGAAATTCACATATATTCATTTAAAAACAGAAAATTTGGGAGTTTTAAAACAATAATTAGGATTTTTGATTCAATGTATTTTCATTTGGAGGGCCAGATTAAATATCTTAAGGGGCCGCATGTGGCCCCCGGGCCGTAGTTTGCCCACCCCTGCTCTAGAGACACCAGCAGCCTCAAATATGTGCTTGCTGCTTTATAGTTGTATTTTAGCAGCTGCTCTCTAAATCTGATGCATTTGTCTGCAGAAACCTTCCTCATTCTACCTTTATCTGCATGAACCCGTGTGTGTCTGAATCAGCCACAAATCTCTTTAATAGTACAATGATGACACTTACATTAAATATTCAAGGTTTTTATACCTTGTCCAAGGCGTAATTATTTCGCGCTTTTCAGCAGCAGAGATCATTTTTCCTTCTCATATTGAACTCGCCGGCAAATAATAATCACAGGTATTTAAGATTGATTTCAGTGATCTAAAGAGAACTTGGAGACACAATTTAATTCATGAGTTTAATTAAGCAAAGGATTTTATATTTTTGGCACTTGGGTACAATTTGCATTATAATTTGGAACAAACTGTATATAAACTCACCCCTATTTTGCTTTACTTAAATTTGTATTTTTTAATTTTCTTCATATAAATAATCATTATCTAGTTTTTAAACTCATAATCAGTTATTTAAACATTACCAACACATATATGAGTCATTGAGAAATCCATAATTATCCTGAATAGTTCAACCCTTTTGGAGCTTCAGGTGTTTGATACAAACATGTTCCCTTTCTGATGTGATTAGTAAATCAGAATCGCCTCGATTGCAGGTTTTTGACGACGCTGAAGCGTTGAAAAATAAGGTCCAGCAGTTAGCTGCAGCCGTGCGGCAGGCCAGTCACCTGGTAGTTTACACTGGAGCGGGGATCAGCACGGTAAGGGTCGCCGCCCCAGCATCCTCCTGGAAAACTTCAGTCACCTTCAGAGCGACTTTTCTTCCAGGCGGCCTCTATCCCAGATTACAGGGGGCCTAACGGGGTCTGGACACAGCTGCAGAAAGGGCGGGCCGTCAGGTGAGGAGGGAGGAAGCCCGTGACCCCTATCTGAAGTTATTCTGATCTCCTTTTGGTGTTTTCAGCTCGTCGGACCTGAGTCATGCTGAACCGACGCTCACACACATGTGCATCAGGATGCTGCATGAGGAGAAGCTGGTATGGAAGTCCCTCATGTTCGGTTTATGGCGAGGTTTAAAAAAAAAAAAAAAGAATAAGCGATTCAAGGTTCACTTAAATTAAACTTCTAATCTGTGGATCAATTCTTATTTGGAGCCACTTCTTGTGCATTTTTAGTTTTTGATGTTAAATATCAGTTTTATTATTAACAGTTCTTTGTTCTTTTAAAATATCAAAATTTTTGAAAACAATTTCTCATAAACAAGATCCTTGAATGAAGAGCCAAAAAAAAAAGAAACGTTATTTTTAATCATGACACCATACGTTTGTGTGTTTTTGTACATACAGGTGAAGCATGTCGTATCTCAAAACTGTGACGGCCTCCACCTGCGCAGCGGCTTGTGCAGACACGCCCTGTCGGAGCTCCATGGAAACATGTTCATCGAGGTAACTGCGGCTGCAGAGTGGGAGGTCTTCTTGACCCTTCTTCTTTAAGCCTAAATTTTTCCCTCTCTGTAAATGAGAAACTGTGTGTGTAATCATGGTATCAGATAACCATTACGGGATGTGACGGTAAATGCAGAAGCCAAATGGGTCGTGAATCAAGCACTTGAGAGGTCAAGTAGATGACGGCGCACCTGAGGATGGGCGTTCCAGCTGAACCCGCCTCTCCTCGTCCGCAGGTGTGCACTTCCTGCTCCCCGGTCAGAGAGTACATGCGCTTGTTTGACGTGACGGAGCGGACCTCGCTGCACCGCCACACAACAGGTCGCAACTGCAGCTGCTGCGGTGCCGAACTCCGAGACACCATCGTTCACTTCGGGGAGCGCGGGAGCCTGGAGCAGCCTCTGAACTGGGAGGGGGCCGTGGAGGCGGCCAAGAGGGCCGACGTCATCCTCTGCCTGGGCTCCAGCTTGAAGGCAGGCACTGATCCAGACTGAGTTTTTATCTCTATGAAAGGATTGACGCTTTAACCAGTGCGTCTGTGTCATCATCATTTATCTCCGTTAATGTGCTCTGACTCCTCCCCTTCCAGGTGCTGAAGAAATACTCCTGTCTGTGGTCCATGAACAGGCCCGTGAGTAAGAGGCCGCAGCTCTACATCGTGAACCTTCAGGTACGGCTGCATTTGCTCTGAAATAAAACCTGCCGAGGACCCGGTTCTGATCCGTTTGTGTTTCAGTGGACGCCTAAAGACGACCTGGCCGTCCTGAAGATTCACGGCAGGTGTGATGACGTCATGCGCCGGCTCATGGAGGAGCTGAACCTCCAGATACCTGCATACGACAGGTGAGAACTGGGGAGGGAGAGCGTGAGCAGCAGGTGAAGGTTTGTCACGTAGACTCCAGAAAATTCAGAACACCAAAGAACTTCCTGTTCTCATCTGAAGCTGAAGACGCTCGAGTCCAGAATGAGAGGCATCTCTTTTCCACAGGAAGGAGGTCTTATTAGGGGATTCTTTGTTGCCCCTCCAGAGAATTTACTGTAATGTCTGCTCAAGAATGTCTGAATAAAACCGTCTGAGATTCTTGATCCTAGTCCTAGTCTGACTCATCCATAATCTGTCTCGTTGCTTCCTCTCTTTCCTTCTTCGCTTCTTCTCCAGAATAAAGGACCCCATCTTCAGTTTAGCCACCCCCCTGACGCCAGAAGAGCTGCACAGTCATACCCGTGAGCTCATAGCGCACCCCAGGGGACAGGACAGGAGCTCCGCAGACTTCGGGGTGCAGATGAAGGAAAGTCCTCATGTGCAGGGGGGCTGGTTTGGACGAGGCTACGGCAAAGGAAGGAGGAAGAAGAGGAAAAAAGCGGCGTGACGCTGGAACGCGTGGATCACCTGTCTTAATGGATCAGCTCTGTACTCATGGGGGGGTCTGATGTTTACATATTCTTCACGACAGCGGGCAGCTTCTCCTCTGGACCCCGGCAGCTGAACCGTCTGTGTTCCTGAACGTTTGGGCCAACTGAACCGTTTCTATGGTCTCTCAGTGTTGTCTGTAGCAACCAGTGGCGGTGTACGTTCAACATGTCATGTCTCTGCAGGTTTTATAAATGGATCATCTGAGTATATTTTTGTAGAGTTTATTTCCAGGTGATGGAAACTAGATTTGGTTTCTGGAGTTTGGTTCCTCTGCTTCATGGCGGTGGACCTTTGCTCTGCTGTGACCTCAACTCTCCTCTGGGTTGACTGATGTTTACTGAATCATAAGGAGGTCTTCAATCTGGTTTTCCTGTGAGGTCACCTTCAGCGTTGCAGGAGCTGCTTGAAGTGCTGAAGTGAACCCACCTTGATGCATGGAGGAGAAAATAAATGCGGGCTTTTCAGCGTTTTTTTGTGACTTACTGGCAAATAAATGAACCCATTTGGCTGCGCAGAGCATGCTCTAGGCTGCAACTGCGCCGAGGATATTTGGCTGCACTGAGTTCCTTTGGTTGCGCTGAGCACACCCGGCTGCACTAGGCACATTCTAGGCTGCAATAGCTCCAAGCACACTTGACTGTGACTGCGCTGAATACATTCAACTGTATCTGTGGTGAGCACGCTTGGCTGCTCTGTATGCATTTGGCTGCATCAGTGGCGCATTTGCCAGAACCCATGCATCTGCTGGTGTGCTGACCACAGTCTGCTGAATGTGTTCGGGTCCAGCCTAACGTCTTCATTTCTGCTGTGCAGCTGCATTAAATCCGTGGAGTTCTGAGGAACACTGAAGACTTGTTTTTTGTTCAAAATGATCAAATAAGTAACAATCAGCTGATGGCCAGTCCATGGGGGGACACTCCTACCTCCAGAAGTTTTCGGTTGATGGAACTATTGTGGTGTGGAGCAGAAAAAAAAGAGTACTGAAGATTATTTCAAATGTATGAAGTGATAAGATGAGAATCTCCAGCAGACACAGAATGGGAAGATGAAATGTTTTGGTGGAAACTTCAGTCTGCAGGATTCCTGGCTGTCCCTAGAAGTTTGTCACCTGAAATCTGGTAGGCAGAGCCTTCAGAAATCAGGTTCCCCCTCAACTACGCTTCAGTTCAGGAGGCTGACAACATCTGAAACATGTTTTGGTGAAGCTGATGGTAAAGGTCAACCCTGAGCCATGGCTTCACTTTTGCTGCTGAGGAGCAGTTTCAGGACACACTCAGCATTTCCACAGACTGTGGTTCTGCCTCCATTTGGCCCGTGAGTGGATGGTTGCTTCAATAACTTGCCTGTCTTGTCTCACAGCAGGCGTGCCGGTCTCCATCTATCTGCCTCCCTTAGCAGCAGACAGTCGCTCTTCCTGAATCTGCTTCTGCTGGAAATTTCTTCCGTTCAGATGACTTTCATCTCCACCGCTTTCCTTTGCTTTATGCCGTTGCTTCCCTGTCAGTATTCAGTTGGATTGTTGAAATAATCTGGATTTAAATGGATTATGATCGCTGTAAGTAATGAAGATGAATGTGATGTTTTGATAAACTGGTGCTTCATAAAACTTTGAAAAACACTCTGATGTCCTTCAGATGTTCAACAAACCTCTGTTTTTATGATGAAACCTCCATGAGCTTTAGACAAGGAAAATGAAGACATGTTTTTTCAACTGGGTGCATCAGAATGGAGTGGGCTGCTGATTGTAGTTTGCATGTAATAACTACAAGCTTTTTCAAACAGCATTTAAAGTGTTCTCTAAAACACTCAAACAGTTTCAATGCCTCTGTCTGGACGACCTCCACCTCACCACTGGTGCTGTGAGTCCACATCGCCCTCTGAACTACAACAGGCCTCATCCTGTTAGTGTAAAACAGGCAGTGACTTTTGGTTTAAAAAAATATTATCTACAAGAGAAAATGGTCAGGTAAAGTCCCCTTACTAAAAAAAATTAAAGAAATAGATTTAAAAAATATTTGACCTCCATTCTAATTTGTATTTTAATTATTTTTTTAATGTAATTTCGTTGCTTTGTTGTATATTGGATTACTTTGTTATACGTTATTGTTAAAATACGTTATTCTTTGTATGTATACTACACTTGTATTTTGGATTTTCCAATTAAAAAAAGCCAAAAAACATTTGGCTCATAATGGCCACCACAACAGCACTGTGGAGGTGTTACATTCTGATGTGTAGCTATTGACTGTATATGAGATCTGGAACAAGTGAGTGTAACGTCATCCAGAGAGAATGACTAATATCCCTCTACAATGAAATTAAGTCAATCCAGTTATAATTTCTTGTAAAACGTGTATGTAAGCAGTGGGTCCAAATTAGTCAGAGTCATCAAAATGTCTCTTTTTTTTTTAAATTGAACATATCACACACAACACCCCAAAAGTACTATCATTATTAATAAAATCATAACATCCACAAAGCCAATAAGTTATTTTTTCAAAAAACAATCAAATCAATCACACTTTAAACAATCAATTAAACTCTACTTGGCTTCAGTTAGTAATTACTATATGATTTAAATGTGACATGAGTGTGTTTTGATTTTGTTTTTTTTTTTAATTTCCAAATCAATTTGTTTCCTTAAGTCTGTAATGAGTTTAAAATATTTGTATCCTCCTGTTTTTTTTTTTACAACCTATGCTTGAAATAAACCAATCAATTAAAAAAAAACATCATAATTGAAGCAAGATAAAATAAGAGTAGAACTAAATAAATACATAAATAAAGGAGCCAAAAAAGTGGACACAAGGAAACTAAAACAACAAGTAGAGATTAAATCTGTCAAAAGAAGCTTTGTTTATGATAGATTTTTGTTTAATACTATCACTTAGAAATGTATTATTGCATTTAAAATCAATGAACCTGCAACTAAAAATCTTTAACATTGGCAATGAGAATTCGCCTTTGAGAATATATGAAGTATTCTGGATTAATTCAACTCTCTTAAAATGTTTTAGACTGAAAGATAATATTTTTTTCTGTAAAGGCCATTTAAGTCAAAAGGTCTTAGCTTGGGAGAATCTGTAAAATTTATATTGTGAGACCACATACTTTTATTGACGTAAAGAAAAAAGATATTTTATAAAAATTATTATCAAGAAGATGTTAATAACAATATATTAGAGCAAGAATGGTTATTCTGGCAAATGTAATAGCTGTTTATTTATCAATAGAGTCTATGGTTCTTGGAACCAGCAGGTACTTCCTGTTTGGACCTCCAAGGGGGAGGAGTCACTCTGTCCAGGGTTTTATTTATCTCTATGGTGTAACCAGAGGAGAGTGTGTCAGCAAAACATTTTTTTTAATTAAAAAACAAAATAATTTGCTTACACCTGTATAATGTCATCACAGCATGGGCGGAGCATCACATGTTTTTCAGTGAATCGTCTTAGATTTGTGTATTTCACCAATAAACAGGGTCTGTGTCAAACTATTTTGCGTGGTTTCCATCCAGACATATGAATAACATGTGTATTACACGTATATATGTGTCTATAGTATATCTGTCATTTTAATACAAGTGTATTAACAAAGTCTAACTTCGTTTTCTGAATTAATTTGTCAACTTTATTACAATTTGTTCGGATGTGTCTTTAATCCACATTACAACAGGTGTAAGTACGGCTTTAATTACGCAACTGAGTTGTCACGTGACCGGCAGCTCTACCGTCTTACGTCAGCAGCGAGGGTCGGCTCGCGGTGACTCCCGGTGGAGCCACTCCTCTGTCCGCTCAGGAGCCAGAACCAGCACCTTTATCTCCCGCCAGGAACGATTCCGAACCGGGATCGGGTTTGTTCCGTCCGAAACAGTCCGGAAAGCGTCGACATGATCCGGAACGGGCACGCGGACGGTCCGCGCGGCGGGGAAGCCGGTAAGCCGCAGAGCTCCGCCTGCAGCCCGGAGAAGAGGAGGCGGGAGGTCCGGGTGTGGTGCGACGGCTGGTGAGTTGGAGGCTGCGGGGATGACCTTTGGACCCGTCAGCGAGCCGAATCTAACGCGGCGGTTCCGTGACCCGCTTCCGGGTTCGGGTGGGGAGTGACGGGCTTTCTGTTGTCATTCAGGTCCAGAACGCGGTTCTTACGCTCTCAGCGGTGCTTTCTGACGCTGTTATGACATCATCGTGACAGTGGGACCCAGCATGTGCTCGCGCGCGTGCACAGGGAGCATTAAACAAACTGCAGAGAGAGTTTCCAACATTTCAGTCATTCTTCATATTTTTAAGTTTGTATATCAAAGCACTCACAGGTTGTTCTGCTCTGCGCACGCGCACAAAGTCAATCTGGTATTGGGGGCAGTTATGATCGAAGCATGGTTCAGATAATGCAGAAAAACTACACTAATCTTTATGAAGAGAATTATAGAGGTCAGATAAAGATTGTGCTTCCCTTGAGTCTGGAGGACTCCTGCTTTTATTGCTCATCCAGCATCAGAGAGCGCTGCCAGCAACTTCTGAGGTTCATTTCACCTCGCCACACAAACCCCACAGTCTGACCTGTACCCCTGCATTCACACAGAGCCCCCACCACCAGGAAGCCTCCTCACCAGCAGCCAGAGCTGATGAAGATGAGAGCAAAAGCTCCCAGATGTTCTGAAGAAATCCAACACAGCGAGCTGGAATGGGGGTTTGCAACCACACCTGACTCTTCTACCCCTCCACTGTCGCTCTCTGGTTAAAAAAATATGAATATCTTTGTTTAAAAAAGTAAAATAACGTATCACTCTGCAAGCCTCCCTGAGCACAATAGTGTTTCCATTGAGATGATTCTATGTGACACAGGAAGTCTTTTATTTTGAAAGAAATTGAGGAATAAAATCTATTTAGTATTAAGAAGGTTCAAAATACGTATCATTTGATAGGGATTGTTTGGAAACATAATTTTAACAGAGGAACACAATTTCACTGTTAGAACAACTCTACTGGGAGACTGCTGAGAGCTTTAGTGGAAGAGTATACCCGATACACCTAAAGGAGAAATAGATAAAGAGATAAAGTAGAAGCATGACCACTTTAACAAGAATTGGACCAAAATGGCCACCGTAGCCGGGCTTACGAGATGTAAACAGCGTAACGATGAGACAGCAACTGACTGAAATGTGGTCAGCTTATTAAAACAACTTTTATTGTGATAGAGAAAATGTCTGTTTTGGTTACTTGGCATATTCTGCCCCGTATTATCATTATTAGGATTATTTGTATTTTTCTGTATGTGTGAAATGCATCTACTGCAGCTTCGTCCCTCCTGCGGCTCATCTTCTGTGAGTTTTGCGTTGCGGCTGCAACCTGGTTGAAGAACTTGACTTCGAGTTCCACCCTGAAATGTTTCCGTTAAAGGGGCAGGAAGGGGCAGCAGTCGCTCGTCTGTCTGTGTGAGCTCCTCTGCGGGTCACAGCTGAACCCTACGGGTGTCTGCTCCAGAATGACGTCCGTCTTTGTGTCTCCACAGCTACGACATGGTGCACTACGGCCACTCCAACCAGCTGCGACAAGCCAAAGCCATGGGGGAGCGCCTCATAGTGGGCGTGCACACAGATGGTAGGAGTCAGTACATCTGAGAGACTGGTGGACAAACAGAAGCAGAGATGTTAGGAAAAAACAAAATGGAGATGTGATGTTATCTAGGGGTGAAAGAAAGCATTGATTCAGTGAAAATATCGTGATTTTTATTTGGCGATACTTGTATCGATTTAAAATATTACCAAGGGGATATTTAATTGATTATTTAAAATCAGGCATGTAGTTCAGTCTTGTTTCCAATTAAATATTTTCTAAATTACCAAAAGGAAAGGACAGTGAATTTGCTTGGGTAAAAGGAACTGGTATATGAGAAACACTTACAGTTCTTAATGTTCTGATAATTAAAGAACGTGTTTTCAAATTTTACTTTTGCAAAAAATTGATTTATATTCAGACAATTCTTAAGTCATAATTTAAAAAAAATCAAAATATTGTCTGGTATTATCTTGGGATAAATCGTCAGACTTTTGCCTAAACACACCTCTAATGATGTCAAAGGAGCTCCAGGGGTTACTGTGATTCACATGGAGAGTTGTAAATCCAGACCAAAAAGATCATAAAAGCTGAAAAGTTCAGTGAAAGAAGATGTTCCTCTCAAGCTGTTCTCAATTTTGAATATTAAAGGAAATAAATGATGATAAAACTGAAGCTCCATGAGGAACATCTGTTTTACTGTCAGGAATAAAGTTATCGTTTGATTTTGTCCTCATGTCATCCATCCTTCAGACTAGAAGCTCTTTGAACTTGCTTGAAAACTGTCCAACACAATCTCACTCTCAGGTCATCACATATTGATGTTTGGTTAAAGGATAACCAAACCCCAAATCAACTTATTTTGTCTGTTGACCTCTATAAATGGGGCTTTAAATGTGTTGTCTGTTGCCAATTTTTTGATCAGTTAAAACAAACGTGTTTAAATCCTGAAAATAGAGTCTAAAACTGTATGTGTTCTGCCTCCTAAAGGTTGAAACGAGGTATTACAGTTGAATTTCATGATTGGTCAAACCATTTAAGTCCTAGTCATCAGAGTTGTCTCAGAAGTCTCCCGTCATAATCTGCAGCTCCAGTAATGATGACAGTCCTGTTCTCCACCCCCACCCCTCTGACTGGATTTTCAAATTTCGGCTGTAGATGGAGTCAGCCTCCAACTTCCCTGTCTGGTTACCCTTTAAGGACCCCTCTGCATCACTTTTTGAAGTTATGGGACCAGAAACGGTCCTCGGGATGCGTCCGGTACCAGTATCCTAATCCTAACCCCTAATCCCACCCAAAATATACACTACCTAACCCTAACCTGGTCTGCAAACCAGTACCACATCTGAAAGCATATGCGCGTAGTACCAGGCTCGCGGTTCTGGTACTGGTTTGGTATATTCCGGTCCAGGTCTGGTATGCTTGTGTCTGGTACCGAGTTAAGGTTAGGGTACCGGTGCGGTGCGTTAATGGCCCGTAGGTAGGGAAGCCCTGATTTAACAGCCAGCACATCAGAAAATGACAAGTTGGGGACGCCCAAAATGTTAAAATTTTGATGGAGAGGGGTCTTTAACCAAACGTCAATATGTGGCGACATGAGAATGATAATGTGTTGGTGTGTCTCCTTCTCTGGTAACATTGTGAGCACAATCATTCCAGTCAGGAACCTTTATTTCTGTAAAAACCGTGACGTTCAGGGACCTCGGTTCAACGTAACTCCTCTGTTTTCAAAGAGGAGATTTCCAAACACAAGGGCCCCCCCGTCTTCACGCAGGAGGAGCGCTACAAGATGGTGCGTGCCATCAAGTGGGTGGATGAGATTGTGGAGGGAGCTCCGTACGTCACCACGCTGGAGACTCTGGACAAACACAGCTGTGACTTCTGCGTACACGGAGGTGAGTGCGCTCAAACCCGCCACCCCAAGCCCGCTCTACTGGGGGGGGGGTCCACCGGCTCAATGCGCTTCTGTTTCTGCAGACGACATCACGCTCACGGTGGACGGCAAAGACACGTATGAGGAGGTGAAACAGGCCGGCCGCTACCGCGAGTGCAAGCGCACGCAGGGCGTGTCCACCACAGACCTGGTGGGGCGCATGCTGCTCATGACCAAGGCTCACCACAGCACCATGGTGAGGCTGGTGAAGCATGGGGGGTGGGGGTGGGCGGAAGCAGCAGCTCATGTGATGCTTCTCCTCACAGGATAACCCGGATTATCAGGAACACACAGACAACTTCGGGAAGGTGAGCGTCTTGATGATGATCCTGTTTCCATGCACAGGATTTTTGTTTTTTTAAACAAAGCACCATGGTGGTGCAGTGGTAAGCGCTCTTGCCTCACAGCAAGAAGGTCTCCGGTTTAAGTCCCAGACGAGGGACCTGAAACAGAATCACAGATGGGGAGTTTGCATGCTCTCCCTGTGCGTGCGTGGTTTTTTTCCAGGAACCACAGCTTCCCCCCAAAACATGCTTCATAGGTTAATAGGTTGTTCTACATTGTGTATGGGTGTGTGATTGTAGCCCTGCGACTGACTGGTGGACCCTGCCTATGCTCAAAAGTGCCTGGGTTAGCCCAGTGACCCCAAAAAGAATGAAATAGGTTTAGAAAATGAATGAAAGAATAAGTAAAAAACAGAATCATTGTGGTCCAGAATAAAAGATCTCTGGTTCAAGCTCAGGAGAATCTAGACTTGGCTGTCTCTGCTTTAAGGGACCTAGAGGCCACAGTCCCTGGACTGGAGTCTGTCAGTTCCTGCAGACGTCCCAGAAGATCATCCAGTTTGCCTCGGGACAGGAGCCCCAGCCCGGGGACACCATCATCTACGTGGCCGGAGCCTTCGACCTGTTCCGTATCCTCTTCACCTGCAGAGTCTGTAGAACACCAGCCCCCTACATGCCGCTGCACCCTTAACCACAAACTCCATGCAGATATCGGCCACGTGGACTTCCTGGAGATGGTCTACAAACAGGCAGAAAGGCCCTACGTCATTGTGGGCCTGCACTTTGATCAGGTACCCCCCCTCACACAGGAAGCATGTAGAGGTTCATGTCCAGAAACCTGATTTGTCCTCGTCTCCAGGAAGTGAACCGCTACAAGAGGAAGAACTATCCCATCATGAACATCCACGAGAGGACCCTGAGCGTCCTCGCCTGTCGGGTAAGGTGGCCCTGTGGTTGCCAGTGGCTGAAAAACGTGTGTGGTGTGACCCAAACGTTATAGAACTTTTAATATGCACTCATTTTTAAAAAATAACATTCTCTTACGTAGAAGCGGATCTGCTGCAGAGCGCTGATCCGCACACCTCAGCCTAAGTCAGTAGCTCCTCCAAAACATGTTCGTAAAAATGTTAGAGAACAAACAGTTGAGCCCGTCTTTGTTTGAGCAGGACGGAACTCCTTACTGGATTATGACCCATCGAACCATCAAGGTCACCTGAGACGTCCCGTCACAGAACCCTGGTTCTGCCCGGGACAGTAACTTAGAGAGCAGCAGAGTTCTGCCTCACCAGCGTTCGTGTGTCTGTTTGCAGTACGTGTCTGAGGTGGTGATCGGGGCGCCGTACGCGGTGGGGAAAGATCTGCTGGATCACTTTAAGGTCAGTCTGCTCCAGATTCAAACCTTCATGTTTCTAAACACTTGAGCAAGGTGTAAAACATCCGGCCCGCGGGCCGCATCCGGACCTCCAGATGGTTTAATCCAGCCCAGTCATGAAGAGAAAAAATGTTGGGGAGGAAAAAAAAGCAAGTTTCTTGCCCATTCCTCTTGAGTAATGGTGACAATGCACAATTCTGCCACCAGGGGGAGCAAAGAAAAACCAGCATAACAAGATTTTAAGAAATAATAATTATTTCTTTAGAAGGGCGAGTCACATCTGGGTAAGATACAGTTAGGTTCCCTGCCAGCCTCACTGCTGTTAAGTTGGTAAAAAATGATCAGGTTTTACACCACAATTACCAAAATGTCGTTAAAAAAAAATCAATAGCTATAACAATAATAAGTGGTTAGGCTACTGGGTTGGAAAAAAATCTAAGCCAACCAAGTTCACCTCTGACATCAGTTTGACTTCTGCCACTCTAAACAAGGGAACTTCACTCTTGTGAAGGAGTTGGTGGAGACTGTGGCGCCCTCTGGTGGACAGCATGCAGATCTTCGACAGATGGATCAGAATCATCTGATGGAACGAGAAATATCAGAATAGAAGCAGTTTGACAGCTGCAGGTGTGTTTGCGCGCAGGTGGACCTGGTGTGTCACGGAAAGACGGAGGTGTTTCCAGACAAGGACGGATCCGATCCTTATGCTGTGAGTAGAACATCCAAGAATTTGAGGAGCAGCACGAGTCAGTACACTTCCTCAGGAAAGCTGTAACCAATCGCCCGTTCCTCCTCCAGGAGCCAAAGAGGAGGGGGATTTTCAGGAGCATCGACAGCGGGAACAATCTGACCACGGATGACATCGTCCAGAGGATCATCGAGAACAGGTGAGGAGCTCGGCTCTTCTGCGCCTCGTCTGTTCTTCAGCTCTGAGCCTGACTCCACCCCCTCCGTTCTCAGACTGCAGTTTGAAGCCAGGAATCAGAAAAAGGAGGCCAAAGAGATGGCTGTCATCGAAGCGATGAAGAGGAGGGAGCAGGAAGACACGGCACAGCCGGCCAACCTGTAAGCTCATTCCCTCGGCTGGAGGGGAGGGAGGAGCCTGCAAGCGGAGGGAGGAGCCTGCAAGAGGTGGTTGTCCTCCGTTTAAGGGTTGATGAAATCGTGATGGTTCTTCTCCTGTGGTCTACATGTAGATGTTCTTTCTGCAGAACTGACTGTTGTTTTATGTTTAGCTGTAAACAGATTAATTTACATTTTCTGTTTGATTTTAACTCTTTAAAGATCTTCATCCTGTGAAAAAAAAAAGGTCCTTATTAGATGAAGTCTGTGAACTAATGGTACCTTCCGCCCGTGAGCGTGCACTACTGTTGGATCGGACCCACTCAACCTGCAGTGGGGGGGGGCCCTAAACCCTCAGACCTGCTTGAAAAACAGAATCATCATTTAACGGTCAAAAGTTTCACTGAGACGTTCTGAAAACACAGCTCCTCTCTCTGGATGCTCCTCCTATCAACCACACAGTGTCCTGCCATGCATGTGTGCGTTCACGTGCACGGCAGCAGCCTCAGGAAGAAGCTCATAACCTCATGACACGTTCACCTTTGTATGTTTGCAAAGCTTTTTAGAAAATTAAAGTTTTATTCACAATAACTTGTTGAGTTTCTTCCTTTCATTTCTGCAAACATAAATGACAGAAAACAAACAAAAAAAGCAATAAATGAAAAATAAATGAGATGAAAATATTGGTTAAAGCGATGCCTGACATTCATAAATTCACGAAAAATAAGAATTTCCGGATTTTGGCACCAAAACTAAAATACTGGAGCATGTCTTAGACAATGACCTTAAACATTGTCTGGAATCCTTTGATTTTTCATTTATTTACCTCAGAGAAATCAGTCGGCGTTCACTGAGGGGCGGAGCTTGGTTTGCACTCTCATTTCATCTGCAGGTTTAGGCAGAACGTCACTGTTTTTGCCTCATCCGTCCCAGAACACCAGCCTCTCTTTATGTTTCACCCTCAGCATTTGTTTATCAGCTGACCCAGAGCATGGGCCTCCCTCCTCCATGTCAGAGCAAAGCCGTTTTTCTCTTCACACATAAGATCCTTCAGAGCCAGAGGATCCAGAAAATGAAAGTTTTCATTCTTCAGGTTCTGTGGTCCTGGTTTTATTTTCCTGCCACACATGTCCAGCAGGTGTTGCTGAGTGGGCGGGGACAGCACAGACAGAAACCAGATAGGCTGAGTGCTGTAAACAAACAAAACAACAAACATGTTTGGATTAATCATAAAAGACAAATATTTAATTCCAAATGTGGATTTTAAACTCCAGAAAAGTGTTTCCATCTGAAAGTGAGAAAAATCCATCCATTAATGTCACCTCCTCCTACCAGAACACAGAGAACTGACCACTGGGACCTCTTTCATGTTCAGGTGAGGAGAACTTAAGTTTCCAGTCATGAAGAACTCGTGCAGTTTTCCATTCTCTGTCCATTTTTGCTTGAACTATGGCTCTATTTGTTTGGCATTTCACTTAAATCTCCACAAGAGGGCAGCATCTCATCACTGAATGTGATTCTTTTAAATTGGAGATCAGCAGAAATGTGTGTGTGAGCGTGCATGGGTGCGCATGCATGTGTTTGTGTGTGAGTGCAATGCAACCACAAGTAGACACTCCAGTGTCCTCTTCTGCCAGTCCCAAGTCCAAATAAATGCAGAGGGATGTGTGATTGTGTATATCAGAACTCGCTTTCTGAGTAGGAACCATCAAGATTCCATTACAAGTCTGGATTGGAGTAGCTGGAGCCCTGCTCTGGACCTGACTACCTGGTGGGCGGGACCCTCTCCGAGGACCCTGTGATTTCCACGGTCCCTCTGACACACCTCCCTTTGAAGAAAAAGAGGTTGAGGACTGTCCATCACCCATACTGAACTTACAGAGGTGGTAGAAGAGCTCCTCGATGGCAAGGCACTGGGACAGGATGGAGCCCGCCCCAGTCCCTGATGACTCTGTTAATGGAACAGCAGCACGCGGCAGTCGGGGCCTGTACTACTGGACTAGCAGATAGGGGTGGTGGTTCTCCTTTTCAAGAAGGGCGACTGGAGGGTGTGTTCCAACTACCTTGAAATCGCACTTCTACACCCACAGTCATGGCTCTGAAACCCAGTCCTTGAGATGAGTCTACTCACAATTCTAAAGTTGCTCATGGTGAGAGGGGGCGTGCTGGTGTAGGATTTCCAATTGTTGGAGTTCACCCTGGTAGATGAGAGGGTCATGTTCTTTTTCCCTCGGTACCGACAGCCTAAGCAAGCTGCATGCTAAGTAACAGTTTAGAAGGAATCTTATCAGATGCACAAGAAGAAGAGTTCATCTTGGTCAAGAATGCTGATATGTCCTCTAGGGTTAAAAATAGACCGTCTGTTGTTTCTGTTTTTTGGCTATTATTTCCTATTACAAAGTCATAAATATTTATGAGTTTGGTTCTGAGAGCTGGCAATGTCCTCCAGGCTTGGCGGGCCTTGAGGGCCACAGTGTTTGCATGATTCCCAAATATCCAAGCCCTACTCATGACTAATTACCTGGTTCAGGTGTTTCCAGCCAATTAAAACATGCCATAGCAGAGTATGTTGGAAAACATGCAAGATTGCAGCTCTCAAGGCCTGGAGTTGCCTTTCCTTGTAATCTAGAGCAAGTCAATCACCTTCTGCAGCTCTCCCTTGTTTGAAGCCGACCATCCTTCTACAAAACTGTGTGCAGTACATCAGGAAGCTCTCTGTGGTGGCTCTGTAGAAGGTCAACAGCAGCTTCTTCTCCCGGTTGTTCTCCTTAGGTATTCTCAGGAAGTGGAGACTTCAGGAAGTGGTGGACTGTCTGTACTGTCGCCGTGATGTTTTCAGCCCAGGAGAGGTTCTCCTTGGCGAGCTTCACCCCCAGGTACCACAGATGAAGGTTGTACCCTGAACACCATCTTTTCAGTCTGCTGAACCTCCTCCCTGTATTCTGACTCATCCTTCGTTGAGATGAGCCCAACCACAGTGGGGTGTCGTCAGCAAATCTGATGATGGAGTTAGTTGAGTGGGCGAATGTGCAGTCTATAGTATAGAGAGTGAAGAGGAGGGGTCAATGCACATCCTTGTGAGGATCCAGTTTAAAGGTTGGCCTATCTTTTTAACTAGCACTAAAAGGTTAGCTTATCCAATAGTTACCAATCAAAGGTTAGCCTAGCTAACTGATAGCACTATGTGTTCAAAGTAAACACAGGCCTGGAAGAGGAAAGACTGGGGTCGTAACAATGGTACCTTAGAAGTTGGGACTATGAACACTGAAAAGGGATGAATCAAACTCCTAAAGGTTTTGTGGTTGGTTCTTTAAAGAACCTTTGTGGTCAGTCCTTGATGCAGCGAAACATGATTCTGCCTTGGATATGGTCCCTCTGCAGGAAAGTGGATCATGAAGGAATCTCTGAGCCTCTCTGGAAGACTTGTTGGCAGCAGTGTGTTTCCAGCCGTGTAGCGACTCCTCTTCTGTCTCCACAGCCTCAAACACTGCAGGTTCCTGTGGTGCTGAAGATGTAATGAAGCTGTGAGGAACACGTTACCTTCACACTCTGCTCCATAACTTCTGGGTGGACTTCAACCAGGCCTTGATGCTCAGGGAGCATCCAAAGGCACTCCTCACAACCAGTGGGGCTGGGAGGAAGGTTGTAGTCAAAGATGTACCTTTCTAGGGAAAGGAGGCCCCAGGAAATGTATGCATCAAGTCATGTTTCTGCCACGAAGACATAGGAAAGCCATTCTCTCTGATCTTTGGGGATTGGAGACTCCTCGGAGATAGAAGATTGGACGATTCTCTGTGAAAGGTCTCACCAAAGGTGGAAATTCCACCCCTGATTACTTTAAAGCTTTCTGTGCTGGCCTCATGGGGGGTGTTTTGTTGAAGATGCTGCTTCCGTTTGTAGGCCACACCCTGTCCTGTCAGTGGGCGGATCAGTGGGTGCAAGTACGAACTGAGTGATTCTGCGCTACAGTGAGTAGACTGCAGTTGCCCGGCGCTGAAGGGAGCAGGTCTCATTAGCTGCAGCAGATGCTTGGCTGATGAAGCAGCTTGGAACCGCTCTACCCTCTGAGAGCCTTTAACCTTAAATTCAAACAGCAGTGCCACTTGTTTGAACCCTAATAAAGTAGAGCAGCAAGGCTGACGAAAATGGGAGATAAGATGCAGAGATGATGCCTCAAAGCTGATGGAGCGGAAGGAGAAGCAGAGAACCAGCAGGAGACCATCCACATTCCTCCCCTAATAGTGGGGGTTATCTACAGTGACGGCCCCCCCCTGGTTTCCACTGAGATCCACAATTTATCAGCGTTACCTTCTACACTCTATAGAGCACCCCCACCCCTAGCCCCTCTTGTGGGCTCTTGTTGTTTGTGGTGATACCTGATTGTTCTTATCTGTACTTCCAAGCTTCAAGCAAAGCATTGTGGGAAGATTTCAAAGCCAAACATCCTCAGACTTCAGCTCAAACTAGATCACTAATCTTGTAATTGGATCCATTTCTCCCTGTCTTTGATCAACCTGGACTTGCTTTTGTTTGGGAAAAAAACAGCAAAGTTTGACATCAAAGATAATGCACAGGCGAACCACAAACTCTGAGTATGTCACAACTACACCACAGGTATTTTCACCTACATTATTAAAGTTGGCTTAAATAAAATTGTGTGTGTTTGTGTGTTCATGCGTGTGTTTTTGTGTCTATGTTTTTGTATATGTATATGAAGTTGTGTGTTCTTTGCTGTATTTGTGAGTGCATTTTGTGGGTTTATGTTGAATTGGTGTGTGTTTGCATATTTTTATGTGCAATTATGTATGTGTGTGTTTGTTCTGTTGTATGTCTGTATGTGCATTTGTGTGTGAATTCATGTTTGTGTGATTGTACTCATGTGTTTTGTTGTGTGTGTGTATCTATATTTTTGCGTTTTTGTGCATTTATGTGTGTTTTTGTTGAGTACGTGTATGTTTGTGTAATTGTGTATGCCTGTGTGTTCTGTTGTATGGGTGTTTGTGCATTTTTGTGGGCTTTTGTGTGAGCATCTTTAGTGTCCTTGTTTAGTACGTGTGTTTTTGTGTAATTGTGTGTGTATGTGTGCATTCAAGTTTGTATATCTGCATTTATGTTTTGTTGTGTGTGTGAACTATTGTATGTTTATTTGTGCATTTGGTTGTTTTTATGTATTTTGTATTCATGTTGTGTGTTTGTGATTTTGTGTATTTGTGTGTCTGCGTTGTTGTATTTGTATGGTGTGCTTTCTGCAGTTGTACATGTTTATTAATTTCCGAGTCTTTGTTTTATTTGAGCATGTTAACTGTGTGTGTGTGTGGATTTTCATCTCTGTGTTATTGTGCGTTTGTGTATGTTTTTCTGTCTATGTATTTTTGTTTATGTGTGTGTGTCTTGTTTGCTGACCTGAAGAGAATATCTTTGTTGTTTTTTTCTTTATTTGATCTCATTCCATGTGTTTTGTTTATTTTAGAGAAACTCGTCAATAATTCCCTCTCTAAAGATGTTTTTATTAAAAAGATTTGTTTTAGGTTGCAAAATTACCCCCCAAAAAACCTGTAAGTTCATGTCTTTACAGAGACATGTTTAGAGAAATAACAGTTTGCCTGTGACAGACTGACTGCAGTAGCCCCCCGGGGGCGCTCTGCCTTATCACAGTGTACCGCACCCCCCCACACACTGAGAAGGTTGCTGCAAACCAGCGACTGATTTTAATTTCTCTTTTGATCTCAAGTGTGACTGCAGGTTATTTTTCTGACTTCCTCTTTCTGCAAAGTCTTTAACCTTTCTCTTCACCCCACCCCCGTGTTCCAGTTTCCTTAAGAACAAAGTCGCATCACTTCTCCAGACTGTGTGCCCACAGAGACAGACGTCCTGAGAGTCTGACTGAAGACCACTGGAGTGATCGAGACCAAGTTCTAAGTCAGCCATCTCAGCTTCAGGTACATCTTCATCTTGCAGCCTTGATGTGACTTGTAGTTTTTGCTTAGGTCAAAATTCTGTTATGGGAATGTCACAGAACTTGATAAGACTGTCACAAGACATAAACCTAAATGAACATGATGGAAGTTTGACGGGTAGTTGATACATATGTGGGTCGCAGAAGCTGTTTAAACAAATCACAACAAGAAGTCGTGGTTCCTAACCTTTACTTGAGGCCCAACTCTAGCTGTAAAATTTAGACCCAATGACCTTGTAGGAGCACTGATTGTTCAAGAACCAGGCCAAGCGAGTGTGTTGCCACCCATAGAAAATGGTAGGACTGGATTAATATATTAATTCATCAGTTTTAATCAATTTAAGCTTAATAGATCAATAATAGATTCATAAAAAGTATAAATCGATTAAGCCCATAAAGCTAAATTCCATTAGCTTGATGCTAATGTTTAGTAAAGTAAGCACATCACTTTCTCAACAGCTCCAGTCCTGCCAGCTTTATGTTTATCAAACTGTGTCTATTCAAGACCTACAGTCCTCATCTTCATCTGGATCTCTGTCGAGCTGCAGAGAGGCTTGGCCCCGCACACGCCACCACACGCTCCACTCTGCTCAGGCTCAGCTGCCGCTTCATCCAGAGCTCCTCTTCATCACGCGCTTATCTCTGACTGCAGCCGAAAATTTGAGAGACAGTTTGATTTAATATATCAATACTTCTCCTGGTCATCACCTCACTGCATACACATGCACACGCCTGCACACTCTGCTAATAACAGGACCAAAATGCTCTATATTATCAGCAGATGTCAGACTCTCGCATTGATCTGTGATCGATGATGCAAGCCCTCGATCATCATGATCATCAAACCTCATTTTGGGATGACTGAACTCGCCCTAAAACGCTGAGTTCGGTGGGTTCAACCTTTGAACTCATTCAAAGCATTCTAGAAATACTTTTATGAAATAGTAAAATATTTCATACTCAGATATTGCAAAATAATTATGTGAATGTACCAAGACAAAAATAAATATAAAAAATAACCATTTCATTATAAACCAAGCAGATACTTGAGGTAACAGTCAAACCCTTCAGTTGACCTCAAAGACACAACAGAAGGAGAGAGAAGTCAGATATGGGGGGGCTCTCCCAGGCTGATTGCCAGTCAACTTCAGAACCAATGAGGGAACAGAACAGACAAAGGTAAAGGCAGATTAAACACGTTAGCTAAAACATCCGTTTGCATGAAGCATCGCATAAAATATAGGTACAACTGAGAATACAATAAACATCCAGACATCAATCTTTCACTAACAACTCAATTACTGCGCCAGGAAAAGCATCGTTAAGAGAAAGACTTGTAAACTAGCAAAGTTAGTAAAATCATACAGATAACAGAGTCACGATAACAGACCCTAATCCTACCGGTTGAGCTTAACCTGCATAAACTTCAACACCTAACAAGCAACACAGATAGGCAATGTGGAGGAAACAAAGTGACCACATCATAGGTTAATTGTGTCTCTTAATTGCCCCTTGGTGTGCACGCCAGTCTGAGGTCCTGCAACAAACTGGGAACCTGTTCAGGATGTACCCCGGCTTTGCCCAACAGTAGCTTGTTTGAGAGGAGGGTGGATGGAAAAAGACCACAAGAAACAATAACAGTTAGAACTCACTCCAGTCTTCTTTTGATTTGTTGGGAATCTTTCCAGTGGACTTTTAATTAGAATTATGCTGTTTCTATTTGAAATTTTAAAAACTGTCTTGTTTTTTTAAAGACATAGTTTCTGCGGAGCAGCAGGAGTTCATTAGAAATTTCTCTCTGAGTTGTGAGCAGGACTATCGGTGTGAGTAAGCCTTCCCTCATTTCCTGCTATCTTACAGCCCTCACAACCACAGCATTACTGGTGCAACAAAAATGGTGAGCAACAATGGAGCTATCCAGCTGTACGTTTTTGAGCCAGATTCCAGCTTAGATGAAGAAAAGAAATACGTTCATGGATCTATTTGTCAACAAGTGGATGCATCGGAATGGAGCAGGGTAGGAAGCTTGTGACCTGCCGATTTTTCCAACAAATTTTTTTCGTCTGCTTCTGATTCACAACAATTTGAATGAAGACTCAGGAGTGCACATTTAAGCTTAATTTTCTTTATGTATTTGTTATATGTCCTCCATCATGAGAACAATGCTACAAGAACCTGTTAAAACCATCAAAAACACTATTTTTTTAGTGGGTCTTTAACCCCTGAGCACTATCGCTGGGTGATTTTCACCCGAGCAAAAGAATTTACATGATTTTCAATATGTTGCATTTTTCTGAGTGTCATGGGTCCATGGGTTAGGTCTCACATGTCCCAGGAATGGGGTGGACCAAAGGCCAAGTCTTCTGTATAATTATTTTTAGAATTTTTTTGTTCTCAAATTCCTAATTTTTTCAGTAATTTTCAAGTATGTTCTTAGGATATTCCTATATCTTTATTAAACAAACCGCAGATGAAAAAAAAAAAACTACTGTAATTTGTCATGTGTTGTCATATTTTGATTGATTTATGAAAAGTACTTGTAATTGAGTATATTATTTTGGGTAAAAATTTCCAGCAAAAGTGATGATGTAACTCATGGAGATGCTTTTCTCATCAGAATCTGCTGGAATTACGTTGATTGTGTTAACAGTTGAATAGTTACAGTTAATCAAATAACGTAAACACTGGAGCTTTGGTGTTAAATATTTAAAAGTTGTAATTTTTAAGGATTTAGAACAGCATTTTTATCTGAACGATGCAAAAAGAGCAGAGATGCATCTCAAGGTGTGATGCTTGCAGTTTGTATTTAAGGATCTATAAGGCTGAAGGTTTTCATGAGGGACGCTAAAGGGCGTTTGTGCAGAAGTTTACAGTTTAAGTGCATTAAGGTGAGTGTGGAGATGTTGCCTCAGTTCTGCAGGAGAGGCTGAAGGCTCAGAGAGGTTTGACAGGGGCTGTGTGTGTCTGTATGAGTGTGGGTGGGGCACTGATTCATTTCCACATTTATTCGGTTTTTGCACAGTAACTTGGGTCATTTTCTTCAGATTAGTCATAAAAAGTGAACAACCTGCTTCTCATTGTGACAGAGAGCAGCTTATCATTAAGGAATGTTTGCGGCCTGCGCTTTATGAAGGTTGGGTGTCGCTGTTATTGCGTGTTATTGTGCATATCTGTCAAACTCTTGAGGTAAATCCCATTATTGCTTCTTCTCTTCATTGTCCCTCAGTTCCAGTCCGTCCTTCATCTTCCTCGCTCTTCACCTCTGCAGAACCATAAAGCTTCGTCTCTCTGTTTAGCATATAAACACAAAATCAACATCAAATAAATGAAGCGGTCGACATCCTCACGGCGTCCTGCGTCTTGTGACGCGTCTGACACCATTCGCCACGTTTGATTCTCTTCAGGGAGAAGTTTGAGGGTCTGTCGGTTGCAGCCTGCGTCATCGATGTGTCGCCCCAATCCCAGTTTTCCATTTTGTTTACTAATTCTGTCAAACTTGAATGACATCACCTTGAAGAAGTGGAGGAGGTGTTTCTGAGCCGGGGGGGGGATCTCAGGTGTTGATGTAGAATGGTCCCCCCCCCTTATCTTCTTTAGCTGTTTTGAAGAAATAAATGATTGCATCCAGAAAACTCACTGCGCGCATGCTCAGAAGATCCAGCCCCCCCGGGCTTGATGAGGAGCTTAACATAAATTAATGTCATTAAATGGGTGGGTGTCAAGAGGAGACAGATGGTTCTGGAAGTTTGTTGATGAACAAATGTTTGTTGGCAGTAATAAGCTGCTTCAGTGGTGAACTGCAGCTTCATGGACCTGGCATGGCTCCACAGGGCGTCCTCATCACACGTGGGCGCTCTCTGTCCCGTTCTAGGCCTTCGCTGACAGGGAACTCTCTTGTCTGTTCACACTTTAATGTTAGCCGATGACCTCTGAAGCCTCTGGATGATTGTTCTGTCATCTCTTGGGGGAAAACTCCAGATTCTGTTCAGACATGAAGAGGGAGGGGTTGACAGAAATACAACAGGAATCTGGGAACAAGCAAAAACTGAACATCCTTCAAATCACACAAGTCAAGATTTTATCCCGATCAGAGCAGAGATTGAAAAGTGTGAAGTCCCCCTGCGATGAAAATCCTATTTTTTTTTTGTTTTTATCACATATATGTGGCATTTTTCTTATGAATGAAAACAAATGTAATAAGAAATTATTTCATTTTTTTGCATTTGAGTAATTCTCCTTCTAAATCTCTGTCAATCAAACTCTGGCGAAAACGCTCAGTTTGAATTAATGAGCCAAATTTTAAGTCACGACGACAAGAAGAAGAAGAGCGCATGCCCACTCGTCACTCAAACTATAAACAGCGTGCACAAGCTGTGCGGGTGAATGAAAAGATGGCATCTTCCTGTCTCTGTGCTGGAGCTGCAATTCAAGGAGAGGCCATGCAGTTGTTTAAAAACACATCAGCAGCTGGACCTTTTTTCTGTTTGATAACAGGAAATGTTCAAACTTCTGCTACACACTAGCCCTCATCCTCATCTGTCAGAGGAGACATGGCGTCTTACTCAAGACAAGCTCCTCACATGTGGGAGTGTTGCGAGGAAGCGTTTTAGGGAAATCTTGGTTGGTGATTTTTACCGAGGAGCCGTGGATCCAACGATTCTGCATGACACACTGTGTGGGCCTGTGGGACCTCTTGTGGTGCCGGCTATGCAGGCCTTGGAGCAGCCAGTTCCTACCATGAACCACATTTAATTTAAAAAATATGTTTTTTTATGTGAAAGAGAAGATCTTCACTTCCTCGTCCGAGATGACATCTGGCTTAAAACGATAGATACGGCTGGACATTTTTATGTAGCGCTCTGTGAAACTTCTGCCACTTTGAAGCAGACATGTCCTGGTTACAGCTTCTCACTTCTGAAGACGCTCTGAATCCAACCGCGGAGGATCATCTTGATCAGTTTTGATGAATGATGTCCCTGGACCCCCCCCCAGCTCCATCCTTTGTCGAGTCTGTGTCGATGTTTGATGAAGCTGCTGCCTTACAGACTTCAGCTGTTTTCCTTTCCTCTCCCGTCGTCTTAACAAAGAAGCTCATGAATGCTCTTGGGGGGCGGGGGGATCACATGTGTCCCGTTGCGTTTGGGGTCCATCCTCCTGGAGGACGTTGACCTTTCTGGGTTGTAATTGAAAAGGCGGGCTCCTGTTCTGTGGTGTGTTTTGGAAACGACTGACCTTACATGAAGCTCATCCAATCTTCCACTGGCGATTCAAGTGCGCAGGAACCTCTGCTGCAAATGCAAAGGACACGTCCGTCACAATCAGGGTCTTCAGGTGTGCACGCCGTCCGCACCAACAGCAGCTCTGATTTCGGTGATGAAGAGGTCGCATGTTTCTGCGCTGTTGGGAGCATCTGAATGTCTGCCAGCTTTCTGATGAAGTGTTAGTGCTTTAGGTCACTGACAGCTGAGCTCGCTCTCACATCGAGCAGCCCCCCCCTCTTTACAGCGCTCTGTTTCTTCCTTCCTGCAAGATTTAGACAGTTTTATCTTCAGGACTGCAGATCTTTACTAATAATGCTCTACAAATAGAGTTGTAGAAATTAATCAATGAATCAGTTTCTATTCCTGTGATCCAAACAGATCAATCTGTCTGAGGCAGAATCAAATTGATTCTATCCATACTATTAAAAAATCACTTCAAAATGGGATAAATCCAAAAACTGATATTGGAAGATACCATTTGGATTAAGGTAGGGTGGATTATTTATTTATTACAACACATTTGATGGCAGAACGTTGAATTTAGCAAAGATGTGACCATGCAGCGTGGTAGAATGTTTTAATATTGTCTTTGGATTATTTTGATTTGGAAAAACAACAAAACTAAACCGTAAATGAAGTTGACATTAATTCTTTCTTACTTGTTTTTTTTGAAAACACATTTAATTAACACTTGAATATCTTGAAGAAATACAAGGAATCTGGAAAACATTCCCTGTACTGTCCAGTACCTGGTATTTATCTCTGAATCGGATCAGGATAGTTTAAAAATCATTCAAATAAGCTCCAGTTGTCTCTCTTCTCAGCTGATGATGATCCAGGAACCAGAGGTAAATCCACAAAGGAGCTGGTTTCATCTGAAGAACATCAGGACTTTTGGTGTCACTCTCAGACGATGAACTGTTCATTCGTGCTCTCTTTCTTCTCCCTGCAGAACGGTCTTCAGGAATCTCTGTCACTATCTGTAATAACGTATTCCCCCTCAGCACGTCAATGGCGAGGAGCTCTTCACCTCCTGAAGCTCACAGCATCACTCAGACACCTGCTGTTGGTCAGCGCTTCCTCTGATTTCACTCAAAATGTTTTGATTAAATCACGAGAGCATCATAGGGAGAGAGAAATCGGTCAATTTGTTTTAATTCTGCTTGTAGCTTGTTTGCTGGGGTTGATTCTTCTGCTGCCTCATTTTGGTGTGAGCGGTGATTTTGGTGATCCTGTTAGAGAAGCAGCAAAACTTCAGAAAGTCTGATCTTCAGATAGATCCTGCCCCGCTTACACATGGGGAGTGGTGTTGGTCAACTTCTGTTAATGAAAGGAAACCAACAACCGACTGAAGCCTTTTCCTCCATTTACAATCACGTCAATGCATGTTTCAAACCTTTTGAAATCCATTCCTGCATCATAATCCTACCACCACCAACAACAACTTGACTGTGAGAATGCTGCATTTCTGTGCTCTGACATCCAGAGACTTCTTTGAACGCTGATAAAAAAAAAAGAAAGAAAAAAGCAAAACCAGAGAACCAAGAACACAGTTCGGTTTTAGTTTGTGATCCCGTTGGAAAAAAGAGGAGGGTCCAAACGCAGGAGATCGAATAATTTCCTCAAACTGGAAACAACCACACAGTAAAAATCTCAGGAGAGAAAATCATGTTTTCTGAAAGTGGGTGTGGTTTCAAATCATTAATAGAATCTGTTTCAGGACGTATTTTCTAAAACAGACACCTTCAGCGAAATGTTAGATTTTCAGCCTTTATCTTGTGTTATATCAACTATAAACTAAAGATGCATGAGTGACGGAGTGCCTCTGAGCAGAACTCTGACCATCAACCCATCAGCCACAGCAATGAAACCACTGACAAGTGAAATGAATACCATTGATTTTCTGCTTCCTGTTGACGCTGTTAGGAGGTAATGAGGATGGAAAAGTCCGAGCTTGATTTAATGACCTGAAAAGAGGGTAAAAAGGGAAAAGATCTGAGACTAAAGGGGGACCAACCTTGACTTGAACTGTTTTTGTTCAGACCAGGTCTAATGGATGAATACAAGCTGGACCTGTGCTTTGAAATATGGAAGAATACACAAGAGATGAAGACTTGGACCTGGTACGTCACCACTGGGAGAGGCTTGAGTTTTAGGACATTTGAACATTGGGTTTACCATCAGAGCATCACAGTCAAATCTAACAAAGGTCTCTGTTTCCTTTCTGAAGCCCACAAACACCAAATGTTTGCTTTTGGGGGTGTTAAAAACCCCCACAATCCCTCATTTTTGACAATAAAACACTTGTGGTAACAACTATCTACCTGGAATTTGACTTAAGTCCACAAAAGGTATCTAGAAATGAAGCGCTCCCCTTTGACCCAGGAACCTGAGTTCTAATTATTTTTTAAATGAGTCCATTTACAGTATGCATTGAAACAAAAAAATAGAGCAACAAAACAAAACCAATAAACCATAAATATTGTTTTTTTATTAGTATGTAATTAGAGATTAGAAAATCCAAAGCAGAAGATTTGTTCCTTCTGTCTTATTTTAATTAAAGATCATTCGCAGTATATAGAGATTGACAAAGCAGCTGTGACATAGAGGATGCCTTAAACAAGGTTCCATTGAAATGAAGTCATTTCATTAAGAATTAAGATTGGATTATCAAGCAGATGTTAAAAAATAATCAGAGCAAGAATGGTTATTCTGACAAATATAATGACTGAGTAACAGCTGTTCATTTCTCAATAAAACTCTATGAGATTTTGGCTTTCTGGGCACTTCCTATCGGCAACATGAGTGGGAGGGGTCACTCAGTCCAGATCACATAGACTGTCAATAGGAAAGACAGAATGAAGACATCCTTTGGATCCAGGTTTATCGATCCACTTCTAGTGTAACCAAACCCTCTCAACATTTTTAACCAATCAAGCAATAGAGGCTGATTGGAGACAGTTTGGGGAAAGTGAAGGTGAAGGCACAGGAAGATTCGAACCGAGGACCCCTTGTGACTAAATGATCAGGCCTGGAGACTCACACTGGATTCACCTCATCGCGCCCCAGGGGCAACATACCCTTGCTTCTCGTCCACCAGTCCTGCATCCAGCCGCCATGTATGATTCACAAACTTGACAGGACAAAAAGGGACTCCAGGAGTTAATCTTTCCATATTTCTGTCACTTCTCTTTAAATCCTGAGTTTGACATGACCAGCAACTTGCCGATCTTGTTGTTTGGTAACTTAGGAGGCGAAAAGGTCACAGAAACTCGGAGGACCTGGTGTTCAAGCGGAACATGTGGAGAGCATGTGAGGATAAATGTGATAGATACTGTTAAAACCCTTTTTTAATAATTCTTAGAATGACCCACAGCTGCCTGATAAATGCTGTTTCCACACTAATCTCACGCTTCGAGTCTTCTGTCACTCTAAATTAAACAGACTCGTGTAATCAGGTTGGGCTGGGCATTTCCCTTTTCCGTCCCTGTTTCCGGTAAATGATGGCATTAAAACAGTCGTGTAATGAGCTTCTGTAACTGGGTTGTTTCTGCGTGCTGATGGACATGCGCTCGCCGCTGAACTCTGCCGTGTTTCCACAGACCCTGAACATTGCTCATATTCATTCTGCTGAAGCTGTGAAAGCAGAAAACCCTGATGGAACGAGTCTCGTGTTTTTGCCTTCACGAAGTCACACTCTGACTGCAGAAAGTTTTCTGAAGTCATCATTTTGTTTTGAAATCATAAAAACTTCATTAAAGCAAGTGAGTGGCGTGTTTGTGGAGCCCGCATGTTCACATGGATAACAGGCTCATTAAACAAAAGTGTTTAATGATAGGGTTTTTTTACGTGGGAGGGAGATTTGTAACCTCCACCTCAATTAACTCTCAGCTGAGGCTGGTCAGTGATAATTACACACCAAGGTGCTGGCTCTGCATCCGCCTCATCACCTGCCATTATCCGAGTGCGTTTGGTCTGCGATCAGAGAAGGGAGCGAATGATCGCTTTAATTAGTCAGTTCAAACTGCAGAAACACACAGGTCTGAGGGAGCACGTGGAGCTGGACGTGCTCCGTGGATGCAGACTGACCATCCACTCTTTCATAGATTAAGACAGTATAGATTATTACATTGTTCAAAGAGAAAACTATGAAAACACATCCAGTACCTGAACGAATGAAATATTATTTTAAAAGCTTTATTCTTTACACAGTTTTATGTGCTGACAGCACAAAAAACATGTTAATGGAAATTAAACATATTAGCCTGTGGAAGACCGGATGTGGAATCATACTCAAAATTAAAGTGATCAAAGGATCCGACCACTCCTGGAGAGTCTGTGGTTCAGCCTGGTGTTGGTGGATGGACCGAAACATGATGTCCCAGATGTGCTGAATTAGATTCAGGTCTCAAGAACGGGAGGGACAATCCAGTACATTGATACCTTTGTCTATCAGCCTGCGGCTCCAGATCCACATGTGTCTGTTCTATCGCTCCATGGTGGCTCCTCGCCCAAACATAAAATAAGTCACGGAGATTGTTGATCCAGCCATGTCAAGCGTCAGCAGCTCCCTTACGGCTGCCTAACCAAAACTACCTTAAGAAAACAAATAAACAAAGCCAGCAAACTAAGACTACTAAAGTTAAACCCCAAACTAAAATAACAAAACCCAGCAGTGGAAGACTGCTGAGAATAAAGAGGCGAAAAAGAACATCAAAGAAAAATACATAAGAAAAATAAAATAGCATTTTTTAAAGTAACGATTTCTTCATTAGCATTTATTTCATTTAAATTATTTACATTTATAAACTGATGGCTGAGGTTCACATAGATGATGAACTATGAAGGTTTTTACATCCCTGTTGACCTGAAGACGTCTTGTTTGCTCCTGAATGAACTGATTTTATATAAAAAACTTTGGTAATAAGTTAAATTTTTATGAGTTAAAAGCACTTATTCTCTTATGCTGCACAACATTGAGTGTTCACTAGCTGTTCAGAGCTGCACTGCGATGATTCTCTTTTGCACAGATCATCATTTATTTTGAACTTTTTTTTAAAATTACATTTTGAGAGATGATTCTTTTTATATATTTGCTGTTGTTTGTGCCAAAAACAGACATAATTCCTATTTTTTATTTATAAAAAGGTTATGAATGCTAATCCAAATTTCTTAAAGGGGCCCTACCATGATTTTCTTAAGCCTTTCAGAGTGAACTATATCTATAAATAAGATCATATATGACCTTTTAATCAGTAAAAACAAATTATTTATGAAATATTAGATATATTTTGTGAGATTTTTCATACCTGGAAGTAAAACGTTTGATTCCTAAAGCTCCACCATCCACTTCTTGACGTCATCCTAGAGTTTGTGGCAGTATGTCCGCATTTCTTCCACAAAATAATCCAAACTTCTTCAAAGATGGATGCACATACGATATATCTGACTTTAGTAGGTCTGACCATCTTCACACTGCTTCACAGCACAAACCCTTTTGCTTCTGCAAGGCTGTGATTGCGTGTTATGTGAGTCTGTCAGAGCAGATTCTTCCTGGAGGGAGCTGTAGGTATCGATCTTACGTCAGCACGTTTCCAACCGCTCGTTTTCGTGGGCATAGGAGAGGCTCTGCAGACAGTACAGGTTTTTAAAAGATTTCTCTTAAATGCATGAATGGATCAAATTACCGTTTTAGGTTTTTTAATAGTGAGGAATGAACCGTAAAATGTATTTAAAACCTCAAAAATTAGAATTCTCATGGTAGGGTCCCTTTAAAGGCTGAAGTAAGTCTATACGTCTCCTTCTAGGCTTTGATCAGTAGAAAACAAAGCCAAATGGCTCTTTATAGCTTGATGACCCCAGGTCTACTAGAAACTGCTGACAGACTCCAGCCACATGAGGTCTAGCATGTGGCATGAGGAGCAACCCAGAGCCAATTGCACCAGCATACAGTCTCACCCGGGGTCTGAGAATGGCAGTCAGGCCGTTGGGTACTGGTGAGAACATGGAGAACCCTCCAAAGAAATGCCAACTCAAACCATCACTGACCCAACCGGTCATGTTGCAGAACGTTCTCCACGGCGTCTCCAGACTGTCACGTGTGCTCAGTGTGAACCTGCTATCATTAATGAAGAGCACATGGTGCCAATGAAGAATCTACAATTCTTGGTGTTCTCTTGCAAATGCCAAACATCTCATACGGTCTATGGCCTCCTCCACATCTCCTGATGGTAGCACCTCCATGCTCTGGACACTACACCAAGATACACAGCAAACCTTCTAGCCACAGATCACGTTGATGTGCCATTCTGGATGAGGTGCAGAATACCTAGGACACTTGTATAGAAACTCAACAAAACATCAGCCAGAAAACATCAGGACAGAGAAGCTGTCGCAGTCACCAGAACCACTTCTTTATTGGAGGTGTCTTACTGATTATTTCCCCCTGTTGTCTATTCCACTTGAACAAAAACGTGAAATGTATTGCCAGTGTGACTTCCTAATTGATCACACAGAAGTGATTGACTTGGAGTAAGATTGAGTTGTTTAGGTGTTCCCTTTATTTCTTTGACCTAATAGACTAGAACCTCTGATGCCCGTCAGGGATGAATAAAGTTATTTTGAATGGAACATGAGCCTGTTTGTCACATTCCTGTCTGCCTCTCGGCTTCCTGCTGATGCTTTCATAGTTGCATAAATGAACTCATCAAAACTGAACCGCCCAGCATCAGGCTTGATGACTTTCAGTCCTACTAGACGCTCTCATTGGGAGTTTATGTGTGACACAAAATAATAATACGTAGAATCAAAAGGTGATTGGAGTGGGACTTTAAAGACGGAACCCCCTTCCACCACCACTGACAAACGATTTTTATCAGGTGGGATTGGTGACAAACATGACAGTGCTTGACTTCATGCTGGAGGAGGTCCTGGTGGACAGTCCCTGCTGTTGGTGAAGGTTACAGTAACACATTATTCAATACATTCTACAAATGATTTCACTTTAAAACACTCGAAAAATGAAAAAAAAAGAAGCGTTATAGCTGTGGTCCTGTTGTTAGAACTCTTTCTGACAGATGACTGTCTGTCTGTCTGAAACAGGCTTCTTTTTGTGTCAATGCGGTTTTATGAGTTTAAACTTCATCTAAAGACGAATAAAGATGAGAGGTTCGGGAACGGACCCTGCAGGGTTCAATTCTGACCACCTGTTGTTTTTACGGGATCATGAAGAGAACCTGAACCTGAAAGCTCCTCACAAACACACACCTCACCTTTCAGGTGCATGTTCTGCTGCTTCATCGTTGCCAGATTTATCTCTCTTAACACCTCCCAGCAAGCTCATCATTTACCAACCGACACATCTATCCAGGTGTTTTTCCAGAGGGTCACGATCATCAAGGAGAACCCGCAGGAATAGCTCTCAGAGCTTTGCTGGAAGTGTAACTGGATTTTTCTCAAAGTTCAGACACTTTTTTGCCAAAACCTTCTGTTTGTGGCCTTTGAACACTAAGAATCTTTTGTTTTGGAAGCAGGAAGCCTCTTTTTGAGGGTTTGAACGGACGTTTGTGTCTTCCTCGCTGCAGAGCTCAGGAGGATTCATCCATGCATACCGACATGTTTTCCACTCATCCATCACTGCGACTGCGCGTCACAGCTGCTAATGAGCCGCAGCTCCAGGTTTGAACCTGCAGCAGCTGCAGAGTCTGTGCTGTGCTGTTAGTCCTGTGCTAAAATGCGTCTTATGATGATAGTTTCTTCTGAAAGTCCGTTTTATTTTTGATGTTCAAACTAGCCTAAAAACTTTTTTTTTAAGTTAACCTCATTAATTAATCTCATTTGTGAATAGGTTTATAAACAAACTCAGACACAGCAGCTTCTCAGTCTTTGTTCATTTTAATTGGTAAAATAAAATAATTGTTTTTCAGGAAATTCGCCCTGCAGTCAACATGGCTTCAAATCAAAACGTTTCAATGACAGCATTCTCATCCATCTTCACGCCCCCCTCCATCATCCCAGATTTTCCTTCAGCCTCTCAGTAGAAGCCTTCCCAGGTGGAGGATGGGGGGTGCGCGCGCGCTCCGCTCACGCGGACAGGCAGTCCAAGGAGTCCAGGGTGAGGAAGACGTCCGCCTTGCACTGGAAGGTCCCGGTCCCGTCCCGCAGCAACTCGCATGTCTTCAGGTTGGGGGAGACCTCCTTTACGCAAATGGCCTGGAGGGGGGGGGGGGCATAAAGTTTGAAATATTGTCTTGGAAACACTCTTCAAAAATCTGCACAAACTGCAAATGCTTGATTTTGCTTCGCTTCTCTGTGCGTCTTTACGCATGAGCCGGACCTGTCGCCGCGCGCCCTGCTGGACTTACCATGTTTTTGAGCACGGAGATCTGCCTGCTGCTGCCCTCGGGGCTCACGCTGTTCCCGGCCGCCTCCTCGCTGTCCGCCAGCACCTCCTCGGACTCCGCTCTCCGGACGTACGGTGACCTCCTGATGCCGGACAGCAACCCGGACGCGCGCCCCACAGGGTAGAAGATGGGTCCGGTGGACTGCTTGTACCAAGCTTCGGCGGAGTGGCAGGAAACGAGCAGAGACACCCCGACGCAGACCACTGCAAACCTGACCGACCTGTCCATGTCTGGATGGAGCTGGCACCTTCGACGAGGAGGAACACGGCGCTGCTTGTCTGCGGGCTCTTGGATGAACTCGGAAAACTTTCTGGCGCCTTAAATACTCTGGTGGGAGCGCGCGTGCGTGACCCGAGACACGCGTCAAATCACAGCGCAGGTGGGCGGATGATGGCCCTCTTAATCTAAATTGATCCGTTCTTGATGCTGGAGTTCGAGGAGGGTGGGGGCCGTGAGGATGGAGGGCGTCAGCTTCTCTCTGACGCTGAAGGTAAAAATGGATTACTGTTAGTCAGCCATGAAAGTCAGGGAGCCGAAAGGTCAGAAGCCACACTGGACTTTTATAGAGAGAGAGCACGTGCGCAAAAACCCACACAGACTATAATACTCCCCCCACCCGCAGATGGATAGAGCTTCAGCTTCATAAACTAGAAATGTTTATTTTTCAGCTCTGGCATTTACAGATGTCTTGTAGAGCGGTGTCAGAGTACATCAGGGTCCATCACAGTGAGTTATAGAGCGGTCTGCACTGAGGGGTCAGTTTTTCCTCCAGAACGTAGTCCGGTCCACAGACCCAGGGGTCTCCCGTCTCCCACTGCCACTTCTGCAGGCGCTGCCGCAGGTCTTCCAGCACGGCGCTGTAAGAGGCGTCTGAAGCCAGGTTCCTCACCTCCAGAGGGTCTGACCTGCCAAATCACAGACCATGAACGTCCAAACTTTCTGCAGTGTTTAGCAATTCTATAAAAGTTGATAAATGATAATAATAAAAAAAACTTCAATGAACAGGAAATTAAAAAAAAGTAACTTTTCATCCGATAACATGAACAACATAATTCCCACAGATTCTGAAAGAGAGAAGCGGCACGAGCTGAATCTGCTGGAATTACGTTGATCGTGTTAACGGTTGAAAAGTTACAGTAAATCAAAAAACATAAACACAGGAGCTTCTATGTTAAAGGTTTGAATCCATTCTGGTCTGAAAATATCCTGTCTCTTCAGAGATTCTGCTTGTTTAATCAAAGGGCCTATGCCATTCAAAATCAATTGTTTGAGCTTTTAAGTGTACTATACTGTTCATTCCTTCACTACAATCAACTCCAAAGTGTTATTTTGATCTATTCACTCAGTCCTGAGTATTCCCCTAAAAACCTGCACTCTGAGCAGCAGCCCCTCCCAATCCACGAAAACGAGCGGGAACTCACGATCTGATGTCACCAAGTGAGACAGGCCTCTCCAGGAGGAGTGTGCTCTGACAGCACCGCCCCTAGTCTAATCACACATACACACGTTCTCATGAAGCTAACGATGTTTAGATGAAGACTTTCATTTTAAATGCACAATATCTTATATCTTGCAGTCGTGTCCCGTCTCTTATTGACAGCGTCTCTAATATCCGCCGGGTCTCCTCCACTGAACAGTCCGGTACAGGGGGAGTAGTACGGGACAGACCAGTTAATTCTGGCGAGCGTTACCACTCACTTAAACCTCCCTCCCAGTGAGCAGTTTGTTTTCACGGTGCATGCGTAGTGTAGACTGCTAGCGTGTCATTACGTCAATGTAGTGCGACGACTAGAAAAACAACAACAATGGAGGTCATCCAGCAGCTCGTCTTCTTCTTGTTTTTCTTTTTTACATCCTGTATAACAGGAATTTAATGTTGCTAGAAAGAAGATTGAGGACAGTTCTATTCAGAACAATGTTCCCATCATTTCAATAAATCTGGAAATGTTCATCTGGTGTTTTCTACACATTGTAGCTGAATGTCAGCACAAAATGAACCCATTATCCATCACCATTCTCTCTGTGGTTTCTAACTGATGGTAATTCACTTGTGAGTTTTTGGTGGGTCTGTTGGCATGAAGTAAGCCTACCCTTACTTCCCGACATCCATCTGTGTTCATTCTTTCCCACTAGCTTACAGCCACTCACGACTCCAACCTAACATTACTGGTGCAATAAAAATCATGAGCAATCCCAAAGCTATCCAGTTGTACAGTTTGGAGCCAGATTCCGGCTCGGACAGGGAAAACAATGGATCCAGTCCTCTACTATTGGATGCGTCGGGTTGGAGCGGACAGGGAGATTGCCGTAATAGGTTCTATGTCACGCTTTTACTTACGGTATTTCTGCGTCTGCTCCAGATTCACAACAATTTAAATAAAGAAATACTCAGAAATATAATTTTAATCTTAATTTACTTTATGAAAAATGACAAAATAACATGTTAACAACAAATTTACTTCTAAGTGAGTCTTTTAAAAAAAGCACGTCCATCACGTTTTTGTTAAAAGTACCTGATTTAGAGTTTATTAATGTTTTAATATTTGTGGCTCATTTTATTATTATTAACTATTTTGATTTTTTCCAACATATTTGTTCTTCTGCGTTAAAGCTGTCTTAATGTCCTGCAGTTCCTTAGGGTGTTCCTCAAACGGGACGAACAGATGAACGTCTGCAGAGCTTTTCCTCATTTCTACATGTTTTTTCATCCATGAGTGTTGAGAGTGGGACAGACCTGGTGTCATAAAGCTCCCAGCGCTCTCTGTAGTAATACTGGTCCAGGCTCTTGAACCAGTGGGTGGGCTGACGGCTCCTGGTGCGGTTCAGCAGGTCCTGAAAGGTGGGGGACACATAGAAGTCCTGATCTATTGGAAAGGGCATGCGGTAGTGCAGGTTGTGGAGAAGGTGGTACGCCCCCTGGAGGACGGAGCGAATTGGGTAGTACATGGTAACCTGAAATGAGAAAAGCAGGGCAGTGAGATGGGGGGGCGGCTGGACACCTGCAGGCGTGAGCGGCAGCAGACGGGCCGACCTCGTGCAGGGACTGGCTGCTGAACACCGTTAACCAGTTTGTGGGCTCGGCCACCAAAGCAGGCAGCAAGGAGCGACCGGTGAGGAGGACCGCCGACGGGCTGCCGGGGAGGTGGTACAGGGGGTACGGCACAGAGAACCAGTCCAGGATGGTGGGCGTGATGTCTGTGGTAAAACAAATAAAATAATAATATTAACATTTTTCCCCTAAAATCGATGTTCTGGCTCATCAGAAATCTACGGATTGGTCTTACAGTCTCATGATGTCGCAACTATAATTGAATGAAAGTTGCTTCTACCACTTCAGTTCTTTGTCTGAGCTGCTCTGTTTCTGTCCTCAGTCGCCCCCCTGTGGCTGTTTGGGAGCATTGCAGGTGAAAGGAAAATAGGTGAAAAGTGTCGCATTAAAATCTGTCGTCGTCTTCCTCCTGCAATGCTCTCAAAGTATTTCAGTCTGGTGTGGAAGTTTGGTCTTTTCTCCTTGCAGCTTTGTCCCCCCCCTACGCAATGAGCTCCATCTTGCTTATTGCAAGAGAAGCGTCTGCATTTTTAGGAAAAACTTTGTAAAGACGGAGCTTGAATCTGAATTGTGTCTGGTCCTCTGTCATATCAGTCAAGTCTGAACACCTCTCCTCTGTATGTAAATTGTTGTAGCATGACCTTTTTAAAGTTATAAAACCACTGTTGTCAGCTGGTGATGTCATCGAACGAAATTGACGTCCGATATATGAGAAAGTTTTTTTTTCATAAAGTTAAAGGGAAAAATTCTAATTCTAATGATGTGGATGAGGAGATCCAGCTGCCCTGTGAAGGACTCACACCTTCATTTATCATGAAGCTCTTCTCCCTTCCTTACCCAGCAGGCTGACGAAGGCCTGGCTGCTTTCCCCCCAGCGTTCCCGGTGCTCCGGAGACGACACCAGCATAGGCTCTGCGGTTCCGGAGTGATACAGATTGGTTCTGCCGTTGGGGAATGGGATGCCGTTGTCCGAGCTGTAGATGATCAGGGTGTCGTTCTCGTAACCGGCTTCTCTGAGCTCCTCCAGAACCAGTCCGATACCTGCAGGAGAAGTTTGCATCTTCATCGTTTGTCGATGTTCTAGTGTCTCTGCTCTGGCGCTGCTACTCGCCCTGGTCCAGTCTGCTCACGGTGGTGTACTGAGCAGCCAGGTCCACTCGAGCTGCAGGCGTGTCCGGCACAAAGGGGGGAACCTGACCAAGGGAACAGAACACAAGGTTCAAGCAGGAGTTCTGTCTCCAGTCTGTTGACACGGCAACAGAAAAGCCGGAGAATTAGAAAACAGGTCCTGGCTTCAAAATAAAAGCTTCTGTTGTAATTTCAAAATAAATCTTTAACCAAACCCTAAATCAACTGTTTTTGCCTGTTCTATAAATGGGGCTTTACAAGTTCTGTTTGGTCATTGCCAACTTTATGACAATATAAAGAAAACTTGTTAAGAACTAGTGAAAAAACCGTGTGCGTGCTGCTCCCTAAAGATTGAAACGAGGTATCACAGTTGAATTTTGTGATTGGTCAACTACTGCGAGTCCCAGAAGTTCCACGCCATCATGCTCTGCAGCTCCAGTATAAAAGCCCCGCCCATCTTTGATTTGTTATCGGGTTAGCTTTAGCATGGCTAATAATAGGTTTATTGCCTTCAGTTATCAAAAATCTACTGGCTAGCACAACTTTCCAGTGAACTAGGAAGTTAGGCAACACTGGTTTACTGCATTTGGCTTTAAATTCTGCAAACTCTGTCCTGGTGATGGATTTGCAATGAACATTTAACCTGGGATTTTTAGCTCAATACATTAGCCTTTATTAGTGATGATGCTAGCAACATTTTACCACTCCAACTGCCCTGTTTGGTTACCCTTTAATGTGACGTGCCTACATCATTAAACACTGCAGTTAACACCTGCATCCATTTTTGCCATGGATGCCAAGTTTCACTTACAAAAACACAACATTATTTCTAACACAAAACATGCTTTTTACAAGAACTCAGTGAGGAAGGGAGGAGAGGGTTAGGGGGCCTGACTGCTTAAGTTTTGGATGAGCGAAGAGAGTGGGACAAACTATTTGACACAGGAAAGGCAGGGAAAACCCCTCCCCTGGAGCCAAGGGGGAGAGGGGATGGACCAGAGACAATGTAAATTCACTGAAAGTTGTAAGATGGACTCCCCACACAATGCTAAAGAGATGCACGGCTGATGGAGCAGTTATCCTGTTCCTAACTTCTACATGAAGTGGTACTTTCACTTGGTCACACACATTAGTGAGGACCGGCAAGATGGACTTCAGACAGAAATATCTTCATCAGTTTACAGGACTGACCTTTACTTGCTCCGGTGTGTAATGAACCGGCTTCCAGTCTGGGATTCTTCCCATTCCCGTTTCTCCGTTTCCAAACTTCTCACAGAAGGCTCCGTACTGGGGCTGCGAGTGTCCGCACCGGTGGGGGTCGTGGAAGGCCACGTACAGGAAAAAGGGTCTGTCCTCACTTCCACCTGAGGCAGTTTCTCGTTTTTGAGTCTGGAAAAACTTCCGGACGAGAAGTTTGATCCGGGTGATGTTCCTCCCCACCTGCAGCACAGAGGCGTTTTCTTCTGTGTAGGAAAAGTCAAAAGGATAGACAGAACCGGGTCCGACGTGCTTCTTCCCGATTATACCTGCGGGGTTGAAGAAAACAGGTGGTGAAGTGAACAGGTTGTGTCGTGGGTGTGGGTCTGAACTCACCTGTGCGCACGCCTGCCTGGCTCAGGAGCAGCGGCAGACTCTGCACTCCGTCAAACGAGTTGAAGTGATGGACGCCCTGGTGCAAGCCGTACATGCCATTCTGGTGCTGAAACGAGGAGACAGCATGAGCACCTTCAGCAAGCGGCGCCTGCACGTGCACGCACGGCGTACCTGCGGCAGGCCGGTGAGGATGGCGGAGCGGCTGGGGGAGCAGCTGCTGACGGACGTGAAGGCGTTTCGGAACAGCAGGCTGCGCTGCGCCAGAGCACGCAGGTGGGGCGTGTGCACCACAGAGTTGTTGTAGACCTCCGTCTCGAAGCCTGCGTCATCCGCTGCACAAGAGCAAGAACGTGAGCTCAGAAGATTCCCTTCACGTGGTTCTGGATCTCTGTGAACCGCCACCATAACACAGTGGAGGGGTTTGAGCGCTAAGCTAGTGGCCTCAAGCAAACAGGTGACATGCAGGCCAAGAGCGGTACAGAACCTCCTTGCAAGAAGGCAACATCAAGACTTCATTACACCCCAAAGATTGCCGTCACCGGGGCACAAGTCTGACGTTTGCAAGTGACGGCTCTTCCCCGGTTGGACCCGTGTGGGCCCACTACCTGCAGGAGCCGGCGTGGTTTGGGTAGCAGTCAAAGGCAACCCCTTATCGTGAAGTTTGGAACATCATCCAGCAAGGGAAAGAGTCTGAGCATGAGCTGCAGGTCAAGAGCTACCAGTGGATTCTGGGAACTCTTGACCTCCTTTCTAGTCGTTTTAGATCAGGCATAGGCAACTCCAGGCCTCGAGGGCTGGATTCCTGCATGTTTTCCCAACATACCCTCCTCTGGCATGTTCTAACTGGCTGGACACACATGAAGCAGGTAATCAATCATAAGTAGGGCTTGGATATGTGGAACTCATGCAGCGGCCCTCGAGGCCTGGAGTTGCCTATCCCTGTTCTAGATGATGTTGTCCCGTTGGACTTCCATTGGGGCGGTTTGCAGTTCAGTGTGAAGATCCAATGAGATTCAGCACCGCTATATTTCTTAACCGGAGAGAAATCGTGAGTCATGACTGGAAGAGCGAGGTCCCGAATATAAGAGGCCAAAAGGAGCTCCATCCGTAGGGGTGGCTGGGCGCTCCCATAGAGATATGGTGAGGAGCTCGATCAGAGCAGAGCTGCTGCTCCTCCGTATCGCTAGGAGCCAGTTGAAGTGGCTTCTGGGTATGTCCCAGCTTTTTTAGCTCCAAAGAAGCTGGAGGAAGTGGCCAGGCCCATCTTTTGCGACCCATACTCATACCATACTTGAAGGAACAAAGAAGAGGAGGAGTCTGATCTGTGTGTGTGTGGGGTGACTGGCAGATCTGCAGCAGGAGTGAGCAGGATGTTGCTCCTTCCTCCGTCCCATAGACTCGGTGATCTTGGAAGGTTTGGGAGGACCGGGCTGAGCTGCTGACCAGGACTCTGATGATGAAAAGCATTTCGGAGCAGTTCCAGTCCAAAACGACCTTCATGCACTAGATTATGCTGCATTCAAATGATAATCCAGCACTTATTACTGGCTACTTTTACTCTAAAGTAATCTGTTATCCGAGTGTCCCAGCTGCGTTCCATTGGCGAAGCAGAACTTCATGAGAGCTTTTCGGATCACAGTTATGATGCAGCGATTCAATCAAAAACCCACAGCTGCTGTGACTCCATTCTCTGTCGTGCGGTGGACAGAGGTGAAGTCCAACAGGAGCAGCTGGACTCAGATCTGCAGACAGACAAGCTCTTTTCTGTCTCCATGGCAACAGTCAGACTCCTTCTGACACCTGCGGGACCTCCTGAAAACCTCTGATCAGTTTATGACTCCCCTCTGAGCTCCAAACAGCATAACGTTTATAATCTACTGCATTACGTTCATAACCAGCGCGAGAGAGGAACGTGACTGCTATCTGACGTTAGGACGCAGCTGCAGTCGGACTACCCGGTTCCGTTCGGTTCTGGAGAACTCACCGATGATCAAGAGAACGTTTCGCCTCTGTCCCTCCGCAAAGCTGAAAGCCGCTAAAAGGAGGACACAGCTCCGCGGCAGCATGGCGGTACACCCCACAACAACTGAACGGGACAGGTCCTGAGTCCAGCACACTTCCTCAAACAAGCGAGGCCCCGCCCCTTTGTGATCACATGACCGCAGCCGCGTGAGAGGAGAAACAGGAACCTGTCTCGAGTGGTGAAAGGAGCGATTTTGAGGAAGTTAGAAAAAAATGAACCCGAAAATCACAGCTGATAGACTCAAAGAAGACTAAAGGTGTGATCTGTTTCTATTGTGTTTCTATTCTGGTCTGTTTCTTTTCAGTTTCATTTGCATTCTGATCTTTTCTATTCCATCTTCTTTCTTCTATCCGTTTCTATTCTGCTTCTATTCTGATCTGTTTCTATTATTTTTCTATTCTGATTGGTTTCTTTTTTGGTCTGGTTCTATTCAGTTTTTGGCATTCTGACCTTTTATATTCCATCTTTTTTCTATTCGAGATCTGTTTCTATTATGTTTCTATTGTGATCTGTTTCTATTCTGCTTCTAGTGGATGTGTTTGTATTGTATTCTATTGTGATCTGTTTCTACTCTGCTTCTATTCTAATCTGTTCCGATTATCTTTTAGAATCAGATATGTTTCTATTCCGTTTCTAATTTGATCTGTTTCTATTCTGATCCTATTCAGTTTTTTCTATTCCATCTTCTTTCTATTCAGACCTGTATCTAATGTTTATGTTTCTATCACTCTTCTATTCTGATGTTTCTAATTTTGTTTCTATTTTGTTCTGATTGTTTTTAAATTTAGATTTAAATGTTCTTTTGTGTTTCTATTCCAATCGGTTTCTGTTCAAAAGTTTTATTTTTTATTCTATTGTGCTATGATCTTTTCTACAGAGATCATGTGGTTTTTGTTGTAAGATTCAGTTAAAATACCTTCCTTCGCGGGACACAGCTTCAGGTAACCTCCCCTCCCCATGTAACATCAGCACACGCATGCACCTGTCAGGTGATCATCACCTGGCCTCTTCTCAGTCAGGTGATGATCACAGGGAGTCTTCTCTTTTCTGTTGACACGCTCAGGTTGTTCCACTGGTCTGAGCAGGCAGGCAAACAGGCAGGCTGGCGTGCACGTGCACACCGCGCACGTTTGCTGGAGTCTCCTCCTGACAGCTGGACGCCTCCGAAGGGAGGAACCGCCCTGAATGCATGTGTAGCCTGATGGTCAGGCGTGTGCTCCCAGCCCGTGACCTCTGACCCTGTGGGATGGATCGGTGGTGGGTGAGGAGGCCTTCGGGCTGCAGCTGTTGCTCCTACAGCTCTCTGAAGACCTGGCTTCCCATCCTATCCTGGTTACCCAAATACAAGGTCAGGTACCTGCAGATGGACGTGCTGGCCGGCCTCACGGTCGGACTGACGGTTGTTCCTCAAGCGCTGGCGTACGCTGAGGTGGCAGGTCTTCCTGTGCAGGTGAGTCTCAGCTCAGTATTCCTGGCTTTTCTCATTTTTTTGCTTTAGGTTTGGCTCAGAATTTTTCCATTTCTGTCATTTATCACTGTAAAACATGGTGCTGAGGATTTTCAATGTAAAAAAACTAAATTTTTGGTTTCTACAGAAAGAAAGAATTTAAGAATGTTTGTGTTGAATGAAAGTGCCAGATTTCCTTGTTAAGAGTGAATCCTTTTCCGTTTGTGGATTTGGTGGGTCAGAACCCGAGCAGATCCTCACAGAAAGGTCCAGTAAAGTCCCCAACATTGTTACAGTCCACAGAAAGTTCTGGGTTCATGTTTTGTCTGCAGTACGGACTCTACTCCGCCTTCATGGGGGGTTTCATTTACACCATCCTCGGAACCTCGAAGGACGTGACCCTGGGCCCCACGGCCATCATGTCCCTCCTGTGCTTCTCTGTGGTGGGGGGGCAGCCCCACAGAGCCGTGCTGCTCAGCCTCCTCTGTGGACTCGTTCAGGCGGCGATGGCGTTGCTCAGATTAGGTCCGGCTGCCGCTGCAGATGACAGAAACACAGCAGGGGCCGGTTCTGAGTGTCTGTGCTGCTGATCTCTGCAGGCTTCCTGCTGGACTTTATCTCCTACCCCGTGATCAAAGGCTTCACCTGTGCGGCTGCGGTCACCATCGGCTTCGGTCAGGTGAAGGTGAGTTTTGACAACAGCCGTGCTGTCATGTCTACCCAGAACCTTCACATATTTGTGTGGCTATATTCTGGTTTTCAGAAATAAACTTACATTTAGCTCTGTGTCAAAAAAAAAAAAAAAAAAAAGCTCCAATACTATGAAGTCAAACTTTTGCCACTAAATAGAGAATAAAAATCACAGTTTTGAAATTAAAATTTCCTAAACCTAATTTCCTAAAACGAATCCTAAATCTTCACTTCTAGAAGTACATTTTCCTTTGTTGCAAATAAAAATATTAAGTTTGTTAAAAATCTCATCTGTGCTTTAAATATATTTCTTATTTCCTTTTATGACATTCAAAACCTGAATAATAAATTATTCCCACCAGTGTTATGAAAGACTTTTAAGTTTGACATCAGCTTTACAAATTACAACCACTCACAGATGAGAGGGTTTATGCTAATTCTCCGTCCATTCAGGTGTCTTTTAACGCACTAAAACTGCATTTTTATAACTTTAAAACTGTAACTTTTTAACATTACTATGAACAATATAAAGGCAAAAATAATATTCCAGAATAAATCAACTTAAACCTTAAATAATTTTCAATATTTTACTCTCCATGAAAATATATTTTGTCAAAATCAGGCAAGTTAGAAATAAGCACAAGATAACATTGTCCCTTTAATAACTATAAAATAAAATTACTGGAGGGCCGGATCCGGCCCCCGGGCCTTGACTTTGACACATGTTCTAGAAGCAGAAGATACAGCTAATTTTTTGGAACGCGTCTGCAGGCTGCCCTCTCACGATGGAGCAAAGCACTCAGTTCTTTCTTGTTAATGTTGTCAACTTTTATTCATTCCTTTCTAGAATATTCTGGGAATCCAGGGGGTTCCTCATCAGTTCTTCCTGGAGGTCTACTACACCTTTCACAAGATCCCAGAAGCCAGAACGGGCGATGTGGTGATGGGCCTGCTCTGTCTGTGTCTGCTCACCATGCTGACCCTCATGAAGTCCAGCCTGGGCTCCAGTGACTCCGCCTCCTGCCCCAGAATCGCCAGGAAGTTCATTTGGACTGTTGCGACCAGTCAGTACCTGTGTGTTACAGACGCTGGCGTGCTTTCCTGTTCTCAGCTGTCTCTCCTCTTCCACCTGATCAGTGCGGAACGCCCTGCTGGTCGTGGCCGCTTCCCTGTTTGCTTTCTCCTGCGAGGCGTACGGCTTTCATATCTTCACGATCACCGGACACACCTCACAGGGACTGCCGCCCTTCAGGCCCCCACCCACCTCGGACACTACAGCCAACGGGACCACGGTCTCCTTTGGGGAGATGCTGGAGGTGAGGATGTGAGGAAGAGCTGGGGCGTGTGTCGAGCTGTCAAACGCAACTGTGTTCTCCGCAGGACTTTGGCGGGGGGCTGGCTCTGATCCCCCTCATGGGTCTGTTGGAGAGCATCGCCATTGCAAAAGCCTTTGGTAAGTATGAGCAGGGTTAAACAGGAAGTCTTCCCCAGGCTGTGATTCTCACTTCCTGTTTCCCAGCCAGTCAGAACGACTACAGGATCGACGCCAACCAGGAGCTGCTGGCGATCGGAGTGACCAACATAATGGGCTCCTTTGTGTCAGCGTACCCCGTCACTGGCAGCTTTGGGAGGTGTGTGTGTGTTCTCTGTGTGTGTGTCTTCAACAACACTGAGTATGAAGGTTCAACCTGCGGCCTGTTCCCCCGCAGGACCGCGGTGAACTCTCAGACCGGCGTTTGCACTCCAGCAGGAGGGATCCTCACAAGTGAGCGCTGATGCTGTCTTTCAATCTTTGCCGCCCTCTTGTGGCTTTCTGCGTCATTACAGCTTTTTGTTCTTCTGGAGTTTGATCAGAGAAGATCTGTCCATCCGTTTTCTAAACCCACCAAATCCTTTTTGGGAGTCACTGCTGAAGACGGAGTTCATGAATATTTCAAAGATTATCTAAAAATTATCAGGAAAAAAACTGTGGAGCTTCTTGATCTAAGAGTTTCTTGACTCTTACCTCCAGAACGTATTGTTTGGTTCGCTCAGACACCTCCCCTCATGGTTTTACACCATGCTATGAACGCAGCCTCTTTTCTCTGTTCTGCTGGGACTCTGACCCTTCTCTCCAGTGGGTGCTTCACATCTTCTCACATTTTCCTTTCCTCCTGCAGGTGTGATCGTCTTGCTCTCCTTGGCGTTCCTCATGCCAGCGTTCTATTACATCCCCAAGGCTTCTCTGGCTGCAGTCATCATCTGCGCCGTGGCGCCCATGTTGGATTACGCCGCCGTGGCAAAGATGTGGCGCGTGCACAGTAGGTGGTCGTGGTTTTGGACCCTGAAGTTCCTGACTAAAGGACAGTATTGTGGTGCTGTTCATCCTTTTCTGTCCCATTGACACTTTTTAAGCCACTGTAGTTTCTTCCTCCTAACTGTTTGGCAGTTTTGCTGTTAAATATTTGCAATTTTGCATGAATATTTTTCTCTTTTTGGTTTTCTTCTTCATTTTAGCTTTTATCAACCGAACCTTAGTATTACTCGCTCTTCATGATCCTTCAGAGGGTTCCCGCGTTCATTATTTCTGTTATTTTCTCCTCCTTGTTTCTGATTGTTTTCTTTTTTCCTGGTCCGCTCTGCAGGGCTGGACCTGCTGCCGTTCGCCGTCACCTTCCTGTTGAGTTTCTGGGAGGTGCAGTACGGCATCGTGGCCGGGGTCGCCGTGTCTGGAGCTGGGCTACTGTACAACGTGGCCAGACCCGGGATAAAGGTAGAGAGTCCCGCTGGTCCATGAATGTCTGCGGGCTGCTGGGTGGTGGTCCTGAGTGTTTTGTGCTGCAGGTGTCGGACCACGGCGTGCTGGTGATGCAGCTGTGCAGCGGCCTGACGTTTCCCGCCACGGAGCACCTGAGCCGCTTCATCCACGCTCACGCCCTGCAGGGTGAGGACCGCACTCGTGCACAGACTTCTTTGTTTTTGGCTGCTGTCCTAACCGACTGCCCCCTCGCCTCCAGTGTCTCCCCCACGATCGGTGGTGTTGGACTGTCACCACGTCAGCGCCATAGACTACACGGTGATCAGTGAGCTGAAGGACCTGCTGAGGCAGTTCCAGCTGCGGCGCGTGAAGCTGGTCTTCTCGGGACTGAAGGTGAGCTCCTCAGGCCTCACAGCCTCTCCCCGATGTCAGCCCTCATCATCCGCTTTTGCTCCTCCCCCTCCAGCCCTCCGTGCTGAAGGTTTTCCTGGCTGCGCAGCTGCAGGACTTCAGGTCTGCGCACAGCGTGGAGGAAGCCCTGCAGATGGAGTCTGGATCTTCAGAGCCGCTTTTGGGAGCTGATTAAGCTGCAGGAACTGCATGTTACCAGGAACATTTGCCTCATTTCTGCAACTTCTTTCCATTCCTTTAAGCTGATGATCCTCCAGGAAACTCCTCCCTTTTTTGAAATACAAAGTCGTTTAGTGTTCATTTTTAAAATGATAAAAACTTTAAATCCTTCAAAAACGTTGAGAAATAAGAACTTCAGCAAACTTTTAAACAAAAAATTCTCGTGGTTTTTCAGCCAACACATCCTCACTCCCAAGTCGTCACATGTTGACATTTGGTTGAGAACCCCCTCCAAGTCACTCTTTGTTTAGTTTCTTTTTCTGTTTATTTTCTACCATCTTTGTCTTTTTATGTACATGTGATGCAAACAAAAAGATGTCCAATCATAAGCTTGCTTCCTCCAAGTCAATACCTGAATCATTTCTCTGTCAAATGCCATGCGTTATTATTTATAGCTTTAAATGCCAAATGAATATTTTTAGCATTTTTGGGAAAAGAATCAAACTTTATCGTATCACCAAAAAGTTTGTTGAATCCTTTATGTATCAATTTGTGGACCGTGTATCGAGATGCTTGAGAGGGACAGATACATACCTCTACTCTCCTGTATTCCCTCCTCATCCGCATAGTGCATGTGTCACGGAGGAGAAACACGTTTCTTCAAGTGGGTGAAGTCTCTGAAGTACAAAAGTTTATATTTCAATGTAATTCATGACTTTTTTTTGTTGTTGTGCGACTTTTTAAAGTTATAAAATCGATGTTGTTGGCAGTCGCGTGCCAACGTAGACGACTGGTGAAGATCGATGAGGTCATTGAGCGGTAGTAACGTCCGAATTTGAAGACGCTATTTTTTTCTATATTGAAGGGTTGAATGTAGGGACCAATAGCATCAGCAGCCCGCTCCTCCATCAGCAACAAACGCTTAATGAAATCAGTCGACTACAGAATTAAACAATGCACTGTTAGAACAGTGAGAAATCCAGAGACGTGCAGAAGCATGAGGCAGGAAAGCGTGGTGGAACTGAACTGTCATTTAGACCGTGATCTACAGGGAACTACTGATTGGAAATAGATTCGAATACTCCCCGGCTGGGAGAAATGAAATATACTTCAGATTGAAGCTTTCAGAGTAAACATCAGATGCAGGGATGATTGCTTTCAGTGAAACCGGTTTGGTGTTTCCGTCATGTATCTCGTCTGTCCTCATTCCACGTAAACGGAAGCGATTTTCATCTCAGATAGAATCTGGTTTTACATTTTTTAAATTAGTCGTCTTGGGACCTGTGTGTGTGTGTGTGAGTCTGTGTGTAAATCAACATTGGCTCCACCTGTCTACCATAAAACATAACACTGCCTCAGCTAATCCTCATCGCTCCTCCTGTTGTAGACCGGTTCATTTTCTCCCTGTGACGTGAAGTTATTTTATGTTTCTACACCCGCTGGTGGAGCTTTTGGTTTAACTGAACGTTCTGACAACAGTGATTAGATTACTCTGTTACTGAGAAACACTGGTGATAAATAAACAGTTTTTCCACTGAATGTCTGAGATGAATAAAGACTTGTCTTGCATGCAGACGTGTTTTTATTGCAGAATCATCTCATTGTTTCTGAAAGCAGCTACGCCATGTTTCTCCCTCTAAACATCAAGAACATCACTAAATTCCACAGACGTTTGGACATCTTTATCTTGCAGCTGTTTTCTATTTAGGAAATGTAAGGATGGGTGTCCCGCCTCTGGCTGGGGAATGCCCTTTGCCCCCAGGGGTGCCGGGCAAGTCCTACTGATGCCCTGGTCTTAGTGGTGCTCTGTTTCTGACGGCCCTTGGCACCAGTTGGCCCTTTGGGAGGTCTCCAGGGGATGTTGATGATGTAACCCTCACTGACCAATCAGAGGAAAGCTGCAACAAAGCCTGAAGGATTAACCCTTTAACACCTGAGGCATCGCCGTTGACGCTTAAAAACACAAAATCTTTGACGTACTGTAACTTTTTAATCGTTTACAGTAGTTAGCGATTAAAACTCTGGGATTCTCCAGTAGATTCTAAATTATCATGTTAACAGTTAAAAGTTACAGTAAATCAAACAACATAAACACTGGAGAGTTAAAGGCGAGCATTTCTCCTGATCCTAACAGCAAAGATCATGACAAACGCTGGAGAAGGTCCTTTTTTCCCACCGTTCTTAGAACTTGAAGATGTTTCTGCTTCACCTTTGACCTCACCTTCACGCGTCGTGGAGGAGAACCTGAGACGTGGAACAGAACGCTGAGTCATTACAGGTGAAGCGCTGATGTGAACTGAAGCAGATGTGAGGGCCAAAGGCAGGAGGAGGGGGGTCATGTGATCATTCTTATGGACCCTCCATGTGTCTCAAACCAGGGAGGGAGCACCTGTTGATCGATGTGGGCGGGGCTAACACCTGACAGTTTTTGTCTCATCTCTGGGCCTCCTCAAAAACAATCAGAGGGGGACAGGAGATTTGAATGGCAGTCCATCCCATTTTTACAGGTGTCCACGCACGTGTCTGTGCACGCGCAGTTCCTGAAGGTCACTCCTGCCCCTCGTCTGCTCTCGAGGAAACTCTAAATAGGGGCTGTTGTTTTGGGGGGCGGGTCCTTCCCTGGATTGACGGAGGGCGGGCCAATGCGGGGTCAGGGTGTGACCGCGGGGGGCGGAGTCAGGGAGTGGACGTCGTTTCCCGGTCGGGCAGCTTCGGAGAGGCTCGGACTCGTTTCCGCTCTTGGGTGACCGTTCGCATCAAAGAGCAGCCGCCATGTCCAACAACAACGCCAACAACAGCCTCGCGGGCGCGCAGAGGACCGTGAAGCAGCTGCGGCTGGAGGCCAGCGTCCGCAGGATCAAGGTTCGAGCGCGCGCGCGAGCGTCCGGGAAGCCGCTGTTAAACAACTTCAGGGCACTAACTTTACTCAACAAGTGTCACAAAAGTTGTGGTAAACCCTGACCGTCAGTTTTGACTCGTAAAGGCGCGCGCGCGCGCGCGCGTGTGTGACCGCAGCTCCATATGCAAAGAGCGCCTTTCAGTATGGAAATGAGGCGCGTGCGTGTGAGTTACGACTTTCTGCCTTTTTTTTTTGTCTGCGCATGCGCGTGTTTGCAGGTGTCCCAGGCCGCCGCGGATCTCAGACAGTACTGCATCCAAAACGCCTCCAAGGACCCGCTGCTGATTGGGGTCCCGTCCAGCGACAACCCCTTCAGACCCCCCAAGTCCTGCTCCCTGTTCTAAGGTGGGTGACCCCTCCCCAGAGACCATTCAGCGCTACTTTCTGAGTCACCAGTTCTCGCCCAGATGATCGTGACGTCAGAACCAGATGAGCAGCTCTTCCGTTGTTGTGAAGCGAGCTTTGGACACAGGGGGCGCTGTTGAGTTTGACTCCCAAACTACGTTTATGAGGCTATAAAACCACATAATACTGCTAAACGTCAGTGATAACAAATCAGACCTTCCCGAGCGGTCATTTAATGAGTCCTCTGAGCAAAGAACTGATGGAAAAACCTTATTTTTACTTTTATTCAGCAGGTTTCATGCACAAAGATCAGACAGTCAATCAATCAGAAAACATCATCAGCCTCTTTCACTTGTTTTTTAATGACTCATGTTTATGTTGGTGCTATTGGACTATCCCGTCTTGTGGCTCGTTGCTGCTCTTCACACTCAAAGATGGCTGTTTTGAAGGATTCTAATATTTCGGAATCCCTTCCTTCACTGGATGGGAGGCAAACACAATTATTGCTGTCCAAAACACCCCTTTAGTTTTTTATGCTTTTGCACACCCAAGTTTCCCTAGTTTCTACGGTGATGGCTGCTGGTGTTCTGAACGGTGATAGTTTAAATGAGCTTTGCCCTCTTTCGTTTCTGCAGGAGCAGCAGGAGTCTGTCCAGCGTACGGTCTCCCTGCAGCAGCAGCTCCTCCTCCGCCACTGGTGCACGTGGCGCTCGGGAGGTTACTCGTTTGCCAAATGAACGCCGTTGCAGCTCCCGTCTGCTCCACTGAAGACTCTGATGTTCCCAACTCTAACTGGACTAATGATTAATCTGGCTTTTCCGGTACCGAGCGAGGTCTTCGGACTGGACTGTTCCACATTTCTCATCACTCCTTCTTCTCGGTGGTGGGGGTTGCTGAAAAAGACAAAAAAAGCAATAAAGACAGGTTCCGTGTCAGCAAACATGTGAAACATTAAAATTGAAAGGATGTCACTGGTTCAAGATGCACACTGTTAAGTTATTACCCATACTGCCTCTCTGCATGTTTATACGCACACACACTCAAAGCCTTACACTGTGATCTATGGAGGCCTGTTGTTTTTCATGAACCCGTTTCACTGGGATAAAATAAACCAAACTTTTCATGCGTTGGTCTGTTTCTATATTGACTTTGAATTGTTTCAACTTTGAAAACAAAAATGATTGTGTGATTTATTTTTAAACAGTTTAGGAGTGGTGCAGGATAAGAGCAAGTGAAAGGGTCAGGCTGTGTTGAGTTTAATTTCCAGAGTCATTTCAATTCAATTCACCACAACTTGGATCAATTCCGATTTTCCTCCAGATTCTTTTGATCCACTCAATTCTATTCAATTTTGAGTTTACATGGTTTAAACATTTAGACACCTTTTTTTAGAATAACATTAACAATCTATGTTTTGAAAATATTGATATTAAACTGATACATTTCACATATTGTAAAATGTACTAGTGAAATTGAGATTGTTAATAACATACAGTGTTACATGGTTTCTCAAAAGGAGAAGTTCTAACAAATCTTCCGTTCATTGTTCTACCCCTCCTGGCGGGAGTATCCGTTTGGCCACTAGGTGGAGCTTGTTCTATAACATTACACTTTTTATCCAGAAGAATAAGCAAAAAATGTATTTTAGACCACAAATGGTTACTTTAAAAAACTGTTTCCTTAAAAGAGTTTTAACATGAAGCTTGTGGACTTTAGCTTTATTTGCTACATCTTTCTCTATATTTATAGATTGAAACTGATCTACTAAGTAATCTACTTTTTTTACTAATCTACTTTTATCAACCCAGTCCTACAGGCTGGCTTTCGAGTTAAACAAAGCTCTTCAGTATATACTTGTATAGCGCTTTTACTGCCTTCCTTAATAGGCCCAAAGCGCTTTACAGCCACAGTCCCATTCACACATACATTCACACAGTGATGGTGGCTCCGCTGCCAAACACTGGCGCCAACCTTCCACTAATTTGGGGCTCAGTGTCTTGCCCAAGGACACTTCGACGCATGGGTGGGCAAAACGGGAATCAAACCAGCAGTCGACCGCCCTACCGCTGCGCCATGGCCACCCCACAATGCGAACAATCTCATTGTGAAGCTGTGTTGTTTGTTGAACCATTAAATTCTTTATTTGTCAATTAAAGGATGTGAAAAAAGTTCCCCACTGCCTGCTGGTTGGTTCATGTGGAAAACGTCCACACCAGAAAAGATCTGAAGTTAATGGCTGAGTGGGTCTGGGTGTGGGTGATTGTCCTGATTGCTCCTTTCTTAGGGGACTTTCTGCTCATTGGGTGAAACGCTGGAAAGGAGGAGTCATTCTTGAAAATAATCTGGCTGTTCTCTGACCAGTTCAGTTTGGTTCTCCAGAGTGATTAGCTGAAGTTTCTTCCAGTGTTCAGCCTTGGATGTAAGTGAAGTCCAACCTGGGTTGGACCGTGCAGCATCTGAGTCCCTTTAACAGGACTTTTCCTGAAATATCTCTTTAAATGCTGAAACATAATCTGACTTGAGTTACAGAGATTCCCTCAGCTCTGTCTGTTGTGTTGGAAACCTTCTCAAGTTTCCTGAATATTTTGAGAAGTTCTGAGTTGTTTGTCTGAATGGCTGCCAGGTTTGGACAAAAGAAAGGTGGAGCAGGTCAGAACCAGCCTTCACCAAAACTGCTGAAGCAGAATGCAAAACGGTCTGTTTTACCACCTGCTGTTTCTTTGGTGCATAGATCCATACCTGGATGATGGCTGTCCTTTCAGCGCCTCCTGGTGGACCGATGGAGAGAAATGCAGAGAGCAAGGAGACTCCCTCTGGGTGGGTGAAACAAGGAAGCTGCATCAGATTGTGGCGTAGAACTGATGAACTCTTTCAGGACCAGCTGAAGGAGATGGATGAGCATGTGGTCCGGCTGCAGGACGCTCTCCGGACTGAGAGGGTCAAAGTGAGCAAAGTGCATGATGGGAGATAAGTGGCTCTTATGGCTCTGCTCTGAAAGCTCCTTCTTGACATTAGAGCTCCCACCTGCAGCTGCAGTCCATTCAGCAGGAGGCGGAGCTGAGGTCCGAGAGGTGACCACCAGCCGGCTGAAGGAGAAGCTGTTCCAGCTGACCAACACACCCAGAGGGGAGGTTCCCTGTGAGGCCCGCCATGTATCCACAATGACTTCTCTGCTGCTCAAAGGCTCCTGATATATTTGACTGTCCTTGATCTTTCTTGCAGCCATGGAGATGCTGAACTTCCCATCCGAGAGTCAAAGGAGAGAAGAGAGCAAAGCCTTCAGGTCAAGTACAAAGTAAGATTTTCTTTTAACCTGGACACAAAAAATTCCACTTTGGTTACACAGATGTGACATCTCAGGCAAATGCATGATATGATGATTGGAAATATCATATAAATGATATAAAACAGTTTTTAGATCAATTGGCATTCTGTTTAAAATCAGAAATGTATGAAATAGAGAGCTTGTATCTTACTGTTCATTAGTTGTTCTGCATATTTCATATTGTGAAAGGTTTTGTTTAACACTATTGATACATTGGTTAATGACAAAAAAAATCCCTAAGAATTCAGAGAAGAAAATGGATTCTGTGGATTGTGTTACTCTGGATTTAAAAGCTCTGTTTTCATTTCAGGTGTAAAGTGTTGAGTTTCTCTCATTTTAGAACAGAAACAAACATATTTCTCTGAAGGAAAGGGATAAGAGATCAGTATGTCTTAAATACTGAACTAATGCCGACATTGAGTAACTTAAATTAAAAAATAAATGTGTCCAGATCAGAGCAATCTTGGACAGATATATTTTTATTTTTTGGTACATAAGATGGAATGACTTCCTTCAGAAATGGCATCACTGAAAGAAAACATTAAAAAAAGAGAAATATTGCTTGGAGTTTTATTTCAATAATTTAAAATGACTGCATTCACTTAAAGACCCACAATGATCAAAAATAATTTGGGTGTTTTTTTTTTAATAGGTTTTTTTTTCTTTCTCTTGACCAGAGGATGTGTGCGTATATGTATATAATTTCATATTGGGACCAGGGGTCCTAGGATTTGAATGGATGAAAAAATCCTGGTGGGCTGTTTTTTAAGATGAACAAAAATTGAACTTTCTAAAAATAAGTTCTGACACAAACTATAAGCAAGTTTTCAGCCTTAAAAACCAATACTGAAGCTAATAAAAACCAATGGGCCTTTTTTTTTAGAAAACATTAATTAACAACTTCCAGTTTAAAATATGAAAGTGTTTTCTCTATGGACGTCTTCATAACCCTGCTCAGATTAGAACTAGTTGTAACTACAAGCTGCTTTGTGGCTTCAAAGAAAAACCAATAGATGGGAAACCTGAAGTTGAGTTCTTGTTCCTTCACCTGTTTAAAGCTGTTTCCACTCTTTTGTGTTGCTGGTTTTCCTGCCGGCAGGAGAAGAAGGAGCACTGCGAGTGATGCTGGAGCGCAGAGAGGCAGAGCTGAGGGAGGCCATGAAGCTGCGGCACAGCCTCGCCACCCTGCTGCACGCGCTGCGGGCCGACATGGAGCAGGTCACAATCTCTGGTGTTGGGGGTGGGGGCTTAAAGAATTATGGAGACGTCTGGATCTCTTATAGATCCATAGAAGATAAGACGTCTTACCTTTTACGTTGCACCTTTTCATTTAGTGACTAAATTGAGGTTCATTTCTCTGGTCATTACTAAATTCGGAGGTCGATGTGCAATGTGGATTGGGTGGCGGCCCGAACCCCGCTCATGGAACTTGGCTTTTGGGACATGGAATGTCACCTCTCCGGGAGGGAAGGAGCCTGAGCTTAAGCAGGAGGTTAAGAGATGCGACTAAATATAGTTGGGCTCACCTCCACGTACAGCCTGGGTTCTGAAGTTGCCCGTGGTGTGAGGCAGTGGGCCGGGGGCACTTTCTCGTGAGCCCTCAGCCCAGCCGCCAAGTGTTGATGATTGGTGGACGAGAAGGTCGTGTACTTTTCAGGTGTGGGATATGGTTCTGACTGATTTTAGCTTACAGACCAAACGGCAGTTCAGAGTTGGTGCTTCTTGGAAGGGTACTGGGAAGTGCCCCAACGGGGGGACTCTGTCATCCTCCTGGAGGACGTAAATGCCCATGTGGGCAATGACTGTGGCACCTGGAGGGACCTAATTGGTAGAAATGACCTCCCTGAGCTGAGTTTTGTTGTTGGACTCCAGTGCACGTCCTAGTTTGTCCATAACAAATATCATGTTTGAACACAAAGTTGTCCATCAATACACCTGGCACTAGGACACCCTAGGCATAAGATCGATGATCAACTATGTAGCAGTTTCAGGTGACCTTTGGCCCTGTGTCTTGCACTACACTAAGGTAAAAGGAGCCCGTCAGAACGGCAACCCTAGAACCCCTTGGTGGACATCAGAAGTAAGAGATGCAGTCAAGCTGAAGGAGTCTTGTAAAGTCTGGCTGACCTGTGGGACTCCAGAGGAAACTGACAGGTATCGAAAGTCTAAGTGAGCTGCGGCCCGGGCTGTTTCGGAGGCAAATACTTGGTCCTGGTAAGAGTTCCGTGAGCCCACGGAGAAGGACTATCGATTGGCCTCAAAGTGGTTCTGGTAAGCTATAGGCTTACCTCAGGAGGGAAAAGCAGTTTAGTCACCATTTTCAGTGCAGGTGGGGAGCTGCTGACTTCAAGTGAGGACATTATTGAGCATTGTCCAAAAGTCAAACCTCAGATCCAAGAACAGTGCGGTTCCAAAATCAGCTTTTTTTTTTTTTTTTAAAAACTCTTTCAGTTCCTGTCAGATATGAGAGCTGAGACTGTGGACAAGAACTTGGATCAAGCTGAGGTGGCGCTTGGACAGCATGTGACTGGGGGAATTGTTCAGGCTTGGAGGCGGGTACAAGGCAAGCTCCACGCTGCTGCTGGCACAGACCATGACAAGCTCCTGGCTCAAATGGAGGCTGAAATGAGAGAAGCCCAGAAGCTGGTCAGGCTACAGCAGCAGCTGCTGGAGGTAGGACCTGCAGGTCTTCACCTGGACTCGTGGTAACTTCTGACATGTGAAATGTTGCATTTGCATCCTCAAGGATAGCCTTTCTTACCCTCCACCACCTGAGCTCCTGGGTTCTTACTTCCTGGAGGAGTGGGAGCGTCTGCAGATGAGATGGGCAGAACTGCACCACCAGAGACAAACATTTGAGCGAGAGCGCCAAGCTTTCACTGAAGCAGCCATCCGGCTCAGCCATGAGGTATGAAGCAGATCTCTGGGTTTGGTTCCCTTTGCTCATTGCTGTCATTCTTGGTTCTGCAGCGCCGGGATTTTGAACAGCAGAAGGCTGATCTAGTGAAGCAGCAGTATCTGTGCGACTCCCCTCAGTTTGGAAAGCCGGATCCCAGCATCACTGGCAGGAGGCGCTCTCCTCTCCGTAAGTGAGACTGCTCAGTCATGCGTGGACTGTTTTCCTGGAAAGATGAACATTACTCACCTGTCTGACTCCAGCTTGCTGCAGGCTGGACCCTTCCATCGTATCCGGCTGTTTTCCTGTCACGCCCTCATCCACAGAGTCGCGGTTTGAAGCAGTTTCTGGATTATGTGAGAGGGTCAAAGTTCAAACCCCAACCACCCCTGAGCTGTACTCTGCCCTCAACTTATCCTACAGCCACAGGTCAGCATTGGTGTTGTGCCTAGTTGCAGAGAAAGTCAAATGAAAGGCTAAAATATGAAATCTGTTTGGGTACAAGTGCATTTGTAAATGTTATGACTGTGATCTGCTGGTTCTCTGCTACAGGTCCAGAGAGGACCAGCAGACGAGTCATGAGGGGAGCCGAACCGACAAAGTTTGCACACTGTGGGACTCATCCTCAGACCAGCCATTTTAATTCAACACTGTTTTTGTTTATTGTTTTTTTTTTAATATTTAATAAATTATATCTCAGGGTTTTTTTTTTTCTAATTTCTCAAACAGATGGATGCTCTGTCCTTGGTTTTCTTTTGGATGTTCATGTTAAAGTAGAATTATTCATGATTCAAATATACAAAACGGGTATTGTGTCAATTAAAACAATTTCAAACTGTGGGGAAAAAGCTAGAGAAAACCCCCAAATGCCAGAAGAGAACATACAAGCTGCTCACACAAATGTCCCAACTGGGATTTGAACCAGGACCTTCTCTCTCTTCCTAAAAAAAAAAAAAATGTAAACCACTACACCATTTCAAGATTTTGTTTGACACTGTCTGCAGGCTGGCTCTAGGTGTAATCTCACTGGACTGTCTGTGTTGCTTACCTAAATTCTGTTTCTCCTACAAACAAGTCTGTCTGCTCGCTTCCATGTGAATCTTGCTGTTTTTCAACACTTTGAGAGCAGCCTGACTTCAGACTCACTACAATAAAAATCCTGTTTTCTAGCATTTTTAACTATCTTGTAGCATTTCTCTCTTGATGAAGGACATATATAAAGTAAATTAAGATTAAAACTGCGTTTCTGAATATTTAAATCGGGAATCAACAGATGAAAAGTTTTAATATTTGACAATGGCAGGTCAAAAGTTCCCTGCTCCACTCCATTCTGATGCATCCACTTGCTGACCAATTGATCTATGACTTTATAGTTTTCAGGCAAACACTGCCTCATTGGGCTTCATGCAGATAATTTTACAGATGCAGAAATTAGTCATGAAATAAAAAAAATGGCTACAGACCAAACTGGTTATCCCTGCCCTTAGACCCTCCCTCCCAGTAAGGAAAAACTCCAAAAAAAAAACCAGAGTAAGGAAAAAGTAAGCATGACTCTGAAATAACTAACCCACCTCCTTTCCCAGAAATCCTGGATTTCTGATAGTTATTATAGCTAGGGGGGGTTGCTTCATTCAGTCGAACACAATCATCCTGTTTAGCCAGGTTTCTGTTAGAGCTAGCAGGATAAGTTTATCATTAATCAATTCATTGACTAACAGGGACTTTGAATTTGATCTAATGTTTAGTAGCCCACATTTAATGACATTTTTGTTTCTGTGACTCATTCCTTGAATGTGAAATCCACGGATGTTAAGAGTGCAGCCAGTTGAGTTTGTCAAAACACATAGAGTTCAATATGGACATTTAAGAAGGAATCTACATAATGTATCAAGAGAAAAACAGAGAGAACTAGTTGTGAAATTGCACATGTAGGCTGCACGGTGGTGCAGTGGTTAGTGCTCCTGGCTACTCCCCGTGCATGCGTGGAATCAAGATCGGAAGATTTTTGATTTATTCAGTTTCAGGTCTGTTAACAGTGAGTTTGATGTGAGTCAAACCAGGTGGGTTTGTCTCAAACTGAGAGACATTTCCACCAAACTTTTGTCCTTTCTGCCCATCTGGACAGTGTTTGTGACTCTTCATCTTGTACAGAAAGTGGATGTCAACTTGGAGAAACTTTCTGCAAAGTCCATCTCCAAGAATCTCTACTCTCCAAAGTACCTTTCCACAGAGATCAGCCAGGTCGTCTCTCACCATCTGCAGCTCGCTTCTCACGAACTTCACTCCTGAGACCGCCTGATAGAAACACCGGGAATACAAATAATACACATCTTTGCCATCTTCCACAGGGGACATACACATCAGCCTCCACTTCCCACATGGATCGTTGGTGTATCCAGCCGTGTTGGTTCCATCTGCCCAGGAGACGGGCATATACAGACCAGGGTAGTTGAGAGCAAAAAAAAGCAGTTCATTTATTCTTTTACTATCAGTAAAGTAATTATCTGTATTTACAAACAGGAAACTTAGCAGGGATGGGCAAACTTTCATACTTGTGCCACAAAGGGTTCTAAAATATGACAGAAGGGCTGGCCCAGGAGCAGATTCGTGGTGTGTTTTGGTGATTCAATTTTATAAATGAAAGAAATAACATAGGATCTGGATGAAAACATGTCTTAATCTTGATTGTTAAGATAGTTAATTTAAAGCAAATCGTTTTGGAGATTTTATCTCAAAACTCTGGTTTTTGTTTTCATTTTGCTTCCAATTTCACCAATGGGTTGATGTCCCTCGAGGGAAAGCTCAAAGTCAGGGAAACGCTGTGTTCATGTGGTGTTGGAGCAATTGGAAAAATGACTGTCCGACTTGGAAAGTCAACCACGAATATCAGAAAAAGAAAAAATCTTCAAACTCTATGTGAATGCAGAATAGCTTTCTGAGCCTGGACAAAGGTGAATTTATTTGTAGTGCCCCAACTATGGGCAGATACCACTACAAGGAAAATAGAACATTAGTAAAGGTAATCAAAATCATTTATCGGAGCCCGGCGGGCCTGATTAGATAGTCCACATATGGACCCCAGGCTATAGCTTGCCCAGACCTGCTTTACAGGCTTAGATATTGACATGGGGGTACGCTGAATTTGAGATCAGAGGTCTGTAGAAGTTCTATCAAAAAAGTCTCTGTTTACCTTTTAAATGCAGACAAACCAATGAGAAGATAGACCTGAAATCACCTGTCTGTTATTGTCCTCTGGTTCCTTCTCCACTCCCAGGGAGCGGAGCAGGGCATATATGAACTATCTGCTCCCTTGGTGGAGAAGGACAGTGCACTGTTTTTAACAGATATTATTCACAATCTTAGTTTAAAGCAGCTGATGCAAAAACTCGGATGCATTTTAGCAGCATTTTGGACACAAATCTTGGAGACATGAAGTCTCACATCAAATTTGCGTCCATTTGCAGTTTTGTGTGTTTGTGTGTGTAATGTGATTTGTGCATAATTTTTAAAGATTATTATAGTTAGTTTCAAGTTGTATTTTTTTTTCTTTTTTACTTTTGTACACGTGAAAACACAAAATTTGCAAGAGTTACAAATCAAAAATTACGCACATGCAAATCGGATGCGTCAATTTTCTCTCCTTACCGGCTTCCCCTCAAACTGGAGCCTTAATGGGGCGCACGCGCCTTCGTCACGCTTCACCTGTTGATTATAGGCTGAGCTGCTTCCCGCACGCGCTGGGCACGCACGTGCCTGATTGGCTGCCGCTCAGCCGGCGCGTGTCATCAAAACACTTGCTTGTGCCTAATTACCAATCAGATCTGCGTGGGCGTGATCGTGCGTGGAGCGCGCAGCATGTCCGACGTGAAGTTTGGAGTTTATTATCCGGTCATGGAGCCAAGCAGCTCGCGCTTCCATCTGTGGAAGGACTACATGGGCCTGTCGGACACAGTGAAGGAGATCCTGGGGCGCAACCCCTCAACCGAGCCCCACCCGTTGGAGTACGCGGGTCATCGCTCGAGAACTTATGATCTGAACAGAGACATGCGCCAGAGCGCCCCCGGGGGCGCAGACAGCGCATCGGGCTTCCTTCGTGCCCCCCCGATCCGGATCCCCAGGGTCCCTCAGCTTCCAGGTGACCAAGTTGCGGAGCCACCACACAAATCCAGATCCAGAGACCCAAAGGACCCCGGGAGGAGTCGTCTGGAGCAGCCGGTCACCCCCGCTTCCCTTGATGGACCCATGGTCTGCAGCTTCTGCAGACACAACGGGGAGTCCGAGAAGGTTTACCGCTCCCACTGGCTGAAGAACCAGGAAGGAGACGTTTTATGCCCCTACCTGCGGCAGTACGTGTGTCCGCTGTGCGGGGCCACGGGGGCCAAAGCGCACACCAAGCGCTTTTGTCCAAAGGTGGACAGAGCTTACTCCTCCGTGTATGTGAAGTCCAGGCGCTGAGAGTACCCCTCCCAGACTGAACTGAATCTATTGTAAATATGTGTTTGGTTTGTTTTGAGTTAATTTTTAACACACTTTGCATGATGTGCTTATAAAAAATGAAAAGGAACAATTTTGCTTGTGAAACCAGGTTGTCTTTGGTTGCAAAATAAATTTTGCATTTGCCACCTTTGTAATCTCTTTAATTTAAATCGGTACTGTGAACGATGTCTAATAATCTGTGCAAATTATGCCACATTGCAACTAAATTTCAGGATTATTTATTTGGGATCAACATTCTGTCCAAAGGTTAGCCTGATGTCCTGCAGGATTATCCACCTTTTCCCTTATATTTTACATTATATACATTCAATTTTTATCTGGATGGAACCAAAATTAGAACACAAGAAAAAGACCAACGTGTGGAGTTGTGGTAGAATATATTTATAAAGGAAACATGATCTTTTGAATCATTCAACAAAATTTAATAAATTGATTACTTAGCAGTTGTGTTAAAATGTAAATATTTCTATTTGAGGAACATCTCCAAGTTCTGGTCTCAAAAACAATTCCTAAAAGTATTAAATTCATCGCGTCTCAATTTGTTGTACTTTATAAGGGTGGAGCTTCACCTTCTCCAGGGTGTTCAGAACTCTGCTGTATGACCCAAACATTTCTGCAGTTTGAGCAACACTCCATTTGGTCCCAGTTTCTTTTTCAGATGGACTTAAATTCCCACCCAATAATTTTTTGATCCATTTGTTAAAGCCTAGATGTCTTTTATTTACAATTACGTGGTTTTTAGCCAGCCATACAAATTAGAGTGGATGTATCAGACTGGAGCAGAGCGGGGAGCTTGTGGCCCGCCCATTGTAGCTTCTATGTCACTTCTATTGAGAAATGCTTCTCAAAAAAATTAAATTTGGACAAGGTAAAAAAGGGGTTTCGCCAAATGTCGGCCCCTTGCTCCTGGCGTTGACGGCGCGTCATCGTGGAGCTGCGTCGGGCCAGTTCTCAGTCAGCGTCTTGATTGTGGTGAGAGGGGAAGCCGTGGGGATTGAACACGAAGTCTACAGTCCATGTTCTCTGAAGATGGAGGAACTTCTGATGGAGGTAGCTGGAAAACCTGCCCCCAGTGGTTGTTTGAGGACCTGCAAGAGGTGATGTGGACGTGTTAAAAGACGGCTGCAGATCTTAAGCCTCCTGGAAAAACATAAAAATATTGAACTTCTGTTTCCTAGAAAGACACAAAGTCTTGGTGTTATGTCAGAGCTGGACTTTGCATATGAAGCATCTGGAACTAAGACAAGTTCAGATAGGAGTTTTATCACCAAACTCATGGTTTGTGCTAACACCTGCTTCACTCTCAGAATCTCAGTCTCCAACATTAAACTGAAGTTGAAAACAGAAAAAGACATTTTATCATCTGTGTTTTTTGTGGCTGAAAATCAATTCTTACCGTTACTTTCCTTTGGATCTGTTTGATCTTGAGCAGCTTCAGGTGTGAAGGATGAAGGAGGAAGATGAAGGAAGATGGTGATGGAGGATGAAGATGATGCTTGTTCCAACTGGAACAATCCACGTCCAAACAGAGACGCTCATCGTCCTGAAGAACGCTGCTCCTCTGGACTGAACACAAACAGACCTCAGCTGCTCTGCTCTGTTCTGCTGGAGGCTCAGTAATGAAACTGTAATGAACTTTTTCATGTAATGAAAAAGTTCCATAAAGGAAACGTCATCTCTGCTTCTTTAAATGTTTTAGTCATTAAGCAGACATTCAATGGAGGTTCTAAGACTGGAGCTCACCATGACTGTGATCCAGGCTCTGATTAATGAGGTCTTTGGGACCTCCATCCATCCTCCAGATGATGTTAGTCTGAAACAGAACTCTTTCAATACAAACATGGAACCTGCTGTGTCTTTAACTGCAGGGATTTCAAAATAAAAGCTGCCATACTTACTGCAATGTTTCAAAGATGGAGTCGCTTCTGCAGCTCTTCTGTAGACGCTCAGTGTTGGAGGGTAAAACAAGAAACAGCACAAAATATCTCCTTAGTGATTCATACCACAATAACAGCAAAAACATTTCAAAATAAAAGCGGAATTGTTGAAAAGAAACAGTGTTTCTACTTACCATGACTTGGTTAGTCTCATTCCAAGCAGAAAACATAAAAAGAAACAAATTGAGAAGTTAACAGTAGTCTTTTAATAAAAAAAAATAAACCTTTGAAAAAACAAAGAAGATATTATTCTGATTTTTGCCCAAAGTTATTAAACATGTTAATTAATTTATTTAATGTAATCAATCTTAAAACCAAATTTAAATCAATCAAGTTTGACCCACTTTTTCATGAAGATTGACCTATGTGTTTAAGCGTATCTGTTAATATTGTTGTTATTGTTTGTTATTTTGCATACATTTGATAAAAGTTAAAGAGCAACTGTCATGTGTTTCCCCTGGGCTGATTGCCTCTCCTCCCTGATGGGTTTCATCTGTGGCCTTTTGGGGTTTTTTTTCCCCTCCTGTATGGGTTCCTCCCCTCACTTCCTTGCAGGTTTGTCTTGTCACATGCACCAGATCTTGTCTCCATTGCTAGGGTTTTGATCTTCATTGTGCTCTTCCTTTGTTTTTTTTTTTTTGTTTGTTTTTTTTTTTTGGGGGGGGGGGGTTTGTGGTATTAAAGACACTTAGAGCTGACGGCTGTCCTGCATTTGTGTCCGCACATCAAAGTCTGACATCAACTCACTAATTTTTTAAGAGTTAAAGAGTGTTTCTGCTACTGAAAAAGAAAAAAAATATATAGAAAATACATACTTTTATAAAAATGAAAGGCAATTTTAAAACTAAAAATATAAGAAGTGATTAAGAAAATAAAATGGAAATATTTAAAGGAAACTTAGTAAAAATACTAAAAGGAAAATGTAAAAGGTAGAAAAAGAGTGAAAAGAAGAAAAATCTGAAAAAAGACCTAAAGTAAAAAGAACTACTAAAAAGACTAGAGGACAATAAAAAAAAAAATTATTATTAAAGGAAAATATAAATGTTAAAGAGGTGGATTTTTTTCTTTTTTTTGAGGGGAGGCGTTTTTTTATTTTTATTTTTAAGAAACTCCTTAAAAATTAAAGGTAATCTCCGTTCATCTGTAAAGCCATAAAAAGAGAAACAAAAGTTATCAATGTAAAAATTTGAGATTTGTGTGTGTGTTGCATCTCCCGGTTGTAGGGAGACTCATTCCTCAAACCATCAATAAACTGCAGCAGCACGTTAGCGTTTTCAGTCAACCTGCGAACATTATCAATGGCTGAAGAACGGGCGCACCCCCGGGGCGCCTGGAGGGTCGGAGGCTGAACCTTTGACAGAAGGAGGAGTCAGAGAATCATTCACCTGCATCTTTACCTTTACCACACCTGCGTCTGTGCACTCATGCAGCACGTGTGTAACAGAAAAGCTTTTTTCTTTTCTTTCTAAATTTAACAAAACGTTTCTACAAACATCTGGAATACTAACATCTGGCTGCGGAGCAGTGGCGCCGCGGCGCAGCATCCTCAGTTGAGGTGGCTCCTCGTCACTGTCAGAGCTGCTGTCCAGCAGCTCCCAGAGCCTCTGTAACACAAATGACAGCTGCTTCACAGTCACAGCCAAACTCAGACGGATAAGGCGGGCGAAGGAGGAGGCCTTCAGGAGTGGGGATAAAGACAGATTCAGAGAGGCAAAATACAAGTTTAGTAGAGCGGTGAGAGAGGAGGCTATTGTATTGAGAAGCTACAACACCAGTTCTCAGCCAGACTCTGCAACTGTCTGGAGGGGGCTCAGGAAGATCACACTACAAACCTAAAGCCCTCCACTCTATCAACGACCGACACCTCACCAACTGCTCTTAACGAGTTTTATTTGTCGTTTGACAGACAAGAGGACAGTTCTGGCCACCACCTCCAGCTTCCAGTCACCTCCTTCAATTTCCACCCTAACAGCTCCACCCCCTCCAGTAACGACTCTTTCCATCCATGAAAGAGACGTAAACAAACTCTTCAAGAGACAGAATCCCCGCAAAGCAGCTGGACCGGATTCTGTCTCCCCGTCTACCTTGAAGCACTGTGCTGATCAGCTGTCTCCAGTCTTCACAGCCATTTTTAACACCTCACTGGAGACCTGTCACGTGCCAGCCTGCTTCAAGTCTTCAACTATCATCCCTGTCCCCAAGAAGCCGAGGACCACAGGACTGAATGACTTCAGACCCGTCGCCCTGACCTCTGTGGTCATGAAGACCTTTGAACGTCTCGTGCTTTCACACCTCAAAGCCATGACAGACCCTCTTCTGGATCCCCTGCAGTTTGCCTACAGAGCCAACAGGTCAGTTGACGACGCCGTCAATCTGGGCCTTCACTTCATCCTCCAGCATCTGGACTCTGCAGGGACCTATGCCAGGATCCTGTTTGTGGATTTCAGCTCTGCCTTTAACACCATCATCCCGTCTCTGCTTCAGGAGAAGCTTTCCATGCTGAACGTTCCTGGCTCCATCTGCAGGTGGATCACAGACTTCCTGTCTGACAGGAAACAGTGTGTGAAGCTGGGGAAACAGATCTCGGACTCACAGACCATCAGCACTGGATCTCCTCAGGGCTGTGTTCTTTCTCCTCTGCTCTTCTCCCTGTACACTAACAGCTGCACCTCCAGTCACCCGTCTGTCAAACTCCTGAAGTTTGCAGACGATACCACCCTAATCGGCCTCATCTCTGATGGCGACGAGTCTGCGTACAGGTGTGAGGTCGACCGTCTGGTAACCTGGTGCAACCAGAACCACCTGGAGCTCAATGCTCTAAAGACAGTGGAGATGGTTGTGGACTACAGGAAGAACTCAGCTGCAGAAATTCAGTCTGCCAAAGGAAATGATGATTCAATTCTACACAGCCATCATTGAGTCCATCCTCACCTCCTCCATCACCATCTGGTACGCTGCTGCCACTGCTAAGGACAAAAGCAGGCTGCAGCGGGTCATCCGGTCAGCAGAGAAGGTGATCGGCTGTAATCTTCCATCTCTTCAGGACCTGTACTCCTCTAGGACCCTGAGGCGTGCAGGAAAGATCGTGGCAGACACTTCCCACCCTGGACATGGACTTTTTGAGCCACTCCCTCTGGCAGGAGGCTGAGGTCCATCACAACAAGACCTCTCGCCACAGGCACAGTTTTTTTCCATCTGCTGTTAGCCATATTAATAAGTCCCGGACCCTTCCATCACTTCTCCCTGCCCCCATCTGACGGTCACATTGGACAGATTTTTATTTTATGTATTTATTTATTTATTTATTATTTATTATTTAATGTGTGCATGTGTATATATTTATTTATATTATATATTATATATATATTATATATATATATATATATATATATATATATATATATATATATATATATATATATATATATATAAATATTATATTTAATTTATATATATGTATATAAATTTAAATGACATTAATATAATTAATTATTTTTACATAACAATAATAATAATATAAATATATAGGTATATATGTGCGTGTATGTGTCTATATATATATATATATATATATATTTGTAATATCCCTTCTGTTCTGTTCTTACTTAATATTTTTGCTGTTTCTATTTATTCATGAATGCACCATCATCACCAAGACAAATTCCTAGTATATGTTCAATTGTACTTGGCAATAAAGTTGATTCTGATTCTGATTCTGATGAAACCATACTGCTGCTCACAGATGTTCACTTCTGCTCTTAGTCTAGCTTCCACTACTCTTTCCCATACCTTCATTGTATGGATGTATGAATTTTGAAAGTGTTCTGTATAGGGCTGCCACAATTAGTCGATTACGTTGCCTGTGAAAATGGTCGACAACTAATCGACGCGTCGTTTTTGTTGTTTTTTCCTTGTTTCTCCTTGTTATGCAGGGCGCTTTCTAATGCCGGGTCTGCCATCTTTGACACACATGGGCAGTAGTGCTAATCTGGTCAGTAGGGATGTCACAGGAAGTTGTGAGAAGGCTTGGGTACCACAACAACATGCTAACGGAGCTTGAAAATATGGTAAAACATTAAAAGTTGAGCGAAAGGGAACAAGTGGAGAGAGTGAACTCTTTCAAACTCCTTGGAGTCCACATAACAGCAGACCTCTCATGGACTGTGAACACAGCAGCAGTGGTGAAGAAGGCTCAGCAGCGGATTCACTTCTTGAGGGTACTGAGAAGAGAGAACCTGAGTCCCCAACTGCTGGAGACCTTCTACCGCTCTAGCATAGAGAGTCTGCTGACATATGCCATAACGGTGTGGTACTCCAGCTGCACAGAGAAGGAGAAAAAGAAGCTGAAGAGGGTTGTTGGGACAGCAGAAAAAATCATTGGCCACACATTGCCTTCTCTGCCTGAAATCTACCACACCCGCTGCCTAAGTAAAGCCCATAGTATCATAAAAGACAGATTCCACCCCGGACACCACCTCCTGGACCTGTTGCCCTCTGGAAGGCGATACAGATCTATAAGACCAAAACAAACAGGCTAAGAGACAGCTCCTACCCAAGAGCTGTCTCAGCCCTTAACGCGGACAGTCTTTTTCTTTTGTTGGACCTTTTAACATATTTTATCTTGTACATATATATAAATATATATATATTTTACATATTTTTCTACTGTCTTTGTGGACATCTTATTACTACCTCATATGTCTTTTCTTGCTTCTTTTGCAAAAGGGAAATGCTTCTGCGAATTTTCATTGTATACTGTACAATGACAATGAAGCTATTCTGATTCTGAAATGGGAAAAATAGAAGAAAAAAATGTCCAATGCAAAATCTGCAAGGCAGAACTCGTGGTCCATGGCCCCACAATGGTGATGAATGAACACCTAAAGAGGAACCACGTTGTGACTGAGTATGATCACGCTAAAAAAAGCTTTGTCTAAGCTAAGATTAGTGCGAAGAGCAAGCAGTTTCATGGGTTTAAATAGATCGTGTGTGCTGTCATTAATGGGCCGTATGGAGATAAACCAGAAGATCTGCAGCAGGTCCGGTACCAAAGGAAACTTGCCCAAATTATTTTAAAGTCGACAGACTGGTGGTGCTGACCTCTAGTTTGAGGGTAGTCCCTGTAAACCAGGAAGCTAGCACACCCTCCTGCGTCCTGGGAGCAAGCACAGTTCTTAATGGAGGGTGCGGTGAAGGTAGCGATCAGGGTCTCTGGCAGTATCCAGCCTCCACGGTTTTGAGTGATTTCTATTCTCTGGACCATTGTTCTCAGTCTGAAGGTCTGTCAGGCTGGGAGAAAGAGCAGCCTCCTCTTCCTTTGCAGTGCAGACAGGCGATGACTCCTCTGTCCTGAGGAGGAGGAGAAGTTTGACTATTAAAGAAACCGGTATGCCTAAGGTCATTGGGAGTCTGCCGGACCAACCTGAGATATCCCGAAGCTCGTAGCCCATGGTGTTCCCTGTGCCCCGAAGCTCGAGTCCCAGCCCTGCTCCTCGGTCGGACCCTCAGACGGACCAAGGCCTGGGCCAGACCTGCTTCATCCTCCACTTCTCTCCACACCAGCCTGGCCAGCTGCTCAGCATCTTTGTTCCCCCCTGCCCAGAACAACCTCTGCAACTGATGCAGATTCACTCCGGAGAAGATGTTGGAGCAGCCAGACTTTCTGCTACATCGATTGGATGGTTTCCATTCCTCGGAGGGTCATGCTCCATGAAATCCGGTTCTGCCATGGTTCAAACTTTCAGGCAGCCAGGGAGCAGGACAGAGGGAGAAGAAGCTACCTGGAGATCACAAGATTAGGAGATTACATGAATCCAGAAGATTTCAGATCCACAAAACCCTTCTCTCCTTGTTTAACCTTCCAACACTTGTTTTATTCCTTGGTAGCAGATAGGGACTGATCAAATTCAAACAAACAAGGAGTTTGACTGCTTTAATTCCCTTTACGGATACCAGGAACAATTCTTAGTTATTCTGTTCCAAACAAAACTGGTTCACAATCTCTGAAGGATTCCAAATCCTTGGAAAAATTTCCATCCAGAGACCCAGTCAGTGTTCTACAGGAGTTTTGGGCTCAGATCAGATTTTTGTGTGATGTTATTAGATGTGTTAACACACTTAAGAAACTCACAGTCAGTTTTCTCCTAAAATCTGTATTTCCTGATGCAGATTCATCAAATGAGTAAACTTTAATTCACAATGCCATTTGTGAAGAGCTAGGGGTGTAGGACCCAAGATTTAGGAGACAAGGCTTGGTGGTAGAAACTTAATTATCGACTGTAATAAATAAACTTAACCAAAACAAAAAGAAAATAATGGCTAAACAGAAGAGCTGACAAGGATAAACTGAAAACCAGACACTTGTTAAGCCATGTCCTACACCCTGACAATGAATAAACTTTACAGTACAGCACTATCTAATGTCCTGGATTTTTCCAGACAAACCAGAAGATCTGCAGCAGATCCGTACCGATAGTACCTCTCTGTTTGCGGGGTGAATGTTTCAAAATCAGCATTCTCCGAACCAATCGCTGCGAGGGCAGCGCAAAATATGAAATGATGCTGGGAATGAACCGCTCAGCCAATGCGCAGCAATACCGGCATAACAAAAAATCTACTTTCACCCCTGGGTATAAGGGAGAACACTTGAGGGTCCCCCAGGATGCAACGACTCAGGACCAGAGGGAATTCAATGAAAGATTTATTTGTACAGTGATCCTGCAGTTTGGCTCCTTCTCCAGCTCGGCGGAATGGCGCTAGTGAGCAGCGCTGCTGGATGAGAAGCAGAGTTCGATGAGTCCAGGCTCAGAAGTAGTAGAGGTGACAGCGAGGTAAACAACTCACGCTTCGGCGACTCCGGGGGAGCTTGGAGGTGAAGCCGGAGAGAAGTGGCACAAGCACGTGGAGCTGTTGACTGGTTGAGGAGAGAAGGCAGCGGCAGGGCGATGCAGGCGGTTTGGCGCGAGCGGGACAGACAGGAAGACGAGAGAGAGGCAGGCTTGGAGAGTCTTTCGTATGAGCGAGGCGGGTTGACTGGTGAGGCAGGCTTGGTGAGGATTGTTTTCATGAGCGTAGACGACCTTCTGGCGAGGAGGAATGGAAAGTGGAGGCTGAAATGCTGTGGACAACAGGTGGTGGGAATCAGGGTGATAGCCACACAGACCAGCCTCCACAAAAATAATTAGATAATGGAAAAATTGTTCAATATAAACCCCCCACCCCCCCTGCATGCACAGGTGCTGAAAAAAAAATACAAAAAAAAGTGCTCTGATGACATCAGCAGACATTTTGACTTCGATGAGTCATCAACAGCCATTTGAACTTTGATGACGTCATCAGCCGCCATTTTGGTTTTGATGACGTCATCAACTGCCATTTTGGCTTTGATGACGTCATCAGATGCCATTTTGGCTTTGATGATATCATCAAACGCCATTTTGGCTTTGATGATATCATCAAACACCATTTTGGCTTTGATGATGTCATCATTACACAGTTTTACAAAAACTGAAATCTATCAAACCAGGAGGTCTAACATTGTTTAGAAAAGACTTAAATTTCACTGTAAAAGAATTTTCTGCGAAAAGTGCTTCTGCAAGACAAAATACTCAAGACATAAAATCGTATACTAAAGATGGAAATACCAAAAGATATTGATTGTTATCCAAATATTCTTTCAGGTATCCATGTTTACCGAAAATTGCGTTGTCTGGGTCAAGGGGCCTTTGGGGCAGTACTCAGCTACCGACAATGTCCTACATCTAATCAAGTGGCAGTGAAAATTTCTACAGACGGTTCAGCACTGCATGAGGCAAATATTCTCGAAATAATCAAAAATGCTGATCCGGACAAAAACAACCTTTTGAAATTGGTGGAACATTTCAGTTTGCGAGACGCACGCTGTATTGTAACTGAAAAACTAGACAAGACCTTTTCCATTTCATGTCTCGAGAAAACGGGAGGCCATTGACAGTGTCTGAAATACGACCGATTGCTCAGCAAATTCTGGTGGCTCTAAAAGCTTTGAAGTCGATGGAATTGTTCATACTGACATTAAAGTTGACAATTTAATGTTTGTAGATCACGCTAACTATCCTTTCAAAGTAAAGCTCATTGATTTTGGTTTGGCAAGAAGAACATACCAAATGAGTTCTTTAAAACAAATTCAAATTCTGGGTTTCAGAGCCCCAGAGGTTGTCTTTGGCCTCCCAATGAATGAAAGCGTGGACATGTGGGGTCTTGGATGTGTTTTGGCTTATATGTATTTAAATAAAAGCCTATTTGCAATTACTTCTGAATATAGTTATATTGCAAGTGTTGTTCAAATGCTAGGAACCCCCCCACGAGAATGTTTACGGTATGCTGTGAGACTAAGAGAGTTTTTTGTTTGGCATAGAAATGATTACAAATTCAGAACTCCTTCAGAGTATCCGTATGAAAAAGGGAAAATTACAGAGCGTGACTTCCTGAATATTGGTACATTTGATCATCGGCTAAACGTTGGTAGACGCAGCTGTGATTCTCTGGAGCTTCAAGATGAGGAAGAGTTCAAATCCTTATTAAAACAGATGCTGTGTGTTGATTCAAAGAGAAGGATCACCCCAGAAGAAGCTCTAAACCATAATTTTATTACAATGAAACATCTTTCTAAACGTGTATATGCTCCGTATGGAGCATCAGCATTTAGACTCATGTCTGTCTGCCGAGACAAAACTGTCCAAGGGGAAACTAGATCAGAAATTTCTACGTTTCCTGCAGCACGGTCAACTGTTGGAAAAACAGCGGGAAAACAGAACGCTCATGAAACCCATGATGAGACCAGGGCCAGAAGAAAAAATGAAAATGCCAGCAGCAGAAGATTTACTACTGTTGATAATGAAGACATCGACCGCAGCAGATCTTCTGGTGAAGGAAGCGCTGAAGCTGTAAAAAAGACATCCTCCAGCAAAAAGAAAACAATTCCACCCTGTGCAGCCATGAAAAAGCCTTGGTGTCCAGTTGAGGATAAAAAATCTAAAAGTCCACACAAAGTGGCGCATGAGATCAACATGGGAGACTCATGTAGAATCGTGGACAGGAGCACATCTTATAAAGAGGTGAACATGGAAGCTTCACCAAAGAAGAACTTTCATGAAAAGAAAAGAGTTCCACCATGTGCAGGCATGAAAAAGCCTCACCATCTGACACCGTTACCAGTGAAAAAACCAAAGAAGAAACAAAAAACTGGAAGGGTTGCTGATGTGAAGCCTTGCTGTCCAGATGATGATAAAAAACCTAACAGACCACACAAAGTGGCGCATGAGATCAACATGAAAGACTCATGTAGGATCGTGGACAGGAGCACATCTTATAAAGAGGTGAACATGGAAGCTTCACCAAAGAAGAACTCTCATAAAAAGAAAAGAGTTCCCCGATGTGCAGCTACGGAAAAGCCTCACCGTCTGTTACCAGTGGAAAAATCACAGAAGAAACAAAAAGCTCAAAGTGTTGGCGGTGTGAAGTTCCACTGTCCAGTTGAGGATGAAATATACATAACAGACTCAATAAGGATCGTAGACAACAGTAAATCTAAATCGTCAAAGGAAACATCACGCAAACAGAAAAGCCAACAAACTGTTGCGATTGTGAAGTCCTGTAGGGCAGTTGACGATGAAAATGACAGAAGACCACACACAGTGGCCCAGAAGGGTAACATCAAAACTTCAAGAGATATAGTGGTCAACAGTACTGCCACCAAAAAAACAAAAAAGGGTGGAGAGAAACACCCGTCTGCTGGGGCGAAAACGAAGAAATCCTTCTTATCAAGAATAAGAGGACTCTTCAGCAGATTATGGCCATTCTCTAAAAAATAACATACTTGTTCTAAAGTATGATTTAGGGAAAATAATTTTAGTTGAATAATCCTTTGAAATACAAAGGATTAAAACTATTGAAATTAGTTGTTAGTAAAGTTAGTTGTTATTACGTTAAGTGTTAGTTGTTAGCAACTTATTAGTAAGTAAGTTGTTAGCAAGTTAGTAAGTTAGTTGCTCGCAACTTATTGGTAAATAAGTTGTTAGCAACTTATTAGTAAGTAAGTTGTTAGCAAGTTAGTAAGTAAGTTTGTTGTTAATAGGTTCTTAGTAAGAAAGTTGTTAATAGGTTCTTAGTAAGAAAGTTGTTGGCAACTTATTGGTAAATAACTTGTTAGCAACTTAACAGTAAGTAAGTTAGTTGTTAGTAGGTTCTTAGTTAGAAAGTTGTTGGCAACTTATTGGTAAATAAGCTGTTAGCAACTTAACAGTAAGTAAGTTAGTTGTTAGTAGGTTCTTAGTTGGAAAGTTGTTGGCAACTTATTGGTAAATAAGTTGTTAGCAACTTAACAGTAAGTAAGTTAGTTGTTAGTAGGTTCTTAGTTGGAAAGTTGTTGGCAACTTATTGGTAAATAAGTTGTTAGCAACTTAACAGTAAGTAAGTTAGTTGTTAGTAGGTTCTTAGTTAGAAAGTTGTTGGCACCTTATTGGTAAATAAGTTGTTAGCAACTTAACAGTAAGTAAGTTAGTTGTTAGTAGGTTCTTAGTAAGAAAGTTGTTGACACCTTATTGGTAAATAAGTTGTTAGCAACTTAACAGTAAGTAAGTTAGTTGTTAGTAGGTTCTTAGTTAGAAAGTTGTAGGCAACTTATTGGTAAATAAGATGTTAGCAACTTAACAGTAAGTTAGTTGTTAGTAGATTATTAGAAAGTAAGTTGCTCGCAACATATTGGAAAATAAGTTGTTGGCAACTTATTAGTTGCTAACAACTAATGCAAGTTAGTAAATAAGTTAGTTGTTAGTTGTAGTGAGAAAGTTGTTTGCAGCTTATTGGGAAATAAGTTGTCTGCAACTTATTAGTAAGTTAGTTGTTAGCAACTTATTAGTTGCAACTTATTAGTTGCTAACAACTAAAGCAAGTTAGTAAGTTGGTTGTTAGAAAGTTAGTAAGTAGGAAGTAGTTGTTGTTGAGTAGCACATAATGTAGGGCATATGTAAAAACAAAATAAGTACAGAAGCCAAAAACGGTCCAATCGTTTTCGGCTTCCGTACGCGAGTAACTCTGCCTTCGTGATTTTTTACAAATCACTTTGCCAGTCCCAAGCCTGGATAAAGGAGGAGGGTAAACTTTTTGTGTTTACATTTTAATGTTTGTCTAACTTTTTTTTTTTTTTTTCACAGAAGATCATCCTTGTGCTACTAGGGACGCTAACGCTGGTAGTGGGGTCATCTGGAACCCACAAGAAACTTTTTTTTTCTTAATAATTTTTGATTTTCACTGGTGTGCATGGCAGACATGAAATCTTGTCCACTTTTGTCATAGAAGGGAAAACACTTCAATGTAAGGGTGGGGTCATCTGGACTCTAAAAGATGGCACAAGGGATAAAAATCTCATGCACAAACTGAGCTCACTTGGGCTGAACACCCCACTCCAGAATTGGATGGGGCCTCAGTTTGTACAAGGAAGGACCAACAGACCAAACAACAGCCCAATGATTAGAGGATGTCTGCAGGGGTGGATCCTTAGCCCCTTCTTTTCACCGTGATGACCAAGGACTGTTGTGAGAAGTATGTAACGAGGTGGACTGGGTATTTTTCTTTTTCCTTTTTTAGTAACCTTGTGTTTCATGATTCAGAGGGCCCCTGAATGCACCACTTCATTGCTGACGAATTGAACACAGGTGAGCAGCAGGGCTGAGCCCACAGGGTGACTCTTTTTCTGGAAGGGCGGGACATATGAAGGGTAAGAGAGAACACTATAGGGGAGAGCAGACCTCTGCGAGTTGGGGACACCCCAGCCGCAAGAGCTACCGTAGCAGTCCTGGGGTGGAATCTCGCAGCAGAGTTAAAGAGTGCTGACGGGGGGAGCTACATGCGGCAGCTTGAGGGATGCCCAAGATGGAAAATGGTTACGGAAGCTGTAGCAGGCAAGGCGGGAATGTCAGCACCGCAGGTGGGTGGGTCTCATCCAGATCGACTGCGAGATGCAGTTCAGAGAGGAGGTGAGGCTCTTTGAGGAATGGTGCAGCAGCAACAACCTGCATATGAGCTACATACTACAACTGCTCAACTACATATGAGCAGTTCATCTAAACCAGGGATAGGCAACTCCAGGCCTCGAGGGCCACATTCCTGCATGTTTGCCAACACACCCTGCTGTGGCATCTTCTCATTGGCTGGACACACATGAAGCAGGTAATTAGTCATGAATAGGGCTTTGATATCTAGAAATCATGCAAACACTGTGGCCCTCGAGGCCCGGAGTTGCCTATCCCCTGTTCTAGATGGTAAACCTACCTGCAGTAGGTACATACCTACTTCCACACAGCGACTAGACAGCAGTGTACAGCAATGTTTGACGAAGCGCACTATATTTATAAAGTCTAATGATTGCTCAGCAGTAAAGTGGGGAGCTGTGAGTTCAGAAATTACGGTACAATATAAACTGTAGAATATTTCTGTCAGGGTTCTCTTATCCCAGGGTCGTAAAGTGAATAAAAAGTAGTTCCTTCCATTACAATCAAAGCGGGTCGATTGTGGTGCTCACCACAGAGCGGAGATGCTTAAGGACGAGTCTCTCCATGGTTTTCATGAGGTGGGAATTGAGGCCGACCAGCCCGTAGTGGTTCGGCTCCTTCATGTGCGATGTCTTTGGAACCGGAAACATCTAGTCGAAGCCGTCTGGTCCTGCAGCTTTCCTGGTCTTCAGTCGCTTTAATTCCCTTTAAGGATACCAGGAACAATTCTTAGTTATTCTGTTCCAAACAAAACTGGTTCACAATCTCTGAAGGATTCCAAATCCTTGGAAAAATTTCCATCCAGAGACCCAGTCAGTGTTCTACAGGAGTTTTGGGCTCAGATCAGATTTTTGTGTGATGTTATTAGGTGTGTTAACACACTTAAGAAACTCACAGTCAGTTTTCTCCTAAAATCTGTATTTCCTGATGCAGATTCATCAAATGAGTAAACTTTAATTCACAATGCCATTTGTGAAGAGCTAGGGGTGTAGGACCCAAGATTTAGGAGACTAGGCTTGGTGGTAGAAACTTAATTATCGACTGTAATAAATAAACTTAACCAAAACAAAAAGAAAATAATGGCTAAACAGAAGAGCTGACAAGGATAAACTGAAAACCAGACACTTGTTAAGCCATGTCCTACACCCTGACAATGAATAAACTTTACAGTACAGCACTATCTAATGTCCTGGATTTTTCCAGACAAACCAGAAGATCTGCAGCAGATCCGTACCGATAGTACCTCTCTGTTTGCGGGGTGAATGTTTCAAAATCAGCATTCTCCGAACCAATCGCTGCGAGGGCAGCGCAAAATATGAAATGATGCTGGGAATGAACCGCTCAGCCAATGCGCAGCAATACCGGCATAACAAAAAATCTACTTTCACCCCTGGGTATAAGGGAGAACACTTGAGGGTCCCCCAGGATGCAACGACTCAGGACCAGAGGGAATTCAATGAAAGATTTATTTGTACAGTGATCCTGCAGTTTGGCTCCCTCTCCAGCTCGGCGGAATGGCGCTAGTGAGCAGCGCTGCTGGATGAGAAGCAGAGTTAGATGAGTCCAGGCTCAGAAGTAGTAGAGGTGACAGCGAGGTAAACAACTCACGCTTCGGCGACTCCGGGGGAGCTTGGAGGTGAAGCCGGAGAGAAGTGGCACAAGCACGTGGAGCTGTTGGCTGGTTGAGGAGAGAAGGCAGCGGCAGGGCGATGCAGGCGGTTTGGCGCGAGCGGGACAGACAGGAAGACGAGAGAGAGGCAGGCTTGGAGAGTCTTTCGTATGAGCGAGGCGGGTTGACTGGTGAGGCAGGCTTGGGGAGGATTGTTTTCATGAGCGTAGACGACCTTCTGGCGAGGAGGAATGGAAAGTGGAGGCTGAAATGCTGTGGACAACAGGTGGTGGGAATCAGGGTGATAGCCACACGGACCAGCCTCCACAAAAATAATTAGATAATGGAAAAATTGTTCAATATAAACCCCCAACCCCCCCCTGCATGCACAGGTGCTGAAAAAAAAAATACAAAAAAAAGTGCTCTGATGACATCAGCAGACATTTTGACTTCGATGAGTCATCAACAGCCATTTGAACTTTGATGACGTCATCAGCCGCCATTTTGGTTTTGATGACGTCATCAACTGCCATTTTGGCTTTGATGACGTCATCAGATGCCATTTTGGCTTTGATGATATCATCAAACGCCATTTTGGCTTTGATGATATCATCAAACACCATTTTGGCTTTGATGATGTCATCATTACACAGTTTTACAAAAACTGAAATCTATCAAACCAGGAGGTCTAACATTGTTTAGAAAAGACTTAAACTTCACTGTAAAAGAATTCTTCTGCGAAAGGTGCTTCTGCAAGACAAAATACTCAAGACATAAAATCGTATACTAAAGATGGAAATACCAAAAGATATTGATTGTTATCCAAATATTCTTTCAGGTATCCATGTTTACCGAAAATTGCGTTGTCTGGGTCAAGGGGCCTTTGGGGCAGTACTCAGCTACCGACAATGTCCTACATCTAATCAAGTGGCAGTGAAAATTTCTACAGATGGTTCAGCACTGCATGAGGCAAATATTCTCGAAATAATCAAAAATGCTGATCCGGACAAAAACAACCTTTTGAAATTGGTGGAACATTTCAGTTTGCGAGACGCACGCTGTATTGTAACTGAAAAACTAGACCAAGACCTTTTCCATTTCATGTCTCGAGAAAACGGGAGGCCATTGACAGTGTCTGAAATACGACCGATTGCTCAGCAAATTCTGGTGGCTCTAAAAGCTTTGAAGTCGATGGGAATTGTTCATACTGACATTAAAGTTGACAATTTAATGTTTGTAGATCACGCTAACTATCCTTTCAAAGTAAAGCTCATTGATTTTGGTTTGGCAAGAAGAACATACCAAATGAGTTCTTTAAAACAAATTCAAATTCTGGGTTTCAGAGCCCCAGAGGTTGTCTTTGGCCTCCCAATGAATGAAAGCGTGGACATGTGGGGTCTTGGATGTGTTTTGGCTTATATGTATTTAAATAAAAGCCTATTTGCAATTACTTCTGAATATAGTTATATTGCAAGTGTTGTTCAAATGCTAGGAACCCCCCCACGAGAATGTTTACGGTATGCTGTGAGACTAAGAGAGTTTTTTGTTTGGCATAGAAATAATTACAAATTCAGAACTCCTTCAGAGTATCCGTATGAAAAAGGGAAAATTACAGAGCGTGACTTCCTGAATATTGGTACATTTGATCATCGGCTAAACGTTGGTAGACGCAGCTGTGATTCTCTGGAGCTTCAAGATGAGGAAGAGTTCAAATCCTTATTAAAACAGATGCTGTGTGTTGATTCAAAGAGAAGGATCACCCCAGAAGAAGCTCTAAGTCATAATTTTATTACAATGAAACATCTTTCTAAACGTGTATATGCTCCGTATGGAGCATCCGCATTTAGACTCATGTCTGTCTGCCGAGACAAAACTGTCCAAGGGGAAACTAGATCAGAAATTTCTACGTTTCCTGCAGCACGGTCAACTGTTGGAAAAACAGCGGGAAAACAGAACGCTCATGAAACCCATGATGAGACCAGGGCCAGAAGAAAAAATGAAAATGCCAGCAGCAGAAGATTTACTACTGTTGATAATGAAGACATCGACCGCAGCAGATCTTCTGGTGAAGGAAGCGCTGAAGCTGTAAAAAAGACATCCTCAGCAAAAAGAACAAATTCCACCCTGTGCAGCCATGAAAAAGCCTTGGTGTCCAGTTGAGGATAAAAAATCTAAAAGTCCACACAAAGTGGCGCATGAGATCAACATGGGAGACTCATGTAGAATCGTGGACAGGAGCACATCTTATAAAGAGGTGAACATGGAAGCTTCACCAAAGAAGAACTTTCATGAAAAGAAAAGAGTTCCACCATGTGCAGGCATGAAAAAGCCTCACCATCTGACACCGTTACCAGTGAAAAAACCAAAGAAGAAACAAAAAACTGGAAGGGTTGCTGATGTGAAGCCTTGCTGTCCAGATGATGATAAAAAACCTAACAGACCACACAAAGTGGCGCATGAGATCAACATGAAAGACTCATGTAGAATCGTGGACAGGAGCACATCTTATAAAGAGGTGAACATGGAAGCTTCACCAAAGAAGAACTCTCATAAAAAGAAAAGAGTTCCCCGATGTGCAGCTACGGAAAAGCCTCACCGTCTGTTACCAGTGGAAAAATCACAGAAGAAACAAAAAGCTCAAAGTGTTGGCGGTGTGAAGTTCCACTGTCCAGTTGAGGATGAAATATACATAACAGATTCATTTAGGATCATAGACAACAGTAAATCTAAATCATCAAAGGAAACATCACGCAAACAGAAAAGCCAACAAACTGTTGCGATTGTGAAGTCCTGTAGGGCAGTTGACGATGAAAATGACAGAAGACACAACACACAGTGGCCCAGAAGGGTAACATCAAAACTTCAAGAGATATAGTGGTCAACAGTACTGCCACCAAAAAAACAAAAAAGGGTGGAGAGGAACACCCGTCTGCTGGGGCGAAAATGAAGAAATCCTTCTTATCAAGAATAAGAGGACTCTTCAGCAGATTATGGCCATTCTCTAAAAAATAACATACTTGTTCTAAAGTATTGTGGTGGAAAAATAGTTGGATCCGATGGAATAAAGAAATGTTGTCAAGCGGTTTTAAGAATGTTTATTAAAACAGAGCAGAGAAAAGTACACGTCTTGCAAGCATGGAGGAGAGGTCTGCAGAGCCCTGCCTGTAATGAAGGACATTCGTATTTTATAGAGTCATACAAACAACTTTAATCAGAAACTTAGGATAGGAACGTAAGCGCCATATCTAATATGGACAAGATGTTCTAATGAAGTCAAAATGTTTATACACTGTGATCAAGGCGTCCTGACAATAAGAAAATAAAGCTTGTGGCCTCACGGCTGTGCACAAAGGTTAGACACATTTAATTGTAAAGATGAAATGTATACGTAAACGTATATTTTCCATCACACTCCACCCCTTTGTTCCTAACAGGAACAACACAAAGGCGAAAATTACGATTAGAAAAACACAAAATCAAACTCTATGAAACACAAGCCGGTAAAAGCAATGCAAAACACTGGGACCTCATGTCAAAGCAGAACCATGACTAAAAAAAATCAACCAAAAAAAATCAATCAAAATCCAATCAAACCAATTAACTCTAAAAATTCAACCAAAGACCAACCAACTCAATAATATTAAACAAGTCCATCCCTAAACTAGTCAAATCAATGAGGCCTAATGAATCAATCGATCAATAAAACTAATGAAGCCCAATTAATTAATTAATATTAATTAAAAATAATAATAATAACAATAATCAACAACTGTATCACCATTATCATAATCACCAGATGAGGAGAAATGGTCCGGATCAGAATCCAGCTCAAAATCAGACACGAGGCGGGACACACCACTGCAGTTAGGGGACTGTAAACGAGTTGGGGAACGCACCTGCTGAAAGCCTTGTTAAAAATATGTTAAAAATATAAATCAGAAGAGCACGAATGTAGGGAATGTAGCAACACCCACAGAGGACGACAAGAGAGGAAAACACAGCTAAGGACATAAGAACTAAAGCAACAAGGGCCTGATATTTCCCAAAAATGGACTCCTAAAAATCCCATACTGATGTATTAACACCTAAATGTTCCTCCAACTTAGAACTGAATGTGCGCAGGCCATCAACATCTCTGATCAGCTGACCCGTCGGAGAATGAACGTAATTAATGTGGTCAACAGTTTAGATAATAGCGCACCACCACCAAAGGTCTGCACGGGCCACATCGAATAAAAAGGGAACGAAGGTTGTGGGAACGCACCAGGAGGAGTTGAGGGAACCATCCAAGATGTGACCTACAAAACTATTGGCAAAACAATAAAACACACATATAGCAACATCAACGTCAAAGAGGGGAGGGGACCTCGTCCCAGAAGTTAACGGGAGACAACAAACGGGATATGCAGTAGAAACTCAGGGCGGGTGGCAGAGGAGCAATCCTCAAAAGTGGCCAGGGATCCAAGCAAACAACACAACCAGAGTCCGCTGAACTTCCAACCGAACTGCCAACCTGTTCTGCCAAGAGAAGCCAGTTATTTGTAGAACCTGAAATACCTGACATCACCTCGAAGCAATCATCAACTGTCGGCTCCCTGTTACGAACAATAAAAGCATGCTGTGAAGTAAAATGTGGACCAACAATCAAAACACCAAACAAAGCAGTTACATCAAACACAGTGGTAATATTGCTACAGATGGAGAAGCAAGTGAAGGGGTCTTTTGTGGCGCCGGACCTATAAACAAACAGAGTCTTGTGGAAACAGGAAGTGTTATTCCAGGACGCAATTCTGGGGGGTTGCACAGGCAGGGGGAAGGTGGAGGTGTTGAACAAGATTGCAAACCTCTGCACCAATGCCTTTGTGGACGCAAGACGGGGGAGAAGAATCAGCGGCTGATGTGGGGGCGATTGGAGGCCTGGACGGAGGGGCAGTGGAGGTGTCATTCGGAGAAGGGGAAAGGGGAGTGAGTTGAATGAGGGGGCAGCAGGGGACGGAGACGAAGGGGGTTCGAGCATCCAGAGAATGGGGAACACGATGATGATGGACAGGAAGAAGAGGAGGCAGGTGGGGCCTCTCAGGGGCCAGCCAAACTCTCTGAATGGATGCCAGGGGCGGGGATTCTTCAGGGTGAGGCTGAAGGGTTGGAGCTTGGCACGCTACTGTTGCAGTGGGACGCTATTTCACTCCACACTGTTTCTCCCCGGGGCGATGCAGACGGACAGGCCAGTCCGCTGTTCAGGAGCCGCAGGTCTGGGCTGGGTGTTGGTCTGGGGGTGGGACCCTCTGGCAGCACGATGCACGAACCATCTCGCCCAGCGATCTCGCCCAGGAATCTCAACTGCATGGTGAGGAGGACCTGGAAGGGGCTCAGCCAGTGCTCGTGGTTTCACCGCCTGTCAGAGTCTGGAGCCTGGCCTCTCACCTGTGACGCAAAAGCTAACACAAAGCCTCCATTTCATTAAGATTTGCCTCATACTCACCCGATGGGTTCTACATCCATCCTCAGAGGTTGTGCAGGTCCTGAGAACTATTAACCTAGTAGAAGCTCGTTGGGAGTGAACTGAGTGTTAGCATTCACAACACATTTGACAGTAATGAGAAAAGTAAAAAGTGCCTAAACCCATTTAAATTTGTTCTGTGCACAGATTTTTGCCAATTGATGCTCTAAAAGTTAGATCAATTCAATAAATAACCGTACAATAAGACCTGTTGTCCGAGTTGACCCGGAAAACTGTAGTGAGGAAAAAAAGGATTGATTAGACATTTGGGTCAGAAAGAGAACGTTTGAATTAGGATTAGGGTTAGAGTTAGCCTTTGCTGGTCAGGCTTCTGGAAATTCTGCAAAAGAGTCCACAGTAATCAACAAATACATATACAACAAATAAAAATTTCCTATGGTTTTTCTCCATCATATCAGTTGATCACACACTCCGTCCTGGGAGGAAAAGCAGGTTACTTCCACATCTCTGGTTTCACTGTATCAAAACAGGCCACAGAGACATGGAAGGAGATGATGACGACATTTCAGAATCCTTCTAAACTGTGAAAAGAACAACATGAGAAGCTTGGGAAAAAACAGTTGTAATAATTCACATTAAAAATGAAAACAAGTTTGATCACAGCTCTCTGTTTGTGACCTCCATCTTTGCCTGCAGCTGCTCTGCTTGCAGACTCTTGTGGGCCTTCAGCCTTTGTTTTCCTAACAGAGAGATAAGCTTAACAAAACATTTTCTCTGAGCTTCTGCAACTTTTCCTCTTTTAAGTTCTGTTTTGGAGCACAAGTAAATGTTCAACTGCCAGAGATAGTTTCTAATTATTAGTTTATTTCTAATCGAAAATGCCGGTTGCTAATAATCCAAATCCAATGTGTGACTTTCAGCACGCTTGAAAAAAAAAATGTAAAGTGCCCTAGCAGGCTCATGGGAGGACAGAGGCGCGGACTCTGCAGTCCCATGAGCCATGCAGATGGAATAACCCGCACAGTAACATTCAGAGACAGGACCACAAAACAAAAACACAAAGTCTGGTTCTGGAGCGGTTGGTCAGTCCTGTCAGGTCAGAGCGTGCAGTCAGTCAGAGTTCAGCAGCACAGTCATGAGGGAGACCCTCGTCAGGTGTGAGCAGCACAGTGGCTGGGCTGGATTTAGGACCGAAAACCTTTTAACAGTGAAATTCGGCAGCTCGAGCAAACAAGTTTATACCTGAGGAAACTGGGAAGGGAAAAGTGCGATGACCTGCGCTCCGCCAGGATGAGGTGGACCTCATGGGGACCAGAAGTGTCAGAAGTGAGCAACCCACAAGATCTCTGGAAGCTGCTAGGGTCTTCTCCGCCCCAGCAATGGCACGCAGGCAACGAGGAAGTCCAGCAGCAACAGGATCAAGCTTACAGGAGAAATAAGTGTCTGGTCTGAGAGTTCCACCATGATCCTGGAGGAGGTCAGAGGCCATGCAGCCCCCTTCTCCTTCACAGTCTATGTGAATGGCCTGCATGGATCCACCAGGCCTAAAGTGGGAGGAGATTGGAGAGTAGGTTTCAGTGCTGTGAACAAACTCTCAGCTTCTTGTGTCCACTGTACTTCAGAACTCATTGGTTTAGATTTGGTTAACTCACCTAGGGGCTTGGTTAATTCTGAAAAGTTTGGAACAAAAATTCTACAGTAGGAGCACAACCCAACGAAAGACAGGAGTTGCTTAACAGTCTCCGGTCTCGGCGCCTGTTGGATTGCAGTGAGATGTTTGGAGGAAAGGCTTTTACCTTCTGCACTGACAACATGTCCAAGGAACGTGACTTATTCTCTGGCAAACTGCAATTTTTGTCTGCTGACTTTGTGGCTTCGAGCTGTGCAGAAGGGCAGAACCTGGTGTGGGGCAGAAAGTGGAGAGAGAGTCGGCGAGAGCTCTGTTGTGAACTGTAGGTGATTTACAGTAGCTCTGTGGCATGCGGGTGAAGGTGTACCCTCACCCATTAAACTGAAATGCAAACCAGAACTGAGAGTCTGGGTGAACAGGAACAGAAAAAAAGGCATCAGAAAGATTAAGGACAGAGAACCACCAAAGAGTTAGGTGGTACATTAGACAAAAGGGTGCAGGGATTTGGGACAGATGGAGCACATGCATGTACAGCTGCATTGACAGAGGTCAGATCTTGGACAAAGCGCATTCGTCAGAGGCTGGAGGAAGACAATACTTTTTAACAGGCAAAATCGGGGTATCAACAGGGGAATCATCACAAGGGATGACTATACCAGCTTCCAAAAATGAGTTAAAAACTGGGGTGATGCCTGCAATCGCTGCAGGCTTCAAGGGGTACTGAGCCCATCGGGTCTGAAGTGAGAAAAAAATCAAGCTGCCAATCTAGAGCATGGTTGCACGCTCCAGTCCAGGAACCCAAATCTTTCCATTTATCAGTGGGGCCTTTGGACAAGAAAATGTGAGGGTCACTTCCTGGAATCTAAAAAAAAAAGAAAAAAGGGGCTTTGGTGGAGCTCAAAGAAACACACATCGCATAGCGCGTCGCAGTTCAGAAAAGACTGCACACAGACAAACGATCATTCACACTTTTCAAAAAACACAATTTTATGCACTGGGTCTGGGTCCCCTGAAAAAACTTAGGCAGTACAATGAACATTTTCTGGCAGCATCAGCTGATCTGGGAAAGTAACTCTGTCTTTAGCTAAGGCTACAAGCTCATTCTGTCGTTCATAGTAGATCTGCCATTGCTAAGAGCTCTGGATATCTGGGAGGAGAGGTTGATTAACCATAGTGTAAACACATTCACGCTGTGGTTCAACAGTCATTCCATCAGGAGAGGAGTGGAAGGCCTAACTTCAATAATAATTCATGACTCATCAGACTAAAGTGTCAGCAAGAGGGAATAAGAAAAGTGTGTGAGAACAGAGCTGTTCAGGATTGGTACATGTGAGGGGTACCGAGAAATGTTCTCAATAAACACAAAAGGTCTTTCTGAGATAGTTACTGTTGTCATAGGGAGACACAGAGTGCCATCATCTGTGGGGAGGTGTAAAAGTGTAAGTGTGTGTGTGTTCTTATCTGAGCAGGGAGGCCACAGCCGGCACCGAATCCAGACCTCTAACCCCTCCCTCTCCTCAGTCCGCTCCTCGATGGTGGGATGAACCCTGGGAGTTTCCGCGTTGACACCCACGAGGAGGTCCTGTTGGTTCTGACGTCCACGCCCACGGTGGTTCTGGGCTTTCAGTGGACAGTTCTTTGACCAATGTCCATGGGCTCCACAATGGAAGCACGCGTCCATTGCAGCATAGTCAGCAGGGGTGTGAGGTGGGGGTAAGGCTGGTATAGCGGCCTAGCAGGAGGAGCAGTTGCAGGGGCTTGTGGGAGTGACGCATGTTGGAGGAGGTGCAGCTGGGCATGATGCTGGTATTGTCTTTTTTTTTTTTTTTTTTAACTCTGGCCTCCTTTCTCCGCTGGCGGTGCTGCATGTGCTTGGCGTGGGTGATCACCTGGGCCAGGTGGACAGTGCTGTCCTCACCACCCACATGAGGGTTTTTTCGTGATGTCACTGAGGGGCCTCTGGAGGTTGTTGAGAAAGTCCTGTTTGAGGAGGGTCTCAGAGGTGTCATGTCCCCCTGAGGGGAGCCAGGCTTGGTCATCCTGGTGTGGTTGTCGTAAGCGGTTTGCAGCTGGTCAGGGAGCTCCTCCACATCTTCTTCCTCATGTTGCATGCAGGCACTGACCTTTTGTAGTCGCACTGGACAGGAAAGTGGGCACGAACAGCCGCTGTCAGTGCATCTTTCCATCGTCTGTAGGCCATATTTGCTGCATTCTGGTTGGCAGGTTCATGCCAGTCATGATTGCAGGCTGGTGCTGGGCCTCGAAGTGGCTCCTCAGAGTGGAAAACTGAGATTGTCTCAGGATGCAGCATGACTCTAGCCAGTTCTCCAGAACTGGGCACATAGTCTCTGACAAAGTCCTCCAGGGTTCACGCCCAGATCTTCCCACCTTTTTCTGGTTTGGGCAGGTGCTTGGATGCAGCTACGACGTCATCAGCAGCGCAGGCGCAGTCGCTGGAATTGGGCCGGAAACTTGAACCATGGGAGCTGTTAGCACTGTCAGGCCTTCCTCCTGCTGCTGCTCTCCTTGTTTTGCCTTTCCAAAGCTGGTGTTGTGAGCAGGAGCTGATAACACCACTTCAGCAGGAGCTGAAGGCTGGAGCCTAACTTCCTCCGCTTTCACAGGAGGAGGGGGGGGGCATCTGCTCTGCTTCTGCTGTCGCTGCTGCTTCATCTCAGGTTGCATGGATGCTGCTGTTGCGTTCTGGTCTGCATCATCGCTGGGTGTTTCTGGCTGACCCGGTTGAGCTAGCAGTGGCCGGCGTGGAGGAGGGGCAGAGTCCAGACTCGATCCGACTGCAGCACTCCAGAGATTCTGTGTAGAAGAGAACAAGAGGGAGCTGAGAGAGTTTCTATATTTGTAGACGGTTTATCAGACTTTTCTTTGTTATCTTTTTTTTGTTTTTTATTTTCAGGGTAGTTACAGTCTTGCAGGCCTTTTCCATCTCTCACACTCCGTTTCCCAAACTTTCAAACATTCATTCATTTCATCCATGAGCTTAACCTCCTTTGCTTTTTTTTTTTTTTTTTTGCTCATACATCATTTTTTGTCTTATCTTCATTTAGGCTTTTTCTGAGTTTCTCTAGTTAGCTTTAACTCAAAGAACTTCCTTCAGGGAACCCATGTTTCTGACACCAGTAATCCACAAATTCACAACATTTAACACCATGCTGCACTTTCATGGACGTGACCAGACTTGAGTCTGAACCTCCGCTCTGTTTCTCATTTGCATTACCCATATTCTGGTCTTCCCGAACTAATCTCACAGGACTTTAATTATATATATGTATGCGCATGTAAGTGACATGCGCCTATATATATATGCACATATGCCTATCCTCCGATATATGTATATCGCGGGGCCTGCCTGGTCTCGATTGTTGGGTCACAGTAATTCGTCGGTCTTCCAGAAGCTTCTGGTGCACCGTTTATCTAATTCTCTGATTTCCCACGACGTGGGTCACAGAGTTCATGCTACCCGGTCTCATATAACGGATCAAGTTATATTCACGGGACTCACTTATGAAATTTACTGCTACCTGGTTTTGCGATAATTGATCAGATTACGCGCACAGGACTCTCTTATGATGGGTATGCAAATGGCATCTTTCTTTTTTTTTTTTTTTTTTTTGTTCTTTAAAACGCTTGACTTATTTTCAGGGGCAAAAGCCAGTGGTTATTAATGTTCCAAATCAACCTATGCAAAAAAATTATTACCAAGGAAATATTTTAGAATAGAATCTTCCTCACCGGATCTATTTGTCCACCGAAGTCCGATGATTCCGTCGCGGTCGATCGAGATCACGGACCACAGTCCTCGTCACTCTTTTGGATTTGGTGAGATGAGGCTGAATCTTTGTGATTCAGGACAGCTAATCCCTCTGGTCCGATCCTCCGACGAACACACGAGGAATCCTGTTCGTGACGCCAAGATTGTGGTGGAAAAATAGTTGGATCCGATGGAATAAAGAAATGTTGTCAAGCGGTTTTAAGAATGTTTATTAAAACAGAGCAGAGAAAAGTACACGTCTTGCAAGCATGGAGGAGAGGTCTGCAGAGCCCTGCCTGTAATGAAGGACATTCGTATTTTATAGAGTCATACAAACAACTTTAATCAGAAACTTAGGATAGGAACGTAAGCGCCATATCTAATATGGACAAGATGTTCTAATGAAGTCAAAATGTTTATACACTGTGATCAAGGCGTCCTGACAATAAGAAAATAAAGCTTGTGGCCTCACGGCTGTGCACAAAGGTTAGACACATTTAATTGTAAAGATGAAATGTATACGTAAACGTATATTTTCCATCACAGTATGATTTAGAGAAAGTAATTTTAGTTGAATAATCCTTTGAAATACAAAGGATTAAAACTATTGAAATTAGTTGTTAGTAAAGTTAGTTGTTATTACGTTAAGTGTTAGTTGTTAGCAACTTATTAGTAAGTAAGTTGTTAGCAAGTTAGTAAGTTAGTTGCTCGCAACTTATTGGTAAATAAGTTGTTAGCAACTTATTAGTAAGTAAGTTGTTAGCAACTTATTAGTAAGTAAGTTGTTAGCAAGTTAGTAAGTAAGTTAGTTGTTAATAGGTTCTTAGTAAGAAAGTTGTTGGCAACTTATTGGTAAATAACTTGTTAGCAACTTAACAGTAAGTAAGTTAGTTGTTAGTAGGTTCTTAGTTAGAAAGTTGATGGCAACTTATTGGTAAATAACTTGTTAGCAACTTAACAGTAAGTAAGTTAGTTGTTAGTAGGTTCTTAGTAAGAAAGTTGTTGGCAACTTATTGGTAAATAAGTTGTTAGCAACTTAACAGTAAGTAAGTTAGTTGTTAGTAGGTTCTTAGTTAGAAAGTTGTTGGCAACTTATTGGTAAATAAGTTGTTAGCAACTTAACAGTAAGTAAGTTAGTTGTTAGTAGGTTCTTAGTTAGAAAGTTGTTGGCAACTTATTGGTAAATAAGTTATTAGCAACTTAACAGTAAGTAAGTTAGTTGTTAGTAGGTTCTTAGTTAGAAAGTTGTTGGCAACTTATTGGTAATAAGTTGTTAGCAACTTAACAGTAAGTAAGTTAGTTGTTAGTAGGTTCTTAGTTAGAAAGTTGTTGGCACCTTATTGGTAAATAAGTTGTTAGCAACTTAACAGTAAGTAAGTTAGTTGTTAGTAGGTTCTTAGTTAGAAAGTTGTAGGCAACTTATTGGTAAATAAGATGTTAGCAACTTAACAGTAAGTTAGTTGTTAGTAGATTATTAGAAAGTAAGTTGCTCGCAACATATTGGAAAATAAGTTGTTGGCAACTTATTAGTTGCTAACAACTAATGCAAGTTAGTAAATAAGTTAGTTGTTAGTTGTAGTGAGAAAGTTGTTTGCAGCTTATTGGGAAATAAGTTGTCTGCAACTTATTAGTAAGTTAGTTGTTAGCAACTTATTAGTTGCAACTTATTAGTTGCTAACAACTAAAGCAAGTTAGTAAGTTGGTTGTTAGAAAGTTAGTAAGTAGGAAGTAGTTGTTGTTGAGTAGCACATAATGTAGGGCATATGTAAAAACAAAATAAGTACAGAAGCCAAAAACGGTCCAATCGTTTTCGGCTTCCGTACGCGAGTAACTCTGCCTTCGTGATTTTTTACAAATCACTTTGCCAGTCCCAAGCCTGGATAAAGGAGGAGGGTAAACTTTTTGTGTTTACATTTTAATGTTTGTCTAACTTTTTTTTTTTCACAGAAGATCATCCTTGTGAAAAAAAAAAAGATCATAGATGGATCATAGTCTTCTGTTAAAAATTATGAGTAATATTGGTATCTCTGATCAAGCTGTTGCTTGGTTTACTGACTATCTGTCAAACAGGTCACAATCTGTTCAAATATCTGATTCTACTTCTTTTGCCCGTGAGACTCAGAAAGGTGTACCGCAGGGTCAATCCTAGTCCCATTCTGTTCTCTTTACATAAACAGCTTATGTCATAATTTACCAAATACATCATATCACCTTTATGCTGACGACACTATCATTTATTGCTGCTCACAAACAGTAGCACAAGCTTTTGAGTTCCTTCAAACTGCTTTTGACACTTTTCAGGCTCGCCTTAGATCATTAAAAATGGTTTTAAACGCAGAAAAAACTAAGGTGATGGTCTTTACACACAAACGCAAGCCGCAGGAGATCACTCAAGTACTTAAAACTGAAATGAAAAATCAATAGAAATAGTAAACAGCTACAAGTACCTTGGTTTCATACTCGATTCTGAGCTTTCCTTTAAAAGACATGTTGCCTCCTCAGTACAAAAACTAAAAATGAAGCTTGGATTTTATTATAGAAATAAATCCTGTTTCTCCCTCAAAGCACGAAAGTTTCTGGTAGCAGCCACATTTCTGCCTCTGATCGATTATGGAGATGTTCTCTACATGAATGCTTCATCTGCATGTCTTCAACCTCTCAATACTGTATATCACTGCATTGAGATTTGTAACCGGCTGTAGTCGTCTCACCCATCACTGTGAACTGTATGCCAGAGCAGAGTGGACCTCTCTGAGCATGCGAAGATATACGCATTGGATGACCCTAGTCTATAAGGCGCTACTTGGTTTGGTCCCCACATATCTCAGTTCCCTTCTCCAAAAAATCACTAGTCAATATGCCTTACGCTCAAGCGAAGTTCTTCTCCTGCATGTTCCCCGTATCCGAACTGAATTCGGGAAACATGCTTTCAGTTTTTCTGCTCCCTCTGCCTGGAACGCTATCCAAACTGAATTGAAATGGTCTAATCTTGTCTCATTGGGTTTATTCAAATCATTTCTATGCAACAAAGAAGACAAATCACTACAAACCTGCTCCTGTTTCAAACGTTCATTGTAAAAAAGATTTAACCTTACTATCATTGTATTTCATAAATGTCAAGCTGTTTAATCTTTGCACTCTCCAAACTATTGTACTTTAGTACCTGCTATGTTGTCTAAAAAAAAAAAAAAAAAAATCACAGTCACTTTATTGTACCTACATTTTAAATTGTATATTTGCTTATTTGTTATACACTGTAACCATATTTATGAGACGTGTGCTGCCGACCTCTTGGCCAGGTCACCCTTGAAAAAGAGATCCTGATCTCAATGGGTTTTTATCTGGTTAAATAAAGGTTACTACTACTACTACTACTACTTGTGCTACTAGGGACGCTAACGCTGGTAGTGGGGTCATCTGGAACCCACAAGAAACTTTTTTTTTCTTAATAATTTTTGATTTTCACTGGTGTGCATGGCAGACATGAAATCTGTGGGGAATCTCGCAGCAGAGTTAAAGAGTGCTGACGGGGGGAGCTACATGCGGCAGCTTGAGGGATGCCCAAGATGGAAAATGGTTACGGAAGCTGAAGCAGGCAAGGCGGGAATGTCAGCACCGCAGGTGGGTGGGTCTCATCCAGATCGACTGCGAGATGCAGTTCAGAGAGGAGGTGAGGCTCTTTGAGGAATGGTGCAGCAGCAACAACCTGCATATGAGCTACATACTACAACTGCTCAACTACATATGAGCAGTTCATCTAAACCAGGGATAGGCAACTCCAGGCCTTGAGGGCCACATTCCTGCATGTTTGCCAACACACCCTGCTGTGGCATCTTCTCATTGGCTGGACACACCTGAAGCAGGTAATTAGTCATGAACAGGGCTTTGATATCTGGAAATCATGCAAACACTGTGGCCCTCGAGGCCCAGAGTTGCCTATCCCCTGTTCTAGATGGTAAACCTACCTGCAGTAGGTACATACCTACTTCCACACAGCGACTAGACAGCAGTGTACAGCAATGTTTGACGAAGCGCACTATATTTATAAAGTCTAATGATTGCTCAGCAGTAAAGTGGGGAGCTGTGAGTTCAGAAATTACGGTACAATATAAACTGTAGAATATTTCTGTCAGGGTTCTCTTATCCCAGGGTCGTAAAGTGAATAAAAAGTAGTTCCTTCCATTACAATCAAAGCGGGTCGATTGTGGTGCTCACCACAGAGCGGAGCTGCTTAAGGACGAGTCTCTCCATGGTTTTCATGAGGTGGGAATTGAGGCCGACCAGCCCGTAGTGGTTCGGCTCCTTCATGTGCGATGTCTTTGGAACCGGAAACATCTAGTCGAAGCCGTCTGGTCCTGCAGCTGTCCTGGTCTTCAGTCGCTCGAGTTCTCTCCTCACCTGGTCCGATGTAAAGGAGAGGGGGGGAGTGGAGGTCCAAGGGGGGCTGGTGATGTGGTCAGTTGGAGTGGGGCAAAGACAGGGAAAAGGGAGCGGTGAAGATGACCAGAGCAAGGTGGAGGTAGATGGTGGACGGAAGACATGTGAAGAGGTGGGAGGAGAGATCGACGCAGAGGGGGAGGGGTTAGAGTCAAACCTGTTAAAAAACAGGTTTAACTCATTGGCCCACCGCTGGTCTCCATCAGGTCTCACTCTGGTGTTACTCTGTCCAGATCCTGACATGTTCTTCAGTCCTCTCCACACCTCCCGTGTGTTGTTCTCTTCCAGCCGCTCCTCCAGCTTCTTCCTGTAGCTGTCCTTAGCCTGCCTGATCTTGTGCTGGAGTTCATGTTGAACGTTCCTCTGCTCCTCTCTGTCCCCTGAAACAAAAGCCCTCTTCTTCTGGTTCAGCAGGGCTTTAAGCTCAGGGGTCACCCACGGCTTGTTGTTGCTGAAGCACCGAACCCTTCGAGTTGGCACAGTGTTCTCCTCACAGAATTTAATCTAGTCTGTAATGCAGTGGGTCAGACTGTCGATGTCATCTCCATGAGAGCTGCAGAGTGTCTCCCAGTCTGTGGTCTGGAAACAGTTCTGCAGACTCTCCATGGCTTCATCTGTCTACACTTTCACAGACTTCTTCTGTGCCAGCTGTCTTCTCACCACGGGGATGTAATTTGGGAGCAGACGCAAGAGGTTGTGGTCAGAACGTCCAAGCGGGGGGAGGGGGGTGGAGGTGTATGCATCTTTGATGTTGGCATACATTAAATCCAACGTCTTCTTCTCCCTGGTCAGGCAATTCATGTACTGAATAAGTGAGGGGAGAGTGGCAGATAAGGAGGCGTGGTTAAAGTCCCCGGTGATGAGCAGGAGGGACTGCGGGTGACGGGTCTGCATCCGGGTCACCGCGCCGTGGAGCAGCTCACACGCAGCAGCAGCATCAGCAGAGGGAGGAATGTACACGTTAAACAATATAACATGTGAAAACTCTCTCGGGAGAAGTTTGAACCCCTCCAACGAGACCACAGAGTCTGGAGTCAGTCAATTCAGCCAGGTCTCCGTGAAGCACATGATGCTACACTCACTGAACTCCCGCTGCAGCCGGGTCAGCGCAGAAAGCTCATCGATCTTATTGGACAGAGAACGTACGTTACCCATGATGACAGATGGCACATTGGGCTTATATGTCCGTCTCCTCTCCTGGAGCTTTCGTCCAGCTCTGCAGCCTCTTCTCTTCCTCCGGATCTCTTTGGGAATGTCCAGTTCCTCGTGGCTATATAGCTTTTTCCATAAATATCCCAAAAATACTTTCATTTTTCAATATGATTGAAACTAAAACCTCTGTCTTTATTGGAAATTTTTTTTATATAAACTTAATTTTAGATGTAATTTAAAAGGTGTCAAGTAAAAAAATATTATTTGAATCTTGGTTGTAAAAAGGACTCCTCCAACATTTAGGAGCCCTTTTTATTATTATTTAAGGCTGTGAAGCAGCATGCCGTGCCGCCAGTGGGGACGTCAGAGTGTGGCAGCCCCCCAATACAAGTATGTGTTTGTGAGTTGGTGAATAACTGTGATAATAGTAAAGCACCTTGTGCCATAAACAGGAGAAAGGTTCTAGTTACTTATACAAAAATTAACATTTTCCAACAGATTTTTGTTTGTTTTTTGTCAAAATGCTTGTGATATGGATTTCCACGATTTTTAATACGTTGCTGAAAATTCAACCACACAATGTTGGTGAGGAAAAAACTTTACATTTTACATTATTTTTTTAATACAACTATTTAAAATAGAATATCATAAATACTTTGTTTTGCTAAAAGATGCTTCCTGAAGCTTTAGTGGTCTTTCTTCACAAAACAAGGAGATAAAACAGACTTAATCAGGTAACAAGACGCATGAATTACATTAGGGATGGTAATCATTCAGAATTTGTGACTTGACTACACATACACATTCATGCTTTCTGTGGTCTCTCATGTGATGTCAGACTATAATGAGAAAGGAGATCTACATGAATATTTGACAATGAAGTGATAATAAAAGAACTTTTGAATCTGTCACTCCACAGAGTCAGCTGGTGTGAAAAGTGAAAAGCTCTAAACTGGAGAACTCGATCTGTGTATCAGCAGGCCAACTCCAAGCTACTATCAAACAATGCTAATATTAAAATTAAAACCTTAAAAATTAGTTTTTGACTCATGAGTCTTATTTAATCTTTTTTTTTGTCTGGAACTCTGGGTACACGCTAACAACGTTTCTTTACGGTCCATTTTCAGAAAAAGTTTCCTGACACGTGAAGACTCAGTGAACAACTCAAACACTTTATTCAAGGAACATCAGAAGAACCCAAACATTTGTCGAAAAACTGACTTTACTAACCAAACAGAACAATCTCAAACTTCCCTCCGCGCTCTCAGTGGGGGGAGTTTCTGGAGGCTTTTCTGGAGCGCCGCAGGTTCTCCAGCTCCCGGTGAGCCGCCATGACTCTCCGACTGGAAGAAAGACATTCAACAGTTTTTATGTCTTTTCGAAGGAACTCCAGAAAAGCTCAGAACCGCCTTCTCCGGGGACTAAAGTCAGACAAAGAGTCAGACGGAGTCAGCCAGTCAGGACACAAAAAAGTCACATGACGAAAGATCATAGCATGTTGAGAACTAGAGGATGATGGGAACTGACTTGACGGAGGACAGCTCGCTGATGATTCCACAGAGCAGCTCAGTGGCATCTTCAAGGCAGTATTCGTCCTCCATCAGCTCCTCCCTGCAGGAGAAACAGCTGAGTCAGCTTCACTTTCATTCAGTGGAAGAACGTAAACCAAGACTTTTCTTCTTACAGTTTTAAAATCCATGGGAAAAAACCTTTTTCCAGAAAAGAGAACCAAGCCCAACTGTTAATAGTGTCACCTGTGCTCAAAACCTGCAGGACAATCTACAGTTCTGGTGTTGAGAGGAACAGCTGCTGCCTGAAAGTCTTTTCCTGCTCTACAAAAAAGTAGATAGGTACTATGAGACATCGTAGATTTGATGTTGGTGTTTGTCCAACTGAAAGATCTAGGCATGAAGCGATGATGACTAATCATAAAACTTGAAATAGTATGCAGACGTCCAATCATCCAATAAACAATGTTCAATAGTACCTACCGTCTGTATTTAATTTTGATTTCTGTAAATTACTTTTGCTGTCCGAAACATTTCCTTCTTATTTTATTTATTTATTTTTTAATTTTGTTCTTGGTTTCTGGAATTTTCTTAAATGTAATGTTGTTTCCTTTATTTTTTGTTTTGCTTTCTTAATCGTCATCATAGTCTTTAATATGTTTTTGGATTAAGTGATATGCTGGTGTAACCGAGTCACCATATTTTACTGTCACAATATTAATTTATAAAGATTATCAGAAAAATACAACCTAAATGTTGCCACCATCTTTGCTCCGTAAATAACTATTAAATTAAATTTGTTTTTTGTTATTTACTCACTGTTTATTCCTGATCCTCAAAAAGCTGCAGTTTTATTGTAAAGAGAATTTCATTATTATCTGCTTAGTGGTTAAGCAAAGACGTGATTGATGCTGCGTCATTTCAAAGCTCCGCCTCCATCATTCTTGTGTTTCTTACGTGAAGACAATGGTGTTGAGCTGGGAGTCGGACACGTAATCAGAGCATCCACGGGCGCCATGCGAGTCCCTGCCTGAGCCGAGCGCAGCAGCAGGACTGTCTGTGGTTCCCCCCTGTGGGACACACAAGCATGAGAGCCTCGGTTCAAATAAGAGGTTTGAGGATAGAAGAGTCCCAAGGAAGAAGTAATGAAGAAAAGAAAGCACAGTTGATGCACTCACATTACGTGTCTCCTCTGCAGGGATCTCTGCAGGCGGCTGCGCAGATCCAAAGCTCTGTCTGGTGGTGGAAGCTTCAGCGGAGGTTGTTTCTTCTTCTGCATGGTTGACTGTCTGTGGAGGAGCGTCCTCCTCCGCATAGTGGCGGCTGCTCTCCTCTGGTCCTGTGTTTGAGGGTGAAGGAAGAGCTTGTGAACAGCTCAGACTCCCCCATCTTTGTTTCTGATGTCTTACACACTTTCAGAAAAACCTCCTTTAGCTCCCTGGAGCTCTTCCCTTAGATGTTCCCTCTGGATCAGCTGTGGAGCAGACTCTGAGTCTGGGTCACGCTCAGCCCTGTAGAGGGAGCTGATGGGGAGTTCAGTCTGTGCTCTGGAATGGATTTATGGACAGAGAAACTTTTTAAACCTCATTTTGTTGAGTGTAAAAAGGATTTAGTTTGGAAGAAGATTCTGACCTTCCATTCTCGCCTGCCTGCTGGAGCTCTGCCTGCTGTAGCTCTGCTTGCTGTTGCCCTGCCTGATGTTGCTCTGCCTGCTGTTGCTCTGCCTGCTGTTGCTCTGCCTGCTGTAGCTCTGTCTTCTGTTGCTCTTCCTGCTGTTGCTCTGCCTGCTGTAGCTCTGCCTGCTGTTGCTCTGCCTGCTGTTGCTCTTCCTGCTGTTGCTCTGCCTGCTGTTGCTCTGCCTGCTGTAGCTCTGCCTGCTGTTGCTCTGCCTGCTGTAGCTCTGCCTTCTGTTGCTCTTCCTGCTGTAGCTCTGCCTGCTGTTGCACTGCCTGCTGTAGCTCTGCCTTCTGTTGTTCTTCCTGCTGTAGCTCTGTCTGCTGTTGCTCTTCCTGCTGTTGCTCTGCCTGCTGTTGCACTGCCTGCTGTAGCTCTGCCTTCTGTTGCTCTTCCTGCTGTAGCTCTGCCTGCTGTTGCTCTGCCTGGTGGAGCTTTCCATGCTGCAGCTCGGCATGTTTCGACTCTGCCTGTTGCAGCTCTGGCTGCTTTTTCTCGCTTTCATCACTGGAGGAGCGCAGAGGAGTGGCTGAAGCCACTGAGTCATAACAGACCTTCATCTCACCGTCCATCATGCAGCTCTCAGTGTTTCCTAAAATACGACTTCGCTCCCCCTCCGTCAGGCCACAGGAGCCCATCCTCCGCCTCTTCTTGGCAGGAACAGCTGGGGCGGACTCTTGCTGCTCCTGGTGTCCCTCCACCTTCCTCTCCGCACTTGTAGAGGAGGCCTCAGATACTTCAGAGACCTGGAGCTGATCGGTGAACATCAGTTCTGTGGATCTATGGATTTCCATCACGGCTGTGGCCTGCTGCCTCTTGCTGCCATCGTCGATGGCGTAATCACCTGCCCAGCTCTCCGCCTGATTCTCCTTACTGCTGGAGCTGGACTTTGGGGTTGCTGTGTTTAAAGAACTGACCTCTGATTCATCTGTGGGCCTTTCTTTGGTGGCTTCACCTGGCCTCGTCAGACAGGACTGGTCCGCTGTCTGATTCAGCTGATGCACGATGACGGTACATTCCTGCAGAGGCTTGGCTGCAGTTCTGACCTCCTCTGTGCCCTGAAATTTACCCGCACTTCAGTTTACTTGGTTAAGGTTGTCTTGAAGTTGAGTCATAGCAACTGGACTTAAAAAACGTCTTTCTTGAAGCGTTTTGCCGCTCATCAACTTCAGGACAACGCCCCCTGGATGCATAAGGACCTTCATTGACGTATTACTACACATTTTGGGGGTAAAACCCTGAAAATCGTGGAGGAATACGAGAAGACAGGTCAGAAATTGGTTTAGGTTGAGAAATGGCATAATTTACCTTTAGAAGTAGAGGGGCTTGGACATTGGCTGTTTGACCAACGTCACTGCTCTCAGGTTCCCTCTTTCTTGACCTGAGCGACCGCGCTGGGGGCGGGGCTGAATTTTCTGAAACAAGAAAACAATACTTCATACAAGCTCAGTTGTTTTTAAAAAGTGAATCAACATTAAACAAACAAAAAAAAAACATAGAACAGTTTAATATTTAAAATAAAGAGCTGAGAAGTTTACAGTAAAGTAAGTAGCTGATTAGAGAATGCAGGTCAACTTTATTAATCAGACCTTGCTACCAAGAGCAGAAAATACAAGCTAAAAAAGCTATTGTATATTTCACCACAGGAGGACAGCACCACGGCCCTCTGAGTGCGATCCACGCACAATAACACTGTTAGCAGAGCGGCCATTTTGATGACGTTTGCACCTGCAGTGTAGAAAATGTCTTGTTCAAATTGTGAATGCACGTTTATTTTACACGAGATCTGATAATTTGGGTGCTATTTGTTGAGAATTTACACCTAATTCAGTATTTTTGAGTCTCAATCAAACTCCATCTCAGGTTTCATTCATCTTGCCGTGGAAATGTTCAGGTCGTAATTGTTTTTTTTTAAGTTTTTCCTCCAAGGTTTGGTCTTTAAAACATACAGTATAAAGCTGTTTTATGCTTAGTGAAAATAAACAGAAGAGCTTTGTTCTGCTTTTTGAAAGCTTAGAACTTCAGCAAACATACAGCTATGAATATATGTATATTTCAGATTTATACCATTAAACAGGGAATGGACTCCTCCAGTACAAACATCTTTTCATGTATTGTTCCCATTGGTCTTTAACAATCCTGTCTTTGGCCAAGATAAAAATAAACCCTGCTTTTTTTTCTACATAGTTTCTGCAGAATAGTAGTTCAGCTCTGAGTTGTGGGCGAGATTGTTGACATGGAAGTAAGCCTACGCTCATTTCCCATCAACCCTTTGTTTACTACAAGCTTACAGCATCTCAAAATCCAAAACTAACATTAGTGATGCAACAAAAATGGCAAGCAATATTTGAGCTGTCCAGCCGCACAGTTTTGAAACAGTTTTCAGCTCAGATGAGGAAAATGACGACATTGATGAAAGTAGTCATCAACAACTGGATCCATCGCAGTTAAGCGAAGCTTGTGGCTTGCCAATTCTAGTTTGTAAGTAAAAACGATAAGTTTTTAAGTTTTAAAAAATATATACTTTTTTTTTCTGCTTTTGAATAATCAAGATAAAAAAAAAAACAAATACTCAAAAATGTCATTTTAATTTTTTTTGCCCAATAGAAAAATGCAACAAGAACATATTAAAAACGCCATTTTCGTTGGTCTTTATATTTTTTAAAAATATTGACACATTAAATAATTATGACTCAAGTATAAGGTTAAGAAAATTATATATGATCTACATTTCTGAATGCAGTATTTCTATTAAATATAATATTATGGGGCTTTTTTTTTTTTTTTTTCAAAAAAATTTAACTTTTTCCTGAGGAGGGTCTGTCCTGTTGTTAGCATAAAAAATGACTATAACTGTTAACTCTGGCGATGTTTAGCATTGATTTCAAGGTTTTATGTTATCGTTGTCATTTCATCTGTTTTTTGTGTTGAAAATCTTCTGTTAACTTAGCTAGTTTCTTTGATGTTAAAATTAATAGTTAGCCCTTTACAAACTTGTTTTACATGAATTATTGTTTAAAAAAATAAATAAATAAATAAATAAAGTTGGTCCATGTTTAATTTTGTGACATGAACCAGTTTATATTTTTTGTCTCGCGCGAGGCTTTTTTTTTTTTTTTTAAATAAATAAAATAAAAAATACTGATTAGAATGAAATTAATTTATTGGCGAGCATGTGTTCTGGAGTTTTACCAGATCTGCTGCTGATTTTCGTTTTTCCTTTGGCCATCTCCTCCTGAGGAACAGAAACGTGAGGAGTATCGTTTAAACTCACATTTATAGAAACCGATGAGAACTAAAACAACGCTGAGATTCTCATTCCAAAACCGTGAATATATATTATTTTATACTGATTATACTGTCAATGTCTAAAACAGAACACTTCCCCCTCTTGTGTCGAAAGTTTTACCTGGGATAATTCTGTCGCCTCTAGTTCGAGTGTTTACGTCTACGGTGGGCGTGGTTTGCTCAGCCGCAAAGCGGAATGCTGGTTGCCGTGGAGACGGACAGTAGGAAGTAGTTGAGTCCGGCTGTGGATGTTGCTGCTGTCAGACAGACAGAGCGCGTGAACGGCCCGGCTCCCTGGCTTGTGCGCGTGTTCGGTGAATGTTTTTTGTTTCTGACACCTGTGTCGTAACGCGGGAATCTCCGCGGCCCCGAAAGTCCGCAGGTAAAAGTGTAGCTTTTAGAGCAGGTTTCGCGGCTTTTAGCCACTGGCTAACTCTTTACAAGTCCGCAAATGTTTGTTTCTGTGGTCAAACTGGGCGAGTGAAAAGCGCGTGCGCGAGCGTGGTCGTCATTCAGCAGACTGCTGCTTCCGGTTTCGCCGAGAACTCCGGCGGAACCGGTTTCGAGTCCAGTTTCAGAGCCTGACAGGTGCTAGCAGCGATGAGCCGCAGCCGGCACCCTCCTCCGCGGGGCCAAGGAGCAGCACGAGCCAAACAGGTAAGACTGCTTGCAACACGTGCACGTCAGGGCTCAACGCAGGTGTGAACGGGCACCTGTCCACGTCTCAGATGGGGCTGCTCCTTGATCTGAACCCGGATGGAGGGATGGATGATGCTGGGAATGATGAAGATCTGGAAGCTGAGCTGCTCAGCCTGGTTGGAGGAGGAGGAGAAAGAGGAGGGAGAGCGCAGGGGAAGAAGGAGCAAGGCAGAGGTGAGGTGGGCGGGGCCTCCAGGTCCTGGAGCTCAGGGTTGCCTCTTTCTGATCTGATGTCTGGGTTTTTGTTTATGTCCAGCTCCTGTTGCTATGGCTGAAATCGAGCGCATGGCCGCGCTTTGCATGAAAGATCTGGATGATGATGAAATGGATGATGAAGATGTGGATGATGAAGATCTGCTGGTAAGACCGGTTAAGCACATTTTAGTCAGAACTTTTCACATCAAACCACTCCACCTCATTTTCATGTCACAGTCAAGTCATTCTTCAGCTGTTCTCATTTTGCAGCACAAACGAGATGTTTGTTTTTGTTGGTTGGATTGTCCTCTATGGAGAAAAAATAGACTCACTCCGTTTGTGTGTGCATAATTCTTGATTTGTAACTCATGTAAGATGTTTGGTGCAGAAGTAAAAAATTCCAAATTAAAAAAAATATATAAAATACAATTTACATACACAAATTAAAATGACAACAGCTGGAAACTAAATAAACACAAACATCTTTTAAAAATAAGGATGAATCACCTCTTACGCACACACAAAGCCTCAGTTACACACGGGTTCCATCATAAGACTCTTGTAACGTCTCACTGATTCAACCGTAAGTGATGTTTTTAAATACTAGAATGCTGGGTCATCAGAGTTTTCTCATCAGCCCTTTTAAACTTAGATTGTAAATAATATCTGGTGAAACTTGAAATTTCCCACTTTCTTAAACAGATATTCTTGATAATTATTCTAAAAAAAGTCAAGATAAACGGTTTTAGGACCACTTTTCACTTTAAAATTAAAAATATTTTCCAGAAAAGAGCGCTTCTAAAGTCTTGCGGATTGTAGCCGTCCGGTTCTGCCTGTAATCGCTCCGTTTGCTGACCAGAACTCTCTACATCTACCCTGTAAAAGGCAGCTTCGAGCAGGCGGCTGCGCAGGCGGGTGGGGCGCAGGCTGAGGGTTCTCTGTCTCCCTGGGGAGCCTAGTAGGGAGACCGGCGGTAGACCGCGGCGCCATGAAGCCCCTTCCTAACATCGACAGGGCAAAGACCCTTGATCACACCACCAGCCCTATGATCTGCGGGAGTTTAGAAGGGTAAGGCTCCGCCTGCTATCACCATGACAGGTGATCAGCGCTTGGGACAAAACCCTCTGTGCCTGCACTGTAAGGGGCTGCAGAGAGGAAGCTATCAGTGTAGTTATTTTTAAAAGGGATAAGTGTTTTAAAAGCGAATATTTTGCCTTTTTTATACTAATTATCATTAATATCTGTTTAAGAAAGTGGAAAAATTTCCATTTTCATCGGATATTATTCACAATAAAACGGCTGATATGAAAACTCTGATGACCCAGCATTTTAGTAGTACTTGAACGCATCACTCACAGATAATCAGTGAGACATGAAAAGAGTATCACAATGGAATTTGTGTGTAACTGAGATTCTGTGTGTGCATAAGAGGTGATTAGTGCGTATTTTTTTAAGATTTTTGTGTGTAATTATTTTTAAGCTGTTGTAATTTTAATTTGTGCATGTGTAAATGGTATTTTTTATTTTTTAATTTTTTTTTTTTTTACTCAAGCACAAAACATATATGAGTTACAAATCAAGAATACGCATACACAAATCCAAAGTTATACACAAATCAAGAGTTACAGACGTAGAAATCTAAAGTTATGCACGAATAAATACACATGCGTAAATCAGAAATATGCAAGCACAAATCCTTATGTATGCACAAATCAAGAATTATAATCCATGCGTTGTTGCTGTGGCATCAAATTCTCAAGTCATTTTGTAGCCATAAATGTACGAGTTTCTGTCTTGGTTCACAGGCAGAGCTGAATGAAGTATTGGAGGACGACGAGGAGCCAGCTCCTGCTGCTCCCCCTAAAGCGATGCTCTCCTCCCAGCCCGTCCCATCAGCCACCCCACTCGGTGCAACCAGTCTGGAATCTCGTTTGCTGGAGCGCATCGAAATGTATCAGACGGCCATATCCAATGCTAAGGCTGCAGGCGAGACGAGCAAAGCTCGCCGGTACGACCGTGGCTTGAAGGTCGGTGCAGAAAGCAACTTCCTGCTTGTCCCTCTGTTAATTAATTCTTTATTTAGTTTATTTGACAGGTACCATGTACAGGCGTATTAATCAAAGAAAAGATGATTTGTACCAGACTATATTTCCTTCTGCAGTCCCCAAGACGTACAAATGCAAGAATTAACAATTAGCTTAAAAATAAAGTGCAGTTACATGAATTATATTTATTTCATAATAAAAAACAAGAGAGATTGATTAAAAAAAAAAAAGTGAAGATCATACTACATATTTAACAATGTTGACATGTCTGACTTGTTAAAAAAGTGTTTCAATTCCAGTTTCAGATCCAGAGAATGACGTCTTTCTTATTTGCAGACGTTACAGTCCATGCTAACGTCGGTGAAGAAAGGCAAGGCAGTGAATGAGGAGGACATGCCCCCCCCTGTAGCCCTCGGAGGAAAGTCCAACGTTAAAGCCGAGTCTGACCCGGAGAAAGAGCTCCCTGAACCGGCCGTCCTCCCCGCCTCTCCCCCCAAACCTTTAAACGAGCCCCCTGCACCAGTTCCCAACACTAAACCGATGTGCCAGCCCCCCCTGCAAAAGCTCGCTGCCCCCATCACCCCAGACTCACCTGCAATCTCCCCGCTCACACCCAGCCAGCCCAGTGGCCCGCACTCAGGTGAAGAAATACTAACGATCATCTGAGCTGCTTCTTTGTGTTTTTTTTATTCAAATTTTATTTCTAACAAAAACATGTTTAATAAACCAATAATTTAAATTAATTAAGAGGGAAACTTTTAATAATTCATGTATAAATAAAACAATTTTGATTGAAAAACTAAACATATAAATCTTTGTCTAAAAAAATCTCAATCATGCAAAAAAGAAAACTGGTTCAGAGATGCAATTGTACTAATCAATCTTTTCAACCCAATCTCACACGTCAAAATTGTCAGAACCGCTGGCCGAGTGTGTCAGCGCCGTGTCCTGTTCCGTGGTTAAATGAGTTTGTCCCTCAGAGCTGAAGCAGGCCGTGCTGTCCAGGCAGAGGGAGTACAAGGTCGCCGCCCTTCAGGCCAAACAGAGCAATGATGTTGAGCGCGCCAAACATCACTACCTCACCGCCAAGGTAACACAGCCAGAGTGAGTTTGCTCCTGGGGGTGGGGGTGGGGTTGGGGCTGCCACCAAAAGTGAGCTGTGCTTTCCCTGCAGAAACTGGACTCACTGCTGGAAGCGCTGGATCGTGGGGAGGCAGTCCAGCTGAGTTCACTGCCACCTCCTCCTGGTGAGTTTGTACCTCAATTTCTGGAACGTATCTAAACTCTACGGTGGTCAACACGGCTCACATAAATGCAAAAGTCACAACATGACGACAAAAGCCCCACAACACAACGGACATGATTTGGGGGTGTAACGGATCACGGATAATCCATGGTCTGTACGGATCAGAATCCACGGTTCGGGACAGGTGTGTACCGCGGACCACTAAAAACCCTCCCGCACGCACCTCGCGCTCGCAAATTTTTAAATCAATTGTCCGTTCACATCGAATGGAATTCGCGTCAAATTCATATAGTTCTTTTTTGTTTTAACAAGACCTAAATTAGCTGCTTCCCAGTTATCTTAAAATCTGTTCACCTGAAGCTCCCGCTCGATGTGGGAGGAGCGTCTGTCAAAAACTTCTCTCGACTTCACAATGAAGGACATGGGTGGATAGATATCAGCTTAATTAATTTTAAGAGCTGAATAAAAGCATGGGTAGACGTTTCCATTTCTGGATTCAGAGAATCTCTCAGTTAAGACGAAACCCCCAGAACACACATGAACACAAACATTTTTCTGTCAAAGTTTTTACTTTCTGATCTTCTTCAGGACATGTGGCTGCACAACATTCTGCACCTCCTCCCCAGTCTACACCCAAAGCTGCTGCTCCTGCATCCACCCCCACACAGACGCCCTCTGCAGGTGAGACTGTAGCTGATACGGTGCTGTTTTTTAACTCTTGCTGCAGGGAAGTCATGTTTTTTTGTGTTTGTGAAGACCTCCCGGCCCCCAGAAGCCTGGGAGAAGCTCTGCAGCAGAGAATGGACATCTACAAACAAGCAGCAGAGAGCGCCAAGAGCAAAGGAGACGACCGGAAAGCGCGCATGCACGAGCGCATTGTGAAGGTACATCCAGCCTGCTGCTGGTGCTGGTGCTCCACCCTTCAACCTCCTACATGCTTTCAGCCGTTTCCAATATATGAAAATACCAGAACTGGTGGAACTCTGCGGCTGAAAGCGACTCTTCTCTGTCTTTTAACAGCAATACCAGGATGCCATCAGGGCTCACAAAGCAGGAAAGCCGGTCAGCTTATCGGACCTCCCAGTTCCACCAGGTAACTTTTGAATGGAGTTCTGTGACTCTGCTTTCTTTACAGCGATCAGTTCCTTCACGTGTTTCTTCCTTAGGTTGTCCAGCGCTTCAAGGCTCTGAGGGGAGCCAGCAGAACTTCATGAATGTCCTGGAGACAGCCATGAAAATAGCTAATCGGGATGAGGATGCTGAGAATGTGGAGGAAGAAGAACAAAGAGAGGACATTAAGGTGAGGAGAAAAGAAGGAAAGAATGATCCGGGTGCTGAGGTGCTCCCAGGAGAGAAGATGAAGATCCAAACTTTCTAAATGTTAAGCTCAGAGTGTTGGTTGTGTAAAAAGTTTGTGATTTGATTCCTCTGCAGCCTGCAGTGCGTCCACCTGTAAACAAAACAAAGTCTGCGGCTCCTCAGGCTCCTGGAGGAGCCTCGGCGCCCAAACTGGGAGCTAAAGGTGTGTTGAAGGCTGAGCTCAGCACGTGTCTACCTCCCTGCTCCAGGCTTTTATTTTGAAGGACAAGCTCTGACCTCTTTTATTTTGTTGCCTATGCAGCTCAGCAGCAGCTGGAGTTTCTGTCACTACGGCGACAAGCTTTTCTACGGGCAGCACTGCGCTCCAAGCAGATGAAGGTAAACTTTAGTTGCTCCTCCTTCCACTTCAACGTCCTTTACCGGGGATGGATCCACTGCTGTGAATGTATCTTTATAAATGAATCACCAATGTTTGTTGTTTTTTTTTTTTGTCTTTTTTCCAGGACATGGCGGGGGCGGCGCAGCACCTCAGGCATGCCAAAGGGTTGGACCCCATGATCACAGCTGCCAAGTCTGGCCTGCCTGTTGAAATCACCAAGGTATTGAAAATGTTTTCTAGATAAAATCTGAGCTTGCAGGAACAACTGTGGATCAAACACATCCTTTATCATCACGTTGGTGCTGCTTAGATTTCAACAGTTCCAAACCTGTGTTTGTTGTCTTTCTTCATTTGACAATTGGTTCTCACAATCTTCTCACTATCCCCTTGTTGCTACCAGATTCCCAGTGCTCCAGTGAGTGAGGAGGAATACTCGTTGGGTCGCTCGCGGACCTCCCCCATGTCTCCTCGCTCCAGTGAGAAGTACCAGGCCCTCATGGATCTGCTGCGAAAGCAGCATGAGGTTGAAGTTCAATTTTTGCTTCTTATTGAAAGCCATTTAACGTGAAGGTCCATCCATTAGTCTTCTCTCGCTTATCTAGAGTTGGGTTGAGGAAGTCAGACCTCCCTCTCCACAGAAACTTCCTCCAGTTCTTCCAGGATAATGAGAAACACGGCGAACAATCTTCTCCCTTAAATCCACTGAAAACTCTTCTGTCTTTCCATGTTGGAGAGTCGGAGTCTGACTGACTGATTGATTCTTCTTCTTTGGATTTATATGGCGGACTGATTGATTCAGTGGACAGGTGTCTTTTCTACAGGTGATTAGTTCAAACAGGTGTCTTCAATTTAGGTGACAGGTTGATTAAGAGAGTCTAACTGTTCTACATGAGCCAGAACTCTATAATAGTTACAAATATTTACTCCCTTCAAAGAATAAATATATTAATTTACATAATTTAAAGTCATTTTTAAACATTTCTTTGTTATTTTCTTTATTTCACTGTTCAAATGAACCTACCATTAAAAAGACCAACTGTCATTTTCCTTTTAAGTTGGCAAACCTATAAAATCAGCAAGGGATCAAATACGTATTTCCTCCACTGCCTAGTTGGTTCCGCTCAGTCTCCTGACATACCAGGTCTCAATGGCAAGATTGTAGTTCTATGGATTGCACTGACCATAATCTCATGGGTCTTTGATCCATGTGAAGTCCACATACTGCTAGCTCTTTTGGGGTGAGGGCAGTTGGGTCTGGTAGGAGTAAGCCCAAACATCCTTCAGGCCCAAACCCTCCAGCTGGCTATATAATCTGCTGATTTAAATCTCTCCTTGATCTGCAGCGTTTTTATATGAACTTTTGTTTTTCCTCAGAAATGTCTGGATCTCTGTCAGCAGTTCACACAAATGGGGAACGTAGCAGAAGCCTTAAAGTAAGAACATGTTTTCTTTACAGACGTGGTTTTGTTTTGCTGCGTAACATCTTTCTATCCAGGAACAGCAAACATGCTCTTGACTGGCATTCTTTTACTAAAATATTTCATTATGTTTGAAAAGAGCAAATTTAACTGTCAAGGAATCCCATCCATTTTTGAAGGTACCGTCACTGTGTGTGTTACCCCTTTCTGCACAGTCTCACGTGACTGTCTATTGACTGGATCTGCTGTCATTTTTCCTTTTAACATTTCTCTTAAGTTGATGACCTTCATGCCGCAAATTTCATCGATTTTCTTTCAGTCTTATCTCTACATAAAATTGACCAGATTTGTGTTTTATTTTGATAAACACACCACCGTCTTGTGAAGCCAGTGTTGGTGTGGAACCCCTGTTTCATTCCTCCTCAGATCTGTGAAGCTTGCTGAGGAGACCATGAAGAGCATAGAAATCCTGAAGAAAGCCCACGCCACGGGTCAGCCCGTCCCAGGGTGCCGCACAGAGGAGAGGACCTTGAACTTGGTCAAGTAAGTCTGACTTTGCAGCGTTTCCCACATTTTATTTTTATAAGGGAAGGTTATAAATTGATCACAGTTAGCATCTACAGATTGTGTCCCTTTCTCAATGCATTCTCACTCTTCATCAAAAACACAAACCTCTGTCTGTTCTATAAAATCAGAAATGGTTTGTCATCCCCTCCACTCCACCAGTTTGTCCAAATACGAGCCAACTCACAGAGAGTGACACGAGGGTCGGTGAGAGGAGACTCGATAGTTCCTCTGCGGAGAAGTGCTTTCAGCCAAAACGCCTTCTCAATAACAGCAGCGCAAGAATGGAACACTGTCCCTCAAAATATTAGAGAGGCTTCTACTTTTAGTCTGTTTAAAAAGCATATTGGAAACTGGCTTTTATCACAGCAAACATGTACACATTGAATTTTAATATGCCTCCCCTTTGATGTGTTCTGTAATCTCTTCTTTTATATTTGTTTTAATGCTTTGTAATGTATACATATATATACATTTTTGCTTTTTTTATTTATCAAAATTAATTTTAGGTTATTGTTTTATTCTTGTATTTTTATTGTTTATTCTTTTTATGGGCTTTGACATTTTAAGTGTTTTTCTTGATTGTTTTTAGGTTGACAATTTTAACATCTGTCAAGGGACAACAGATGAAAAATAGCCGTTGGGCTAATTCTGGCTCATTCCATGTAATGCTTTTAATGTGCACTGTCCCTGAAAAATAAATTTATTATTATTATTAACTCATTTTATATGGACGTATGGTTTGGGACCCCCCTCCCCTGTCACAAGGAATAACTGTTTATTTCTCTATAGAAGTGTATGGGATTTTGACTTCTTGGAGCCAGCAGGTATTTCTTGTTTGGAGCACGAGGGTGGAGGGATTCCTCAGTCCAGTTCTCTTTTAGAGTCAATAGTACTTCTGTAGGTTTCTGTTTTTGGGGCCCGGTTTGTTTTTTCAGAAAACTCCAGCGGCTCAGATCCGTCCATCTGTGTTTTAGTTGCATGTTTTCATTCTGTCGCCTTCTTACCTCTTAAGCTACAGACAAACTGGGCATGTAACGCCCTTCAAGAATGCTTTAAACGTGCATTTAGGAACGTACATGTAGCCCATGATGTTCACACTGGACAAGCAGGGAGGGGCTTCTGCTTTTTCTTTTTCTGCTGTTTATTAGTGCAGGACCACCTCCTACATTTGGAAGAGGCTTGGTACAAAATGTCAAAGCAGAGCAAATCTTGCTGTAGTGTTTTTCTTTCACAGCTCTATTCTGATGTATGAAAGACTTGGTGTCATAGAGCTACAGCCGCACAAACCGAAACTATGACTGTGTCCTCCATGATCAATGATTGGTACATCCATTCATTTAAAGGGACATCATCCATACCTCAGTACCAAATCCGAGTCCCTGATTGGCCAAAGTTTGAACCAGTTAAACTTTCAACATGTGTTCAAAAGTCAGCCAATTGTAAGTGGAGCCCAAAAAAGGTTGTAGAAACCTGTGTAGTAATTACGCATGAGTGTGAGAAAAAACTTCTCATATTTACGCACATTGAATTTTTATTGGAAGTGGCCCCTTGAATGTGAGTTGCAGAGGACGGTGTAAGTGTAGCTTTAGGAGTGAGGAGGCAGCGGTTCTGCTGCGGCAGGGCGAATCTCTGACTGCTTTTTCCGTCAAGCAGGAGAAACTCCAACCTGACGGCCAGTGACATGGTGCTGTACATCATGCGTGGGATCAGCCTCCCAGCTCCTCCAGGTACAGAGGCTCCTTTAAGACGAGCGGCCGTGCGTGCTCGGTGTGCTCACGCTCTCTGTCCCCCTGCAGGTGTCTCTCCCGGTGACCTGGATGCCAGCGTAAAGTTCGAGTTTCCCTTTCCCAGCTCTGTGAGACCCTCTCTTAATGACTGAATTTCAGCTTGCAGAAATGTTTTTCTGAAGTAATCCATGTTCAGGAGGAGGCCCAGAGGGACAAGACCGGCACTGTGAAGAGCACCAACAACCCTGAGTTTAAGGAGAACTTCAAACTCAACATCAATCGCGGCCACAGAGCCTTCAAACGGGCTGTTCAGTCCAAAGGCATCAAGTTTGAAGTCATCCACAAAGGGTGAGTCCAACACAGCTTCGCCACCACCATGTTGGCTCCGTAAATTTGTTCCGGTACTGCGTGTCATCAGCTTTTCCTGACGTTTTGTTCTCAGAGGTCTGTTTAAGACGGACAGAGTGGTGGGCACTGCTCATCTCAAACTGGAGGCTCTGGAGAACCACTGCGACATTCGAGAAATCATAGAGGCGAGTGCTCTGCTCGGGGTATGTACGCACATGCTCCACAACACTCTGACCATGTGCATCCTTACAGGTGTTCGACGGACGCAAAGCTACAGGTGGGAAATTGGAGGTGAGGGTGAAGGTCCGCGAGCCTCTAACAGGAGCCGAACTGCAGCCCGTGACGGAGAAGTGGCTGGTTCTGGAAGCAGGCTCGCCGCTGTCCCCTCCAGAGAGAGCCAAGGAGCGGGTGAGAAGATCCTCACAAACGCTTGAGCAGTTTCGTGCTTCGTCTTTCTCAAAAGCAGGAATGAAATGATCAGAGGATGTTGTTGGTTAGCATTTGTCCACTTGATGACCAGGACTGATGGAGGAGACGAGAAATTCTTGCTGTTTGTTTATTTGAGGGTTTGCTGTAAAAATGACTCCACAATTTCACTGAGGGACGTTTACACAGCTGCTGAATCAAGGAGGGACCTCAGATGGCGTCAGAATCAATCTCTAGCCGGAAGCGGAAATTTGGCAACTTTAGCTGGTTGTGTGAGCGGAAATTTAAATAATAAAAAAACGATCAAAATAAAAACTCTCTGCCAAACCACCTGTGCCAATCAGTGAAACCTGATTCACTGTCACAATCCCTGCTAGACAGGCTGAAGGAACGAGAACAGACTTCACATTATACTTGGTGATGGCACAGTCGTTAAGGAGAACATTTCTGATTGGCACTTCATGTCATAAACGTTGCTGACCCCTGGTCTAACAGTTTAGTGTGCAAGATGAGCTTCAAATGGACATAGAACATTAATCATTTTATTTCTTTCAAGTCAATGTTAACTAGTGTTCAAATTTGTACAAATACACCCGTTTACCCCAGAAGATAAAGCAGACTAAATGCCGTTTTTTCACTGTGAATCAGCAGATCATGTAAGCAGTTATGGTATATCAAAGGGAAAAAAGGTTGAAATTTGAAACTATGGTGTAACGGATCACAAAACTCACGGTTCTGATCGTGTCACGGTTTTAGGGTCACGGTTTGCATCATTTTTTGAAAAAATGAAAAAACAACAATATTAAAGCTAAATTAATTTTTGGAAACGCTTCAAATCATATATTATATAAGCATTTTTGTATTTGTATTAGTATTAGTATTTCCTACACAATATTTATATTTGCAACATCAGACATTTGATCATTGAAGCATATTTATTTAAACAAAACATCTTTAAACTTTGAACACAAACAAAATGTTAAAACATGTAGTTTCTGATTACATTTACATGTCTTTAGACTAAATCTACAAAAACTGAGATAAAAGAATGCTTAAAAATAGTGTTGAAAATACCAAATTTATCTGGAGTACCCCTTAAAATACACATTTTCCCATCCCACCCAATGTTTAAGTTAAATGATAAATAAAACTGAGTATTAATTGTTTTATTGAAACTAACTGTGGGAACATTTAAATCTTTAAAATAATAATTGTTTTCTGTAGAACGTGGCACTTCCGTTCTCACTTTTCCTGGTGATTTTTGGCCTCTTTGGTTTGCCATACAGTCCTCCCCTGACGGCACCGGCAAGTCCGTTACAGAGCGGTCCTCTCCTGTGCGGGACAGTTGCTGCTTTTAACTGGGAGATTCTTTGAGTCCAGAAATGGAAATGTGTACCGATGCTTTTAGTCCGCTCTTAAGATGAAATAAACCTGATATCTATCGATCCGCGTCCTTCATTGTGAAGTCGAGAAAAGCTTTTGACGGAAGCTCCTCCCACACGCAGCGGGAGCTTCCGGTGAACAGACTTAAAGATAAACATAAAGCAGCTACTTTAGTGCCTGTCAAAACAAAGAGGGTTTACATGAATTTGATACAAATTTCATTCAATGTGAACGGACAATTGATTTAAATTATGCTAGCGCGTGGTATGCGAACGCGGGGGGTGGGGGTTGGAGCGGTCCACGGTACACACGTGTCCCGAACCGTGGCCTCTGATCCGTACGGACCACGGATTATCCGTGATCCGTTACACCCCTATTTGAAACAGGGGGTTCCAGTCGAGGGGTTCCAGCCAGTGATTTCAGGGACAAATTGTGTTTTTTTTGCAGCCAGCTCTGGCAGGGGGGAGTGACTTCAGGCTATATTTTTTCTCTCTGGCCAGATTCTCTTGGAATCAAGTGACTTGCAGTTGCTTATCGCGGCTTTCGAGCCATGATGTTTAAGTGTCAGTCAGTGATATGTAATGCAATGATGGAAAAACTGGAGGACATTTTCACGTTTTGTAGTTAAGTGATTTGAAACAATTATGATTTTTTATGTTTGTGTACTGAACTCAACTAGAAAATTGACAAAAAAAGATTAAATTGAAAAAACATTATTTTCTTTTTTCTAAATCTTTATGTTTTTATAAGTTTCACACATAGCAACAAACATTATATTAAAAAGTGTCTGCCACACCTCCACTACTGGTTTTAATGAAGATGTCTGTGTGTTTGCACCAGGCTCCATCTCCTCGCTCTAAACCCAGGCATGAGGGCAGCAGCCACGCCAACACCTCTCCCCCTCAGTACAAGCTCCACAGCTTCAGCCTCCTCAACTACGACAGGGAGCGATTGGAGAGAAAGGTATTTGTCCGTCACGTCTTGCTGAAAGACGCTTCTTCCCTCTCACTGGACTCTTCCCTTAGATTGCAGAGTATCAGAGGAACCGGCGGGATCCCCCGCCAGACCTTCACCGTCAGCTCAAGGAGGTGGTGCACAGGCTGCAGTGGCAGAAGGCTCAGCTGGAGCGGGCGTCTCCTGCGATGCTCAAAGGTACAGGTCCACTGTGCAGATGAGCCTTCAAGCTCCTGGTTTATTCAGTTACCTCAGCGAGGATCAAAAAGCTTCTTTTGATCCTCTTGACGCGGTCTGAGTGAATCCCATTAGTGGTGGGACAATTCAGAATATGTTCTGCTAAGGTGAGCAGCATCTCCAACAGGTCTTTTACATGTGGTTTTAATATATATATATACATAAAAGAAAATGTGAGCTTGAAAGGCTTTGTGTGTTTGTCACATTAAAAAAAAAGGAAAAAGGGGTCCGATTTATTTATTTATTTTCAATAAAAAAATATTTTCCAAGCTTTCCATAAAAGCATTGGTTTCTGATGCTGAGAGCAGCTTTTATGGAGGAGGAGGGTCAGAGCCTGAGTCTGCTGGCCAGTAGCGGCATCTCTTGGCCGTGTTATGTTTTCCATGTGCAGACTCTGAAACACACAAAAAACTCTTTAAAGGGTAACCAAACAGGGCAGTTGGAGGCTGATTTCACCCACAGCCAAAATTTGAAAGTCCAGTCAGAGGGGTGGGGCTTGGGGAACAGGACTGTTATCATTAGGTGTGTTTGAGATGACTTGTCGGCGAAACCAGGAATCTGAAACCGGGGAAAGGTGCCTGAGGTAAAGGCGAACAGCATGACTGACGAGAGTTTTTAACATCTGTCTGTGGACAACAGATGCAAAATAGCCGCTGGGTTGATTTAATGTCCCATTCTCGCAGAGAAATACATAAAATTGAAATGAAAGTTAACGTTTAAAGGCAACAGTGACACACATAACCGCAAATCATTTGATTCTTGTTCATTGTTCCATCAGGAATTCAAAAAGTAACAAAATCCACAGATTTCCTTCATTTAGTGCCAGTCATTTCTGATCAGCATCTCGTCGAAGTACAAGAACTGCCAAAACACCATTTCCCACAATGCATTGTTTTGTCTGACAGAACAAGTGAAGCTTCCGGAGGTCTGCCCAAACAGCTCAGTTTTCAAGTAAGAAGGAATTTCCTGAAAAGTAGGGAGCTGTAATCCCATCCAGCACCTGACTATGATGAAGACTCTGTGACTTCCTGTCTCACCTTCATCTGAAGCAGAAGCTCTCTTCCTCTTCTTTCCCTAGAAACAAACGGTGTTCTTTTTAGCCAAGCGCACTTGCAGTGACTGCGCAGTTGCGCATGCATGTGTGTGCAGAGTACACGTACACAGCTATGAGCGCTGCTCCTCCCAGGACGCTCCTGGAGTACCTGCTCGAAGTACTTCTGCTTCTCCTGAGGAGAAAGAGACGTCCACTGTGGAGAGAGGACTCTGTCAACTGCTGGACAAAAACATAAAGACGGTCTTTTTGACATCGAGCACGACCGCCACCTCTCACCCTTTCGCCCAGGACTATATTCAAAGCTAAGCTACTTTTAATGTTGAGCTCAGCTTTGACCTTTGCCCTCTGCTCTTTTGAAAAGATCTCGAAGGCGTTGAGAAGCTTCTTAACGTGGTCGTCCTGCTTCTTCCTGCGGACAAACGGAACAGGAGGTGAGCTGACATGCTGCTTCTGTGACGGTCTGACTGGAAGCTGCAGAGGAAACTCACGTCGACGAGCTGGAGCTCAGAGGAGCAGCAGCAGGAACCTGGTAGACCTGCACTGCTGTGGGCGGGGCTAGCACGAAGTAGATAGGATATAAGGTGATCAGCGGAGCATTGGCCTCCTGCAGACAAAATCAGTGATAGCATGCATCCATCAGGTGGCGTCTTTCTTCCCTGTCACACGTAGAAGGTGCTGATCAGAGCTCAGACTGGTTGTAAGCTCTGATGGAAGCTGTCCCTGCCCTCTGCTTACTCTCACCTGTCTCTGCCTCTGAGTGATGCCAGGAGCCAGGGTAGGGCACCACGCCTGAGACCCAGCAAAGCTGAGCAAAGGAGGGGTTGCTGTCCCCAACTCAGCCTCGATAATCTCCATCAATGTGGAGGCTATCTCCTCCCAGTCCATCCCCTCAATAACGCGCTCAAACTCCTCACGGATTTCAGCGATCGACATTCTGGATCTGTGGGAAACAGTACAAATCCACCAAAGTGTGCAGGTTCAAACATTCTGAGCTCATGTGATGTTTTATTTAACAAACATCTAGATTAAAAGAATGAAAAGCTTCTGTGAAAAATCAGAAAGTATAGTTTAGAGTCAATGATCCATAAATGGAAAAAGTAAAAAAAAAAACTTTTCAAATATTTTTAATCTTGCGAAGTAATTGATGAAAACAAGTTTTCTATCTGGAAACAAACATTTGTGGATCTGTTATAAAATAGCTGCTGCAAAATAATTGCTGTATTGGGAATACCAATTTATTCTTTGGTAAAAATATTTTTCGAAACATGTTTTTAAAGATCAACAGCCAATTTTAAAAATGTTTTCTGTCACCGAAAATCAGCACACAAACAAAACACCATTTGTTATCTGTTGAATTTAAGGAATAGTAACTTTTCTCTTTATTTCAAGTTGTAAGCACCAGCTGGAATTTACAGACAAAAACGATTAAATTCTGCATCTTAAAAAAAAACAAATCCCACCATTTAAAAAACTTTAGCTGCTCAGAAATCACTCAAGTATAGAAATAATTTAAACACGTTTTACCTTATTTCTGTGGAGGAATTTTCTGTGAAGACACTAGCAAAAAATAGTCGTGCTTGGCTTTTCTGAGGTACTTCAATGATTTTAATCTCTGGAAGCTTCTTGAATAACAACAACAAGGAAAAACAACAATAGCTAATTCTGAAGTTTTTAACTGTTGCCTAAGCAACAAATAATAACTATTAAATGGTGTGTGTGTCTTAAAGGAGATCTGTGTCTAAAGTAACAAACACCTGTTTGAGCTGGAATTTATTGAAGACAAAACACTTCGGAAGATATATGGTATTCTGCATCTAAAATGAAAGATTTTTTGCTGATCACCACTAGATCCGTGGTGTTGCTGTTAGACTGGGGACGGTGCTGGCAGAGCAGACTCTTCCTGAAAGGTGTTGTCCGGCTGTGTGACGTCAGCACATGAGGACCCGCTCGTTTTGTTGGTATGGGGGGGGGCTGCTGTTGAGAGCACAGGTGTTTAGAGGATTACTCAGAAATACATGAATGGATCAACATACCACTTTGGGGTTGTTTACTGTAAGAAACTAACAGTATAATGCACTTAAAAGCTCAAAAAGTTGTTTTTCATGGTATGGCCCCTTTAAAGTTCCATTAATGTTGGCTGACATTTATTGTCATTATTTTGAAAACAAAAATGGGCCAACTTACACTAAGATTGATTGCTCATTTTGTTTTAAAATGAGTCATTTTCCCCTTTTTACAATAGTTTTTTTTTTCTCATTATAATCCAAATAACTAAATTTAGATGCATTAACTCAAAAAATACAAGCCATTTGCTTAGAAGTAGCAAAACAAATCTTTAATCTTTGATTGTATTGAACGGTTTGATTTTTTTTTTTAAGCTTATATTTCTCTTTTTTTTTAATGCTTTTGAACTTCTTGTTTCCTTTTGTGAAATCTCAATATCAAATTTCTTAATTAAAAATTACTTGGACAATTCTACTGCACTCAAATGAAATTCTTCTTAAGATTAAGGCTCTTTTCCTATTTTTAGGATACCTCTTTTTGCAGTGTGAGCATCCTCTTGTTGAGAGGGGGTCTTTTTTTTTTTAGATATAAGCTCAGAGGTCCTGGAGGAGCTCAGATTGGCTGTTCCTCCTCTTGAATAGGAGGAGGTCTGGACGTATGGAGGGAAATGAACCTTTATAGTGAGGTGTTAAAGCCATGTCCAGATCATGGACCCTCTGGAGAATGTCCAGCAAAAAGATCTGAAGAGTGTTGAATGGATGAATGAATAAAATTTCCTCCACTCCATAATCTTCAAAGACCAATGATTGTGTGCAGGCCGATTCCAGTGACGCATTTGACTTTCTCACGATGTGAAGCCACAGATCCTGTAACCTGGATTCTTCTCTTTCTGTCAGACTATGAATCCGTGCTGCGCCGCTTCGTCCAGGGACTTGCTGACTCGGTGAAAAAATACTCCAGCCAAGGAGACCGAGTGAGTTGGGGTGGGTTGGTAGTAGCTGTTTGTTCACTGCTTTATCTGATGAAATGCTGTCACTCGCTTTGAACAGGAGGCTGCCAAAGACGCTCTGGGGAGGCTAAAGATGGTGGAGAGTGAGGTGAGAACATCTGTGTGCATTATTGACGGTATATGAGAACTGGACTGAGTACCTGCTGGCTCCAGGAATCCAAAATCCTATTGAGCTATTACTCAATTTTTGCTCTGGTAAGTTTAACACAATCTTTTATAATTATATGTTTATGTTTTTTTTCGGTAGTGCAAGTTATTCAGATTATAAACTGACCAATCAGATGGCTCAATAAAAGTATGTGGTCTTGCGTTGATCGTTCGAAACATTTGATTGACAGATTCAAGAGGAGGAGGCGTGGCCTCTACGGAAAGAAAATAAACTAGATAGATTTGGTGTGCGTAATACTCGATTCGTAACTCAACACAACACATTTTGTGTGTAATTGTGTATTCACATTGTACACTCAAATATCAAAAATGCAAAATATTAAATTCAATTTATGCAAGTAAAGATTAAAATTACACCAGCCTTAAGATGATTATGAATTCAAAGCAGCTCCTACACATGTAAATCTTTAAATAGTACGCACCAATTGCCTGATGCACACAGACAAAATCATATTTTCACTCAGATCAGCGTCCACAAATTTGTGAGATTCCTTTAACATCTTTTTGCTTGTTTGTCCGTAGACCAGGGGTGTCAAACACATGGCCCGTGGACCGGATCCGGGCCACCAAATGGTTTAATCCAGCGCAGTCATGAAGAAAAAAAAAAAAAAAGAACGTTGGGGGAAAGAAACAAGTCTCCAGCCCATTCTTGTGGCGGTTTATGGTTATTTAAAGTCCCCCTATGAACATTTTTTCTTATTAAAAAAAAAAAGCATTCCCAGTAGTGTTTTAATTATGATTATGAAGTTTTTAACCAACAAAATCCCTTAATGTCTTAAAAAGAGATTTTTCATGTTAATCTGAAGCTCCGTTTCCAGAATCATCTCTGAGGGGGCGTGGCTTTTGGACCTGAGCAGAGCAGCTCCCCTTGGTTAGTTTACTAGGTTGTTTGAGGCACTTTTTCCAACTGAAAAAAAAAAAACTACGGAAAACTAGATGATCATAGGTTATTTGGCTATTAGGTTATTGTTCCTGTTGGATCAGACGGGTTGAATGTGGTCCCTGAACCAAAATGACTCTGACAGCCCTTGCATAGACTGCTGGGTCATCAGAGTTTTATCAGCTGCTTTGAACTTAAAATTGAGAACATCTAATAAAATGTATATTTTTTCAACTTTCTTAAACAGATTGTGGTCCAATAATTAAGATAAAAATAGAAAAAAATCAAAGGACTCAATATTTTTTCTGACGTTTTGTTTGTAACACAACAGTCCAGTTCTCTTATACAGTCAATGGCTGCAACTGTTCTCCCTGTAGAACCTGTGAGAACATGCTCTTCTCTCATCCAGCTGGAGTCGCTGCAGAGGAAACGCCACAGTTGAGAGCCTCAGCATGAGATGGAGATGGAGACGGGGTTGCTCTGCCTGCCCTCTTTCAACACTAAACAAAAACGCTTTATCTGCTTTCCTTTGGGAAACGATGGGAAGAAGTCCATGTAAAAGATGTAACGAGACCACAGCTGCTTCACCGTCTGCAGATGACCAAAGACCTGTGTGTGCGTGCGCGCGTACGCGTGAGCGTACGTGTGAGCGTACGTGTATTCTAAGATGACTTTAACTGATGGACTGGGGTCGTATTTACCTCCTTCTCAGCAGGTTTTCTCTGTAATAATCTTAATCTAATCTGTCTGCTGCACTGTTCCCAGATTACAGTAATCTGCTTCATTCGGTTGCTCTGATAAGAGAGTGAAACCTTATCTTTTGAGGTGCTGGAGCCTCCATCCCTCAGTGAGGGGTTAATGTGTGAAGATGATCCAGAGGGAGGAGGTGTTTAGGGAGCAAATGTGGGAGGAGCTTGCATCTGCATTTCTGCTTTTCTGTCTCATCCTAAATTTCTTCAAGGAAGTTCTTTTGTCTGTAAATCAAGATTATTCTGCTGCAGGTTGGATTTTTAGTTCTACTCAAGCCTTTTACACCAATGGAAAACCCAGATAGACAGCAGCAGATGCTGAAGGGTTCCTGTGTTCTACTATGAAAAGGAGAAATGTTTTCTGACATTAAAGGGAAAATTCTTTAGTCTGAAGTTGCAGATTGCTCTAACATCATCAGACATCGCTAAAATGTTGATTTCATCCTTTAATGACATAAATCTAAATAACAGAACACATCAGTTTGATAGAAGGAAATCCTTCAGTTATATAGTTTGACTTCAGGGTCAAGAGAAAAGTTCAAACTTTTATTTTGAAGACTGAACGCATCTTAACAGCTTCTGATGGAAGATGTTTGGCTGCTGAAGATGACACCCCTCCAACCCTCTCCCTGCCTCTGAGGCTGTCAGGTTGTCATGGTAACAAGCTCATCCGCATTCAGTGGGGCAGGACAGGGGAAGAAGAACATATTGTTAAAATGTGTCTTTTGCGCGCGTGCTTCATCCTCTGCTGCTCCGAGACAATCTTCATGTACGGGAGTGCGCTTGTTTGGGTTCTGTGTGTGGGCGGGGTCAAGATAAACACATGTGTACAAGGACGCTGGCCTAAAATAAACAAGTAAACAATCGGAATGGTGCTGTGTGTTTGGCGTCCTTTCACTCCGCTTGATGCAGATCAGGGGGACTCTTGAGGGGGGTGGGGGTGTCTTTGTTCCTGCTAAAAAACGTGTGGGGGTGAAACTTCCCTCTGGTGGGGGGGGGGGGGGGCACAAAGAATCGGATAACCCGCGCCTCCCGGTGGGCGTGGCCTCTGCTCCAGCTCTTCCTGCTGAATGGGACACGTGGTTCCAAGTCTGCACGCGCCTTCCTGCTCGTGTCAGCGCGAGGAGGTCCCTCCGTTCCCCCTCTGCGCCCCTTCATCCGCCTCCTCCTCCTCCTCTCCTGCTGCCCTCCGCTCTCTCCCTGAGACGTTCACGGCCCGCGGTCATCCCAGTCTCGAGCCCGGGTGTCCGAGAAAGTGAGCGTGCGCGCGCGCGCCGTCCTGCTCCAGATTTTAGTCATGACGCTCGAGGCGATCCGCTACGGGACCGGGTCTCTGCAGATCCTCAACCAGCTGCTGCTGCCACACCAGACGGTCTACGAGGAGATCCGCGGCGTGCAGGCCGCCTACGAGGCCATCAAGGCCATGAAGGTACTGGGGGGGGGGGGCGTCCGCGTCATGCATGGTCTTCTTTGTGCTCCCGACCCCCGCGCGCATGAACCGCTCGCGGCCTCTCTGGTACCTTTATGCCGTTATAGTAGATGGACCTTCACTGCGCGCGGCTACACCCCCCCCTCCTTTTTTTTTTTTTTTTTTTAAATATATATCATTTTTGGGGAAGCAGGTGTTCACAGGCTCCCCACCCAAACCCCCTTTTTTTCTTCTCTGGGAGACATTAATGATGAATAATTCATGTGCCCCCTCCCCCGCGCGTATGCGCAGTCTGATGAAACAGGAAACATTTTCTGAGGCTGCAGACGTGATGCGGGGTGTGAGCGTGCGTGAAGGTATGTGACGTACAGCTATGAGGAGGAGGATGAGAGGATGATGCTGTTAGAGCATGATGATGGGAAAAGGAAGGAGTCAGATGACGATGAGGACAGGATGAAGATGGTGGTTGATGACTTTGATGGGAGGAGCTTGTCCCAAATGATGCTGATGCTGATGTGTTTGTTGTGTAGGTGCGTGGAGCTCCAGCCATCGCCATCGTGGGCTGCCTCAGCCTGGCCGTGGAGCTGCGGGCCGGCGCCGGGGGAGATGACCCCGTCACCTTCATCAGGGAGTCTCTGTGTCACCTGACCTCCGCCAGGCCCACCGCCGTCAACATGGGCCGCGCGGCGCGGGAACTCATCGAGTTTGCAGAGAACGAGAGCATGGAGAAGAACTCTGAGCAGCTCCGAGAGAGGTAGGCCCACTCTGCTCCTCAGAGCTCTCCTTCAGGAGCAAGATGCTTGAAAAGCGTCTCCTCTGAAGAACACAATGTTCCTTATTTATCACGGATGTTCTTCAGCTTCGAGATAAATCGACTTCGTCGGTCAATTTATAAGGAAACCGTAAAAACATGTTTTTTTTAATGAGTGGCAACTAAATCATCACGCTGCGTTCACACCAGACATGTGATGCGCGTTCACCTCCAGCTGGAAGAGTTTTAGTGTGAAATCTGGTGAATCTTCCTCCAGTCTTTATCTTTTACAGCTCTATTCCCATATATGCAAGACTTGGTGCCATTGATCTATCATCAATTTTCAAACAGTTGGTTCCTCCATAAACTAGAAGGGACGCCATCTCGACGTCACTACCAAATCCAAGTCCCTGATTGGTCATAGTTTGACCTGGTGCACATCACGTTTTGAACGTGGCCCTGTGTTTAGATGGAGCGTAGCATTAGGTCTCACAGTCACAGACTTCCACTGAGGTCCTGTAATGCTCCATGCAGGATCCTGGGGTCGGTTTGACCCAAATCCCTGATGTTCTGAGGCTCTCAGAACATCACGAGTGCCCTTTGACCTCCTTAAGCCTCTGACACTCCAGTCAGAAGTTGTTAGACGATCCATTCAGAAGGCGGCGATGTTTGGGTCACCAGAGTAAATCTGCATGTTTCTTCACGAAAAAAACCCTAAAAGTGTGTTTGGGGATTTGTGTAGGAGCAGCTTCACTGCTGCTTCCTTCCCTCAGTGGGACACGTGGATCCGAGGCCTTGATGTTAATCTGCTCTTTTCACGGTGGAGCTGCTGGTTCTGGATGAACGCTCGGCGTTCTGCGTTTTCGGTCCTGACGGTTGGGACTGTGCAGACGGACGCTTTGATTTTGACTGTGTTTGATCCAGAGGAGAATTGATCGGATGGCTTTGTTGAGCTGATGGAGGGTGTGCAGGCTCACTGGTGGGAGTTCTCTGCTGGGTCGGCTGATCAGTGATCAGAACGTGTTTTTGGTTTAGTAATTCTCTGTTTTGACTCATGGGTGTTCAGGGTGGGAACCGAACCTGCGATCTTCCAATCGAAGGTTTGCTGCTGTACCCCTGCACCACCTACACATTCTCACTCCCAGATGGTTTGGGACCCTTCGTGTCACTTTTTGAGGTTTTTAGTGTCCCCAACTTTTTGGTTTTTGACGTGCTGGCTGTCGGGACGGAATAACGGACATGGAACCGTACCAGGTTGGGGCACCAGTACCGGTCCGTGTCCCGAGGGTTGAGGACCCCTGTTTACAGCATGCATTTTTTTCTCTGTTTGTGGCCCAGAATCAAGCGGCCCTCGGACCTTGATTTAATGGAAACGGCCAGTACGTTAAAAAATGGAACAGAGGGGGCCCAAACCATACGTCCATATGTGACGAGTTGAGAGTGAGAATGTGTTGGTGCACAGATTTGATCCCAAATCCCCCCCTGCCCGGGTAGCATTTATTTACACCAGAACGGATGTTATATGCTAGCTCTTGTGTTAGCGGTGTGGTTCAGGTTAGCCGTCCTCAGCGTCAGCACTTTTCAGTCTAACCCCCCCCCTCTCCTCCGTCCCAGTGTGATTGCCTGGATCGAGGATATGCTGCAGCGTGATGTCAACGACAACAAGAAGATCGGTAACTACGGCGCCCAGCACATCCTGTCCGGCGTCCCCAGAGACTCCGTGAGCGTCCTGACGCACTGCAACACGGGCTCACTGGCCACGGCCGGATACGGCACGGCGCTGGGTGAGGGCAGCGGCACATGCTTTGTGTGTGTTTGTGTGAGGCAGTCATGTGACCCCGGTTCTGATGCAGGTGTGGTGCGCAGCCTGCACGCGCTGGGCCGCCTGAAGCGCGTGTACTGCACGGAGACCAGGCCGTACAACCAGGGCTCGCGGCTGACGGCGTACGAGGCGGTGGCGGAGGGCATCCCCGCCACGCTCATCACAGACAGCATGGCCGCCCTGACCATGAGAGAGATGGCCATTTCAGGTGAGCCTGTGCCGCACACACCTGTCTCTCAAACCTCAAACTGACGCTGTTCCTCTGTGCCTCCCCCAGCCGTGGTGGTGGGGGCCGACAGGGTGGTTGCTAACGGCGACACAGCCAACAAGGTGGGCACATACCAACTCGCCATCGCCGCAAAGCACCATGGGATCCCTTTCTATGTGGCTGCACCCAGTACATCATGTGACCTGAGCCTGGAGAGCGGCAGGGACATCATCATCGAAGTGCGCCCCCCTGAGGAGCTCACCAGCATAAACGGGCTTCCCATCGCCGCCCCAGGTAGGAAGAGTCGTTCTGGTTCATACAGTTGATTTAGAGAATACAACAAAACTTTAAAAAGAGTCTGGAACTGCTGCACTTTGATATTTATGCAAAGATAGAAAAACTAAATGTATTTTTTTTAAGGTTTCCCTCTCACAGGATTTAATTTACGTTTCCAAACGCGATCCACAAATCTGATTTTGTTGAGATACGATTCAGTCCAAGTCTTTTACCTGAAGCGTTATAATCTAGAAATGTATTATTCATTTGGCATTATTCTTTTGGTCCCAGCACTCAAGCAACTTCACAACACATATTTATTTTACTTCCCTCATTTTTTGTAATAAACTTAAATCGTTAAGTCTAAACATTAAGTCTGTCTTAATGTTTGTTTTTAAAATGAACGGAAACAGTTTAAACTTCTCCAGACTTCTCATTAAAATGATTTAAAGGATAAAACAACAGGAGAGTTGGGCTCAATCCAAATTCTTCCCTTCTTCCTTTTGAAGGGGAGTCCAAATGTGTCAGGGGAAAAAAACTGTTATAATCTGACCACAAAAGTTTACATTTAAATGTAAGTGATGACTTTTTGTTATAGCCTGACCTTTTTTAAAGTTATAAACACAATTTTGGCATTTGTATTCAAGCGCTGGAAGCTCAGCACTAACAGTAGCGGACCAGCGATTGTTGATGACATCATCAAACGGAAGCGATGTTCAAAATCTGAGACACAATTTTTTCATAACTCTCCGTATGGAGAGCTAAATGAAGGAGAAGGGAAGAATTCAGATTGGACATTGGAGGCTGACTCTACTCTCTGCCCAGATTTGAAAAATGAAAAAATAAATAAATAAATGAGGGGGCGGGGCTTAGCAATTGAGGTTAGCTTGAGGTAATGTAGTCCTTCTGCTTCAATCTTGCATGAAACGTTCATTGCAAATCCATCACCGGGGGGGGGGCTTTCATACTGAAGCTGCAGAGCATGATGACGTAAAACTTCTGGGACTTACACCAGTTGACCAGTCACAAAATTCAACTGTAATACCTCGATTTAACCTGCAGGGGGCAGCACACAGGTGTTTTAAAAATATACTTTCAGGAATTAAGCAAGTTTAACATACTGCACTTTTGAAGCCCAAATTATAAAGGTCAACAGATAACAAAAAACTTTATGTTTGGTCGCCCTTTAAATGTTTTATTTAAAAATGTAATATTTACACTTAATTATTATCTGTGTCCAAAATGCCTATAAATATGTTCACGCTCACCAGACAGATACTCATTTACAGCATTTGGTGCTGCTGTCAAGAAAACACATACAAATTTGGTTAAAAACAAACTAAAGAACAGTAAAACTTTTTTTGATCAAATAAAAAAGTGAAAACATCAACAAATGTTGGGTTCCTTTTGTGTTTTTGCCTTGTTGTGTCATTAGTTTGTCTCTGAAGCAGCTGTGTCCCCGCCCCCCCGTCTACAGGTATCGAGGTGTGGAACCCGGCGTTCGACGTCACCCCCCACCAGCTGATCACAGGAGGCATCATCACAGAGCTGGGCGTCTTCCTCCCGTCCGAGCTGCAGGCGGCGCTCACCGGCCGCCTCACTGCCCTCTAGAGCTGTCAGCCTCTGCTGCAGGTCTTGTTGCCCCCCCCTCCCGTCCACGCCACACACCACAGACACTGTCTTCACAAAGACCCCCCCACCACCAACCCTGCAGCTCAGCTGGACTAAAGTCAATCTAAATCTTTGGGTTTTGTTCACAAAATCTCGGCTTCTTCTAGAGTTGGAAGTCGAGTTGGGTTTCTAAAATGCTGCTACGCCCCCCCTGTAAATAAACACCCCCTCCCTGCTGGATTTGTGTACATATGTAGAAAATAGAAACAAGGTTCTCCTCCCCGATCTCCATCTAGAGCTTCTCCGCGTTTGTGGAGAATAAATTCTGACGGTCACACGTTTATGCGGAAAAAGATTTTCCTCCTTTTGTCTTTAAAAGCTGAGCAGCAACGATGGAAACAGTTTTGGTAAATCTGCCCCTCACTGTCCCTGCCTGCGGGGCCCGGCGGGTTCTGGAGCTCAGGCCTTAGTCTTGGAGGAAGCGTTCACCCTGAGCAGCTGGTCTGTGTCCCACTCTCTGCTTGAGGCTGCCTTGTTCTGATCCGTTCCACATCCATGCAGGATCAGAAAATCCAGGCTTGTATTTTACATGTTTGTGCTTTAACATCTTTTTTTTTTTTTTCTTACTATTTTAAGAGGAATCTGTTTTTTCAGATCATCTGTAGCAACGATGAACAAACTGCAGCTCAGCTTTTATATTAACATCAATTAAGAATGATTCTTGGTAATTTGACTTCTTGTTGGGCTTTTCGATTAAAAAAAAAAGTTCAGATAGTGTTCTGGTGTTTTTGTTTAGAGAAGCAGAAGAGTCTCGCAAGGATTTTGCAACTTACTTATTTTTGATGGGTGTTAGTTCTTTATTTATTTTGCAGAGTGAGTGCTCTCTCTTTCATGTGTAGAAGCAAAAAATATAAAGATTTAAAGGGCCCATACCATGATATTCTAAGCCTTTCAGAATAAACTATATATGATAATATGTTATCTTTGGAAAACTAAATAACTAAAATGTATTAAATATGAGTCATGAGCTCTTTTCCTATTTCATAGTATGACGCCTTGATCTCTCAGGCTCTGCCTTTTGGTCCCACTTTATGATTTCATCCTAGCGGCGGCCTTGGCAGCATGTTTGGCTAGGTAGACTCTTCTAAGGATGGGCTGTTCCCCCACGTTCATACATATGAATGTGGGGACCTGGTCGCTTTTGTGGATTGGAAGGGGCTGGTGCTCAGAGAGCAGGGCTTTAGAAGAATGCTCAGAGATGCGTGAATGGATCAAAATCCTGCTTTTGGTTGTTTTTCATGAGGAATTAACATTATAATACACTTGAATGATAAAAATAAATTATTTTGTATGATATAGGCCTTTTAACCCTTTAACAGCGGAACTTTAGCTCTATTGTTGATGTTCTTTGGCAACTCGTAACACTTATACCGTCAAGGCGACCAGCAAAATTCCAGTAGATTCTGAAGTGGAGAAAAGCGGCTTTTCACAGCTTCTCTCCACTTCAGGATCCACAGGAATTATACTTGTTGCATCTCAAAATGCATGTTACGGTAAGGCGTCACCGGTGAGGCCTCAGGTGTTAAAGGGTTAATCCAAACATTTGTCAGGTTTTGTGTGGCTAGTGCGGATTTAGCAATCCAAAAGTCACAGCTGGCTAACCTGCCAAACCCATAGAAAGAAAAAAAAAAACTGCCATCCAAAGCAGAAAAGGGATTCACATCCCGGACAAGCCCCCAATTTCATCCGGGTCTTTGCAGTTTAATCAAATTACCTCATATGATCGACATATCAAAGGGAGAAATCAAACAAAGTGACAGAAATTAAAGGTTTTTGGGGAATTAATGGCAACATAGCACCCCAACTTCAGCATCTAAAGTGATGACTCTGCAAAATAAATGAAGAACTAAGATGTCAGAAATAGGCGAAAAGCAAAGTCACCCAAATACTTTTCTATCACTGAGCTGTATGCGTTTTTTTTTTTCTTTTTAACTGGAATTCTTCTTTCAGTCTTATCATTGCGGAAATGAATTAATATGTTTTTAGAAGATTTAATTTTGAGCGCTGTGAAAGCGGTGAACTGCTCCTTCAAGAGTAGACTGGGTCTCCCTCCACCCCCTGAATGTACAGCTGCCTCAAATCAACTTCAGTTTGGGGGTTCAGGCCATGTCTCCCCCTCTGACTGGCCCCGCCCCCTTTTTTTCCACATCCGCCCACAAAGCCCACCGTGGCCTCGGCTTCACACCAGAAGGTTCAGGAGTCACTGAAGGAGCAGATTGTCAGTTTGAAGTCCAGCTGGGAAACTCTGAAACTGACGACCTTTCAGGTCTTGATCTGGGAATTTTTCAGAGACGTCACAGCTTTGATGTCAGAGCTCACCTGATCCTGGCGACAGGTGCTGCACACATGCAGTTGTGACAGAGTCATCACTTCTTTTCGGTCTAACGTGAAGCGTTCTGGTTCATTCGAGTAGAGTAAACTGTTTTCGAGTCACCACTTTGTTGTCTAAGATCTTCACGCAGCCTGTCAGAGAGGAGGAGAAGGTTGTTAAGAATTCTTGTTCTCAGTTCTCCAGATGGACAATCATCTGTGTTTTTATTAAAAGCTGTAGAGAACAGAGGCTTTGTCTGATTGGCTCCACACACAGAGAGAAACTCTTCAGACTGACTTTGCAATACAGATCCGTTTCTGGTTGCTCAGCATTTTCCTTTTAGCCCTGCCTCCAACCTTTGAAGTTGGGCTGCCACAAACGATTATTGCAATAGTCGATCAATCACTGATTATTTTTTCAATTAGTCGACTAACTAGCTTTAGTGTTTAAGAAAGGGGTGTCAGAGGCCAAAATCCAAAACACACCTTAGGTCATGGACAGAATAGGATAAACATTTATTGAACACACTACAACGAAATTTTTAAAACTTTAAAGATATAAATTTTTAACATAACTTTGAATAAAAACAGGTATGAATATTATTCTAGAATAAATCCACTGAAGCCTTAAATTACTTTCAATATTTTGTAAAATGATATAAGATACGGGCCTGCGGGTTGCAGATATGGCATTAGAAAGCGTGCATCCTAGTTTTGAAATGAATAAAAACGGCTAGTACATTTGTAGAGGACTATTTTATTGGTCAACATCGTCGTGACTAATAGACTTATTGTGGCAGCTCTACTTTGAAGGTGAAGTAGCTCCTCGCTTTGGTCCAGGAAAGAGGTGGAGTTCGTTAAAGTGAGGAGAAGACGAGTTCTGGTGCTGAGTTTGAGTCTGGCTCTGAGCTAGAATGGGAACCAGCTTGGTAGAAAGAAGTTCTTCTCAGTATTTTTTAATGAGATCTCCTTGCAAACGTCAGCTCTTTGATCACTAAGCATCACTTTCCTTTATAGCAGCTTTTATTTTGAAATTCTTCTAAAACCACCACTTCCTGGAATATAAACATTTTTTATTTTGATATTTTTAGAACAAAAGTAAAGTTTCAGATGATGGACTTTTCTTTTGAAAAACTGCCCTGAGTGAGGTAAAGTGGAGAAGAGGATCTGCTTCATGAAAGATTGTGCTGCTCACTGTAAATGTTCATTTCACACGCAGACTTCACTTTTCACTGAAAACACTGGACATGTAGGGATGCGGCCGGACTCTCCTCAGCTGGATGTAAGCTCTCAATCATCTTCTTGAGACACAGATTAGTCTCCTGACCAGTAGCAGAGTTCCCCTTTCTGAGCAGAAAGGTTCTGTTTGTCCAAACACGCCGGGAAGGCTCCTCCCACACACACTCTACCTCGCCGTTGTCTGCCCGGATCAGAGCCGAAGCGGGTGCCAGACCCTCACCTTCAGGCTGACCTCTCTGACCTGCAGCCACCAGGGGGCGTGGCAGCGCCGTGGCGAACCAAAGCAGGTGTTGGAGGGAGTGTGTTGATGGCCTCTTCACGTGTGTCACTGTTGTTGAGAATCACTTGATGCTGATTTTATAATGTCGTTTCAAACTGGATTTTTATGAAATGGATATGAACCAGTCATTTTCTTTTTCACATCCGTAGAAAGAATAAAACCACAGCGAAGCTGCTGCTGCTGTTGTCGGCTCTCTTTTATAGCGGAGGATTTGAAAAGCTACTGAAGTCACGACAAAGGATCTGAGCTCAGAATACAAAACATCATTGATCAAAGTTTAACAGTTTTTAATTAGTTCCAAAAGAAAAAGATGACATTACTAAGTTTGGGGGTTGAACCTCTTTTTTTTACTCAGAAAACATTTTTTTTATTCTGTTTTCTGGACATCTTCTGTTTGAATCAGTTAATGTGTATATCCATAATGAATGTGTTGAAAGGCGGTGCTAAAAATATCAAGATTTATACAAAGAAATCCTAAACTAAATGCAATTACATGTTTTGGTTAAAAGGCTCTGGGTTCTGCATCGTTTTTTATTTATTTATTTAACCTTTATTTATCCAGGCAGGACAGATTAAGAACAACATTCTTATTTGCAACTGTGGCCTGGCAAAAGGCAAGACCTTTTGAGAAAAGGAAAGAGGTTAAGAGATTTAAGAAAATAAAAAACAGAATAAAAACAGAAAGGAATCAGATGCAAAAAACAGTAAATACAATAGAATAAAAGATACAGATGATGCATCAGTGTCTGATCAATCCCATCATAAAGGATTCATAGGAATCAATTTATCCCAAAAGTCTTTACGGACACAATGTTTATTCAAAGAGGTAGTAAAGTCTAACAATCAAAAAGTCAGATTACATTTTCTAAAGATGAAGTCCAGACAAATATGGTGCAAAATAAGATGGGGGCCCCAGAGTGGAACCCTGAGGAACTCCACAACTAATGAGAAATACAGATAAGTGCTCCCCATGTGGACAAATAATGATCTGTTTAGTAGAAGTAGAACCACTCTAGAACTGCGTTTAATTTCCCACTCAGAGGTCAAATTGGTATCGATGAGTTTCACGACTCTCTTAATCAAAACACTTTTGTAAGATTTGGATTCAGAAATCAAAAAAAGGTCATGAAACTCTTAAAAGTTCTGCTCCATAGTAAGATTTAAAGTTCCCCTCCAGTCATCTAGTAATCTATTGCAGAAGTGTTCTGGTGGTCTTTTAATTAAGATTATTTTAGCTAAAAACCAAGGATGCTTGGTTGTTTTCCAGGACATAGTTTCTGCAGAGCAGCAGGAGAGTGAACACTGTTAAAGCAGTAGTATACAGAGTGGACATCATCACAGGAACTAAAGTTGATTTTAAAAACAGTGTATCCAGATCAGGGATAGGCGACCCAAGACTTAGAGGGCCGCATTCCTGCACGTTTTCCAACATACCCTGCTCTGCGTGTTGTAATTGGCTGGACACACCTGAACCAGGTAATCGTGTCAGTCATAAGTCACTAGTAGGGCTTGAATATCTGGAAATTATGCAGACACTGTGACCCTCAAGGGTCAAGGAGTTGCCTATCCCTGTTCCAGATGCTTTTCAGAGTTTAGGACTGGTAAGAGAGCTCACATACTGTACATCTAGAACAGACAGCCACACCTGTTGCTCTTTAGGCCCCTTTGAAATGCAGTAAGAGGATGGAGGAGCTAGCTTTCATCTAAATGCTAACATCATGGTGCTCTGGGATCATTGTAATCAAAAAACCTGCTTAACTGCCCCCAGTGTTGTAATCTGGTTCTTGGCAGAAGTAACAAAGACCAATAACACATTACACCACCAAAGAAATCAAACCGTAGACTTCTTTAATTGCCAACAACAGGTGCATAGAAAAGTACATCATTTACAAATAGATTTTTTGCAAATCAAACAATGTGTTTTTCTGGATTCATTTATTTTTTCTCATAAGTGAAGTGAATGAACATTACATATAAACTCAGCTTTTTAAGTGGAATAACTTGCACATGCATACATTCAAACAAAGAGAGTGAGGCCGAATAAAAATGGAACAATATGCAAAAAACAATGTTCAGCTACTTTGGAACTCTGTGTGCACCCACTTAAAAAACGAGTGTTACAGGAATAAGATTATTGCTGCAGAAAATGTAGAGCAGTAACTGAACAGCAGAGGGCGCAATACAATTCTGGCAAATGGAACGATGCGGTTCTTCTTAGAAGAAGAAGAAGAAGAAGAGTTGCTTCCGGGGAAAATGGCGCAGGGCTCTCAGAAGTTCAAGGCTCAGCGACCAGGAGGGTCCAAGAAAGGCCAGCACAACAAGCAGAAAGGACCGAAGAAAGGAGGTGAGCAGACGCGGAGCCGCACGAAAGCGGCTGCGGTGAAAACAACCGCCTGCGCAGCAACGTGCTGTGACGTGAAAACTGGACGGCGCGTGACTCCTCCCCCCTCGTGCTCCAAACAGGAAGTACCTGCTGGCTCCAAGAAGCAGAGATACCATAGACTTCTCTAGAGAAACAAGGAGCTATTACTCAGTCATTTGGTTTGTCTGAATAACCATTCTTGCTTCGATACATTTGATAGCATGTTCCTTCTAATCCTATTATTTTTTTTCCCACATTTTTGTTAATCATAAGTTACTTGAGTTATAAATCTATTGGCCAATTAGATCAATCAATAAAAGCACTGCTGGCTCCCAGGTTGAACCATCGACTGTATATAGAGAACTGGACTGAGTGGCTGTGATGTTATCCATGGTAAATGCTGTATGTTTGTCTCTAGCAAAATTAAAGGGGTCCTACTATAAACTATAAAGTTTTATTAAAAGAAAAAAAAAAACGTGCAGTATTTATATAGGTGGGCGGGGTCTCAGTGAAAGAGCTTCGTGAATGGACCCTTTTCTTGTGACACCATGGAGTAACAAAGTTCCTTGTGTGAAGAGATCATCACTCTTTTCAAATCTGAAAAATATAAACTGATGACAGATCAAGTCAATTGGTTGAACATTCGAAACATCTGACAGATTTTGGACCAATCACTGCTTACTGACCATGTCTGACTCCAACATGGTAGCTGAAGCTGTGATGTTCTGATGGAGCTTAACTTCTTTCTGTGTTTAGGAAGGATCATCGCACCCAAGAAGGCTCCGGTGGTTCAGCAGCAGAAGCTGAAGAAGGTGAGGACTTTTCCTCCTCATCACTAAATGGGAACAGTCAGGGCTGTTTCTGACTTTTCTGCCCCCCCCCACCCACAGGGTCTGGAGGTGGCCATCAGGAACAAGATTGAACAAGAGGTGACTCAGAGGGCTAGCTCCTCCCTCCACAAGCCGCTGGCGGTGGTGAAAGGCGCTGAGACCAAGGGACCGCCTGCAGGTGGACGTCCTGGAAGCAGCTCTAAGTGAAAGACTGTCCTACTGAGGCAGGAGACAGAATCCTGCGGACCCCCAGGTTAAGAGGCATCCTCTGTGACGATCCCCCCATCAGGATCAGAGGGTCGGAGGCATCCTCCGTGACCCCGACTGGATCTGCACGCTCATGTGAAGGAGATCTGATAGCTGCACCCCGTATGTGACAATGGATAGCAGCTTGAGGGGGGTCATATGTAGCTCCACAGGTTTATAGAGTTTAAATCCACCAACGTTTTCTGGAACAATTTAAAAAAGTCAACAATGACTAAAACAATGTCTTTACTCCTCAGTCTGGAGAAGATTGTCCATTTGAATAAATAAAATCCATTTATTTTAGCCTTCATGAGTCTTAGACTGAGATGAAATGATACTCTCTAAGGTAGCTCCTCCTACCACCCTCCACGAGGTGAGCGCTGAAGCCTTGTTTTAGGGCAGCTCTTTGAGGTACTGATACTGAAGTTACCTCAAGTCTCAAGTGAGGTTCACACGGCTCTTGCTAACGTACATCCAAGTGATTGCAACTGCACGTCGATGTGTGTTTGGGCTTCCACGTTCAAAACTCTCACGTTTATTCATCACTACAGATGTTTCTACAAGCATTTTTAGCCTCTACGTACAAAATGTGCACCCATTAAACATGCAATGAAAGTTAAACCTGAACCTTGACCAATCAAGGTCTTGGATTCTGTAGTGACTTATAGGGCTGGGTTGATCAAATCGATTTCAATTCATATAAGCTTAATACATCAATAATCGATCCATAAAAATAGAAGCTAAATGAAGTTAAAGTTCGCTAGCTTGATGCTAACATTTAATGTATTTCCCATAGGACGGCTAATGCTAAGGCTCAGTTGGCGTAAACATATATTACTGACTAAATGAACATATTTATGTACTCACAGGAATTAATTTTCCAAACTTTTAGGGAAATTTTTTGTTAAGTAACTATTTATGGTCTGAAGCATTGTTTTTTGCTCTTTATTTTTTCTTCTTCTGGAATAATAGCGCAGTTGCCACCTTATGGCAGAACTGAAACGCCCTCCAGAAGAGGCAGAAGAATTGTTGGAGCTTCTCTGTTTGAGAATCCAAACTGTATGCTATTAACAATCTCATTATTTGACTAATACATTTAACAGTATGTGAACTGTACCAGAATAATATAAATATATTAATATATATAAAACATAGATTATTAATGTATTTCTAAACAAATTCATATAAATGTGTAAACTCAAAAATGAATTGAAAAGAAGTAACGAAAAAATTGAAATCAAATAAATTCTAGAAATTCTTGGCGATATCCAACCCTAATGACATTTGGATAGTGCCCCTTTTAACTCTTGGAAGCGCCAACCATTTGAAAAAGTAAAAAATTGCAGTTTGTGTTCAGCTAGAATTCAAAGACCGGAGCAAGATGTACCAGATTTGCACCACTTTGATGTTTCATACTAAACTCTTCCAACTGTTGGAGTTGGATATACGCTCGTAAACAGTAGGAGAAGAAGCCCCTCCCTGCTTTTCCAGTGTGAACACCAAATGCTGAAAACAACAGTTAGCGCGGTGGGCACGTGCCAAATGCAAACATAGCTCGACTTTGGAGGTGTTTCCACACATCAGCGTTCCTCATGAAAGGTTTTATTGAAGCAGCTGGTAATAGCAAGCATTACATGAAGCTTTCCACCACATAAAAGCTAAACACAATAACAGCGTTAAGGCAGCTCCGCCTTCACATCCAGCAGAAGTGAATCTGAAGCTCTCAAGTGTTTAGAAAGCCTTGATGGCCTCTGAGCGGAGGAAGCGAGGGAAGGAGTCTTTGGCCATCAAGCTGTAGATCCTCTGCTGGGCTTCCATGAATGAGTCGGCGCTCGGGGACTCGATCACGCCCTGCAGGGCCTCGCGGGTCTCAGCGTCCAGGTTCACCTGTTCAGCAGAAGGAAGCTAAACCCTGCGCTCTTGTTATCTGACGGATGAGCTCCGTTTGTCTCCACTCACCTCCAGTGGGGCATCCGGGTCGATGAACTGGCTGTAGATGTTGCTGGCTTTGTTCTTCAGCAGGTTTGAAGGAGAAACTCTGAAGTCCTCACAAGCCAGCCAGAACTCCAGGTTCTCCTCACTGAACTCTGAACGCAGGAACCCTCGAAAGGCTTGCAGGCCACCTGAAAGAGAGGGACAGTTCTAGTTTATGATCCGGTTCAGAAACAATAAAAAAGCTGATCAAGTTTCATAAGAATCCTTTCAGTCTTGGAGGGATTGATGTTTATCAAATAAGAAATCTTCTCTGCATCTGAAACACTTTTTTGATCTTTTTTTTCTTTCTTTTTTTTTTTTTTGTTAAATTTGGGTTTTTATGTAAAAGATGATAAAATATTCTTGGAGATTGGAGGGCTCAGCAATCAATCAATATCATTCTCAACCAAAGTTTTCTTTTTCTGAAAATACTAAATCCAAAACGTCCTGAAGGTCAAGTTTTCTGTAAAGGTTTTGACTCCTGGGCTACACTGTAGAGGCGGGAATCTTTCCAATCTTTCATCCAACACGAACCATCAGACAGAGGAGCAGCAACGTTCCAGTCAAGATGTTGCTATCAGGCTTTCTTTAAAGTAAGACTTGAGCAGAATCAAATGCATTCCTCTAGAAACTGTAGAACTTTAGAATTCAGTCAAAACTCTGAAAATCCTCATGAGTTTATGTTTGTGAAATATTCTCCACAATATTCAACTATGAGTGCAAATCAGTGATCCCTGAACCAGGAAATCATAATTTGTCTGCATGAATCCTGAAGAACTGCGTACTAATGACCTGAACCCACAGAACAGGAAGCTTTTGTAAATAAAAGATCAATAACATGATGAGGTAAAACTCCATCCATCCAGGCATTGGGGGAGCGGCCTACGCAAAGATGCCCAGACTTTGGGCATCAAAATTGATTGTTTCACTCAGAAACGATCTGCTTAACACAAATTCCCTCAGATTATTTGCATTCATCCATCTTCAGAGCCCACTGAATCCGTTTAGGCTTCATGGGGTTGCTGGAGCCTATCCTGTATACTGTTAGGTCAACCTGTGGCTCTTTGACCCCTTCATTGTGGTTCTCTTGTTAAAGGAAAATAATAATAAAAAAAAGTATAACTGTAAAATTTAAATAAGTAGTAAAGTAAAAGATTAAACTTGATTCAACTCATTTACTAACAGTTAAAGGATCATTTGTATCAGAAACTTTTTGACAGATTTTTGAGTGCCAGATTTTCTAATTTTAAACATATTCAAGAATTTAAAGTGTTTGATCAAGAACTGTCACTGAATTACCTCTGATTTAAAATCTAATGATTTGCTGCATTAAGACGATCCTATATGACACAGGATGTCTTTTATTTTGAAAAGAAGTCATGTCAAAACTCTGACAAAAATTATAAAATATTTCAAGTCTTGAAAAAACATTAAAAAGTTTAATTTCATTTTGCCAAAAAACTGGTTTGTTTATAGTTTTCATGATAGTAACATTGATACACAAACTGACAGTAACAATCAACAAACCTATGAATCATGGTTTTGGACTGTGGGAGGAAGCTGGAAAAACCCACACATGAACAAAGAGAACCTGCAAACTCCACAAGAAGTGTAGGAGTTCTAACCACTACTCCACAGTTGAACCTTCAATTAATTTAAAAAGTCCAACAGTAAACCAAGAAGGACAGGTGAAGAGGAACCAGAGGAGGATCTGGATGGATTCACTAAAAAGAATTCATTAAAATGATTGTTCTTTATGGTTTTTAGACCTGAATGGGAGGACAAAGCTCAAATCTTTACAGAGAAGAAGTCAAGCACTTACTTTTGGAGTTCAGCAGAGTTTCCAGGTCCTGAAGCGTCTTTCCTTCATGAAGCCTGAGGTCAGACTAACAGTCAGAACCGAAGCTGCTTTCCATTCCTCTCAGCCTGAACGCAGCAGCCTTACCTCTGCTTGTGGTGGGCATCAGCCAGGTGGATGAGCTTCACCCGCATCCCTTTGGCCCTGAAACACACAGACACGGGAAGTGACTCTGAACACGACCTTCCCTCCACATGTTTACCACACTCACTTCTCCAGGCATGACGAAGGCAGGGAGGAGAGGCCTTTACACATAACTGCAGCTGACGAGGGTATCAGGACGCTCTGGCCCCCCCTCGTCCCTGACTGCTCTTATATATGCAGAGTTATCTGCTGCGTCCATCAGCTGCTGTCAGAGCTGCAGCTGGAAGGCTGAGATGAAGCAAAGCCGATGAAGATCAGGAGATTCTGTCAGCAGCAGGAACAAAGCCTTAAAGATGGAGGGGGACAGGTGAGGTCAGGGGACGCTGCACACTTAAAGGTGAGCGACACTCAGAAGAATAGGGTGATGAAGGAGCAGCAGGTGGAGCGGAGCTGTTCCACCACCAAACACGATTCAGCAGGCTCATCATAAAACCATCAGATCATGTTACAATCCTGACAGAGAGCGCCACTGTTATCGCTTTTATTCAGTGTGTAAAATCAAAATCAATTGACCCTGCATTAGGAAGAGAATCTACAACGTGGGTTCTTTAGTTCTCAGGATTTTTTAACTGGTGAAAGTTAATATTTTCCAAGAGTAGACAAGCCTGCTAAAAAAAAAAAAATCAATGTTTCTTGACTTATTAAGTTGGTATTTTGATAAAACAGTAAAGAATTTATTATTGAATCTAATTATTTCTTCCAGAGTTTGAACACAACCAAAATAATCACCATAGATGATCTTTGACTGTGTTTTTTTTTAATACCCTCTGATGAAAATCATGTTTTTAGTGTTTTTAAATGTTCTTGTGCCATTTCACTGATTGTGAAGGACAAAAATAAAGACAATTAAGCTTAAAACTGTTTTTCTGAATATTATTTTATTCAAGTAATTGTCAATCAGGATCAGACAAAAAGAAGGACAAATAGATCCGTGTACGTCTTTGTTTTCCTTGTCTTAGCTGGCATCTGCTGGATAGCTCGGATACTGGTCGCCAAATTTTATTGCACAAATAATGTTAGGTTGGGGTTGTGAGGGGCTGTAAGCTAGCAGGAGAGATGGATGGATTAAAGATCTCATAGTTTCTTATCAACCAATCAGAACACTTTGCTCACAAAATGCAGGGCTGCTTGTAGTTCCTAGAATTTCTGAAAGTAAAGTTAGAGGTAGAACCTTCAGCCACCAAGCCCCTGTTCTCTGGAATGAGCTCCCAGCTCCTGTCAGAGAGGCCAGCACAGTTTCTACCTTCAAAGTTAAGGTGTTCTGCTAGGTTAACTAGTAATCAGAGAATATTTAACTTACTGCTCCCCTACTGTTGTCAAGTTTGTGGAAATAATTATAATTTACATACTTCTCCAATATATGGTTGAAAGGCTAAAAATATGTAGATTCTCTACATATTAAGGTAGAAGGCTGCTAGAAGTTAGAAGCTGGGGAGAGTATGGTGCACTGGGGTTCTGTCCTCTATTTTCATGCTCTATTTTCTCCTCTATTTTTATTATTTGTTTTTCAATGAATTCTGTATGTCTTTGATGATGCAGTGCGATCCATGTGTTGTTCCCTCTTTCCCACTCTCCTCCGGGGAGAGATCTCAGTTTCCGGGAGACTCGTCGGTGTTCCCGTTCCTGGCAGTGGGCCTCGACCCTGGCATCCTCAGCTGTGCTTCAGCCCATCTCAACGAAGCTTATCTGCAACAATATTTAAAACGTATAGTTGTAAAGTTAGATAAGTTATTTGTTTCTTTAACTGTCCTGGTAAATCACCTGTCTGTCCTGGGACAGGATCTCTCCTTCATGTGGACATACTTAAGGTTTCTTCTTTTTTCCTGACTCTGTTTTTTTTTTTTGGGAGTTTTTTTCTTACCAAGAGAGAGGATCTAAGGACAGGGATAACCTTTTATTTAGTCTGTTTAGTTTAGCAATTATTTATTGTTTATACTCCATGCAGTGGTAGGGTAGTCGTCTCACAATCGGAAGATAGTGGGTTTGATTCCTTGCCCGCCCATGTGTCGAATTGTCCTTGGGCAAGACACTGAACCCTAAATTGCCTCTGGTGGGAAGTTGGCGCCAGTGTTCGGCAGCGGAGCCACCACCAGTGTGTGAATGAATGAATGAATGAATGAATGAATGAATGAATGAATGAATGGGTCTGTGACTGTGAAGTGCTTTGGGCCTTCGAAGGAAAGTAGAAAGCGCTATACAAGTATATGCCATGAGCAACTTTCTGTAAAATCACTTGAATGAAGCCCAATAAGTCAATTGATTTGTGATATTGGCCTATATATACATTGAATTGAATTGAAGGGGGCGGGCTTACTCTCCACCTACTCAGGTACAGGTAAATATCTCTAAAGATTTTCTCAGAAACGATTTGCTATCCCTGAAAATTGTTGCTTTTTCTGTAACGAGGACATTGAAACTACTGAGCATCTATACTTTGAATATTTTTACTCTAATTCCTTTCGGGAGTATATATGCATTATTGCTTGTTTCCTAAGATTCCACACTTAGCAGATTTTTCTATTAAGGATGTCATTTTTGGGTTTATTTGGGAAAACTAAAATGCAGAAATTATTTCAAATGTTATAAGTATCCTGGGTAAATTTAATATACACAAATTTCAATTTATTAAGAACAAACCATGTTTTTCACATTTCGTTAAGAACTCTGTTTATTCTTTGAATCTGTAAATGTGAAAGAGTATGAACACTCTGGAGGGGGATGCTGATCTTATAGCTTCTTTCGACTGAGCTCCGGTCAGAGAGAAGGGCACGGAGAATCCAGTTTCCAGTAGAATTTTAATTTCAGGAGTTGAAGGGATACATGGGTTTATAATTCCAGAGTAAGCATTGGCATTTATGTAGTAGATTGGGGTATGTGTGTGGTCTAGAAAGAAACAAAATACAAATAATATTGTTATTCTACAGAGAAGTAAATAACTTAATGATTATTAACATTATTTACCTGGATAATTTAAATAACAAGATTTAGCAAATAAACCATAAATAAACAGAAATAAAGTAAAACAAAGGGTTAAACAAGCCTCTGTTATTAATCTAAATAGATTTACAAGTATCTGGCTCCCTCTAGAGGGCAGAGAAGGCAACTACATGCCATTACGTAGGTACACGTGAACGGCGCATGAACAGCATCGTCAATTAAACACTGCGCGCATGTCGGGGAAAGCGGCAATATTCTGAACAACAATCATGGAAAATAAATTAACAGACTTCACAATATACCTAAATATATTCATAAATCACCACTTAGAGCAGGAAACCAAAAGCTATTGTGATAAAAACCTATTAATGCGACATCACCAATTAACCGTAAAACGATACCGCACAGCATGCGAACATAAATAAGCAAAACAGGAAAACATAGTGAATCAAGGAACAATTAAGCAATCTTAAAGCATTATCAGAAAAATATGCATCAGGACTTACTTTCGGTTATGAACGCACACGGGAGCTACAACATATGGGGGTGCAGTCTTAAAACTGAAACTTATTCAAAAGAGGAAATGACTTAAACGATACCCGTGTTTCAAAATAAAATACCTAAGAATATAAAAGACTTTCTTACAGTAAACTTAATGGAAAAATAAACAAGGTATGTTGCTTGTTTTTTTAAATCTTGTACACTTTTTAATATACATTATTTACATTTCATATCAAACCATTCAAATTGTAACCTGTTGAACATTTTGTATGACTGCTGCATATAATGTGAACTTCAATTTTTGTCAATACAAAAAAATTCTAAAAAAACAAACAAAAAAAAAAACAATAATAATACGGGGTCTTATTGAATAAACTTTATTAGTATTAGATGGAGAACAAATACAAACTCACGAGCGCCCTCTCTGTTGAGATTGTGCTACTGCATGCACCACCTACTATTTTTGTGCAATTTTATGTCCCATTTTAACACAAAATAAGGGATAGAAAAACATTAAATGTTGGATAGAATTGATGACATGCAATACAATTAGGCCCAATTAGAAATAGATTTAGGCTTGTAAATATTTGGGGTTCCTTCGTCTAATATTTCTCTAGTGACCTGTAGGTATCCTTTGGCTTCACACGTGAACGTTCGGGACAGGTATCAGTGAAGCAGGGCCGCTCCGCGCCTCCTTCTCCTCCGCGGCTGCGCGCTGCTCCGCTTCCTGCTTCGTCAACAGGAGCTTGAAGGAGATTCTGAAGAACGGAGCAGCGCGCGCGCGCCACTCCGTCCGGAGAACCTCCGCTCAGGGCGGACTCGGGATCGGGACAGACCCGACCGGAGCTCCGCGCTCTCCGCCGACTCCAGTCCCGGTCCTCCGAACATGGGCTTCGGTTCGGCGCGGATTTAAACTGCGGGAGTGAGTCAGACGCGCCTTTGCTCTGCTGCGTTAACGGGCTGCAGGCGCATGCGTATAGATGCTTGTAGGTTAGATTATCGACACGATCAGAACCTGGAACAACACACACACGTGCACACACACACACTTAAACACTGACACTCGTGTCATAAGAAGTGACAAACATCTCAGCAGCAGCACTTCCTCATCTGAGTGACTCCATGAAGGTTTTCACTCCTTCAATGTGCAGACTGTCAGACCTTCTGCCTTTAGTTAATTTGGAGAATACACTTGTTTGGTTCTGACCCAAGGCTTACATAAAACTTTTTGTGGAAATTTCCTTTAAAAATGGGGTCGACTTTCACCATGACATTTCAGAAGAACTTTCCCTCATCTGTGGGTCTGCTGTACTGAAAGACTGCTCTTGGTTCTGTTCAGGTGATTAATCTGATGCTTCTGTGCCCCGTCAAGTCATGGGACCCCAGCAGACGTGGCTCCCAGGGGCGCGGTGCCAAGAGCGTGCCACCCCAAAGTCTGACCAGGACAAAGAAAAGCGATGGGCAGAGATGTTTGAGCTGATGGACGTCAACAAGGACGGACACATTGATGTTCTGGAGCTGCGAGCCGGACTGGCAGGCCGGGGGCTGTCCAGAGCCTCTGTGGACAGGGTACGTTGCCCCTATCAAATGTTGACCCTACTTGTTGATTTTCTCTCAGCAGCTGGGTTTGCACTCAATTCAGGTCCAGACTGGAGGCCAAAATGTGAATGAAAGTCATGGGACCAAAACACTCTCATTACCAAGTTTGGTTAAGGACCCCTCCACATCAAAAATTGACATTTTGGGTGTTCCTAACTGGTTGTTTTTCGACGTGTTGGCTTTCCCAGTTAAATCAGGGCTCCCTAATCTCCGGGCCACAAAACCAAATGCAGACCATCCCTGGTCATGGTTAGGGTTTAAGGGCATTCATACCGGATGCAATCTGGCCGGCAGAGGCATCAAGTTTCAGTGTTTAGTCAATGTAAAGACGCGGGATTGCCAGAGACTTTCCTGATTACTGTTGGGCTGTTTTGGACATGCTGGCTGTTCCCATTAAACCACATGTCCCCGACCTCCGGGCCACGAATCAGAACCAGTCCAGTACCGGGATGTGGAACACACTGGGTACACAAGTACCCGGAACCGGTTAGCGTCCAGTCCCTCGCCAGTCCCTGGTTTGCGTCAGGTACTGGGTTAGGGTACCAGTACACTGTAAACCCTGACTTTAGCTGTAATAACAATTTTGAGTAATCATTCATTATATTTTTTAGTTTGGTATCATTACTTAAATAAACTAGTTGTTTTAAGTGTTACTGAATATTTTATGTAAAGATTCTGCAAGAATGGGCGGAGCTTATATCAAAACTGTCTTTGATGGAAACTGGTTTGTCATTTTCTGAATGTTGATAAAACAAAGGATGTTCCCTCAGAGAGCCAGCGACATACCTTAAGAGAAGTTAACAATTATACATTTCTTTAAGCTCTAATCCTGCCCATTGTTAAATAGCAACATCTTGGTGCCTCTCCATACAATTTTTTGCATTTGCATCAGAGTTTGCATTAAGCTAAAAGTTGCTTTTAAATCCTATTTCTTCCCCAGTGTTTGAAAGTGCTGGTTGTTAGCCAAAAATGGCCAAGCATTGCTTTTTTTTTTTGTTTTTCTTGATATTCAAAATGTAAACATTCTTTCTCCATTGGGATTTTAGGCAAATTTTGATGTAGTTGTAGTGACCAAACCATCATCAGTGTTGTTCGGAAATCATTTCCGCTTTCATAGGACTTTTTTTTTTACTCTATTTTAAAAAGTTTTGTACAGTTTCTTAAGGTATTAAAACAGTCAGAGCTCGTAAAGTCTTTGCCATTAAGATTTGAGAAGTAGATGGTTAATCAAATGATCAAAATAAGGGATTTTTGTCTCTTGTCCCCATGGGTAGCTTAGTTGGTTAAGTACAGAGTTGCATGCAGGAATCCAACGTTCAATCCCTAATGGAGAAATTATACATCTTGAGAACATAATGTACTCGTGGTAATAAGGTATGATTACAGTGGTGTGCAAAAGTTTGGGCACCCCTCTGAGATTTCATGATAATTTGCTCTAACTTCATAAGAGAACATCACAGCAACAACATTTGTTGTCCTACAGAGATATAGACGTTTGAGTGTTTTCCAGACCAAAATTCGTGAAGTAGAATTACATAGTCTTATGTTATAAAAAAAATGTAAAAAATGTGATGTGCAAATTTTGGGCACCCTTTTAATCACATTCATTTCAAGACCCGTAGGGATTTATTACTGACAGGTTGCGGCACAAAATTGCTTTGCTTAGCTCCTTAGACCGTCAATTACAAATACAGGTGGAACTAATCATGGAAAAGGCTTTTTAACAGGGGTCAGGGCTGGTTGTGCTTGTCCTGGGTTTTTCTGAGAGAGTGGCAACATGGGGACCTCTAAACAACTCTCCACTGACCTAAAAACTAAGATAATTCATTGTTATGAATTAGGAGAAGGGTACAAGAAGTTATCAGGAAGGTTGGACTGTCTGTCTCCACAGTCAGAAATGTAGTGCGGAAATGGAAGGCTACAGGAACAGTCCTTGCGAAGGAAAGATGTGGGAGGCCGAGAAAAATACAGGAAAGGTACAGACGAAGGATGGTTAGAATGGTCACAGACAAGTCACAGACCACCTCCAGAGAACTGCAAGAACACCTGGCTACTGATGGTGTGCTTGTTCATCGTTCCACAGTCCAGCGTATTTTGCACCAGGAAAAGCTCGTTGAAGGGTGATGCACAAGAAGCCTTTCCTGAGTGTTCGCCACAGGAAGAGTCGCATGAGGTATGCAAAAGCACATCTGGAAGCCAGAAGCATTTTGGAAGAAAATACTGTGGTCAGATGAGACTAAGATGATGTTATTGGTCAGAACAAGAGAGGTATGCATGGCGGAAAAAAAATACTGAATTCCAGGAGAAGAACTTGTTGCCTACTGTGAAATTTGGTGGAGGATCCATCATGTTGTGGGGCTGTATGGCTAGCACAGGAACTGGAAACCTTGTTAAAGTTGAGGGCCATGAATTCCTCTCAGTATCAGAGATCTTGACAAGAATGTTCAAGAGTCAGTCACAAAGTTGAAGCTACGCCGGGGTTGGATTTTTCAGCAAGACAATGATCCTAAGCACAGTTCAAATCCACCAAGGAATTCATGCAGAGGCACAAGTACAATGTTCTGGAATGGCTATCCCAGTCCCCAGACCTAACATCATTGAAAATGTATGGATTGATTTGAAGCAGGCTGTGTACGCACAGAAGCCAAGAAACCTGACTGAACTGGAGGTGTTTTGTATGGAGGAGTGGTCCAAAATACCACCTGCTAGACTTCAAGGACTTGTCTGTGGCTATAGAAGGCGTCTACAGGCTGTTATTGCTGCAAAAGGAGGCTCTTCTAAATTAATGGACTTATTTTTGGGGTAAATTTATGCACATGCCTATTTTTGTTTAAATGGACATAAAAATGTTTCTGTTGAACCAATTAAAATAATTTCACTACTGAGATGTTTCTGTTTCATCAAGGTATAACATATGTTAAATTGAAGTTGCTGCTTCAAAAGCTCAGCAAGTGACAAACTGATAAAGTGATTTTTCTACGGGGTGCCCAAACTTTTGCACACCACTGTATATATTCCATTAAGTAAACTTTACTAGCATCATTTCCTATTGACAAATGTATGAACTCACTGTTTTAAGTTCATTGAACAAAACTTGTCCAGTTTGGTATCTATGTGAAAACTTAAAAAAATCGAGGGCAATCAGTTTTTCCGCTCTGCTCTGGTAAACTCAACTAACCCGGGTTAAGAGTGTACTGGGATAGAGTGCCATTACTGTGTCCTGAGGACCAGTCCGTGTGTGCTACTGCGTTCAGTACTGCGTCCCAGGGTTACAGACCCTTGACTTTCAGTCAACACTCAGCACGAGTTGACACCCAAAACATCAAAAAGTGACGCAGAGGGGTCCTTAACCAAATGTCAATGTGATGACTTATGAGAGAGAATGTGTTGGATGGACAGATGTCACCTGTGAGGAGATCCCAGCACTCGGGTGCTCTTCTCCTCTGGTTTGCCTGACATTTGCAGCAACTTTCCTGACCTTTTCTAAATGTGTCGCCAATGTGTTAGAAGAGTTAGAGCTTCTGTCAGTCTGCACAATTTGCTTGTAATACTGTAAACACAATTGATGCTGTGACACTACATGTGACCCAAATGTCCAACTAGGTTCCAGTTCTTCCTTTCTGAGAATCTTGATCAGCTTGAGTTTCTTCAGGTTCCCGGCCATGCAGCCGTGCTTTTATTTCCTGCCCTTGCTCTTACTCTGTCTGCTGTTACAACAGTCAAAGATTCATGATCCCAATGATCTGGCAAAGTTGTTTCTAAATGTTGTGAGAACGGTTTTACTGGTGTATAAAGGAGATATTCTGCCTGAGACCATATCCCTTAGGTCTTTATGCTTGTAGATCTGCTTAATAATTCTGTTTTTGGTGTTTTTAACATGCTCTTGAAGCCTTTTTATCATGATGGAGGACATAGATAAAATAATTTAAGATTAAAACTGTATTTCTGAGTATTTCTTCATTTAAATCGTGATGGATCAGATAAAAACCTGCTGTTTGATTTGATTTTATAATGGAAACAAATGTAGTTGGAGTGGGACTTTAATGGAAGCGACTGTAGGAAAACAGACAAGAAAACAATCCAGAACTGATTCAAATAGCAGGAAAAACAAGAGCCAGTAGCTGCTGTGAGAGAACACTCTGCCATCATCAATTATTGTATGTGTGTGTGTACATGCATGTGTTTAGTGTGTGCATGTGTGCGTGTTGGTTATTCTGGTAGCAGCAGCTCCTGTAAACTGAGCCCTCTGACCTTCTCCTGCGTCTTAGACTTCTTCACTCATGCTGGTGTTTTTTTTTTTAATTTTTTATCAGGTTTGTTTCTGCAAACAGACATTGGGATTATTGAATATTTGGCTCAACATACTAACCTTTAAAGCTTAGTCACAACTACCCCTTATGGGTGGGTACAGGGTGTCTGTGGGTGAGAAATGGGAAAACCTGTATGAGGAACAGAGACAAAATATCAAGGTTTCACTAGACCGCTCGCAACCTTACAAACGACATGACTGCCTAGGGCAGGAGTCTGCAACCTGCGGCTCCAGATCCACATGTGGCTCTTTTATCTCTCCATGGTGGCTCCTTGGCAAACATAAAATAAGTCATGGAGACTGCTGACCCAGCCACGTCGACCGTCTGTCAGCAGCTCCCTGCTAAAGGCTATCTATCCAAAACTACCTAAAGAAAACAAATAAACAAAGCCTCCACACTAAGACTGTCAAATATGCGCTTTTAACTCATAAAAGATCAAACTTTTTACCAAAGTTTGCTTTGCTATGTAAAATCTGTGGATTCTGGAGGTAGCATTAAGCAAACAAGACGTCAGGTCAACAAAGATGTAAAACCTACATTTTATCATCTCTACCTCAGCCACCAATTTACAACTGTAACTTATCTAAATTAAATGAATGCTAATAAGTAATCGTTAATCTAAAAAATTTGCTATTTTATTTTTCTTTTATTTATTTTTTTGTTCTTTTTCCCCTCTTTCTCCTCAGCAGTCTTACACTGCTGGGTTTTGTTATTTTAGTTTGGAGATGCACAAATTGAAATGATTAATTTCTCCTTCATGATCCCTTTTCAAACGGTTGTATGTCACCCAATCACAATTACCAAATCCGAGTGGTCAAAGTTTAGTTAGCTTTTCACCTATGCTCAATTGCTGCAGGTATTGCATGTAGAGCATGTAAGCAAATTCTAAAACTTTCCTAGCAACACAAAACACGCATATACCTGCTTTTAGACAGACTTTACATAGGAAGAGATGGCGTAAACGTGCGCTTTAGAGTCTGGTGTGATCGTAGCAGTAGGCTTTAATCTGTGGGTAATATTAATAACAGTTTCATTACAGAAACAGTAGAGCAGAGTTTGGAACGCAGACTTTCTCTGCAACGTTCCGAGGTTGCTGCTTCTTGCAGTGGAGGAGTTTAAGTTTTCTGTGTTTTTCTTCTTCTTTTTGACACTTCTGGTTGAAAGTTGTTGGTCTTCACTTCTTCTGTCGTGTTTAAGGTTTGTTAAAGTTTGCCTTTGTGTGTTTGTCATTCATCACATAAAGTCTGCTGTCCTTAGACGTTAAAGATGAAATAACTTCTGAAATGCCACATCTTAACAGTTTGTCCACACCAGGCGGTGTGTTTAGCCCCACCCCTCTCTTCAGATGTTTTTTTTTTCTCCTATAACATGAATACCCCTCCTGAATACCCCCTGCTTGTTGTCAAACTGTGCTGTTTTCTACCTGACCTGCAGACGTCAGATACGGCCCTCAATAACTGCAGTTTGTCACTCCCATTCTATAAGAAGCTATCAAGAATATGACCCCCCAATCTAGTGAGGAAAGACCTGGGGATTATGCCTAAAATGAGTCCTGTGTTTGTTGTCAGATTGTGGAGGCGGGGGACACCAACCAGGACGGAGTGCTGGACTTTGAGGAGTTCATCCAGTATCTCCGCAACCACGAAAAGCAGCTTAAAGTCATGTTTGGCCATCTGGACAGGAACAATGACGGTCTGTGACACCCCCCCCCACCCCCCCACCCCAAGGAGACCACACATTAATCGATGAATGTTACTTCCCCTTATTTACCTTCAAACCCCTCCCGCCCCCCCATTCGACCGTCTGCTGCTGTTTGCAGGGCAGATAGATGCAGCAGAGATCCAGGACTGCCTCCACAGTATCGGGGTGAACATCAGCCTGGAGGAGGCGACCCGGATTTTGCTCAGGTCTGGAATCCTTCATGTATTTTACATGTTAGGGGGGTCACTTTGAATCAGAGTCTGGGTCTCCCTGAGCCGGTCCCCAGCCCGTACTTCTGCCAAGAACTTCTGTGGGGACATTATTTTCACAGACCAGCTGAGGTTGGCATTTAATTTTTTTTGTAAATTCCAGTTTACCTTAAGGTTTAAAGAGAAAATATATTTTTGGTCCTCAATGAAATCCAGTTTCAAACAGTAGATATTTTCCACATGATGCACTCAGTACAATATGATCAATTTTTCCTTAATGCAAGGCTTAACTCAGAGCTGAAGCCAGACACCAACTTCAGCCTCTTTTATAGCCTGACGAATAAATACAACAAATGAAAAGGAGAAGTTGTTTCTACAACCTTTTAGCTGAATCCTTTATGACTAAAGAGTTAATTATATGATATATTATGAAGAGCAGGTTTGATGCTTGGAGACAACTGTATTAGTGAATCCATATTTACAGAAGTACTCCTATTAAGTCCCGCTCCAATTATAGTTTTATCTAACTTAAAGTTGTTCTGAGTCTTTGAATTGTGATTTTTTGTTTCTTTTTTTTTTTTAGCTTTTAGCAAAAACCAAGTAGCCAGTGTTTTTTGTGACATACTTTCTGCAGAAAATTTGCCTCCGAGTTGTGGGCGGGACTGTTGGCCAGGAAGCTCTGCTAATTTCCCATCAGGCCTTTGCTTACACTTTCTCCAAAATACAGTTTGAATCTTAAATTCTTTTACGTACAGTGTTGTCCATTACCAGAAAAATTGCTAAAGAACATGTTTGAAACAATAAAAACAGAATTTTCATTGGAGTGGCTCTTCAAATGAAAATTTTGTTTTGTATATTTTAAAGTTACTCTTTTGTTTCCTCTGTGACCCTTTTCTGCAGAAAGAAACTTTCCAAATAAAGTTTGGAAAGATTTTTTGTTTGTTAACTTTGCTAGTTTAGGGGTTTTTTAATTTAGTGGCTGGAGCAGCTGCTTTAAGAAGCTAGCTGATGAAGGCAGGACAAATGACAGAGGAGAATGTTTAAGAGAGAGTTATAGTCAATCTTGTTGTTGTTGACTTTTTGGCCTCCTGTCAGGGTCGCCACAGCAAATCAGCTTTAAAAAACTTTGTTTAGAATCAAGCAAACCAAACTAAAGTATTGTAAGTTATAGTTTTTCTTTGAGATCCACTCCAGTACCAAGTGACTCACGGACCGGTACCGGTCTGCGGCCTGTTAGTCGTGGACCACTGCATCAGACCAAGGGACTACGTCTGATGTAAGATGAATGACTTTCAGCCTGAATGTCGCCAGAAACTCAGAGATGAGTCATGAACGGATCAGAGGTTTTCAAAAGATCCTGCACTTGTCAGATGGAGGTGAAGAAGGAGTCTGGCAGTTACCATGGAGACAGAGGCAAGCTTTTTTGTGATCAGAGCCCAGCTGCTCCTGCACCCTCACCTCTGCTCCCCGTCTGTTGGACTGACAAAGAATAGAGTCATAGCAACGAAAAACACCCCTACATCATCCCCACGGCAACAACATCCGTTTGCGACTCATTGTCCGTTTTGTGTGTTTCCTGTGAAGCATGGACAAGGACGGCACCATGACCATCGACTGGAACGAGTGGCGAGACCACTTCCTGTTTAACCCCCTCACCAACATGGAGGACGTGGCGCGTCACTGGAAGCGTTCCATGGTGAGCTTGCTAACACAGTTTCTTTTGCCTCCATCCCACACAACCGTCGGGGCCCCCCACTCTTCTTCCGAGGAACACTGGAGCCTGAATGATTCTGGCTTAGGGCTGGGGGCGGGGCAGTTGTGTGGAATGGCGGTTAAGTTAAACTAGAGTTCTTCACCATGAACCCATTCGACTTTCTCTGGTCCTGCTGACCTCAGTAGATGTTGGACACGGGTGAGCAGCTCACCGTCCCAGACGAGTTCTCGGAGGAGGAGAAGAAATCTGGTTTTGTGTGGCGACAGCTGATGGCCGGAGCCATAGCCGGGTCCGTGTCCCGTACGGGAACCGCCCCGCTGGACCGCCTCAAAGTTTTCCGGCAGGTCTGACAGAGCGCGGTGCAGGTCACCCTCTGTCCCGGTGTTCACCGCTCACCTCAGCTCTGCTCGGCAGGTCCACGGCTCCTCCGATTACAGAGGCAACGTACTGAGCGGGTTCAAGCACATGCTGAGGGAGGGGGGCGTCCGCTCGCTGTGGAGAGGAAACGGGGTCAACGTTCTGAAACTGGGCCCTGAGACCGCCATCAAGTTCACAGCTTATGAGAAGGTGAAACCCCTGCAATCAGGCTATGATGTCAGAGAACTGCAGGGATTTTTTGGCATTCTTCCTCAACAATTTGTTGAACTGGATTGTCAGCAAAACTCCCAAATGTTTTTCTTTGGGCGACAAACACTGTTCTCCATGCTGCAGGTGAAGAGCCTGATCCGAGGCCACGATGAAACCAGAACTCTGAGGGTTCACGAGAGGTTTGTTGCTGGTTGTATGGCTGGAGCAACGGCGCAGACCACCATCTACCCCATGGAGGTAAAACCCAGCGACTCAAAGATTATCTGGCTCGTCTGTGTCTCCAGACCTCCTCTCGCCTCCCTGCAGGTGCTGAAAACCCGTCTGACACTCCGAAAAACGGGTCAGTACTCGGGATTGGCTGACTGCGCCACACAGATCCTGCGGCGGGAAGGAGTCGGCGCCTTTTACAAGGGCTACATCCCCAACATGCTGAGCATCGTCCCTTACGCGGGGATCGACCTGGCCGTGTATGAGGTCAGACCCGGGAGCTGCGGCGGGCCTCGCCCCTGAGCTCGACCTTCTCACCTCTGGTCCTCTTGGTTTACAGACGCTGAAGTTCGCCTGGCTGAACAGGAACAGGGGCGTGGCCGACCCGGGCGTGATGGTGCTGGTTGGGTGTGGAGCCGTTTCCAGCACTTGCGGACAGCTGGCGAGTTACCCCCTGGCACTGATCCGCACTCGGATGCAGGCACAAGGTCAGGAGGACGCTCTCAGTCAACCAATCATGGTCTCCAATGCTTCTAGAAATGTGTCAGGTTCAGGAGAAAGTTTAGACCCCCGGACTGCGGACTGGTACCGGTTCGGAGTACTGGGCTGCAGACAGAAAAAAGAAATACATGCACCAACTTAGATTATTTCTGTTTAGTTTATTTTCGGATCCTGAAGAACGTTTAATTTTTTCTCCCACAGCTGAAAAACATGGTTGATTGGTTACTTAAACTGTGCATGTGGAGTGATTTTGTGGCCCTGCCACCCGTCCAGGATGTACTTTGCCTAACAGTTGCCAGGACAGGCTCCGGCATTCCCTGAAAGGGATACAATGGGTTGAGAAAATGAATGGATGGATAGATCTCATATTTTCCTCTGTTTTTCTCTCCTCAGCTTCAGTGAAAGGAGCTCCCAGACTCTCCATGCTGTCCTTGCTTCAAAACATCATCACCCAGGAGGGTATCGCTGGACTTTACCGAGGAATTTCCCCCAACCTCTTAAAAGTCGTCCCCGCCGTGAGCGTGTCCTACGTCGTCTATGAATACACGAGGATGATGCTGGGCGTGGACATCGAGGGTAGGAGATCGAGGAAGGGTTAGCAAACGGAGGAATGGTTTGCTGTGGTTTTGACCTGCAGGCGCGTGCAGATCGGGTGTTGGCGCACGAGGAAACGCGACCCCCCGTCCAGCAAAAGCTGGATCAGCTCTCTAACACAGAGGGATCCTCCGCATGAATGCATGTCTGCTCAATAACCTGCATCCTGCTGCTGAAGGGACTCAGACTCTCTGGGATTTGCATGAACTTGCTGGAGGTCTTTTGAAACGTGGAAACTCGTTTTCTACAGCATTATCTTCTCACCCTGCAGAGGGTTCAAGGTGACCAGAACCTGACCGGACCCTCACCTGCAGTGAGGTCATGGACTCATCCAGAAACATTTATTTATCAGAAATGACCAAAGCACCACAGAGAGCAGCGGTGACAGTGAAGCAGGAGGAGACACGCCGACACTGCGACCTCCTGCTATCAGGAGAGAGCCTGCGGAGAGGATCCAGAGAAGATTTCATCACCAAGAACACCGAGCAGATCCAGATCAGTGCTGGATGAGGAGAATGCTCATCGGAGACTCTCCCACCCTGATTGTGTTTGGGCTGTTGTTGGATAAAATGAGATGTTATTTATAATCTGCATGTTCTCTGGAGCTGCGATGGTTTCTCTCATTTGCTTTTTTTACAAATGCTTTTAAAGTTCTTTGCTTAAGCTTAAATATAAGAATCTCTGAGGCGTGTGAAGAACTTTAAAGTCAGAGCTGATCCTCTGAAGTTTTAGCAGATTTTAGAAAAAACATATTTCTAAATGTCATCAAGCATTTTTGTGATTTTAAGATGAAATTTTCAGGCAGTCGGCTTCCACCACTGAAATAAAAATAATATCCCTGAGTTTGTGAAAGAAAGTCTCCTTTTTTTCTACATTTTTATTAAAAAAATATATAAATTATACCATTTCATAATTTAAACTTGTTAAAAATCAAAATAATTAAACACTGTTATCTAATTGTGAATTATAATGACACTCTGTTTTATAATTTCCTATTTTGCTTGAACTCTTTGTTTTCTGGTGCTGAAAACTCAAAATTCATTGTCAGAATATTAAAAAAAATTAAGAAAAATGTCATTATGGTCAAGTGATGTCTCACTTCAATCATTGAATCTATTCAAACAGCAGCATCCGGCATTCATGCCAAGGTCACTATTAAACCAGCTGGTTGTTCACTGAGTGCTGAATCCAAGCATGTTAACTGGAAAAGTGTGGAGAGGAACGATGCATTAGGGAAAACTTCTATGTAAGAACTGAGGGGAGCATCTTAAAGCGTGAACTGAAGCTGTAGTGAGAACTTTAGGAATCTCCACACAGTCATGTCAAATCACTCCTGAACCAAAGACATCAGAACCCTCTTACTTGGACTTGGAACAAGAACTGGACAGTGGCGCAGTGGTCCTTTCAGATGAAAGTAATTTCTACATTTAATTTGCATCAAGCTCCCAGAGTTATTTGGGAAGAATAAAACGATTTGGAAATCCAGTTTCCAGTCTTTGATGCTTTGGTGCCATCTGCTGATGTTCTACTGTGTCCACTATCAAAGTAAACTTATACTAGGAAGTTCTAGAGTCTGCCATGCTGCCCCCTGCTGACAAGCTGTAGTATACAGCAGCTGCTTTGCTTCTCCTGCAGGAGACTTTGTCATTTTCCAAACTGCCAAAGGTACTAAAAGTTGTTTAGATCCATGTGGTACAACCTCTGTGCTTGATTGGACAGCAAAGTCTTCTGACCTGAAGATCTACAAACTATTGTCAAAGAAGAAGATGATTCTCCAGACCTGCAACGCAGATGACCTCATGGCAACCTGAGCCTCACTTCCACCTCTGCAGCTCCACAGTCTGATGTCTTCCTTTCTAATCAATGCTGTAATTCATGTAAAGAAGCAGGACATTTGATCTGTAAGAGACTGTTTATGATTGTTCTGATATCCTCAACGTTTTACGTTTCATTTTGTTCACGGTCTGTCATAATTACAGAGAATAAGATCCAGAAGGATTCTTCTTTTTTGCTCAAACGGCCCCTCATAGGCTTGGAAGGGGACAGTTCAGATCTGAGAGCATCGAGAGATTCAGAAAGGAATGTGGAATGAACAGGCCAAAGTGTCTTTACTCTACTCTAATTATAAATCCTCCACTTGGAGACAAATAGATCTATTAACGTCTTTGTTTTCCTTGTTTGAGCTGAAATCTGGCTAAAAACTGTGCGGCTAGATAGCTCTGATATTACTCGCCATTTTTGTTTCCTGCACTAATGTTAGGTTGGGGTTGTGAGGGGCAATAAGCCACCGGGGCAGAATGTAAACAAAAGATTGCTGGGATATCTAGCCAACATGAACATTATTACTGCCAGTGACTCAGAGGTGAATTTCTAATGTCTTCAGGCTTTTTGATTTGGCTAAAACTACAAAATCCGTTAAAATATCACTGTGAATGATTTTAAAATATATATAAAAATAAAGTTGGAGTGGGGCTTTAAAGATCCTGACATTTGTTTCTGCGTCCGCCAGCAGGTGGCAGTGTGTTTTGTTGACAGTTTTTTTCGAGAAGGATGAAGAAGAGGAGCCGCCATGCCCTGATTGGTGGTTTTAAGCAGGAACTTTTGCCGGCGTGCCGCCGATCTGTCGCGTTTGTGTCCAGCTCTGCTCCCGGTAACCTTACCGCTTCTGCGCAGCTCGAGCCGCACTAAGCTGTCCAGCCTGACCCCGGAAAGCAGCATGTCTGACTACAGCGGTCTGCCGTCGAACGGAGTCGGCGCGGGGATGAAGAAGGACGCCTTCGCCGACGCGGTGCAGCGAGCCCGACAGGTGAGCGCGAATCCCGGACCGGAGCTCCGCCGCTAGCTGCTCCGACGCTGGACGGAGATGGCAGGCTAACAGGCTAACACAGAGCTAACAGGCTAGGCTAACGCAGAGCTAGCATGCTAACAGGCGATCGCATATCTAATTCTTTCGGGTTTAACAATTATCTAGAAGTCTGCAGCGACAATAAATCAAGCTCGTTCTTAAATATGTCAATCTTTATTCTGGATCTTCTAATCGCATCAGCTGTAGCTAACCTAACTCAGCTCGGTTAGTGGTAACCGGTTAACGATCATTATGAGGAATTGTGTTATTTATATTCACGATTTAGTATCAATTTTACCCACAGAATAAGCTAAATTTTTACTACTCAAACCATGAAATTTCCCCTCTGAATGGTTTGAATAAATAGACATGTTTTTCATCTGGGATTAGCAAAAAGTCTGTTGTTATTGAAGCTACTATAATCACATGGACACATACAGTTTTCCCATGTTCTCAGTAAAAGTAGAATAAAGTATTTTGTATCTTAGCAGCATGTGGAAGGATGCTTTGTTTCCCTTCCTCAGCATGAACCTCAAACATGCCATAAATCTTTGTCCTCAGCCAATCAGCTGCTTTTACTCAGTCCTGCTGCAGATGACCTTCATTCCTTTATTTCTATACATCATCGTGTATCTCACTTACTTTTTCTATACATCTCCAGACTCTATTATTGCTCACTATTTTTTTTTGGCACTAGTAATGTCAGGTTGGAGGGCATGGGTAAGCTTGCACTAGAGTGCAAACAGATGGATGTCGGGAAGAAGGGGCAGACTTACTCCGTCCCAACAGTCCTTGTCACAATTCAGAGGTGAATTTCTTACGTAGTCCTGCTGCTCTGCAGAAACTATGTTCAAGGAAACTACATACATAAGTAGGGGACTTTTTCGACTTTTTTTATTTTTAGACCTAGTCTATGATCCATAAACGATTATAAATTTCAAATAATCAAAAAATGTTGTGATTTAAAGTAAAAGTAACGTGGGGAACTCTTTTTGAAGAGCACACAAATATGGCTGACCTTCAAGATCTCGTCATCCGACTGTTTGGAAGCATTTTGGCTTTCATAGTGTCAAAGGTCAATAGATTAAAAGTCAGGCGGTGTGTAATTTATGTCGCACCAAAATTAAATCTCTGCGGAAAACAAGAAATTATGAAATGATATTTAAGTTTGTTGAGTTCAGGGAAAATATTTTCCCTTTTCATGCTGTGAAAGATTTTTGATTATCAAGCCAAATATTTTTCCATGTCAAAATTTTAATAATCTCAATAAAAGTTAAACAAGTTTACTGATTTTTGTCTTTACTTAAAAATGCACTTTGGGGGAGAAAAGTAAGTAATGTTGGTCTAGTGTCTTTTAGAAAAGAGAAACATTTCCAAAAAATATTCAAATGCAGATACATTGATAATTGTTTCATAAGCGAATTATTTCCTCCTGAATTGTAATCAGATCATGAGTTTCCACCTCTAATCATAAGTAAAAGCGTAAATTGTAAAAAAAAACACAAGATCTAATATGACTACACTACCCATAATTCCTTTAAGAAGGAGGGCAAGGAACTGTTTATTTGTCAGTAGGGTTCTACCACTGTTCAGACCTCCAGAGGAGTCATCCCATCAGTACCTCCTCCTGAACAGCAGCTTAAACTCCTCCATGGAAAAACATCTAAAAAAAAAAAAAAAAACATCAGAGGAGGTGCTTTTTTTTTAACTCTTCTCTGAGAACATTTGGAAGAAAGTTGTGGTCTACAGAATTCAAAGATCATCTGGAAAGATGATGTTCTGATTCATAAGAAACAACATGTTTTTCGAACTAACAGGAACAAGCTCGGGTTTGTTTTTTGTTTTTCAAAGCACCTTTATTGCACAGTGTAGCTTTGCAAAATTACAAAAAAAAACACTTACATGGAAGAAGGAAAAATAGTCGGGTTTGTTGTTCTGTGGGTAGACAGAACGTCACAGTTCTGTTGATCCAGCTGCTCCTCTGGATCTCAGCAGAGAAGACCTCCTGATTATCTTCACAAACAGAATGATCTCTGTCCTTAGGAAGGTTCTGGAAACGGCTCCTGTTGAAAATCTGCTGAACATTTTTTATGTCTGCTTTCCTTTGTGATCCAATTCCAGATTGCAGCGAAAATTGGTGGAGACGGCGCCACCTCCTCCACAAACAACGGAGGGGCGGAAAGTTATCCGTTCACAGCACAGAAGCGCTCGCTGGAGGAGGCAGGTAGGACGTCCCCACAAAGAGCGTCCGCAGCCGTTGGTGCTTTGCTTCTAAAACGGGTTTCCTGTTCTCTCCTCCAGATGAACCTGATGCTAAGAAGGTAGCATCACAGAGTGAACGAGACTCTGCAATGTGTACGTGATGTGTAATGTGCCAGGTGTATGTCAGCTCAGGTACAGGCGCTCGCTCTGCTCACTGTCTCACCTGTTTTACCGTCTCTCACAGCTATCGGAGCCCAGCTGGCTGCGCTGTCCCAACAAAGGTACGGCCCGGTTCTGGCACTGATCTGAAGCCTTAACCGTCACGCGCTTGTTCTGGATGTTGTTGTTTTTGTCTGCAGTGTCCGCTCGTCCACCATGATGGAGGAGTGTAAGGTACCCGACAGCATGGTCGGTCTCAGTGAGTACACCGGAGGAACGTCCTGAACCTCAGAGTCCGTCTGAGTTTAAGCTCACACCTGTCTGCTCCTTCCCCGCAGTCATCGGCAGAGGAGGCGAACAGATCAACAAAATACAACACGAGTCCGGCTGCAAAGTCCAAATCGCTCATGGTGAGTTGAGGTTCTACCTTTTCTGCGGGAGGGGGGGTTCCTGCTGCTGGGGGTTTGCTCTGCAGCTCTTCTTCAGAATTTCTCTTTCATCTGCAGACAGCGCCGGACTTCCTGAGAGGAGCATTTCTCTGACGGGCAGCCTGGATGCCATTCAGTAAGCTCCTCCCCTTTCATCTGTGGGGTTTGAATGTTTGGGGTTTGGTGTCGACCGATGGTGACCTGCAGCTGAACGGATCACTATTTACAGCCAGTGTTTGCTCCAAGTCAGATCTCTAATAATGTCTGTTTGAAGGAAAAACTAAGTTTCAGACTTCAGTCACTTTAGAACATTTTTGAGTTAAGTTTTAATAAAAGTAATAACAAAATAAAAGAAACAGGATTGAGGTGGTTAGAAGACACATTTTAGAGAAAAATAAACTAATAAAACCTCTAGATGTTTACTTTTTGTGTTGTTATAATTGAACATGGACATAAATATATACTGTTAGTCTTTCTTGTGCAAAAAATAAAGACAAGCATGTCGTGTTTATATTAGGGGTGTAACGGATTGCAAAACTCACGGTTCAGATCGGGTCACGGTTCGGATCATTTTTCAGATCAGTAAAAAGTAAAAAAAAATAATAAAATAGACTAAATTAATTTTTGGAAACGCTTCATATCATAATTCAATAAGCATATAAAGTACTTCACACATACAATATTTATAAATGCAACATCAAGACATTTGGTCATTGAGGTCTATTTATTAAAACAAAACATTTAAAATTTGAAAACAAACAAAATGTTAAAACTTGTAATTTCTGATTACATTTGCATGTCTTCAGACCAAATCTACATAAATTGAGAGAACAGAATGCTGAAAAATAGTGCTGAAAATACCAAATCTATGGAGTAGCCCTTAAAGTACAAATGTTCTCATCCCACCCGCCTAATGTCCAAATAAAATCATAAATAAAGCAGTTAAGATTATTTTTTGGTATTGTTTTATTGAAACTTAACTGAGAGAAGATTAAATTATTTAAAATAATAATTGTTTTCTGTAAAATGTGACGCGCTCGCTTTTTCTGATGATTTTTGGCCTCTTTGGCTTGCCATACAATCGCCCCCTGATGCTACCGGCAATTCCGTGATGGAGCTGCAGCTTTCTTCTGTTCAGGACAGATGCCGCTTTTAACTGGGAGATTCTTTGAGTCCAGAAATGGAAAAGTGTAATGTTAAAATTAAATAAACCTGATATCTATCGATCCGCGTCCTTAATTATGAAGTCGAGTAAAGTTTTTGACAGAAGCTCCTCCCACACGCAGCGGGAACTGCGGGTGAACCGTTATACCCCTAGTTTATATTTCTGGCACAGACAATTAAAAAAAAAAAAAATATTAAAAAAAATCACTGTTTAAAAAATATAATATAAATAATTTTATTTTTTATGAGGTTACATGAAATTGCATAATAAACTGGAGGAAAAACAACTACCTATTAGTTAATAAATAATAAAAAAACAACAACTATTACAACTTTTAATACAACATTTAGATAAAACAGCTGCAATTTCCTGGTTATTCTACCTCAATTATTACAAAAAATTATTGAGACTGTGGAGGGATTGTACATCAGTACAAGCGACAGAGTTTTGCCTTATTTAATTTTTTTGATGCTGATGGGATTTTTGTCAAGGATAAAGTGTACGTTGGCTAAAAAAAGGGTTGAAAAACACTGATCAAGTGCATTGTGGGTCATGACGGCAGTTCTCTGGTTGAGTTAGTGCTGTTAGATCAGAGCTGTTTGCACTGAACCGGTGTGGACGTTGCAGGTTTTTATGCTTTTGATCAAAATTGACTTTTTTTCTGGTTTTAACAGCATCCTCCTTCCAGCCATTACAGAAGGCTCTTTAACCTTTAACCTTTTTCTCTCCAGGAGAGCCAGGGCCCTTATAGATGAGATTGTGTCCAGGGGTCACGAGCCGAGCAACGGCCAGCCAGGTTCCATGCAGGAGATGATCATCCCAGCAGGCAAGGCCGGCCTGATCATCGGGAAAGGAGGAGAGACCATCAAGCAGCTGCAGGTGAGATCTGCCCTGTTGGACTAAAGCCTTTCGCTTCAAGAACCACCTCATCCTCCCCAATAATTCCAGGAGCGGGCCGGAGTTAAAATGATCCTCATCCAAGATGGATCCCAGCCCCCCAACGTAGACAAACCTCTGCGCATCATTGGAGACCCCTACAAAGTGCAGGTTCGTCCGTGCTCAGTTCACCGGCACAGACGGCGAGAAAGAGTCTCTCGTTTTGAAGCTGTTCTGTTCTTTTGCAGCAAGCAAAGGATATGGTTAATGAGATCTTGAGGGAGCGCGACCACGCAGGGTTCGGAGAGAGGAGTGAATACGGGTCCAGGATGGGAGGCGGTGGCATTGAAGTAAGCTTTGGTCAACGATCCCGGGATTTGATGGTTTAAGGAGCTGCGAGGTGCTCATCAGGCCGCCTGTGATCCTGCAGATCCCCGTGCCTCGACAGTCTGTCGGGGTCGTCATCGGCCGGAACGGCGAGATGATCAAGAAGATCCAGAATGACGCTGGAGTGAAGATTCAGTTTAAACCGGGTAAAGTCCTCCTTCAGAACGGGTCAGTGGTTGCTGACTGCAGTTCTCTTCATTCTGAAAGAGCTTTATTCAGATCTCAAAGAGTTGTTTTCAGTTCTTCATTTCATTCAAAGCATCCAAGAGTTTAAAACAAAAGATGTTGTTTTTATTAAATTAATCAGTTTATAAAATTCCAGAGTTAAAGCCTCTCAAGTGAGTTTCTAAGATGCTTGTGAAGCTTCCCCCTTTTATATATTTTTTCTCTGTTTTCAAACATCAGTGACTCCAATCCAAAAATGTTTGAAGTTCTAACTCAGTCAGAATGATCAAACATCCACAGAAATGTAGAACCTCGTCAAAAAGTCTGAGCTTCACCTCCTGTCACCAACGCTGCAGAAATAATCGGAATCGAATCGATTCAGGCTCTTGTGAATCGAATCGTTTCTGGAAATTCTAACCAATACCTGAACCGATGAGGGCCCTTTCCTGGAAACTCCCTTCTGCCTCTTGTTTTTGTGATTAATAACCACGGCTCACAGTCAGAAGTGTGAGTGTGGGTGAAGACAACCACATGAGACCACAATTATCTGACTGCAGATAACCATGTTTGATCCCTTATCAATACATTTGACAACCGAACAGATAACAAACCCGACTCCGTGTTTGTCGTTTCTCACAGATGACGGCACAGCGCCCGAGAAAATGGCTCACATTATGGGCCCCCCAGACCAGTGTCAGCACGCCGTCTCCATCATCAATGATTTGCTGCAGAGCATCCGAGCCCGGGACGAGGGGGGGCAGGGGGTAGGTGGAGGCTCAGGCCCAGCACTCGCTCTGCTCTCAGGTGTGATGTGGACGAGAGGCTGACCCCGCCTGCTTTCACAGGGGATGTCGCCCGGTGGTCGAGGGTGGGGTCGAAGCCAGGGCAGCTGGGGTCCTCCGGGCGGAGAGATGACCTTCTCCATTCCTGCTCACAAATGCGGGATTGTCATCGGAAGGGGGGGAGAAAACATCAAGGCCGTCAGCCAGCAGTCGGGGGCCTTCGTGGAGGTTTGCCGCCAGCCCAACGGGGACCCAAACTACAAGCTGTTCACCATTAGGCTCCCCCCAGGAGATCGACCACGCCAAGCAGCTAATAGAGGAGAAGATTGAGGTATGGGGCGGGGTATGCCTCTTTCTCGGGACCCCCCCTTCACATTTTAACAGCAGATAACATTCCCTCTAATATTCTGTTTTTTCTTCTCTTGTACCCAGGGTCCTTTGTGTCCGGTTGGTGGGGGTCCTGGCCCGGGGGGTCCTGGCGGTCCCATGGGTCCCTATATTCCTAACCCATATAATGCGGGGCCCCCTGGTGGAGCGCCACAGTAAGTTTCACCTGACTGAAACCAACGTGTTCAGTGGAAACGTTTGTTTGAGCTGCCTCTGTTTTTCCAGTGGGGGGGCGCCTGGGGGAGCGCAGTACTGTCCTCAGGGCTGGGGGGGTGCGTATCAACAATGGCAGGCACCAAATCCTCACGACCCCAGTGAGTGCCCTGCAGACAACTTCACTTTTGATGAAAATCTGCGTTTTTGTTTAAGTTTTATGCCCCCCCCATTCATCAGATAAAGCAGCAGCCGACCCCAATGCAGCATGGGCAGCCTACTATGCACAATACTACGGGCAGTCGCAGGAGGGCGCCATGGCGGCCCAGAACGCAGGCATTCCTGCTGCGGCAGCGCCGGGGGACCAGAGCCAGCCGGGGCAGACCTCAGGGGGGCAGCCAGACTACACAAAGGCCTGGGAGGAGTACTACAAAAAGATGGGAATGGGTACGTCTGTTAGCATGAAAGAGCCACCCGCATATTTATAAAGATGAGCTCACCTGTGAGACGTGACGCGTCACCTGAAGCATAAAGGTTTTCTGTCTGTTGCCGTTGGAGACAGACGACAGATCTCAAGTATTTTAAATTGTTGTTCCCTCAGCCCAGCCGGGTGGAGGTGCAGCTGCTGCTGGCAGCACCGCTGCAGCGGGGGCCGCTGCGGCGGCTGGGGGCCAGCAGGACTACAGTGCAGCCTGGGCTGAGTACTACAGACAGCAGGCTGCTTATTACGGTCAGACGGGACAGGCTCCGGGACAGGGAGGCGCTCCACAGCCGGGACAGCAGGTAGAGCTGCTTTGTTGACATCCTCCCTTTGGTTTATTTGGAGTGAACAATTATACAAGGAAGTGTTTGATTGCAGTGTTAATTCTTCACATCAGGGGTCTGCAGCCTGCAGCTCTGTATCAACATGTTAAAACAAAATGTTTTATTAAAGTAAACTTTATTCAAGTCATTTGTAAACATTTGAAGGGCGGCATGAATCATTCAACGAGGATCTTAACAACAGATCTTCATCAATCCTTTGTAGTTTATCAACGTCATACATTTGGAGTTCATTTTGAGCTTCATTTATCATAAATCAATTTATTGTTCAGTAAACAGAATTAAAGCTACGTTAAGTTTTAATCTACTAAATTGTAGAGCAGATTTTCCATTTTTGAACAAATTTAAGGATTTAAAGTGTGCCTCGTGGATTTAATATATGGTAGGTTTGCTTTATTAGCTCTGATTTAGTTTTTGTTAGTTATATTTATGAATTTGTGGCTGAAATTTACAAGAAACTGTCAAATAAACTGTTTTTTATTGTTCACTCCCTTCTGCATTTGCTGCATTGACATGATTCTATGGTGTAGAAGTATTTTATTTTGAAAGGGAGTCATGCAAAGTTATAAATTATTTCACATTAAAAAAAAAAAAGCTATTTTCTATTCATGTTTGTTTTATTTATGACAAAAAATCTCAATAGTTTATTTAAATGTATCATGTCAGCAGCAAAAAAGAAAAAAATCAGTATCTTATTTTTCTGAAGGGTGAGTGAAGTCTTTGTGACTTTTGTTTTTGGCAAGAAATCGACCCAAAGGACTCTTTAAGAGTTGAGGGTTGCAGACCCCCGTTCTATACTATTTTATAAGTTCTGACGGATGCTTGAAATGTGCTCCCCCTCCCGTCTCCTTCCAGCCGCAGTAAACGTTCGGACGGATGGATCTGGACGTGTGGATCGGCTTTCAGAAGAAGGGCGTGGTTTCCTCATCACAGGACACTTTCTGTCCCCGTAGGTGTTTTTTAAAGTCCCGGCCGAAGACAAAAGGGAAAAGTTCTGCGCTGCGTCCCATGCATTGACCAGAGCAGTGAATCCTCACCTTTCTTACTCTTAGGTTTGCTCCATCCCTCCCTCACCCAACCACATCCCGTCACTCATTGATTACTGTTCGTTTTCCTTTGGAATATTAATGTGAAATAAGAATCTCTGCTAACAGTCTAGCACAGCAGCATTGACTCACGTCTGTCCCTCCCTCCAGAAAACCTGATCTAGCAGTATTTTGAAAATAATCAAGGACGTGTTTGTAAAAAAAAAGCTTTTTTTTTTTTTTTGCTTTACACATTCCCTGTGTTTTTCATGCAAGGAAATCTCTCCCTGCCTGTGATTTGTTCTCTTTTCTTTGACTTCTTTGGAGACAGTCTTGTGTGTCTGTGTGTGGTTTGTGTTGTGGAACAGAAAAGGGTGTGTGGGTTGGCTGGCATGAGGCACTAACACGCCCTCCGTGTGCCCGACTGCCCTCGTTTGTCTCTTTAGTTCAAGTTGTTTCATCCTTTAGTTTTGTTAATGTATGGCGTTTTTTTAAAGTTATTTTTTTACTGTTTGTTTTTAAAGAATCCAATAAAAACATTCATACGAGCAGTGTTCAGCGTGTTTGGCTCTCTGTCACTCTTTAGCAGGGGTGTGCATTGGCAATAGTCTGGCTATACGATCTGTGTCTCACAATACAATACATATCACGATATAATCCCATGACTGTACAAGAACATTTTTTTTAAGAGTATGACTTATAAAAAAATTCTACCTAATTATAAATGCGTCTTTCACTGCAACAAAATGATGAAATTAATTTAATTTTAAGCACTGCAACTGTATTTTATATTTGTTACAACAAGTTGCTTCATGGTGCTTTTCTTTTGCTAAGATAACATAACTGTTCTTAAAGGGAACAAACAATGTTGTCTGATTTCCACAACAAAATAGTTTTCAGAATAAGAAAAAATCCCAGAATGAATCTGCCTTAAACAAAATAAAAGTGAGTGAATAAAGTGCTGTTTATGTACAAAAAAAAAAACGTACTTAAAACATATTTATTGATTTTTTTTTTTTACCTCTTTCTTTAAGCAAACTTTCTCTACAAAGCAAACATGATGCAAAGGGGGGGGGGCATATCTGCAAACTTCACAATATTCAATTTACTTTTAATAATTTCTTGTGAATTTAAGACAAAAAAGATCATTATTAAAATTCCTAAAAAGAAAGGTGACTGATTTTTTTAACTTAAAAGACACATCTGCCCAATTGAAATCCTTGCACCAAAAAAAACAGAAATATTTAAACTGTTCTATACTTTTTTCAAGTTTCTTTTGCTGTATTTTCTGGTTCTACTAGTTTTATTGTTTGGAACAGACTAAGCTGTTATATCTTTTCACAATAAATGAAAATATATTTCCCTAAATCTGAACAAATAACCAATATTATTAGCTCAAAATAATGTTGCTTTGATTTAACTAAATCATCAGAACAGTTTGGACTCTATTTTTGTTTTCGTGTGGCTCGGAACTCACCTGTCTGTCACGCTCGTGAGTTTCCTGCTCGGCGTCACTCTGTTTTGCTTCCTTTGTCATCTCTTTGATGGACGGCTCCATGAGCCAATCAAAATGCGCGCGTGAAGAAAACGCACCAATCAGAGTGGAACTGTTTCGGCGGGGAGGAACAGCAGGAGGGAGATGGCGCCCAGCTCGAAATCTGAAAAGGACCACAGCAAAGAGAAAAGCCCGAGGAAACACAAAGACCATGTCGTGAAGCTTCTCGTGCGCGGACAGGTTAGCATGAATGTAATGCCTCGGTATTTTAAACTCAAAGGATTGGTTTAGAATCAGAAAGTCTTTCAGGAAAGGCCCTCTGAGGTCATGATGCTAACTAGCAGCTAGCGGCTGGAAACTAACGGCTGCTAATTTGTTAATCCCTTTACCTCTACAGCAACACAGATTTAGTAAACGCAAACTGTACGTGTGGTTTTTGCGTTACGTTCAAATCCAATAACCCAATAATAATTGATAAAATTCAACTTGTGGTGGTGTGGTGTGCGCTGCGTAGCTTCAGAAAAGCTGCAGAGGTGTGTCTGTGTTAAGCGGAAACAGCAGCTTGCCCGTCTAATGATATAAACCTGTGATGCACACCTGTCCGTGTAGTGGACGACTTTAAAAGCCATTCACCTGAAAACTAGGGGTTCTGGAGTGCAGCTTCACTCCAGTGGGCTGGCTGCTCTCTGGCGCCACGCGCCGTTGAGGGTGACGTAGTGGTGAGTTGTTGTAACTACAGCTGTTCACTGTCCGCTCCACAGCTGTCAGGACAGTTTTCTCAGCGCCTGTTCAGGAAGCTGCCCCCCCGGGTTTGTGTCCCACTCAAGAACATCGTCAGCGAGGACTACCTGCAGTTGGGGTCAGTGCAAACACACTGCATTATTTACACCTGTTCATGTTCATCTTTCAACTTTTAAGGTTGCTTAAGAGCCACACATCAGAAAATTGTGTTTTTGGTGATTTTAGCATGTTATATTAGCATTTTTCTCATGATGGAGGACGAGTATAAATAAAATTAAGCTCAGAATTTCTGAGTATTTCTTTAATTATTGTGAATCACTGGCAGGCAAAAAATACCAGTTTGTGATGATGAAGCTGCTATGCCACGAGCTCACTTGTAGATGACTAGATCCATGTACGCCTTTGTTTTCCTTGTCTGAGTTGACATTTAACTTAAAACTACACGGCTGGAAAGTTCCAATATAGTTTGCCATTTTTGTTGCACAGGTAATGTTAAGTTGGGGTTGTGAGGGGCTGTAAATGTGCATCAACACCGAACGCGATTCGCACAGCGGAGGCGGACAGTTTCAATGTTAAGTCCATGGTACAGGTGCGCTCTGAGGCAAATTGAAGTCTCGCAGCGTGTTTTAAGCGTCACGAATCAGGCAGCACTGGTCAAATTTAATTATCTGAACTTTGACAGGTTGCTGCCAATCAGGAAGTCAGCTTTGGGCACGTGACATTTTCAGTAACTTTCGCTCCCGTGGCGGAGGTCACTCGCTCGATACGCTGGTAGGCAGAGCCGCTGCGGGGTGTGGAGGCTGCTGGCTCAGGCCTCATCGAAACATTTAAAAAAAGAAAGGCAAAAGATTCTCTTATTTAACGTTTTCCCCCTCGGGTCAATACAAAACAGTCAGCCTTCATCTCAGCCACAGAGACACAGAAAGACTGTGGAAGCGGCTGTCATACAGACACAACCTCCTGTACTGGGAAAATCTTTTAAGGATAATCATATACTGTAAATCCAAACATGGAGACATGATTACCGATATTTTTCTAGAACTCTCCTTTATAAATGAACCTTATTTCTTAACATCATATATGCCTTACAGACACCGTTCCTTATGGCGATCATCCTAAAAACATTAACTGGTAGCTCCTCCCTCAAGCGGCTGCGGCGAAAGAGGGGCGGGGCACATGAATTTGTCGCGCGGATCGCATTTGGTGTTAAAGCCCCATAAGGTAGTAGGAGAGCGTGTAAACAAAGGCATGATGGGAAACTGGGGCAGGTTTACTCTGCTGCAACAATTCTGGCCACAACTTAGAAATGAATTTCCTATTAACTCTTGTCGCTCTGCAGAAACGAATTAATTAGTTTTAATTAGTAATTCTTTAATTGTTTACACAATCAACGTAATTCCAGAAGATTGTCACGCAGCTTTCCTCCTTTAGAATCTGCTGGATTTACGTTGATCGTGTTAAAAAGTTACAGTATATTAAAGATTTTGTGTTTGATTGTCACCGGCAACGCCTCAGGTGTTAAATGGTGTTAAAGAGAAGGTCTCTCTTTATGCAGACACATCTTCCTGGGCTTCACCAAATGTGGGCGCTACGTTCTGTCCTACACCAGTAACTGTGGCGAGGATGACGACTTCTGCTTCTACACGTACCATCTGTACTGGTGGGAGTTTAACCTGCACAGCAGACTCAAAATGGTGATGGCAGCACTCTCACGAGCGTCTTGACTGCTGATCATGACTGCGCAGACTTACACCGGCTTCTCCTCTCCAGGTCCACCATGTGCGGCTGTTTGCAGGAGAGGAAATCTATAGTGACCTGTATCTCACTGTGTGCGAGTGGCCAAACGACCACTCCAAAATCGTCATCTTTGGCTTCAAGTAAAACGTTCACCAAACCTTTTTTCCATCAAACCAAAGTGGCACGTTCCAGCCTTAAGGCAGTGTTTGTGTCTGCAGTACGCGCAGCTCCAGCTCCGTGCTGATGAACCTGATGATGAGTGACGAGAACAACAGGGACATCTACATCACCATCGCCTTCATGCCTCCTCCAAGACCCTGCTCTCAGTGCACTCCATTCCCACTGTACACAACCGCACGCTCAGGTAACCACCTCTCCGCCTCCGCGTTCTCTGCGGGCCGCCTCCCCCCCACCATCTTCCTGCTGTATCCACAGGACGCGGCGAGTGCCTGGAGCATGGGTACGTGCTCAACAGCCGGTACCAGGTGGTCTACCCCTTCCCCACGTTTCAGCCGGCCTTCCAGCTAAAGATGGATCAGGTCATCCTGCTGAACACCAGCTATTCTCTGGTGGCCTGTGGCATCTCCTTCTGTTCAGGTCAGAGTCGTTTCCTCTGTGCTACTGGAGACCATAAACCATCAACCATTCTTTCAGAAGTCCACGAGGGTTTGTGCAGATGCTGCAACTCTCCTCCTCTCAATTGATGGAAGACAAAGTGTTTCTTCTCCTGCTGCTGTATTAACAGCAGATTCACTACCATCAATGTTTGAGACCTGTACCACGTTGAAATGTAAAGATGCACCAACATCTGTGTTCATAGATAATGAAGGTAGTGAAGCTGCCCAGCTTAGACACATAGATAGACTGACCCAAAGTACTTTTGAACGAGTGTTTAGCTCGCAGTGTTCACACTGGGCGAGCAGGGAGGAGCTGCCTCCTATTTTCCTGTCCTACTGTTTAATAATGTCTGTCCACCAACAACAGCTGGAAGAAACTTTGCGCAAAATATCAAAGGGGTGAAAATCTGGTGAATCTTGGCTCAGGCTTTTTTATTCACAGCTCCAATTGGATCTATGAAAGACTTGCACAAACTGCAATTATTACTTTCTTCGCCATCATTACTTTTTAAACGGTTGGCTATTCTGTGAATTGAGATGCATCACTACCTAATCCAAATCCCTGATTGGTCACAGCTCATCCTGGTTTAAATTTCAAAGCACATTCAATGGAAGCATGTTTTGTATGTAGAGCCTAAAAATGGTCATAGAAACTTGCATAGCGACACGTGAACACAAGAGTTTGAACACAGAAGCATGAAACGTGCATTTACAGACTTTCTTTTGAAATTGGGCGCTTTAACTCACATTGCTGACAGCAGTGTGAACGCAGCTTAAGTCACATGACTGGCATGGTCCAACCAGAGCTGGGCGATAGTTGATACATATCGTGTGAGACAGAAAAATGTCTATTGTGCCATTTTTTTCTTAAGTTGTTTTTATTTGTTCATTTTATTGCTGAAATTTTGAGCAAAAATTTTATTTTCCTAAGAAACTTGAAACTCTTCTGCACTTTAAAAAATGTTTCTAATTTTTGGATGATTTAGTTACACGTCACTTAAAAAACTAAAGTAAGAGAAAAATAAGCAATGACATGTTTGTCAATTTTTTCAGATAACTGAAAATATAATTTATTGTGGTATATTGTGATATATATCATTGTTATGATGTAAAGTTATTTATATTGTGATATGGAAAAAAAATGTATATCGCCCAGCACTAGTTCATACCATGAGCTGCTTCAATTGAGCTGTTCAAACCACAGGCTGTAAACACACCACTGTAACGCATGTGTGATTTGTTTCTGTCCTCCAAACTTTTGCATATTTATTTATTCATATGAACATTCAATTCTCAAATCAATCAGTGAATTTTCAGAGGCGTCTCTGGTGAAAGTTTGATGTTTGTTGTTTTTCCGTGTCACCTGTAGGGCAGCGCTCATCTCAGATTCTCTACACTAAGGGGGCGGCTCCCTCGGCATCTTCCTCCTCGCCACCGTCTTCTCTACCTCAGGGCGCTCCTGAAAGTCGGCCGTCCCATTGCAGGCCGACTGCGGTTCCCTGCTCCCCCGGCCATTCTCAAGCCGCCATGCGAGCGCGCGAGTTTGCTGCCGACCTTTTCAGGCGAGCGCAGGGAGGGGCACAGGGGGACCGAAGGACCGCTGGATCCAGCGAGAAGGAACCCAACCATCCTTCAGAAGATAAAGGGAATAACAGAGAGACTTTCCAAGAAGCAGACAGAGGACTTTTGACCAGCTCACCCCCAGCTTCAAACCTGCGTGGGGGGGTCACTCAGCCACTGAGCGTTGAACCTGTCCTGCCTTCTACTCCATCTTCATCACTGCATCCATTGACCTCTGCTGCATCTTCCTGCCAGGATCCCTCCTCCAGTGAACCTGGATATGTGAACTACTCTCGCCTGCACTACCGCCTGCAGCAGCCGGGGGCAGCAGAGCAGCCTTCAGGAGGTGAGGGAGGTATGGCTGGAGGTGTGAGAGGTGTTGGTTTGTCCCGCTGTCTCATTCCTCCTCCCTTCATCTTCATCTGCAGGATATGAAGATGAAAAAGTGCAGCTGCCCTTCACGGTCACGGACCTGAAAGGGCGGAACCTGGAGCTGGTTACTGGACCTTATGATGGACAGGTCAGTGTCTGCACAGCTGCAGGTTCATCAGCGATGCTAGAATCTGAGAGCGCTAACCATGCACCCCCTGCCCCACTAGAGTGTTTGCGTTGAGCAGCTGACCCTGGATTTCGAGTATCTCATCAACGAGGTGATCAGGAGGGACGCCAGTTGGGCTCCACAGTTTTGCTCCTTCAGTGACTACGATGTTGTCATTCTGGAGGTGAGCGTGCTGCAGTCCGGTCCGTTCATGACATGTAAACAAAGCTAACCCTCAGAACATTCCACACACTACATGCCTCTCTGGTCTTCACAAAGTTCAGCTGCTGTGCTCTGATGTCGACAGGTCTGTCCGGAGACCAGCACGGTGATGATCAACATCGGTCTGCTGCTGCTGGCGTTCCCCACCTCCGACCAGGAGCACTGCAGGTGCGTCTGTCGTCCAGTCCAGTGTGTCTGCTCAAAAGGTTTCTCACTGCAGGTTCTTGTGTTTTCAGGCCAAACACCTACCACTCAAACCTGCAGGTCTGCTGGGACCTCAACACAGGAGTGTGCTGCACCGTGGGGGTGGGCGACCTGACAGGAGGTCAAGGGTCAGACCAGGTGAGGGTCTGCTGCAGATGTGTGTGGTTGAGTTGTGGATGTGCTGACGACCGTTTCTCTCATAGTGGGAGCGTGTGGAGCTCTTACAGGAAGTCCTGCGTCAACACGGTGATGAAGTGGCTGCTTCCAGAGAGCAGCTCCCGCTACATCAACCGCATGACCAATGAGGCACTGCACAAAGGTGAGATAGAACCAGCTGCTGTGCCCACTCACACGGAGAATGAGACCTTTCCCTGAACCCGGTCTGTCAGGCATAACCATGACAGGATTCATTCATGTTTTCTGTTCTGCCTCACAACCAGCTGACAAACAAGCATAAATGAGACTTTAATGGCAGAACAGCCTAACGTTTCCAGAATGTTTGATTCTTGTCGTCACTCTTCTTGGATCATAAACTCCTCTGTTCTCTCAAATTTCTCCTAAAAACTAAACTGAGATCAGTTAAAGTCCATGACAGTAAAATCTCAGTGCGACTAGCACCAGATAATGGACATGCGCTGTTCTGATCCATAATAGTGGGGTTCTGCCGTCTGCAGGTCAAACTGGTTCTTCTATCATCTCCTCTGAAGCTCCTGTGTTCATTCTTTAAAGGGTTACCAAACCCTAAATAAACTTTTCTGGTTGTTGACCTCTATAAACGGGGCTTTAAAAGTGCTGTGGGTTGGTAATGGCCAAATTTTGGCCAATTTTAAATAAACTTGTTTAATTCTTAAAAAATAGTCAAAAACCACCTGTGTGCTGCCCCCTACAGGTTGAAACAAGGTATTACATTTGAGTTTCGTGATTGGTCAAACCATGAAAGTCCCATGTCATTTCAGAAGTCCCTCGTCATGATCTGCAGCTCCAGTAATGATAATAGTTCTGTTCCCAGCCCCTCCCCCCTGACTGGATTTTCACATTTTAGCTGTGGGAGGAGTCAGCCTCCAACTTCCCTGTTTAGTTACCCTTTAAGTTTTCATGTAGATTTAGGTGATCCTTTGCCACTGATGTAAAGCAGAGTCCTCCACAAAATACATTTATGGTTGCAATCTGCCCATACATATAGAAGCCAAAAAACTGCAGAAGAGTTTTGGTTCTTGAACAGTGCTGAGAGGAACCCCACATCAGACAGGTGTCTCACGAGAGGAAGGAACTGCTTCATTTTAATGTTGCTTTTCTAGAACAGCTCGTTGATGATGTTAAAACCATCAACCTGACGGTTCTGGGACTCACAACATTCCTTAAAGTGGAGTTGTCTACATAAAGCAGCCCTCATCATGATACTGCTGCCTCTAACATGACCGTCTACTCGTTTGCAGGTTCATCTCTGCAGGTGCTGGCTGACACCGATCGCTGCACCTGGATTGTGTTGTGAAGAAAAGAGGTGGAGCTCCAAAGTTGGAGTAGCACACAAACGCGAACCTGATCACCACTGTTATCGGAGCTGCACGATTTCAGAAGACCCAAACAAGAAACGTGTCAAAACCCAGCAGAACCTTCGATCCGTTTTCTGTGAAAGCCGGAGCTGAACAAACATCTTTCTCATGGAAAACTCTAACAAACTGCTGCTTCAGAGCCCACGGCTCTCTGGGTCAGAACCACCCCGGGAGTCGGGCTGAGTCTGCCGTATTTATAAGTGAAGGGACTCTACTTGTTCTTCAGTGGAGTGGAGATGAAGACCTTCATCCTCTTTGTTTACTCCTGTAGAAGTTACTATTCTGCAGATATTTTTGCTAAAATAAAACTCTTGAAATGTTTTCAGAGTCGCTTATTTTTAAAACCTAAAAATAAGGCAGGAGGTCTGGGGCGTCTCTCAAAAAGGGAAGATGATCCGACCCCGGGGCATCCAGAGACTCTAAAACCGGGGAGGCTGACGGATTTAAGACGGAACGATCTCCTCAGAAGCAATGTTTGTTTTTCAATGGCAGAGGGCTTTAAATCAAACATCCAGATTCAAATTTTGCTTCAATTTTACACTGAGGAGGACCTTCTGAATGTGGAAAATCTGCGGGGGGGGCATTAAGTTTTGAACAAGGGAGGACGAGAAGCAGTAATGTGGCCCAAAACATTAAAAGCGGCTCGGGTTCATCAACTCAGATTTTATTTCAGGCTGGAAACCTCAGAAAGGCACAGAATGAGAAGCACCCCTCCCTCTGCAATCTGCTCAGTGATTAAGGCGGGGGGGCGTCATAGATACTCCTCAGGCTACACTGAACTGCATTTTCAGTCAAGTTGATTTTTCTTAGAAACAAGTTCATTTGAACAGTGAGATGGAAAATCACCAAGAAATTCTCTTTAAAGTTTATATTTGCATTTCTTTGAGGGAAAAAAGTATTTGATCTCCTTGTAACCATTGAAGGTTAGAAGTCAGAGTCACTTACTGTAACTTTTCCAGCAGATTCTGAAGGAGAAAAGAAAAAAATACATTCAATCAAAGATCATAAACACTGGAGCTCCGGAGTTGAAGAAGATTGTAGACCTGCACAAGACCGGAATGGACTACAAAACCATCAGCAACAAGCTGGAGGTTAAAGGTCACAACTGTGCTCAAATACCACAATTTATCAGCTCTAACCCTTTAAACCAGGGGTGGGCAATTGTTTTGACTCGTGGGCCACAAAGGGTTCTAAAATTTGGCATAAGGGCCGGACAAGGAGCAGATGGAAGGAGAGATTGGGTAATCAACCTCATAAACTAAAAAAATCATATGGAATTTAGAGAAACATGCTTTAATTTGGATTCAAATTCACATATATTAATTTAAAAACAGAAAATTTGGGAGTTTTAATTTCTAAATTTTTGATTTTTGTTCTCTTTTGGGTGATCCAATGGGTTGATGTTCTTCAGAGGAAATGGACTCAAAAGAAATGCTGCATTTATGTGGTGTAGGAATAATCCGAAATCACCATCTGACTCAGAAAGGAACACACACGAACGTCAGAGAAACAACACCATTCATGGAAGAAACCAGAAATACAATGAAAATAAAACAATAATTAGGATATTTGATTCAATGTATTTTAATTTGGAGGGCCACATTAAGTAGCTTAAGGGGCCCATGTGGCCCCCGGGCCGTAGTTTGCCCACCCCTGCTTTAAACTATGAGGCTCCAAACATGATCTCGTCTACTGGAATTTCCAGAAAGAAATCAGCCTAAAACAACACGGCAGGAGTTAGTTGATGATCTCAAAGCAACTGGAAGTACAGTCACCAAGAAAACCATTGGGAATACTTTATTAACTAACATACAGTGCTTGTAAAGTACCCCTCAATCATACAGAAAAGCTGTGGAGAGACCTGAGGCTCAGAGTTGCTAAACAAGAGCCACCAAATCTGAAGGATTTAGAAGTCATTTGTAAAGAAGAGTGGACCAAAATTCCTCCTCTTTTGTGCAGAAATCTGCTCATCAAACCTCTGACATCTGTGTGGCTAATAGGAACGGTCTTTCTGGCAAAAGGGTTCAAATTTCCCTCAATAAAATGCAAATAAAAGTACATACACTGAATTTCTTGATTTTCTTTCTGTCACTGTTTAGATGAACATACCATCAGGATGACATACTGTCATTTCTTTTTAAGAGGACAAACATACAAAATCAGCAAAGGATCAAATACTCATGACCTCCACTGAGGATGTTTTCCTTTAGTTTCAGAACCTGAGGATCATCAAATTCATTCAACTCCAGACTAAACATTCTGGGCATGTTCTGCATTCTTGCAGCGTGAAGGCAAAGCAAAAACAGTCTTTAAGGAGAAGCAGCAGCAGCAGCAGCACGGCTCTGCTCGGCGGAACTACCACGTGTGCAGTGCTGGTGCACAGCTAGTGCAGGGAGCTGTGGGAGTCGGTGAGCGGGTGCAGACTCAGACCCGTCCTGGCCTGCTTGGCTGGAGGAGGCTCCTCGCACACTCCAAGAGAGCTGGACGGCAGCACCATCTCTGCGCTCTCCTCCTCGCTCTCCTCCTCCTCCTCCTCCTCGTCCTCCTCTTCTGATGAAGACAGGAGTGAAAATCAGGAGTTGGCTGAGGATTCAGCAAACACCTCGGAGGGATGGTGTCTCTGTCTTACCTTTATCCAGATCCGGGGAGCTTCTGCTCTTAGCGGAGCTGGAAAACTGGAAGAAGAAAATACGAACATGAGTTCAGAGCGATCATGTGGGCGGAGCATCAGGGCGCCGCTGACGCACCTCTGCCATCACAGCGACGGGCGTCTCTCCTTTGGCCTGGGCCACGCGGTGCTCCACCAGGAAATACATGTACTCGTCGTACAGCAACCGGATCAGGTGAAAGGAGCCAAAGCTAGCAGCACTGCGCAGAGTCAGGTCCCTGATAACCATGGAGCTGAGTGCAGGAGGAAGCAGGAGTTAAAACCAAACCACAAACCGGTGTCGGATTTCAACCCCTCACCTGTAGAAGGACCAGTTGAGCAGAAAAACTTTGGCAGCTTTGGACAGAGCAGCAGGGTTCTGCTCGTAGGGCTTCAGAACCTGAGACACGACGGAGTCCAACCAGGAGGCCCACTGTTCCAGAGAGTTCTGCTGCTGCAGCGTGGCTTTAAAGTCCTGCTCCAGACGCTGCACCATGCCGTCCTCACACTGACACACCCAGGACGCCTGCTCCTGTGGGAGGAGGGACACGGGGGTCAGCCTTCACCATGTCCACACACTAACATACAGACAAACAAACACACACACAGAAACAATGACAAACACACATGCGTACCATCAGTAGAGCTGGGTTGATAAAATCGATTAAACGATTTGAATCCATCTAAGCTTAATATAGATCAATCTAGCCAACAAAGTTAAAGTCCGCTAGCTTGATGCTAATGTTTAAGGGAATTTCACATAGGATGGCTAATGCTAATGCTTGGTTGATGCTGACTAAATAAACATCTTTATATACTCACAGGCATGAATTGTCCATACTATTTTAAAGATATATTTTTGTTAAAATAAACATTTGTTGTCTAAAACAGTTTTTTGCTCATTCTTTGCTTATTCTTCTTTATAAAGATATACTGGTATAGCGTAAGCTCCACTTAGTGGCCAAACTGAAACACCCTCCAAGAGAAGCAGAACAATGTTTACAATGTTAATGATCTGAACGTCTGTGTTAGAACTTCTCCTTTTGATAAACCATGTAACACTATATGATATTAATCTCATTATTTCACCAATACATTTTACAGGATGTGAACTGTATCAGATTAATATAAATATATTCCAAAAATATGGTAGATGTGTCTAAGTGTGTAAACTCATATTGAATTGAATCGAATCAAACTGAATTGAGAGGATTGACGGAATCGGAAAAAAAAATAGAATTGATCCAGGCTCTGGTGAGTATAATCGAATGGATTCTAGAAATTATTATTAACAGCTCTAACCATCAGTGACACCAAAATGACACAAAAGACACAAAACATTACCACAAAAAAGAAAAGACACACAGAAACATTAAAACAGACACACTAACCCAGAAAAAGACACAAATACATAGAAACAAAGAGATACATTTTTTTTCAGTTCCAGTTTGTCGCAAAAACTCCAACAACTCAAGACGCTTGTCTGTACAAAGAAGGTGCTGCGGTGGTGAGGTGCATCTCTGCTGTGCAGAGTCCCCTCTGGAGTGCAGAGGTTTACTCTGTATTTGCAGATGTCTCCGGCCCCTGACCCCCATGAATAAGAGGGGAATACTGAATTGTAGAGTAGTTCTCAGTAGTTAGAGTAGTTCTTTGTAGAACCGTAGAGACACAGATGCAGAAAAAACTCTCTCACACACACAGACACACTGTACGCTACCTGCACGTTACTGAAGTCGACTCTATTGAGGTCAGAGAGCATTTGGTTGATCTGAGCCGAGTTCTGGAGGACGGCCCGGGCAGCCTGGGCCAGGTGGTTCAGGCTGGTGTAGCGCCGCAGCGTCTGGGAGAAGGAGCTGACACACACCACCTGAGAGGAGGGAGGAGGAAGAGGAGAACACATTTTTCTAAACTGTTGAAGGTCTTTCCCCAGTATCACCTCCTCCACCCGCTCCCAGACCCCCTTCTTCCCTCCACCACTTCTGTTTGTCTGAAATTGTAGTTTCTATTTATCTATTTTTACAAGCCAACAGTTTTGTTCAAGTTTGTTCTTATTGTTGTTTTATTTTTGATGTTAGGTGCTAAAAACACTTTTAAATAAAGCTTGTTCTCATTATTAGAATGATCCACTAACAGAAACTAACTTAAATTAAGGATTAAATCCAGGGAACATCGTGTAAACGGCTGGAGGCAGCAGCTGCTCCTGGACCCAGAGGTCCGAGTCACCAGACACAAGTCCGGTCTGGAAGAACACAGTCACCTTGATGCGAACCATCTCCTCCGGGATGATCATCATGGCCCCGGTCAGCCAACTCTCCAGACTCTTGGCAAAGTTTCGGATGGCCTGGGTTAAGGCACCTGCAGCAGGGTGGAGGGTGGGGGGTTCAAACAGTAGGGAGCAGAAGATAAGCACGTTATAGCTTTACATGTCAGACTTTTGTAGCGTGTAGGAAGATTGACCAAGTTTCAGTTTAACTGTTTTTTTACTCTCAAGTCTCATCTCAAAAAGCTAACAACCGTTGGGCTTTATTGCCCTGCCACATTTTGAAGGGGCCGTGCAGGTGAGGTGTGGGCGTGCACGTACTGGGGATAGGTCTGAGCACGTCAGGGATGAGGGCGTCCACCAGCGCCTGGTACAGCAGGTTGTCACACCGCCTGGTCCAGAGTAGCACAGGCTCAAACTTGCAGAGCAGCACCAGCAAGGATTTGGGCAAACAGTTTTCAGCATCATTGGGCCTGGAGGAGAGAGGAGACGAGTAAGACAGGTAGAGCTGAAACACTCAACACAGAACAGAGACCCTGGATCTAAGTAGCGGTGCAACAGATCACAAAAGTCACGGTTCGGATCATTTTTCGGATCAGTGAACCACAGATGACTGGTGATCCGTTGCATCCCTAGTTCTAAGGAGGACCAGAATTCCATTGTTTTGGTCCAACAGTGAACTCTCACACTAACAAAACCAGGAGGACTATCGCACCTGGATGACCAGGAACAAACTGAGATTAAAGCTGGACAAGACTTGGATTAAACCAGGAGAAGACCTGGATCAGATCAGGAATAGAACTTTCATAGCAGGACCAGATCTGAATCAAATCGAAATCAGACCAGGAGCAGATCTAAATCAGGTTTGCTAGAGTGGATGCTCTCAAATTGAATTCAAAATCCTTTCTACTGAAAGGCAGAAAAGTACGTTTGAAGCCGTGAAAGGGCGTGGCTTCCTCATACTCACTGGTCAGGTGATTCTGGATTGTTGCTCTCGCTAAACCTCCAGAAGGATTTCCAGAGCATCTCCACGACGTTGAACTGCAGGTTAATCATGACGTCCAGAACAGCCTGTGAGAAACAAACCCAACTTCATCTAAACCAGGGTCCTGCAACCTTCAACACTTAAAGAGCCATTTGAATTGATTTCTCTTCAACCAAAACCCAGTAGGAGCCACACAGTCTTCACTCACCCTTTAGTAAAAATGAGATACTTATTTATATTTATGTTTTTGCCACTGCATGATCCATTTAAATAAACTACTAATTTTTGGCTAAAATAAAACATAAAGAGAAAATAGCTTTTTATAAAAATATGAAATATTTTATAAATTTTGACAGAGCTTTGCATGACTTCCTTTCAAAATAAAAGACATCCTACACCACTGGATGATGTCAATGCAGCAAATGCAGGAGAAGGTGTAAAGTCATCAATGATAAGAAAATACAGGATATTTTAATGTTTCTGGTGCATTTCAGCCACAAATTCATCACGATAACCAACAAAAACTAAATCAGAGCGAATAAAGTGAACCCTACTATACATTAAAACCATTAGACACACTTTAAATCCTTGAGTTTGTTCAAAAATAGAAAATCTGATTTATAATCTAGCGGATTAAAACTTAACGTAGCTTTAATTCTACTTACTGGGAGTTAATTGATTTTCTGTGATAAGTGAAGTCCAAATGTGTCAGTATGACATTGATAAACTACAAAGGATTAATGGATTGATGGAGATTACGGCTACCATTGTCAGGGTCCTCGTTGAATGATTCATACCGCCCTTCATCTGTTTGTGAATGAATCGAATAAGTTGAGGCTAATTTTTTTTAAACTTTAGTTCTTACTTCTTTTTCTTTCACAGTTATATTTATTTTAACCAAAGAGCCACGGTGGAGAGGTTAAAGAGCCAAAAGTGGCCCCTGGAGACGCAGGTTGTAGACCCCTGATCTAAACAGGTTTGTTGATAGGAAACAGGTTTGGAACTTGTCCTGAACAGGGTGATGTCAAGTGTAAGGAAAAATGCTCCTCTTCACAAACTAGTAGGATTTAGTGATTACTTTCAGAATATTCTACCAAATTATTAGCAATAACACTAAGCCTTGAAGAAATTCTCACCACAATTATCCATCATCTGAGTCCAACCTGTATTTCTAAACTGTTTAATCTAAACTCTCAGAGACATGTCCACATGAATATTGTGAAGTTCGTGGTCTCGTTTTTACTTTGTTTATAAAATTATCAAACTGCGTGAATGTTGTTCTGGATATCATGACGTTCCCATTTCTTCATTTTTTGTTGTTGTCCTAAGCATGAAACAACATTCCCATCCAGGGCCGGGCTACCATTAGGCAAAGTTGGGCGACTGCCTGGGGTCCCCCAACACCTTTAGGGGCCCCAAACTGAATAAAAATGTCTAAATAAAAGCAACAACTTTCTTGCAGTGCTTCCTAAAGCGCAAGAATACAAAACAGGAAAAATCTCACTGCTCAAGAATCTCCCTGATTCTGCCTTACTTTATTTGTAAATGTAGAACTTCATTTTTTTTTTAAATACAGCTTTCTTTTGAAAACTTTTCTGTTTAAAATTAACATTTTAAAGTCGTGCATTTGCAATATTCTTTACAAAATTTTGACTTTTTAAGAAAAATTTTTTACAGCTTTATTCTAATATTTATTTTCTTTCATGGTAGTGAAAAAAGAAAGAAAAGTCTGAGGGGGAAGGGGCATAAATTAGTCATTTTTATATTTTTTTTTTTCAATTGACGCCACTCCATAATGAACTGCTTCGTTCTTTTGTATTACAATTTGTTCGTCCAGATTCTCTTTATCTGTTGAACTTGACATCTGGCATATGAAATGACTAAACTTATCAGAGAAATTATGCAGTTGTCGCAACTCATAATGAACTCCATTCTGTCAATCCATCATGATAGCTTTTCCCTTCAGTGACTTGACTACGCAGAGGCCCCCATGGTAGTGACTGGTATACCACCGTTCCTGTCAATACAACATGTACGCTCCTCAGATTGAGGTATTTTGTGTGTGGACGGCTGCTCACCTCGCAGTGCTCTCTGTACAGATCTTGAAAGACCTTCAGGTGCTCCAACTGGATCCCGTCTGGCAAAGTCTGACCTTGTAGATCAATGTCAACAAACTCTGGTAAAGGCCTGGAGGTCTCTGTGCAGGAAAGAAGCAGAGATGTTCATCTCACAGCTTGTCAGAAAACGCTCCTTAAGCTTGCATAAAGAGGCATTGCTGATCCGGCTGCACAGTCATAAGATCACCAGCTTACAGAAGACGACATGAGTGACCTTTTATTTTAAAAATCGAGGATGTTGTTCCACTCCTGACTTGTTTCTCTTTGCGTCAGACAAGACATAGACTTTTTGTTTTTAGATCTGCTTCTAGATTCAACTATGTTAGAGTTCAACAGTCCTATCGTATTGGAGAAGATTCCAGAGAAGTATTGGGAGTGAGAACTTCCCATACAAGCAGCGTTTTAATCATTGTTAAGTTGAAACAAAGATAACAACCTCTAGGTGATATCAGTGACAATTCTAACGTATAAACAGTTAAAACAATGAAGAAGGACTCGTTCAGACATAAATCTATATCAGCAAAGATGATTCAGAAGATCTGAATGGATCTTTTAGGATTCAGTTACAGTGTTAACATGGGAACACGCGTCCCACATGAAGAACACAAAGAGAGCTCTTACCTAGGAACTCCTGGTACTGCTGCACCTGAGTGGAAATATCTCCAGGTGCTCCTGGTAGAAGCTGGCCAAGCCCACCTGAGATCCCATTGGAGATCCCTGGAGCTTTCTGAACGGGTTTGATCCTAACAGGGGTGATAGACGGTATCTCACCCCACTGTCAACAGTCCGATGTGAAGATGAAGGGTGTACAGGTGTTCATACCTGCTCTTCTGTGAGAACGGCTGCTGCCTCATGGCCATGTGCTGCTGCTCGTCCATCAGTCTGAGCAGAGGAGAGCCAGATTTGATCCTCAGGCCATAGTAGTGGTACTTGGAGTTTCCTCTGAAATGTACACAAGGATCTTTCAAAAGAGATGCTTTGGCACAAAGTACAGCTGTTATAGATGTTCAATGTATCAGAGGAAGAAAGTTTAAATATTAAGAACAACTCAATTTTGTTTATTCTGTTAGAAGTTAGGTCAATTTGCCTTTAAACTAAACAAATACTGGCTTGATTAAGTTATACGCCACATTGTGGTAACCTGGTGAACTGAGCTAGCAGCAGTTTAGGTGAAAGTGTTTGTGTGAGGGGTTCATGTGTCCGTGTGTGCTTGGATTCATGGGTGTATGTCTGTGTGTAGGTCCATGTGTGTGTTTGTGTAAGAATATGGGTTGGGTGATGGTAGTGGGGGGGTCTTCATGTGTCTCCGTGTGTTTGTGTATGCATGTTTGTGTTGTACCTGGTTCCCAGTCTCCGGGTCCGCAGTCCCACAAAGACAGACCTGATGAGTTTCCCAAAGGAAGCTGCGTTGACGGGTTCCAGCTTCTGCTCCTGGCAGTGCAGCAGGTAGTGGTAATAGAGGGTGCAGCGGGGTAAACTGACGCCCTCAGCCCCCTCGTAGTTTTCACACAGCCATTGCACCTTAGGAGAAAAGGCCCACAGCGTCAAGTGTCTCGTGTTCGGTGCGTCCTCCTCGCTCCTTTCTGGACTGTCCTACTCACAGTAGCAGGTGGGGCTCGAGAGTTGGGGCTGCCGTAACTCTGACTTCCTCCGCCGGCTGCTCCTTCACCTCCTATTACGTAGCCTACAGATAGAGCATACTCCCCTCCACCTGCAGCAGCACCACCGGCTCCGGCTGTTGCCACAGCAACAGGCTGTGCGGTCACAGAGCCGCCAATGTCCGACCCTGGACTGGGCGTGGTCTCATAAAAGTTGGAAGAGGAAGTGGGGCTGGTCTGAGAGAAGATGACCGGGTCAGAGAAGGGGTAGCTGCTGGACCGACTGGACAAAAGGAGAAACAGACACTTGGATTTAAAGGAAGGAACAGCTGTGTGAAGCAGGAAAGATCAGAAGGTGAAGAAGACACCTGAAAGAAGGACACTCTGGCCTTACATGGTGGAGGCGGGGAATGATGAATCTCCTGCTCCATCCACATACTGCACCTGACCGGAATACACATGCTCCACCTGAACGAGGAGAAACTATCATCCATCATTTGCTCACATTTGTTGTCATGAAAAATGTTACATTTTTTAACACTATAACTCAGAAAAACTGAAGACTATTCAATCCTGGCTCCAATTAAATCTTTAATATGTAAATGTGATTTTAATTAATTTAATAAAATAGCAGAGACGTTGTGTGTCTGAACAAAAAGTGCAGCAGAAAAGTGATGGACACAAAGCAGAACTACAGGAGGAAATTCAAACAAGCAGCACTCAGATTCTGCTGCAGGGACTTCAGAACGTCATGGACGTCAAAACTCCTTATATCAGTCCATCCAACGATCCATCTATTGATCTATAGATCTATCCAACGACCCATCTATCCATCTATCCGTCCATCCAATGAGCTTTTCATCCGTCTGTCAATGCGTCTATCCATCCATCTGTCCCTCCATCCAACGACCCATCCATCCATCCATCTATTCATCCATCTGTCGATCAAATGACCCATCCATCCATCTATCTATCTATGCGTCCATCCATCCATCCATCCATCCATCTAGCCGCTTAACGTTATCAGTTGCTTTATTGTACAGTAAACATGAAAATGTTAGCTTTATTTTGAAATAAGTCTGTGTTTAATGAGAATGTAATTGTTTCACATTAATTAACTCATGTTAAGAAAGATATGGACCTTTAGGATGCATAAAGTGTCATAAAAAATATTCCTCCACCTCTCCAAGGAGTTTTTTTAATTGAAAAATAATCCTAAATTTTGAATGAAAGTCACACATTTGTGGTCAGTGTGACCCTCAGAAGCATCCTACGGTCACATGCTACTCAATCAACAAATGTGTGTGGGAGGATCTATGGAATCTGAATGCCCAGAACTCTTCTCTAAATTAGGAAGTGAAGAAACAAATAAGTTACAGTGTTGATCTGTGCTTACAGACACGTGTGAGTGTCTGGTTACCTCCTGGCTAACATGCACCGACTGCAGGTTGCTCATCTGAATCCTCTTGGCTGGCTGTGACGCTGCCTGAAGCACTGACCTCTGAGGATGAACAACATCCATGGCATCAGAGACAACCTGACCAGAGCAGGAATTGTGGGGATGTTAGCGTCCTACCTGCTGGGGCGGTTGCAGAGGCTGGACGACCTGCGTTGGAACACGGGGGGTCGACGGGCTAGAGTCTGACAGACTGTCGTTGGAGTGAGCGGAGCTCTCTGAGAAAGAGACGGCAGATCCATAAACGCTCACTGAAACGGTAACCAGAGTCCCATCGAGTTCAGTACTCACGACACGCTGCTTCCAAGTCATAGTAACAGCCTCCACAGAACATCTCGCTACATTCACAACCTCTGAACTGAACTAACTAGAAAATGTTGGTGGAAAACAGGCAGAGGAGGAAGAGCGTCATGCTCCAACTCTCATTTCATCTTTCTATCGTTCATGCAGTGAAACAGCCTTGGACAGCTAATCTCCCCAGATGGAAAGAGAAATCCCCCCATTTTGTAAACATGCAGATCGAATGAGGGAAGAAAACAACAGACACAGGTGGACCACTGAAAGGATGGACAAACACGGGACGGGCGCTGAGTGGAAAGAGCACAAACAAAGAAACAAAGAAAATGATTCGCTGTTGTGTAGTTTGTGTTGCCTTCACTTCTAATGTGACTGAGGAGTTGAATCAATCTGATTGCACTAAAAGGGTCTAAAGTTATTCCTACGCATGGAGAACCGCTATTATCCTAATGGTGGGAGTAGTCTCTATGGTGTCTGCAATTCATCATCTGGTTTTTCACTGTACACCCGTCCATAGTTGTAGTCCAACCATCCCTGAAGTCCACCCTGTGTTGTGTTGGTTGTAACCCAAGTGTGGAGCAGTACAATGACCCAGGTTAGTGTGTTTTCCCCATCCTCACCTGTAACTGTTACAATGATGTACTGAGACGGGCTGCTCTGCCCGTTGCTTTTCTGGACCACAGAGTGCTGGACTTCCCGGTTCACGTACGGCTGTGTGGGAGTTGACAAGACGACTGCCTTTTGGCTGCGGGCCTGTGTGGGTGCAGCTTGAGAACAAAGTGCATCCTGTCTGGTTTTTGAGATGGTGGCCGACTGGATAGGGGCAGAAATGGCTCCAGAAGTTGGCAAGACCTCAGACAGGAAATGTGTGGTCTTTACTGATGAGGGTGTGGTGGTGGCAGGCGTTGCTATGGTTACTGCATCAACCTGCTGAGGCTGCAGGTCATCAGAGTAACTACAAGTTGCCATAGCAACTAAAGCTTTGGAAACAAGAGATCTGTGAACAAAAAGAAAAGGACTCGTGTTACAAGCTTTAAATGCAGAAACAGGTTGTGTGTTTGCGTTGTGTGTGTGAGAGAGAGAGAGAGAGAGAGAGAGCGTGACTGTATGTAAGTCAAAAGCCAGAGAAAGCAACAGGACTTATGTCTGACATCACGCAAGCTAAATACAGTTTTAAGCTAAATTTCTTTAATTTGGTGACTTTCTTCTTGATCGTACACGACACAGGGGTCTCTTAGAAAATGAAACGACAAGGTCATCATTTATTTTTTATTTTTGTACATACACAATTGCAAGCGCACAAAGTTTTGCATAAAATGTATTGAATGAGTTACAAATCAAGAATTACACACACACAAATCGTATGAGTACTTTTTCTCTATACTCTGCAGTCATAAAGCACGGCATAAATTGGACGATATTCTAAAAAAATGATTAAAAATTGCGTTGAAAACCATCTTGTGACAAATTGATGGTGTCTAAAGTGAAGATAGGGAAGATCTAACGCCTAAAATGACAAACAAAAAAAAACAAACAAACAAAAACTTGATATTTGTACCTGTAATAACCAAAGTGTCTCATTGGTCTACATAAAAAAAACAAATGTGAACATAAAATACATCAAATATTGGTAAATTAAGCTATTTTTAAAATTAATTTCTAAGTTCATATTTAGAAGTTCTATCAAATGTCAACAAATGTCTATCTCTGGGCCTTAGAAAGTTGTGGCTTGTTGTGGTCCCGACTAAAACATGGAGGCGTGGGGTCAAGGGTCAAATTGTGTCCAGGCCTTTTTCAAACTATTGAAAGTAGGACTCAAGGTATCTAAAAACACAACCCTGGTCACGGATTTGGACCGGACCCGCTCCTGTGGGAACCAGCACGCGGTTTGACCCGCATGCGGAAGCGCAGGGAGCGGCCGGACGACTTTAATGTCACCGCAAAAAGTTTTCAAAGTTACAGTGACGTCACGAAACAGGCGCGTGTCGTCTTTTCAGTGTCAGACAGCGAGTTCGTGCGCGTGTCCATGCGGCTGTGTCGCCCGAAGTTTTTCAGCGGGACAGAGGAGCAAGTTCCCAGCGTCAAAGTGAGCGCCACCCCCCTGCTAACAGTGACGTTTAAACAAACTAACCAGCAGCTGGCTCTTTAACTGGTTAGTCTTTGAGCGCGTGACCACAGTAACGCACCCGGCGGGTTAAAGTCGTGCTGTGTCTGGAGACATTCGGCAGACTCTTCTGCACGCGGCGTCAAAGCTACAGAAGTGCGCTTTTAACACACCCGCCATCTTGTGCTCTTATCAAAAATATGTCACATCGCCATAACAACCATCTGCGTCTGCTCAGAGCTGCTCCCGCTTTCGTCACGCGCCCGGACCTCGCGTGGACGTTTGCGGGTGTGCGCACGAGCACATTAGCACGAAATCAACTAATTAAACCGAAATTCAGACAAAATGTACTTTATATTTACCTGTGTGCCCGAGCTCCGCTCTTTGTTGTGGTTTGGCTGTATTTCCTCAGGTGTTGGAGATTGTTGTTGTTGTTGACTCCAGTTGCTTGGTTCTTGTCACCACGACTACCGTGGCTATGGCGCCTCGCCTTCACCGGGGCAACTGTTGCTACCCTCTCCTGAATGCGCGGACCCTTACCCTCGTCCGATTGGTCGAAGGGGGAGGCGGTAGCTACGTCATCAAATAAGTGGCTCGCTGATTGGAAGATTCGCATGTCGGTCTTATTGACTGGCGCCCAGGCCAGAGTGACCACTCGAAGTGTGGTGATAGTTTTTAAATGCACCCCGGAAAAAGTGAGCGGTGATTCAACTCTGATTATGTAAGTGGAGTCGGGAGGTGGGGGTGGTGTCATGGTTCGGGCCAAGCCGCTCTTTACTTCGTTACGATTGAGAGCGCAGCATGGAACTGCTTATTGCGCAATAGAAAAAGTTCACTCACTCTCGCTGAAAGGATTTTAGAGAAGGAACATCTTGTACCAACAATGAACCAAGTGCAAAAGTCATGATAACAGTTTTTTAATATAGAAAAGAGAGACATAACCATTATTCCGTACTTAAAGAAAAACACGTGAAACTTAATAAAAACAAACTGTTTGGCAAACCTGCAAAATGTCTGCATATATATGGAGAGAAAGTAGACTCATTTTCATTTGTGTGTGCGTAATTCGTGGTTTGTAACTTGTGTCTGCATGTCTGTGTAACTTTGGATTTGTGTGTTTGTGAGTCTTGATTTGTAATTCATACAATTTATCTTGTGCATAATTTTATGTACTTGCAATAGTGTGTTCAAATGTACAAAAATGCAAGATATAATTTACACATCCACAACTTTAAAAATACAACAGCTTGAAACTAAGACAAATAATTAAAAAGTATGCACCAATTGCCTGATACACACACATTTATGCACAAATCTGATGAGACTGTATTTAAAAAAAGCAACTTTTTTCCCTCCACTTTCTTAAACACATATGCCTAATTATTAATATTAAAATGTGTAAATTTGTATTTATGAAACACTCAAAGTTAAAGTTTCTCTCAATGAGAATAATGCTGGAGATGACACGCTAGCTTGTTTCACACGCAAAGTTGGACGCCATATTGAACTGGTATAGATGTTTACTGCTGCATTACAATTATACAAACAGAGCTGGAAAAACTGTGACTTTTCACTGGTAAATTATTGCTGTCAGCTGATAAAGAAGAACTTCTAGAAAACATTTGAACAAGATCTGAGTGAGTTTACTCACAATAGTGAACGTTTAGGCTGATCTTGTAGTTTATTCAAAGTCAATGACAGCATTAGACTTCGTACCACGTTTCCTGGCAGGACCGCCGACCTTTTAGTTTTATGGAGGATTTTAGTAGTATTTGTATGTGTGTTAGACCTCAGATCAGACCAGAAGACGTAATTAGATTACTAAGTAGTGAAAGATCAACTACCGGTAACCAGGATTTTCTGGGTAGCCAATAGGGAAAAGTCCATCAGCGCTGGATCTCCATCCGGTGGGCGGACCGGGACGTGTTGTATGAAAGACTGCCTGCCTGAGTCCTTCTGATATAGACGCCACCCTTGCCAGGTGAATTTATCCTGCAGCGTTGCGTTACAACAGACTCCGACTGTGTAATAAATCCTGGCTGCTGCATGCTTTAAAGCAGGTGCCGCCCGGACCTGGTTGTTCTGGTGCTGTGGATGGAGTGCTCACTGAGTCCTCTCTCCTGTCTGCAGGACCGTTGTTGACCGGGCTGCACTGTTCTCAGTCCGCTCAGACCGTGTCACGCTGATCGGCCTATATATAACGGGCGCTAGCGGTCCACAGCGATGCCTACCCACCGATCCATTTATGAACACAGATCGAGGAGTCTAACAGTTTGTGTAAGTCTCAGTCTGTGTGTAGACTTGAATAAAATCACAACCATGCATCAGGTGTACATTGTGTTTCCTAGATAATAACATATTCATTTATAAAAAAAGTTGTCGTTCATTAGTTGCACTTTGTACAAAAAAATGTTTTACCTGGAATTTATTTTTCTGATGATCAGAGTTTTTCCTTTTTAAAATTGGACCAAAATTAAGCATTTTATGGTCATTTGATTGTGCCTGCTAAGACCAGTCTCATTGTTTTTATACCACTGCAATATGACGTCAATCTTTAAGTATCTTGAACAAAAGTAAAAAGCTTGTGTGCCATCTCTAGTGATTAATCTCATTGGTTTCTCTAATCTCGTTGCCTCCTCGTGGCTGCGCTTTCCCTTCGCCACGGAGCTGCTCCTCAAGCAAGCAGCGCCGGGTCCCTCTCCACACCCAGGGAGCAGACCCGAGCATAGGGCTGATTGACCCACTACGCTCCCCGGGTGTCAATGTGGGCCTTGTCAAGGCTGCTTGTGGAACAGCTCTGTGATGAAAACGAAGAGGACACAGTTTCTAGGAGCATTTAAATACATCATTTACAGAAAATTCTTGGAGACGTGATAAAACAGCGTGATCTGTACTCCATAAGTGGATCCAACTTCCATTAGCAATACAATTTTTCATGATACACGAAACACATAAACGACATTTGTACATTGTGTTTTCAACAATCTTAAAAGGAACTGCATGACACCGCTGGGCCCCATTCCAATCAGCTTCTGATTTGTTTTCAGTGTTCCCAGTTGTCTTTTGATTATGATGATGCCGTTTTGCAGCCAAAACCAAAAACCTATGTTGTTTTCTTGGACATAGTTTCTGCTGAGCGGCAGTAGTTCATTCAAAATTTGCTTCGGAGTTGTGGGCGGGACTGTTGGCAGGGAGTAACCCTGTGCTCATTTCCCATCAGCCCTTTGTTTACACTCTCTCCCGCTAGTTTGGAGGGCAGCTCATGCTGCGTTCCCGCTGAACGTGATTTGCGTGGCAGAGATGTCCAGTATCAATGTTAAATCAATGGCACAGATGCGAATTGAGGCGATCGGAAGTCCCGCGGCACAATTTGAGCAGCGCGACTTGAGTGGCGTGACGTGAATTGGGCGGAACTTACACAGGATTTAAATATTTACATCTTGGCAGGTCACCGCGTCACATCTGCCAATCAGGGAAATCAGCTTTGGACATGTGACGTTGTCAGTGACTGATCAGCGGCGGGCAAAATACTAAACCGATGCGAGCATTTTGTCCTGAACTGAAAGAAGGTCCCCTAATTTTATTTTCCCCCTCTCGGGTTAATGTGAGACAGTGAGCCTTCAAACTCAGTCACAGAGACACAGAAAACACTGTGAAAGTGGCTGTCATACAGAAGCCCCCGGTACCGGGAAAATCTTTGAATGATCCCATGAACCCAGACATGGAGACATTTAACTAATGTTTTTGTAGAACTCTTCCTAACAAATAAACCTGACTATCAACATCATCCGCACCTTCTATATATTCTAAGTGAGATATTCACAGACACTTATAGTTGTAGTGATCAGGCTAGCTAGACACATTAGCCAGTAGCTCCTCCCACAAGCTCAGGCAGGCAGCGAGCTGGGAATTAACAGCGCAGCAAGAGATGGGCCACGTAAATTTGTCGCACAAATTGCGTTCGATGTGAATGTAGCATTACACTCCTAGGCTAACATTGGCGATTCAACAAAAATGACGAGCAATATTGAAGCCATCCAGCTGAAACAGATGTGGACGAAGAAAACAAAGCAAACATGGATCTATTTGTCTGCAGCCGGGTGCATTCAAAGGAAGTGGAGCACGGAGCGAGTGGCCTGCTGACTGTAGTCTTTGTGTAACAGTTAGAAGTTTTTTCAAACAGCATTTTTTTCATCTGCTCCTGATTCACAACAACTGTAAAAAGAAATACTTTGAAAAACAATTTTAATTTTTTATATGTCCTTCATCATAAGAAAAATGCTTCAAGAACATGTTAAAAACAACATTTTCATCAGAGTGGTTCTTTAAGATGCGCCTCTCTAAAACCCTCCGTGGGTCCGGACCCACACCTCCCTCAGAAGAATGGATATGACGATCAGGGATCACATGCTCCTGACCCAACAATGCAATTTTAAATGAAATTAATTTCAGTTCAGTCCTTTCTCCTGTGATGTGATCTTCATCGTTTATTGGTGTTTATTTCAAATGTAAAAATGTCAGCCACGCTTTTGTTATTTCCACTGAAATTGATGCCACAGGCCAGAAATGTCCTTGATCATGATCTCCCTGTAGGCAGCTCTGCAGAGCAGATAGATGGCCTTTGAGCAGAAGCACAAAGGCCATCAAAAGGTCAGTGAGAATTTGATTACAGAGTTCCGTGGACACACTTCTAGCATCATTCATTTCTTTTTTACAACTTTTTGCATCCCCCTACCCCCTACAGGTGTATTGTTGTTCCTAAAGGTCTCCAGGCTTATCTCTGAGGATGACGCCAAGTGGAGGTGAGCTGAGGTCCATCTCTGAAGCTTATAAAAGATCAAGAGCTTGTCCTTGAGAGAGCACAGACCACAGAGACTTCTCTTCACCCAGGAAAATGTGGAAAGCGCCATGCTTGACCTTGCTGCTGCTGGTGATTCTGATGAACGGGGTGGAGTGCAACGACGGCCATCCCTCTTTCTACGGAGTGAAGCTGTGTGGAAGAGAGTTCATACGAGCCGTCATCTTCACTTGTGGAGGCTCTCGCTGGAGGAGAAGTGTGGGAGATTCAGGTAAAGAAAAGACTAATGTTCATCTTTATCGTGTGCTCTGAATTCATGCCATAAAAAACTTATTTTTTTCAATGTCTGTCACGAAGAGGAGACATTTGATCCGTGGAAAAAAAGTCCCATCTCTCAGCTCGACTCGGATCAGGATGCAGAAAAGTCCCAGGCATGGAAAGACCAAATGCTTGACGTGGCTTCAGTGGCTGCTGGTTTCAGCCGCTCCGCTCGCTCTCCCGTCTCAGATGATGTCCTGGAGGCACTTCGGAGTGTGGACAGGAAAGGACGGGACGTGGTGGTGGGACTGTCCAACGCCTGCTGCAAGTGGGGATGCAGCAAGAGTGAGATCAGCTCTCTATGCTGAACCTGAGAACTTAAACATGATGTTCTGTTTATGGTCCACACATAGATGTACTATTGGTGACTTAATAAAATTTGATGTATTTATTTAAAAAAACTGTTTTTTTAACTGCAGTAAAGTCAAGGATATTAAATAAAGGAAAAATCATGACTTTATAACCTCCGTAAGTGTCACTGATTCTGTTTTCTGCTTCAGTCGTCCTCATAATTATGATTTGTGTTGTATTTTATCTTGATCAGTTCTGAAATAGCGTAAACTTTGTCTCTCAACGTTGTACCAAACTAAAGAAGGGTCTCATACTGGCACCCTCTGTTTGTCAGGAGCTGCAATGGCAATGATTGCAAACTGAATATTTTTTTTAATACCAAATGCATTTGTTATTCTGCACTACACACAGGAGCATCATGGGAAACTATTTTATCTAAAAGCATGGCTATGTTCCAGAACCTTTAGTAATAATTAGTAATAATTAAAATAAGGAGAACAACACATTTTCACTGGATTTTTTGTGTGAGTTTCATACAATACTTAGGGTAGCAGGGCTGCGAATCCAGGAAAATCCACCAGACTCCACAGATCTTCTTGATGTCTTTGTTTTTTCTTTTTATGTCAGCCTGTTTGTCCATCTGTCCATTTATCCATCCTTATGTTTTTGTTTTATTATTTATTTTTTGATTTTCTATGTCCACTCTTGAGCCTAGATGCAATATTTACTTTGAAGATGCTTTGTAATAATAGGAGTTTTGGGGGCAGTGACCCCCCCCCAAATTGGAGGAGTGTCTACAGCAGATCCCTGGAAAGACCTCAGATGTCTTAGTTCAGAAGAACGGCTAAGATACTGTGCAGGACTCTCAAGCTCCCAGGCCTCTGGTAGAGGACCTGAGCTAAGAGGAGAAAGTTTATATACATATACTGGCACTATTACCACAAGTTAGGCTTTGGTTGAACATTTGGAGATTGGGTAATTTTGATCCCCCCCATTTGTATTTTTCAGTGCAACTGACAATAAAGTTCACTGACTTTGACCATGCAACCACTAGACAAGAAAAAAATACATCAACATATTTTTGCAATGCTTTATTAAGCCCAAGAAAAGTATGCAGTTAAATGACAGCAATAGTAAAAATCACAATTGTCAGTTATTAATTGAAAAATTGATCCAAGGAAAATTTTTATCTAAAAAAAAAGCCAATTCATTTAAAAGATTATACCAAACCCCATTATACCAAAATTCTAAAATGTATTGATTTTTTCTGGAAAAAAAGAGCAGAAAGAACCGCAGAATAGCTTTACCAAGGAAAATCAGCTCAAAATATCCCCAGCTGATGTCTCATAGATCAGAACAACTCCACGTTTGGGACACTGTTCTGGTTTTACTACAGGACTTTCTTTTCACAAATCCAGTAGTTGTTAGTTCCCTGTGGTTCATCATTCCAGCTGCTGAAACTGTCGTAGTGCCGTATTTCCACTCGGTCTTCCCGACCCCTACTGTTGTTGGGTTCCCTTGAAGCCCAAAAACTGACACTAAAACAAAATAAGAACAGTCTTCTTAACAACACATTTCTTCGAATTAAATCAGGTAATAATTGATTTCAGTTGAATTGGATTTACCTATACGGGCTTCCATCCACCCAGGCCCAGCTGGATCCACTCCTGTACAGCCCAATCCAGAGCTTCCGTTTAAACTCTCTCACAAAATTCTTAAAGACAAATAAGTGATTAGTTTAGAGATGTACCAAGAAATGTTAAAGTCAGTTTGAGTGTTTCAACACAAGCTGCATCTCATACATTATGGGAGAGTATTTTGTAATGAGATATTTCCACAAAAATCAGAGGAAATGGAGTTCTAACTGAGACCTTAATTTACTCACATTTTCAGTAGCGTCGTTGATGACCACCAAGTCTGCTCCCCTCCGGTGACAGTCGTTTCGGCTGTTCCCCCAGCTTGCAGTGCTCGTAGAGATAAAATAATGACTTCCGCGAAAGTAAATCCATTGCTGATTGTCTGTTGGAGGAAAGATTTACTCAAGTCATAAATAGATTTAAAAAAAAAAAGCAAAAAATGGCTCAATCTGTCTGTTTCAACAACATACATGGGGAGTTAAATCTTGCCTATAAAATTTGACAAAAACGAGTTTCTGACAAACATTTTTTAATTAAAAAAAAAGTTTTTCATAATAATAAATCCAATGAGAAATGGTGATAAACTGAAGAAGAAACAGAAGTCCTCAAGACAATTTCTGCTATTCATAAATAACAAATTCAGAAATAAGAATAAAATATTTGAAAAGTGTCTTTTTTGTCTTTGCAATACTTACTCAAGATACTCAGATAAACGTTTCTCTGTGCATCTGAAAACACAAACAAACAAACAAATAAGAAAGAGTTTGTTGATCTGGTCATAGTTTACTGTAACATGACATGCCAGTCTATCCTGATGATAAAACAGTAGTCAAGATCAGGACTTAGACCTGACTTCATGTTACAAAATGCCAAAATCTGATTTGGTCTTTGGTTTTGTTTAACTGCCATTTCAATAACCTTCAAAAAAATCTGAAACAAGCACATGAAGTTCAATATTCCTGCGAAGTTCTGACACGATTCCAGTCTCTTCAAACAGCCAACAAAGCTAGATTTTAGTGATTACTGGCAAATGGTGTTTATTAATATTCACTTTACTACTTTCCTGAAGGTCCCACTCCTCGGTTTTATCAGACACACTTTCATTCATGACAGATCAAAATGTATAAATATATATATATATTTATATATATGAAACTGTAGCTGAATACTTTGCAAATACAGTAAAAATGGTGCATTCACATGAACTTGTGTCTGCCGCCTCTCTTTTGACGCTTTTCAAATTTACTGCTCAACGCCTTGACGCGCCTGCAGAAGAACTTAATTTGTTGATCACATCAGTGGAAAACATGGATGATGTTGAGCGAGTAGCTTGGGTCTATACGTTTCGGAAAGCTGTACAGGGTCTGGGTTCACCAGATCCTCCAAAGACGCTCGCAGTACGGTGAATTTCACCATTTATATCAGGAGCTTCGCCTGGATTTGGATTGTTTTAAACGGTGGTTCCATTTCTCTGTGGCCCAGTTTGAAGAACTTCTGTCCCGCATTATCACGGGAGAGAAAAATGAAACAGGAAGATCTTTTTATTTCTGTCTTGATGAAAATAAGAAAAACTTCACAAGCCCATTGAACTGTTGACGTGTCCGGGGTGTATCTCGCCTTCGCCCAACAGTAGTCGGGTATGTCTCCAGCAATCCCGTGGGCTTGATATCCTGATATCGCGCCCTCATATTAAATTTCTGTTTCTACCCTTTGATCTAGTTACTGAAAATGTGATCAAAGCTGAATTCCTAATTGGTTGATGCGCTCACTGCGCCTTGCTGCTCCAGTTGCCCACATCTTTACCTTGACTCAACATTAAAACTTGACACCTCTACCGCGCCTGCCACGTTCAGTGAGAATGCACCATAGGATCGCCTGGAATTGGTCTCATTTGTTTCCTCAAAATGTTCCATTTTTAAAAATAAAATAGCCTATAGAAAGATTTACAGAGTGACTTGAAATGAAGTTTACAATTTCAATTGCATTTAATAGACAAAATGAAAGCCGTCAAACAAGGTCACTCGATTATATAAAAATCTCCCAATGATGTGTTTCCCTTTGCAAACTTAACTGAAACTTTACCATTAAAAATAAGAGATTATTAATGGTAGTTGTTCATAATTTCTTTTTGTCACAGAATTTTGTTCAATTTCTTGTTTCACAAAACAGGGGAATAGTATATAACAAATTAAAAATGAAGTATACATTTCATACTTACTACATGCGTTCAACTGGTTTCTCAGATTATTTGTATCCCCAGTTTGCCGTTGGATGGTAGACCTGAGGCCTGTATAAGAATATAATCTATTTACTTTTATTTAATAGCAAAACATTTTCAAAATCCCAGGTAAAATTGATTTTAAACTATAGTTCTCGATTAGCTCCAGCAGTCATGGCTGATGTCTTGCCCCTTTGGCATAAATTTGCTCTACCTATTAAAATGATGACAACTTTATGAATACTTGTTGTTTTTTTAAAACTATTTCTAGTGATCGAAGCCCAACAATACACACAGTATGAAGACTTTACTCATAACTCCATCTTTGCGCAGATAGAAAAACTTGCGCTTAAAATAAAAGTGAAAACATTTCTGCTGCATAAGCAAAACAACTCTATGCTTGAATCAAAAAAACAGATACTAAGTTTAAAAAAAAAGAGATCAAGTTACCTTGGTTTTCCACTTTCAGTGGGTTTACTTGTGACACCAGAGCATTTTTCTGTGAATCTGGTAATAGGAAATACAGTTACATACTTTTACAGAGTTACATCTTTTTGTATTGACACATGTACTTGAGCTCTAAATGCGCAAAAAAAATGTCTACATTTATATACGTTTTTGAGGTGTCATCAAATGATTCATTGCCAAAAAATGTTAAGCACAATTGACTGCTCTTTTTCTGTTACAAGAAAGGAATTTAGTACAAAACGCCACATGCATACTTGTACTGTTTATCCCGGGTTATTATGTATGGGAAATATTGTTTCCGACAAACGAGGTAACACCGTGTTAATTAAAACAGTTTCTCTTTTCTGAGATACATAATGATCTGTCAATCATAAAGGAAATAATTTACTACATAGTTTTTTTTGGGGGGGAGTCTAAACAAGGGGAAAATGTGAAATAATTCACATTTTATAAGAGCAATAACTGTGCATATGTACACAATAACCCACTAGGGAGCATTAACAATACAAATGTACTTAATAGATTGTTTCAAACAGAATGGAGGCACAAATGAATGAATTTAGTTTTGATACTCACTGCAGGTATTGAGGTTTGACTGGAGCCCACTTTTTTCAGCTGTGAGACTTCTGATTTTGGTGTTGAGATCTGAAACAGAATGAGCATGTTTGAATGCATTATGGTGATCATTTTAGCTACAATTGTAAGCATGAAGAAGTCTGAAATGCTGCATCAATGACTCCTGTTCTGATGTAAACAAAAAAGAATAGAGCAAAACAGTAAATCTCTGCTAGCTCTGTCTCCTGTTTCTTCCTCAGGAAGAGAGGAACTCCCTCATGATTAAAGCTTTTACATCTACATTTGCACTATTCTCTTCTGCCGCTCCTTGACCTTCTATATTTTCCAAAGTTATACCACGATTTCTTTGTTCCTCTGTCTCTTACTTTGCTTGTTTTGGCATTTATTATTTTCAAACAATGGCAATATTTTTACCACACATGACACTTATGTACAGAAGCTCACTCAGTGCAAAGTATTGTCTGGGCCACCCTGCCTGCATAACTGAGTGTTTCTATCTGGACCTGATCTTCTGCTTTATCTCTGATTGCCTGCTGCCTGCCCTGACCCTCGCCTGGAATCTCACATTCTGGTCTCTCTCTTGATACTCCCATGCTTATGATTGACCCCGGCCTCTCTGACTTTGATTTAGCTTTATGGACTTTTAGCTGTGCTTAGTTCCTGTCTGAATTGATGAACCTGCTGGACGTGGAACCAGCTGTCTGCCTGTTTGGGACAATATATATTCATATATCGAGAGGGAGAGTCTAAGGGCAGGGATATCCAGTTTATCTAGTCTGTTCAGTCTTTAGCTATTTTTTTCATGTTTCATGACTATTTTCTGCATCTGTAAAATTACCTGCATGAAGCCCAATGAGGCAAAATTCTTTGTGATTTTGGGCTATATAAATAAAATTGAATATATAGTGCTTAAAATAATCCTACTCACCAGAGCTTGCCTTGTTCAGTTCATTAACCTTTGAAGCCAAAGAGTTTTTCTCTGAAACTGTGGGAAAAAAATGTTTTTCTGTGAGACGATTCCATTGTGCAACTGAACTGCAGATTAAACTGTTTTTTTTTTTTTTTTCTAAGCAAACTAGAATTTTGCTTTTATATTTGTATGTGGGACATTATAGTAACAGTATTTTACAGAGACTATAGACCCAGAATCTTAATAACCTTTCATTCTGTACATAACTTTTAATTATACTAGCAATCTTAGTAAAGCTTAATTTATGATGTGTTAATGAAACATGCTGTATTTAATCCCAACAACTCTCCGTTGTATCCCTGTTGGTGCAATAATACGTGCTTGTTAGTTATGTGATTTATGCATCCCAAAATCTCCAATTTATGTTTTTTTTTAAATCATGCTTAATTATTAAAAACTAATCCTTCAAAAATTATTTCTGCATTTTAATACATGGTAACAATATCTAAGAATCTTCTTTTCTAATTTTCATACTTACGACTACGATCCAGCTTTGTTTGCAGAGCACCTTTCTCCTGTTTCAAGATCTTAGCTCTGGCCTCCATGTCTACAACATAGATTGTTTTTTTCTTAAATATTTTGATTTATGTATTAAATTAGATTTGGTCAAACAATTAAGTTATTCATTGGTATCAATTAGTACTTACCTGCAATAGTTTTATTTAATTGATCTCTCTTTGCAGCCACAGAGTTTTTCTGAGAAACTGGAATTGTTTTTATTAATTTTTGCAACCATATCATTTAAACATCAAAGTGAAAAAAAGTTTTTTTAAAGGATCTTTTTCACATAACAAAATAACCCAAATAAATCTTTGGGTTAACAAATACTTCTACTAAAAGCAAAACAAAATTTTATTATCTACTTCTTATTTCCTTTAAAACATAGGAGATTTTATTTCCCTACTAATTTAAGTTAGCAGACAAATATTAGCAGAATTCTGTTAAAGACCATTTTCAGGTTTAGACAAAAAAAATGTGTTGTTTAAACTTATTCCAAATTTTTAGTGACTTTCTTAAACTTACCAGTGATGTTCAACACTCTCTGCAATTCCTTTCTCCCTTTAGTCAGGGAGTTTATTTTTGAAGCTTGAAAACAGAAGGAAGACTGTTATATTTTAATCGACAAAGACAATAATAATTCCAAAGAGGGTTTAGTTGAAAAATTTAAAAACACATTAGGAAATGAAATGTTTCAGTTGAGACATTTGCATAGGTGATGGATAAAGAATGTGTTTTCATGGATTTCATTGGATTTTTATAAAAAAGTAGTTATAGCTAAAAGGGCAGACTAAAAGATTGAGCATCAGGACAAAGTAAAGTCCTGTTAAATCTAACTATGTAACCCACCTGCTAATTAAAGAAATGCTCTGATAAAACAAAAATGGCTGATTTAACACCGGAGCTCCAGCATTTATGTTCTTTAATTTACTGTAATTTATTAATTTTGAACACAATAAATGTAATTCCAGAAGATTCTGAGTCGCTTTTATCCTTCAGAATCTGCGGGGATTACATTGATTGTGTTGATGGTTCTACAGTAGGTGTGTTATAGATTTTGTGTCACAGCGTCACTGACGGCGCCTCAGGTGTCAAAGGGTCATATTTGAATAATTCAATAATATTATACAAGATCAAAAACTTTCTTTAAAAATAATCAATTACAAGAGTGCATTTCTGAAATGCTTCAAAACTTCTTTTCATGCTTTTGTGTTCTTATTTTTTTGTAGAAGACACTCATGTTCACTGCAGAAGCGTTCCTGGATCTGATGATCAACACTAAACATTTAAATAAAAGTGGTTTAATGTTCTTTCTTGAAGATTGTTTGGATAAATTACAAACAGAATAGGGAACTGTCTGATTCATCAGCCATACTGAATCTCAAATACTAACTTTACAAAATCTCGCGAGACTTCACAACACCTCAGGTAAGTATGATTACAAATTACAGTGACATCTAGTGGTCAGAATATTACAACCGGGATTGTGTATACATTATCTAAAGTTAAGTTGTATTAAAAAAAATTAGTTTAGTTTTATTTCTGCATCACTGGAGCATTTTGAAAACAGCATGTGTATTGAATTGATGCTTAATCCAACATAACAAATCTAATGAAAACATTTTTATTAGTATACTTACAGCTGATACTTCTCACTCTCTTCAGTTCCTGCTTCAGTTTATTAGACTGAGAATTCATATCTAAAAAAAAACATAACAGGTAATTCATTCATTCATTTCAAATGAAAGTTATTCTATTTTATTATTAAAACATTAATCTGATTCTTGAAACGTTAATTTAAATGAACTCACCAGCATTTTTCTTTTTCAGTGTATTGATGTCTGCTGTCAGTTTTTTCTGCTGAGAAACTGAAATTTTAGGAAAAGTGATTAATCAGTATATGCTGCAACTGGTTGGAAACTGTATTCATTTACCAATAACTTATATAATTATATCACGTTAAAGCTCTTTTGTTCAACCAGATAAAACAAATGTGAGAAAATTTAGTTCTCCGTGCCTTAAGTCTGTGGCACCAAACAAGCTTCTCTGATATAAACATAAAATAAAAATAGTTTATGTAAAGATAGTTGCTGTCAAATTCTATTCACATTAAAACACTAAAGTTTTAAAAATATTTAGGAAAAAATCTTTTAATAAGTTTCTGAGAATTGAAACAAGGAGTATTTCGTGTCATATTTCCTGTCAAAAGTCATGGTAATGTTGTATATTACAACGATGATCATTCTGCAACCGATAAAGCTTTGAAAGTTCTGCAGGCAGAATCAGTTGTGGACAGCAGTGTTTGAAAAATAATTATATTTTCTTAAATGGAAAATCTGTAAAAATTCCATTCTTGACCTATTTAATGATTTTGTGAACCTGAACACGTTGCGCAGAGGATAATTACAGTGTGAGCATTACAAATAAATACAGGAATCTGTAAAGATCTTTATGAGCATCTGCTGTTCATTAACAAACTAAATCAAAGTAATCCAAGATTGCTGACTTCAGCAACTCTGTTTTCTGATATCAGGACATTTTTCTGTGAGTCTGTCGATGGCCATGCTACTGTTAAAGAGAAAAGATCTAATGCTGATCACACAAGTGAATGTGAAGTCAACCAACATCTAGAATAAACATTTAGTCCCAAATTTCAGAGTGTGAAAAAAAATTATTTTGACTTACCGCAGGAACTTACGCTTCCCTTTTGTTGAATCAACAGTTTTCTGATCTGAAAATAAGAAAGGGTGAAATGCAATAATGATGCAATAATCTTTTTTCTTGTCAGATTTTCCTGCATTTTTTTTTTTTGCATCTGCTGTAACAGCAATCATAAAGAACCCTAATGAGATTTGCACTTGAGCATTTCATTTTACATTTTTTAGTCTATAAACAACTAATGTTGTGCAAAATAGGCTAAATCTGTCATTCAAAATATTAAAATGTGATATTTTCAATGAATTTTCAATTAATCTCATTAAACTAGAAAAAAAAAAGATTATTGGATAGAAAAAAAACATACAAGTGAGTAAATATAAATTTAAAATAAATGTGAATAGAAAACAGTAATCAGATAGACAATAATCTATTTAACTGAAAATCCTCCAACTCACCAGAGATTGCTTTGGTCATCTCATTAACTATAGCAGGAAGGGAACTTTGACCCACAGCTATAAAAAAAATATGTAAATAAATTAGTTTTATAACACATCTGCATTCTTCATCTAACTGATCCTCACATCAAAACTTGGAGAAATTGTTTGATTTAGTTTGAATAAGCTAGAGTTTGAGTGTTAAAACTAAATCTCAGAAAGCACTGAAACATCATCCAACAGTAATTCTTTTAAGCATAATTTCAAAAAATTCCTACATGTTAACTCTTGTGTCAAACTCTGAGTTAACATTCTTTGTAGAGACAGTTTGGAGCAGCCATTCACTTTTTGCATTTTTGATCATTCTAGAAAGTTGTGTAAAATCAGTAATACATGATACAATCATCATGTATCACATGTGTTGATGCAGTGAGGATTTATACCAGCCGGAATTCAGTTTCACTCACATTGCTCTGGAACAATTATCGTCAAAGTCTCTCCTGCCCCAAAGACTAAAAACAAAAGAAAAACAACAACAAGTTAGTGAACTTTGATTAAAGGAAGGTGATTGCAGATTTATGATGCTTAATGAATATACGAGTGAACTGGACGCCTTAAAAATAAACATCTATTGAGGTTTCAATAAGAAGCAAAAACTGCTGCTTAACCATAAACGCTGCATTCACCAGTAGTTGTATTATTTTCTTCTACTCAGCTGTGTGGTACCTGAGATCAGGGAGAAGCAGACGAGGGTCATCCACCGCGGTGAGGTCATCCTCCCAGATGTTCACTTTCTGCAACACAGCGGCAAACACCAAGAAGAAGTGCAGATGGAGCTCACCGTGAGGCCTTATATACGCTAAACTTGAACATACGAGGTGGCATCATCAGCATACACATAAACAGGAGTGGAACCCCTTTGTTTACCTTTGGCTGTCTCCCACAAGACTGTACCCGGATCCTAAAATGAAGCAGAAGAAATGAAAATGACTATGGAAGTCAGGTTACATGACAGCACATCCTGATGATCAGATTACAGAAAGCACACAACCCGAGCACATAAATCAAACAGATCCTCAAATATTCTGACTGAAAGCTACACAAGGAAGCACAAAAATGATGAAATTCTACTGATGACTTTGCATTGTAAACAGTTTAAACAAATGTTGAAATAAAGACACATGTTTTGCTCATTTGTCACTTCATCACAAACACCTTTGTAGTACAAGGTGAGCCCTTATTGAATCATAGAATCATCAGGTTCTGGAAAAAGTTCCTTGGAGTAACATTCAGACAGTTGATGCAACATTTTATTCATCACAGATTTAGCACAAATCAACGGGTAAGTAAATATACGTAAGACTATAATATAGTGACTACTGGAGTAATTTCCAGTTGACATTTTGTCTAATGAAATTAGAAGCATTCATTCAGTCTTTTTTGTTGAATTTTGGTGAGCAAACGTTAACCACAGTTCCATGTTACTAGCTGACACTTAGAGATTGTTTTCTGTCATTATACGTAATCTACTTCAGGGGAAAACATGTTTCAGTTTCACAGAATGAAAGAAGTACAGTATTTTTCTGGGCTATAGAGTGCACCCGTTTAAAAGCCGCATCCGCTCAATTTGAAAAAAAAGTAAAAAAGGAAAAACAAGCCGCACTGGGCTATAAGCCGCAGATATCTATGTTAAATATTTGATATTTACTGCATGTACTGAACCATTTTGTACTGTAAATGTACATGTACCTGCCACCTCCAGCATCTCACCATAGATTCATTGACGCTAATCTTGCGTGTAGCAGTGCGATTTCCTTCCTAGATAGTAAGCGCCAGGGCCTTCAACTTAAATTTTGCATGGTTCAAGACCAAGGAAAAACTAGCAGCTTATAGTCCAGAAAATATGGTTGTTTAAGTTGTTTTTTGTTTTGTTTTTTTGAGAAATTTGAGTACAAATTTGTTCTTTTATCTGGAAGCTCTCTGTTTTTTTCCACAAAACTGCTTGATCTTTTTCACTCCTGGATATCGGTGGACATAAAACCATCATCTGAGATCAACAACTGTGCTACATTTTTCAGCCACTAAATTTGCCCTGGATCCATACTTTCATGTTGTGGAGGGCAAATTCTGACCCTACTATCCGAATGTCGCTGCTGAAATTGAGACTCATCAGACCAGACGACGTTTTTCCAATTTTACTGAGTCTGTGTGAATTGTGGTCTCAGTTTCCTGTTCCAAACAGACAGGAGTGATGCCTGGTGTGGTCTTCTGCTGCTGTAGTTCATCTACCTCAGGGTTATATGAGCTAAGCTCGTGAGATGCAGATGTGTCGTATGGGTTTTTCCTTCTTTCAACCTCCCTGAGCCCTGCGCACTGTGCAGGGAGTCTGTTCATGTGATAAGTGCGCGCTTGCGCACAGCTTGGCTTTTAAAAATGAGGAAATTAGACAATCAGTTTGTGTAAGCCTCTTACAAATATTCTACAGGCACTCCAGTATATTGTGTATACCTTATGCGTATTTCAGAAACGGGCAGGTAGCTGGTTCTACTTGCAGCAAGTTTATTAGCTCAGACAGGAACTAAGCACAGCTAAATGTCCACAAAGCTAAATCAGGTTCAGACAGGCAGAGTTCAGTCACAAGCATGGGATCATCCAAGAAGAGACAAGAGTTGTCAGGGTCCAGGTGGGGGTCAGGGCAGGCAGCAGACAATCAGAGAAATCAGATGGGAATGCTCAGTAATGCAGGCAGGATGGCACAAACAACACTTTGGACAGAGTGAGGTTCTGTGCACTGTTTTAAGTAACATGTGGGTGATTGGCAAATGAGAGCCAGCTGAGTAGCATCCACGAACTGTGCACTGGGGTTGCTGGGAGATGAAGTGTAGTCAGTACTCTGGAGATGATGTCCGCCGGTGACCAGAGGGGGGAGACAGAGCTCTGACTCCTGACAGCATGTTGCATTTGTGTGGGGTCATTAAGGAGCTGGTACTCCCACCTTACTTACGACTAGAGAGCATCTTTAGGCACTCTATGACACCTTCACCAGTATGTCACAAGTGCAGTAACATATCATTTTTAAACATACTACAAGAGACAATTACCACACACACAACAATTGTACGTTCCATTTTTATTATGTGAAGAGACTGCTTGAGCTTTAAAGGAACTCCAAGTGACACCTGCTCCTCCTAAGATGCAGCCGCTCCTGTCTATGGATTTTTCCCGGCTCGAAATAACCAGATACCTACAGAACCCACACAGGTCGTTTCTGTGGAGGGTCATAGACAGGTATGACGTATCTTAAAGGGAGAGCAGGTGTGTCTTCTAGTTCCCTTGCAGTCACCCTTCGGCCCACATAAACTACATTGTTTAATTTATTTCCTCATTTCATTTCAAGAGAAGCCAATTGAGGTGGTTTGGGCATCTGGTCCGGATGCCTTCCTGGAGAGGTGTTCCCGGCATGTCCCATTGAGCAGAGGCTTCCGGGAAGACCCTGGACACGATAGTGAGACTACGTCTCTCGGCTGACCTGAGAACTCCTCGGGGTCCCCACGGAAAAACTGGAGGAAGTGGTTGGGGAGAGGGATGTCTGGGTATTTTTGAGCAGACTGCTGCGATGGATAGACCGCATTTTAAACAGCTAACCTACACACAAAGACCATGCACCAATGACTTTAACAGCACTCCATGAACTTTTTGGTTCTACAGGTTCACTGAGTGGTCTACGACCTTGATATTTTGTGTTGGTCACCTGTGTGCCCCGTACAGGTTTGCCCAATTTTTCCCACAGGCAGCCTGTAACCAATTACCTGTTAGACATACGACACTACTGGGGCTTATCCACTGACTTTTCACTGCAGTTTTCTTCTGCCTCCAGATCCAATCAATCTGTTCCTCAACGCCATGACAAATCTTTGCCACGAGAACAAGAATTTTAAGGTTTTATATTTTTATTTAATGACAGCAAGAACATAATTAATAAAACCCTGTGATGTAATTGCTTTCTGAGTTAGATGCTTTAACTTTTTAAACTATTTTTGTTTAACAAGCTGATTACAGCTTTGAAAAAAAATGATAGAAAGGTTGAACTTCAATAAATTTTAAATCTTTTTTCCTTTATCGGCCACTTTCTCTAATTGTGTGAATTCCCAACTTGTAACTTTCTAGAAGTCGCAAGACGTAACAGAAGAGTACCCAAACAAGTACGTGTTCTTTTGCCAAATATTGATCAACAAATAAGAACAAACGGAAATTTCTAAGTTTAAATAGACTTACAGGGTTTATCCTTTATTTACACGTGTCTCCTCTTCATTTAGACTTGTAATTGAGAAGTTTAAGAAAACATTCGGGAAATTTTCTCTTAAGTTTACAACATAGTCACCAAAAAATAATTCAGAGGAAATATATGAGTTATTTCAAATAATTTATTTTTTAAATTATTTTTTGTGGTATTTTGAACTTTAAAACTTTGTTGTTCTTTCATGGATCTATTTGCAAATTGCTTTAAATTTATTTTAAAGCAAACAATGTACATACATTTGCTCTCATCAGTTGCATGTTTCATTACATAGTTCACATTTAATTAAAGTATTTTAATGCAAAAAACTTAAAAAGATTTTTTATATAGATTCTATATATAAATATTTTTAAAATAAGTATTCACTTGATTCCCACTGCTTTTCACAGCTGCTGGTGACAAAACTCTGAAGACATCTTGATCCAATGTTTTGAAAACTTTAACAAACTATAATTTAGATTTTCCTCTAACATCATGACTTCTCAACAGACTGTAGAAATACTATTTTTCAATATTTTTTTAAATATAACGACATTATAATCCCTTCAGTTTAGCATTCATGAATAATCATTTTAAAATAGTGGTGCTTTTGGCTAAAAAAAAAGAACAAAAGCTCATTTTACACTTTCAGATGTAGATTTGATCTTTGGGTTGTGAATTAGGAGCAGACAAAAAAAAAACCTTTGTATTTGTTGCATACAAACTACAATCATTAAGCAAAAAGCTCCCTGCAATGATTCCACTAGCAGACGAATAGATTAATGTATTGTACATCTTTGTATTCTCTATTTTAGTTGGCATCTGGATCAATACTGTACGGCTGGATGGCTCCAATATTGCTCACCGTTTTTGATGCATCACTAATGTTAGACGGGGAACGTCAACAGATGGATGACAGGAAGTAGGGACAGGCTTCCTCCGCACCAGTCCCGTTCACAACTGCGTGGTGAATTTCTAATGAACTACTACCACTCTGCAGATTCTTAGTCTTAGAAAAATACTTTTTTTTTTTTTTACATTTTGACTAAAAACTAAAGACATTTGAGTTTTTTGTCTGCAACACTTAAGTTGAACAAGTATACTAAAAAACTATTATTTTACAAAATTGTTAAGTGTCATCACAAAAGTCAAACTTTATCTCTGTGATTATCAGATAAATAAAAAGTAGACAGATGGTATATTTATACACAAACATGTATACATCTTGATATTCTAAATTTATTTTTTAAGTTTTATAAATGTGTAAAGTGTTACATTTATTTTGTTTAAAAATAACAGTAAAGTGAAAGATGTCTGATATTTGCTTTTTGGTCTCTGCTATTTACAACCAAGCAAAAGTAGATGAACAAAGTTGTATTCATATTAAAATTTAAATCATACTTTATTGTTTTATTGCTTGTTTTGTGTACTTGTTGGGAGATGTTAATCGATGCACCACTGTTGAATGTCTGCTTTGTGCATCATTGCCAAATGAGATGTGTAATGTTTTGTCAATGAGGTGCTGCTTTGAAGGTGAAGGATGCACGTTACATTAGCTCGTTTTGACTATTTAAAAATAATAATAAAAAAAACTTTTCATCCATTTTTATTCGATGATTTGATATTTTCCAATTTTTCCAACAGTTTTCTGTAAATGCAGTTAGAGAAATTTGAGAGTATTTATTTGTCAACATGAAATGTGAAAAACCTGCCAAATTGCACTCTCAACCAGTTTTCTTCAGATTGAAGATTTATTTAGATTTTTATGAACAATTCAAAATTAAGACAAAATGTGACCACATTTGAGTTAAATATACATGGAGCTATATATGATAGGAATTTGCACAGATGCTTTATTTCAGAGAGAACTAAGCAAAAGCATGTTTAAAATGATCTCATATAAATATATAAAAAATATCCAAACCGGTAAAGTAAAATAATGTAATTAGAAATAATACAATTTCTAAATAATCTAATTGTATTGGTCATTTTTGATTACTTTTTTTTTTTTTTTTTTTTTTTGCTGAGACAAAATTTGTGTCTGAGTTTCAGCAGTTATTTGTGTATGGGCCATTTCCCATCAACTTTCACATATTTTGACAAAATATGATTAGGTTGTCAATAAAGATTAAAAAAAAAACCTAGGATTTACGGTGGTCCAGAGTGCGCTTGCGCGAACGTGCCATTACAGTATTCATAACACTTCCAGGCTAATTAATTACAGATTAATGTATTTAGGAGTTTTTTGTGAGGTCTGTTGGTTTTTAGATGACTTTTGGGCTGGAAAACCTTGACTCTATCTGGCAACACTTACCGTACCGTGACTGTATCTGGCAACGCTGCGAACAGGACCAAACTACTAACCCGTCAATAGCTGTCACTTACAAGCTAGCGGATTGAGCACGAAGGGCTACCAAGATTTCTAACAGCAGCGACAGATTTAATTTTGTTTTTCACAAGAAAACCAGTCTTGGTTCTGGAAGCGTGGATCTGCGACGCCGGCGAAAGCAGGTAAAACATTCCGCGGTTCTTTCAAGATGATGCTAACAGGAGCGCTCCTTGTAGCTGCGGTTCTGCTGCGGTGTTCTCCCTCATAGTGGAGCAGCTTCATAGTCGCTCCGGTCTCGGGTTTGTTTAGAGTGTTGTGTCTCAGAGAATGAACCTTAAATGTTAGCGTATGCTTTTATTTCGAGTCAAACTTCATAAGGATACGGGGCTACGTTGTTAGCTTCCTTACATCCGGGCCTCACCTGGATCAAGAACCGCCAAATCGCAAAACAAGCGCAGTTGACGAGCACCTGCCCGGTCAGCTGTTGCTGCGGACGCGCGGCGTGTGCGTCCGTGGGCAGTCACGCTCCCCCGTGTGCGCGTACTTTAGAGATAGAAACCGAGCTTTGGTGCAGACAGGACACGCGGAACATATAGAAGCGCGCGCGCTCGCTTCACTGCTGTGTTGTCCCGCAGGATGGAGTGGCAGCCAGACGAGCAGGGTCTGCAGCAGGTGCTGCAGCTGCTGAAGGACTCCCAATCCCCGGACACCGCCACGCAGAGGGCCGTGCAGGAGGTATCCTTCCGCCCGTCTGCGGGGCACTGACTGCAGGGAGTCCATTGTTGACCCCACCCCATACCTGATGGAATGGGCGGGGCCAAATGTCTCATTAAAATTTAAGAATGTATTTGATTCTTAAAAGTAAAAACTGTGTTGTGCAGTCAGGATGTTTGTACATTATTTTCTTAGATGTTGTTCTAGACGTAAACATGTCAGACTGTACCTGCCTTACCCTGTGTCTCTGCTAACAAACAATCAGAGCTTCATTTTGGATAATTTTTTTAAGTTAGGCTTCTTAACCGAACCTGCAGAAACTGGAGCAGCTCAACCAGTTTCCAGATTTCAACAACTATCTCATCTTTGTCCTCACGAGCCTCAAATCTGAAGGTTTGTTTACTCATCGATGAGACGATCACCATCACCCTGTGACCGTCCTCTGAAACTTCACCCGTCTTTTTCCCCCCACCTGTGCTCCGCCTCCTCACTGAAGACGAGCCCACGCGCTCTTTGAGCGGCTTGATCCTGAAGAACAACGTCAAAGCCCACTACCAGAACTTCCCTCCCAACGTGGCCGACTTCATCAAACGCGAATGCCTCAACAACATCGGGGACCCCTCGCCGCTCATCAGGGCTACAATCGGTGAGTTGATGGTTGGATGGAAGAAGTTGATTTTTTTTCTATCTTGCTCAGCTGCTTCAGTCAAAACATTATAATGTTATTGTGATTAGTTTATTAAAGGTTGTGTCTCCACCTCTCAGGCATCCTGATCACCACCATAGCCTCTAAAGGAGAGCTGCAGATGTGGCCGGAACTCTTGCCTCAGCTCTGTAATCTGCTCAACTCAGAGGACTATAACACCTGTGAGGTAACGCCTGTCGGGGCCGATCACGTGCACGCCACACCCCTCAGACCTTTGCCTAAGCGTGAGACGCCGTCTGTCCTCTAGGGCTCGTTCGGAGCGCTGCAGAAGATCTGCGAGGATTCATCCGAGCTGCTGGACAGCGACGCTCTGAACAGACCTCTCAACATCATGATCCCAAAGTTTCTGCAGTTTTTTAAACACTGCAGCCCCAAGATCAGGTGAGGAAGTCTGACCGCGTCTGCCGCCTCCCAACGATGCTCTGGTGAAAATGTTCACCATTGTCCCGCAGGTCTCACGCCATCGCCTGTGTGAACCAGTTCATCATTGGCCGAGCTCAGGCGCTCATGGACAACATTGACACCTTTATTGAGGTGAGCCCAGAAACCTTCTTTAGGTCCAGTTGAGGCGAGAACACTAGGGAAGTTTTTCTGTTTATCAGATTCTGAAGTTTTAAAACCTTTGAATTCTCTTTCTCATTATTTTAAATCAATGGAAATAAATGCCTTTTCTATCTCACTAGAACAACTAGTCCAGGGGTCTGCAACCTTCAACAGTTAAAGAACCATTCTGGAGGATTTCTTACTGGTGGCAACATCCAGTAGGAGCCACAGAGTCTGATTTGACCCTGTAGAAAAAGAAGACACTGATTTGTTTTTATAGTATTGTTAGTGTTATAATAGATACAAAAACATTTGTTTTTTTTTTTTTCAAAGCATAAATAAAATAAAAACATAAAGAGAAAATAGCCTTATTTTGAACTATGAAGTAGTTTCTAATTCTTTAGAGGTCTACATGACTTTCTTTCATCCTGTACCACTTAAAATCATGTCAATGCAGGGAATGTTGTTAGTTAAGTCAATATACACAAAAACTGCAGTTTGTGGTGCAACTCAATCAGAAATTCATAAATATAAATAAAAAATAAATAAACCAGAGCTAATGAAGTGACCCATATCATGTTTTTCATTCTTAAAATCCTTGATTTTTTATTTATTAAAAAGCGGACAGTGCACCTTAAATCCAGGTGCATGAATTCTGGTTAAGTGTACTGACTTCATATTTATTTTCTTTTGTAAAAGGCACTCAAACATCTGTCAAAATGTTTCAGCTTTGGTAAACTATGAAGCTGAACTGCTGGTTGGATTGCTGGAGCATTATGGGTACTGTAGTCAGGTTCTTGGTGGAGTGATGCATACTGTCCTTCAGCTGTTTGTGAGGGATTTGGAAAAACATTTGACTTTTAGAACTTTTTTTTTTTTTGTTTAATCAACCTATAAGATAAACCTAAACTATGTTACTTTTTCAAACTGGAAATACTGTATTTGTCTTTAACCAGAGAGGCCACAATGGAGGGTTAAGGAGCTGCAGGTTGCAGACCCCTGAACTAGTCGATCTAAGAGACATCCATAACCAGCCAATCACATATTATCATGCAACGCAGCCAATCGGACCTGTTCGCACTCCAAAACCTCCGACTGGAGCTAGCTCCTCACAGTTTAGCAAACGCTGACGTCACATCAGTGTGGCTGGCTATTGATGTGCTCTTACATTGACTGGTTGTTCTAGTGAGACAGAAAATGCAAGTTTTTTTTTTTTTACCATCAAATTTTTGGGCCAACAAAAATTGAGGCTTTAAAAAAATTCTGAATAAAAATTCAAACGTTTAAAAAAATCAGAATTGATGGAACAGAAAATACGGTTTTGGTTTGTAGCTCTGCAGCATCAAAGTGCTTCAGTTTACAGTGTGGCACCACATTATTGGTTCACTGAAATGTGATTTTAGCTCTGCATTTGAAACAAAGTGCCTTTGAAATGTTTCAGAGCTCGACAAAAATCCGGCATTTCTGATCGCTTTTAAACCGTGTTCATGATTAAGACAATGATATTAATATATGTGTTTGGAGGCTCCATGAACATTTTAAAGAATTGGATCCACATTTTCTACTCTGTAAGTTGATATTTTCAAAATTAATCTGATTTGGAGGAACCGAATGCTAATGTTTTGAATTGATCCAGTATCAATATTCTTGAAGAACATTTGGTGTCACCGTGGCTTCCTCATCCAGAAGGGAATTATGCAGAGTTAGGGGCTGCACCTGCATGAACAAACACCTGATGGTTCCTCAGGAGGCGTCTGCTGCGTTAGCTTCCCTTTAGGCTCTGTAAACGCCTTCCTGCAGTTTTCTGGAAGCTTCATTAAGACACTGCTGCTGTTTTTTACGGTTTGAATGGAAGAAAGTATAAGAAAGTTGCAGTATTTTTGTCTCATGTCACAGTTTACGCTGTAAGGGAGAACCCGGAAACCACAAATCACCACATCATCTCACAGCAGAACTTAGTAAAACCTGGAGATGGGATTTATTGCTCTTAGGAGGGTCCCCTGTCTTCTTTTTAAAGAGCCTTTCAAAAGAGTGGCTTTTTATTTTTATTCGCTTTTATAACGTCACACTGGAGTTGATTAATAATCACAGGGAGGAATGACGGACCGAGATCTGGATCAGAATACATTTTAACTCGTATACCCCACCTTTTTTTCATTTAATTTTAGAGGGGTTCCTGTGTGACTGTTTGCCTCCTCTTTCCCAGAGTCTGTTTGCCCTGGCGGGCGACGAGGACAGCGAGGTCCGGAAGAACGTGTGCAGAGCTCTGGTCATGCTGCTGGAGGTCCGGATCGACCGCCTCATCCCACACATGCACAGCATCATCCAGGTGAGACCCGCCCCCATTCACCCACGCATTCCACAACGAACGCCCTCCCCCGCTGCTCACGGTCGCCGCCGTCTCCTTCCAGTACATGCTGCAGCGGACCCAGGACCCGGATGAGAACGTGGCTCTGGAGGCCTGCGAGTTCTGGCTGACTCTGGCTGAGCAGCCCATCTGCAAAGAGGCTCTGTCCGGACACTTGGTGCAGTGAGTTCTGACCTTCTGGGTTTTTCTCCAAACCTGCTTTTCTTTCATGAAGCTGCAGCTTTCTTCAAAACAGCAAAATAGTTTAGATGGAAATCAGAAAAATATGCTGACTCATGATGACACCACCCCCTCTGTGCCCCTCAGGCTCATTCCTATTCTGGTTAATGGGATGAAGTACTCTGAGATCGACATCATTCTACTGAAGGTTAGAGTCCTGCTCAGTTCTTCTTTGTGTTCTCCTGGGCAATATATCATAACTTGGCTATGTCATATAATCAGATTATTTTTTATAACAATAACAATATATATCATGATATACCACAATAACTTTTTTTTTTTTTTTTTAAGTAACATTGAAGTGAATATTTACAAATGATAAAAAGTGTTTTAAGTGCACAAAAGTTTCAAGTTTCTTCGTAGGAAAACACATTTTTGCATAGAAGTTCAGCAATAATAATAGACAAATAGAAATAATAGAAGAGAAATGGTACGCTAGACACTTCTATCGCGTCCTAGTGTGAACCTCCGTGGCTGTCCTGCAGGGGGACGTGGAGGAGGACGAGACGGTTCCTGACAGCGAGCAGGACATCAAGCCTCGCTTCCACAAGTCTCGTACAGTCACGCTGCAGCACGAGGGTGGGGAAGGCGAGGAGGGCGAGGACATCGACGATGATGAGGATGATGACGACGACACGCTGTCTGACTGGAACCTGCGTAAGTGGCGTGTTTGCCTCCTGGTTCTTCAGCTTCTCCTCTGGTAATCCTGAGTGCTCCCCTTTCAGGGAAATGCTCGGCTGCAGCTCTGGACGTTCTAGCCAACGTGTTTCGTGAGGAGCTGCTACCCCACTTGTTACCCCTGCTCAAGGGCCTGTTGTTCCACCCTGATTGGGTCATCAAGGAGTCGGGCATTCTGGTGCTGGGGGCCATTGCAGAGGGTGAGGCGAGCACAGACCTGATCAAATGACGGTTCCCTGTCAGGACAGGATCTTGATCTGCTGTGGTGTCTCTCAGGCTGCATGCAGGGCATGGTCCCCTACCTGCCCGAGCTCATCCCTCACCTCATCCTGTGCCTGTGCGACAAAAAGGCGCTGGTCCGCTCCATCGCCTGCTGGACCCTCAGCCGCTACGCCCACTGGGTGGTCAGCCAGCCCCCGGACGCCCACCTCAAACCCCTCATGACAGAGCTGCTGAAGCGCATCCTGGACGGCAACAAGAGAGTCCAGGAGGCAGCATGCAGGTGCAGCACTTAGCTTGACCCTACGCCCCTCCCCTTTTGACCTCACTTCCTGCTCACGGATGCGCTCTTTCTGCAGCGCCTTTGCGACCCTGGAGGAGGAGGCGTGCACGGAGCTGGTACCGTACCTCAGCTTCATCCTGGACACGCTGGTGTTTGCATTCGGGAAATATCAGCACAAGAACCTGCTGATCCTCTACGACGCCATCGGAACGCTGGCGGACTCTGTGGGACACCACCTGAACCAGCCGGTGAGCTGCAGCCTCACGAACACGGTGGTCTCACACCTCCAAACTTCTGCCTCTTCAATATCCAACCTGTAAAACTCTGACTTAATCCAACATTTCTCATAATTATCTTAAAGTATCAGAAGATAGCTGCACAAAAAGAACATTTTTATTTCAGTTGAGCTTTGACCGTACAACCACAATGACCCTGAGCCCTTTAGCGCTCTTGAAACACGTCAAGATGTTGAAAGGGGAGGAGTTTAATGGTTCAAGAGGGAAGAACCCAGGGATTTCACATATAGATCCAGACAAACAGAACTTCTGTGCTTTAGTCCAGCTCATTTTCCAAAATATTTTTAACGTAACAATTTGTGGTCTAAAGCACAGTTTTTTGCTCATAGATTCTTCTTCTTCTGGAATAAGGTGTAATGCCACAGCACGATCGCCACCTAGTGGCCAAATTGAAACGCCCTCCAGGAGAGGCAGAACAATTGTTGGAGCTTCTCCGTTTGAGAATCCATGTAACACTTTAAATGTTATTATAATTTCACTAATAATTTTACAGTATGTGAACTGTATCAGATTAATATAGATGTCTTCAAAACATATAGATTATTAATGTACTTCTAAACAAATGTGTCTAAATGTGTAAACCATGTAAACTCAAAATTGAATTGAGTAGAATTTAATAAATCTGAATCATATTGATCCAGGCTCTGGTGAATCTAATCGAATAAATAGTGGAAATTATTGTTGACACCCGGCTCGAGCTGCATGTGCTTTCTACAGTAGTGGTTCAGACAGAGTGATGGAACTGGAGGGGGGCATGTGTGTTTGCAGGAGTACATTCAGAAGCTGATGCCCCCCCTGATCGCCAAGTGGAATGAGCTGAAGGACGAGGACAAAGACCTGTTCCCCCTGTTGGAGTGCCTGTCGTCCGTCGCCACGGCGCTGCAGAGCGGCTTCCTGCCGTACTGCGAGCCCGTCTACCAGCGCTGCGTGACCCTGGTCCAGAAGACGCTGGCTCAGGCCATGGTGAGGCAGCACGCTGTGGCGGGTTGGCGAGGCCGTGTGGATGTTGATCAGGGTCCTGTGTTTCAGATGTACAGCCAGCAGCCGGACCAGTACGAAGCTCCCGACAAGGACTTCATGATCGTGGCTCTGGATCTTTTAAGCGGGCTGGCTGAGGGCCTGGGGGGCCACGTGGACTCACTGGTGGCCCGCAGTAACATCATGACGCTGCTGTTCCAGTGCATGCAGGTGAAAAAAAGAGGAATTCTTTCTCCTCTGAAAAAAAAACCCTGTTTAGGGAGCGCTTTCATGTCCTGCAGCCTCAGCGTTCACAGGAAGAGTGCTTTTGCTTTCCCTTCAGAACCGCCTGTTTCTGCCAGCAGGTTCGGTTCTGAAGGGATAAACCGGCAGACAGGTGCAGTCCTTTCACTCTGAAAGCTGCAGAGAGATGTGTGACTGTTGTGTCTGTAGAAATGCAGCTCCGCTCCATGGAGCTGCTCCTCAGATTCACTATCACAGATTCAAACCGTCTTCTGCAGATCTTTGATTCAGAATTCACCTGCGTTTGCTTTCTGTCCCTTTCGCACCAGGACACCATGCCTGAGGTCAGACAGAGTTCATTCGCTCTCCTGGGGGATTTGACCAAGGCCTGCTTCCCTCATGTCAAACCATGTATCGGTAAGTTAAAGTCAGCCTGCTTGTTAAAGCGCCAATCCAGCATCTTGGAGAGATTCCATAGTGACCACATTAGATAAAGACGTTGGTTTTAAAGTTATAATTTGCTGCAGGATTGACCAGAAAACAAATAAACCCTCAGGAGGCATCTCGGGTCCAAACATGCTCAGATAAACCACCAAAGACTTAAAGTTAGTTTTTGTGTTCAGCAATGCATCAGGCTAATGCCTCAGTCACAACTGTCCTTACAGGGGGATATGTGCAGGCAAAACGTGTAAAATATCAAGGTGGCAGAGCGCTCTGTAGAATGAACATGTTCATGCAAGTCGTTCTTTCACAGATAAAGAAAAGGTGAAATAGTCTAGAAGCAGGCATGTCGCACATATTGTACAGTTTTTTAACCTCCCCTAAATCATTCGAACTGCAGAAATATGTGAACGTGTTTAAATATATTTATATTAATCGTATACAGTTGGCATACTGTAACATTTATTGAAATAACGAGATTGTTAATAGAAAACAGTGTTACATGGCTTTTTAAAAGGAGAAGTTCTAACAAAAATGTTCAGATTGTTAACATTTCTTGCTTCTCCTGGAGGGCGTTTCAGTTCAACCACTAGGTGGAGCTTGCGCTATAGCAGTACACTTTTTGTCCAAGAAGAATAAGCAAAGAATGAGCCAAAAACTGTGTTTTAGACCACAAATTGTTACTTTAAAAATATTTCTTTAAAAGAGTTTAGATAATTCATGCCTGTGAGTTTATGAAGATGTTCATTTAGTCAGCAATGTATGTTTACGTCGACTGATTGTTAGCATTAGCCGTTCTATGGGAAATTCCATTATAAATTACCAGCAAGCTAGCGGTCTTTAGCATTATTGATTTAAACTTTTATTGTTGATAATTGATCTATTAAGCTTAGATCAATTCAGATCGATTCATTGATTTTATCAACCCAGCCTGTCAAGTATATCTTCATTTTACTCGTCTGAGCTGGTATCTAGAGAATATTTTATGGCTGGATAGCTTCTATTGGTGACCATTTTTCTATTGTTAGCTTGGGGTTATGAGGAGCTGAAGAGAGTGTAAATAAAGGAATGCTGGGATAACAATGAAGGGTTACTTCCACATTAACAGTCCCGCCCACAATCCAGAGGGTTTTTTTAATGAACGCCTGTCGAGCTGGAGAAAATATGTCTTAAATAATGGCACAGGACTAAAAACTGCATAATTGCAATAAAAAGACCATTGGGAACGACTTTACAATACACAAAGATACAGTTGGAGTGGGACTTTACATTTTTGTTATGCTTTTAACATTCAGCAATGAAGCTAAAAGAGCAGAAACTTGATCGTCTACCAGCTAAATATAGATTTTACAGACCAATTCAGGAGCAGCGTGACACTAAAGACATTTTTAAGTGCAGATTGATGGATTTCCACATTGAGGATTATGGAGCAAAAATTGATCGGAATAGAGTCAAAAATAATCTTTCTGGATTTCAAAGCCTTTGTGGTCCAAAAAATGATGGTAGAAGTTGATCAAAGATTCTGGATTCTATTTTAGCCCCAACGTTCAAGCACATCTATCTGCAGAACAGCAGATCCTCTTTCTACTCAGAAGTTGAAGACTTCTGCAGATTACATGCATCACATTTGCCAATTTTCAGCTCCATTAAATGGATGCTGCTGAAGAAGGACACTGCTCCTCCTCTGCTGGAGCATCAGCTCTCACTAAGAAACAGACAGCAGAGGCTTCAGTCTTAAACAGTTTAAAACAGTTGTTTAGATTGAGCTGTGAGCGTCTGCATGCACCCACATAAAGACATGTCCTGACCTATGGGGCGACCTGTTTTTAAACTGTGTCTTTCAGCCGAGTTCATGCCAATCCTCGGAACCAACCTGAACCCCGAGTTCATCTCCGTCTGCAACAACGCCACCTGGGCCATCGGGGAGATCTGCATGCAGATGGGTGTGTGGTTGAAGCCTCACATTTGTAGTGCAGGCACAAACCCCTGCAGCAGTCTCACTTCGTTTTTTTATCATCATCATCATCAGGGGTGGAGATGCAGCCGTACATTCCCATGGTTCTGAACCAGCTGGTTGAGATTATTAACCGGCCCAACACGCCCAAAACCCTGTTGGAGAACACAGGTACGTGAATGTCAATGGGTCTTCACATTAGAGTGTGAGTCTATGTTGAGATGCTTCCCGCTGCTCTCCTGTTTCAGCCATCACCATTGGCCGGCTGGGTTACGTTTGTCCTCAGGAGGTGGCGCCCATGCTGCCCCAGTTCATCCGGCCCTGGTGAGGAACGCCCTCATCACTTCATGTTGGGGTGGGGGGGTGTAAACAGTCGCTGATAGCTGCTAGTGTCCGCAGGTGCACGTCTCTGCGCAACATCCGGGACAATGAGGAGAAAGACTCCGCCTTCCGGGGGATCTGCATCATGATTGGCGTGAACCCTGGAGGTGTGGTCCAGGTGAGTCTTGGCCGCAGGTGGCGTCCTCTTCACGGTCTGATTTGGAGCTCAGCCCCCTCCCCCTCTGCTCAGGATTTCATCTTCTTCTGTGACGCGGTGGCCTCCTGGGTGAATCCTAAGGACGACCTCAGAGACATGTTCTATAAGGTAACGCTCACAGTTTGTGGCTGCGGTTGAGGTTGATGACGCTGACCGTCTCCCATCCCTCCAAAGATCCTGCACGGCTTCAAGGAGCAGGTGGGGGAGGACAACTGGCAGCAGTTTTCTGAGCAGTTCCCCCCCCTGCTGAAGGAGAGACTGGCAGCCTGCTACGGCGTTTAGAGTCTCCACCCCCAGCCGTGAGGTAGCTGTGCCCCCACAGGGATGACCCACTGCTCTCTCACCGCCTCTAAAGTGTCTGTGTCTTCTGTCTCTGTCAGGGGGGGGCCAGCAGGAGGAGGGTGAATGGGAAAACTCATCCATCTGTGTATTGCACTGCCCCGATCGGGGGGGAGGAAACGTTCGGCTGCTCCCCCTGATGGACGGCCCCCACGCCCTATGTGTTTGTCCATAGAGGGAGGGAGGGAGGGAGGGATGGGGGGCACCTCTAGATTAACTAGGCAGGGACCCGACACAGAAAACTAACTTGTAGGGACAGATAGAGGAGGAGACAGATGGGGGGGGGGGACCTTCAGGGACAGGTAGGGAGACAATCAGGGAGGAGGCGGGGCAAAAAGGAACAGAAAGGTGTCCTGGGGGGGTTGAGGTCTACAGAGAAACTGGGACCAATTTTGAGACGCGCAGTCCTCTGAAACACCAGAAGGTGGCAGTGTGAGCTGCTCTGTGGTTAGGGACAGACAGGCTTCTTCATCTGCTTTCCTGGGGAAGATCATCAGCTCCTTCACCTGTGCTCACCCCATCTCCATTTGTTTTCCTCCGCCGCCGTCACGCTGAGCACAGCTGCTCGCCACTCGCGGGGGGGTTTTCTGCTCCATTGCAGGAAGGCTCCTCCTCCTCCTCCTCCTGACGCCGCAGGAACGTTCCTCAGCGCCTGAGGAGGTGAGGGCCGACCCCCCTGCTCCCTGAGACGAGGAAAATCACAAACTTTCTTCAGTGTGTGAGTGCACGTGTTTGAGCGTGCATTCGTGTGAGCGTGCACGTGCAGTCTGTCAACTCGCATTCTGTGTTCAAGATGTGAAATGGTACCGAGCTGAAGCTGGAGAAGACTGTTAACTGTGACTGTGTGTGTGTACACGCGTGTCTATGTGATCATACAACTGTGTGTCAGTGATAGTGCATGTGGGTGTGTGTGTGTGTGTGCACGCGTCTGATCTGGTGTGTGGTCGTCCATGTTTTTGCGTCTGCGATCATGCACGTGTGTGTGTGTGATTGTGCACGTGTGAGATCATGTTGATCTTCTCAGTTCCATGTCTTGATTTTAAAATTGTTTTATGAATACTTTTGTTTTTTTTTCTGCTCTTCACTTTCATTTCTTACATTAAATTCATTTCATTCTCTTCACTGACGCTTCAGTAGTTTTTCAGTAGTAGTTTTTAACCACGCCCACCACGTGACCCGCCCACCCCCGTGACCTGTGTTTGTCAGACTGTGTTACACTGTGAAACCGTTTTTCAATAATTTTCTCTCTTAAAGGCAAATAAAGAAACTTTGTGAATCTGCGACTAATCCGCACTTTTGCTACGACTGGCGTGATGCCGGCCGCGTCCTCTGGGGGCAGTTGTGATGTGTGGTGTGCGTATGTGGGGGGGCCCTTTCTCTGTGGTTGTCCTGTTTCAGAGTGATGTAACCCTTTAACTGTGGGGGTGGGGGCAGTAAAGAGCAATAAAGCCGCTAAATTTTCAATCCGTTGTGTTACAGAGCAGGACCACCACCGGGTTCCTTCCAGAATTTTCATTTTTTCGCTGGAACTTTTCAGACGTTTTGCTGGTTTAGCTCATTCCCGCTGCCCCCCAGTCTAACTTAATTTTGGTCCATTCTGTTGTCATTTTTGCATGATGGAGCTTTAAGATGCCTTCATGGACGGCTCGGTGAACTGAGTTTATAAAAAGGTTTCCTGAAGATGGCGGGGGTCCAAAGCTCATAACTTTATTCTCAATGTGGGGGGAGGGGGAGACCACCACTATCAGTTTTTTTGTTGTTTGTTTGTGGTACTGACCAGTTCTCCTCCCTCTTTTCCATTCTTGTGTCTGGAGGTTTTTACCTCTTCGGTTTGTGCTTCACTTTAACACCAAATGTTTAAATCAAATGCGGGGGGCAGAATGAAGTAATGACAGGGGGGGTTCTGTGTGGAGAACACGACTGAACCCGTCTACAGGAGACAATCCAGTCCTGGTCCTGCTGTTTCTGCTCTTTCCATTCCAGTTTTTACAAGAACAATAAAGGGTTCTGTTGCTTCTTCTCTGAAGTGTCTTTTGTTCCACCTGAACATTTGTTCTGAGTGAAAAAACTGAAACCCATCACACAGACAAGCTCCTCCCCCCATCCTTTTACTGGACAGCTATCAAGACTGAACACGTATGCGACTGGTTTCATTTGTGTTTCCTGATGGGTATGTAGTACGGTATGATCCCAAAGTACACGAGTTCAGTGAGGAGATCAAAGGAGTTAAGTTAAAGTCCCATTAGCTTTCACGCACCGAGGCTAGGCGTTTGACATTTGTTGTCCAAATTTGACCTAATTCTGGGGCAGCAGTGAGTTTTTAGACATTCAGGAACAATTTGTGGTTTAACCTTCCACAATCCAACCTCTTTAAGATGAATGTCAAGGAGATTAGGTCGCATTTTTTAGAGTCTTTGATATGATTGTCTGGATTTGATCTCACGACCCTCCAGTGTCGGGGTGGGCACTACCACGAGGGCAGATAGAGAAAACACCAGAAGACTGTTCAAATACTCGACTGTGTTTGTCATTTTTGAGTAACAGTGATCTTTGACTCCAGAGATGAGGGCAGAGGGCCAATGGAGGTCTTGACTCTCTAACTGAGGTCCAGATCATCCAAAATTGCCAAAATCCAGACCAATGTATGAAACGAGTCAACAGCCACAATTCTCAACTCCAGTTAAGAACAGGAGACAAAGAACCCAACACACTCCAACAGTGAATAGAAGAAAGAGAGGAACATACGGAGAACAGAACGTAAACTGTATCAATTCGATGTGTCATATTTATATACAGTCATAGTACTACATGCAGTGAAATACGACTGTCAAAGTAAAAGCCCTGAAGTATAAAAATGAGGAAATGATTTAAAAATAAAATGGTGATATACTCTACAGAATATATGGATTTCCCTGTGTCTTATGTCCATGAATATACCTTTAACATTGCGCAGGAACTAAATGGATGGACTGATGATATAATGGTCGAACGGGTGGTACCCGTTCAGCCGACAGGACAGGGACTCGGACTAATCCTGGACAGAGATGAGAAGGTGGTCTGAAGAAAAAATAGGATCCGGACGTCGATGGCAGCTAATGAAGCATGTTAGCAGGTGGATGCGTGGCCTGTCTCACAATATATCACACAACTTTAGGTTCAAATACAAAATTTCACATTTTTAGTTAGAACTTTAACACTGAACATAAAGATACAGCTTTTCAACTTTCCCTGACATTGAAATGCATTTACTTGTGTTTCTGCTTTGAAATAGACCTGTATCAGAAAGATGCCTTCAAATAAAGTGTGTTTTTACTATTTTTACATTGTTTTCAGCTCAGACAGTCTGAACAAGGAGGAATCACAGAAAATAGTTTTTTTTTTGTTCATAATTTAAACAGGTAAAACTAGTTTGTCCTGTGAGGAGACAAATCCTTCTATAAAGTTATTTTTGTTTTTTACTGTATTATTTATCTTTGTTTTCCTGTTTTGGACCTTTCCCACTGTCTGTCTGCCACAAATTACCCAGAAATCCTTGCAGTGGCTGGCACTTATCCCTGTAGAAGCTTCAGTTTCATGCTTGTGTAGGTGTCCTACCTCCAAGCTTGGGTGGGGTGCAGACAGTGTGCTCAGGAAAGCCCCCACATTGACGCTTGCTCACGTGTTAAGATGAAGGTCCTATTTTCTTCCAAAGTTCAGATTTCTTCCTCTACTTCTTGTTTCCCAACCTAATTACATCCACAGAGAAGGACTGAAGCATCTGATAAACTAGATTTTAAGGATAAAAACAGGTTTTTGCTGTACAATGAAATGAAATGAAACACATCGAGATCATTTCTGACAATAGGATGGAGGTAGAGATGAAAATCAATCATGTCAGGAGGTGAAGGCGGAGCCGGGGGCAGGAGAAGGGAACAATTGTTACAGAAAGTAATCTATAGAATCAAAGGAGGACAAAAACTCCTAATAACTGGAGCTGAAAGCAAAAAAGTGAAACCCAGAAATGTCAGAGAATGAAAAGGAACTGCAGCTTCAATAACCTGAAGAGAATCAAGAGTAAACTGAACCTCAGTGTAATGAGAGAAGTAGAAACAAAACCTGAAGAAGAGGACAAGATAAACACAAAAGCCAAACGTGAGTCAAAGAAAACAAAAGCAAAGACACAATCTGATAATTTATCTTTGAAATGTTATTATTGTTTTAATTTAATCAGAAAAGATTCAAAACTGATGCTAAAATGAGTCTGAGCCAAAACAATGAAAAGAAACCGGATTCATTCAATTTCTTTAAAAACTGCAACACCTCATCATTCATCCATCCATCCATCCATCCATCCATCCATCAACACCATTTACAAGAGTAAAACACACCACTTTAATGGTTTTCTGTGAGATCTCATTATTCACAGAGATTATCTCGACACACATTCAGCAGAAAAGGTGAATCAGAAGTGTTTAGTGAAGCGTTTAGTTATTGAAAGCAGTACAGATTTCATGAAATGTGACCAGCCGTGGTGCAAAATTCCTCCTGATCTGATTGTGAAAACGGAAAAGCTCAAACATCCTTCAGAAAGCTACAGCAATTAAAGTTCAATTCTCAAGATTTTATTTGCAGAAATCTCTTTTGAATGTGATTGGTAATAAACTATTACATAACTTATATTTTTCCATTACACTTACAGTGAGTGCAATCCTTAAACACGATTAAACATCTTGGCTGAGCTATTTTCAAACAGAAATCATTGGTAAGTTGTTTGAAATTTGTCAACATTCGACAAAGACTGACTGTCTTCCACACGTCTCATGAGTGCAGGCGCTCAAAGCAATAGACAAGAACTAAAGTGCTAAAGTGCTCGTCTGCAAAACTGTGCATTACTGCTGCTCTTCTGATTGGTCTGCTTGGTCACATTTGCACTCAGCATCTTCCTGTGCACACAGCCAAACACTTCCATGCCCATTTGATGCTAAACATGAAAAAGCTTTGATACATTAAGACTTAAAATTGAACAATCCTACGAAGAAAATCGAACTATTCTGCTTCTGGAAAATTAACCCAAATTTCTTTGAAGTTAAGAAAAATTCTAGGAAAATCTTTGTGCAGAGGCTCTTGTACTTCTGAGCCAGATTACCAGTTTGTGGGTTTGCAGTCATCAGATTATCAGATATCCAGTCTGCGGTCATTTGTTTATCATCTGTGCAGTTAGCCGCTGTCTGGTTATTGGCCATTCAGTTAGCTGTTTCTAGGTTAGAAACCATCCGGTTATGGGGTCAACAATCAGCAGCCATTCTCAACTGGTGGTTGGCCATTCATCGGTCATCTGGTTTGTGGTCATCAGGTTAGCTTTTGCCAGGTAAGCTGTTGTCCAGGTGTTAGCTATCGGGTCTACAACTGTCCGGTCAGCCACTGCTTTGTTAGTGCTACCATCAGATGGCCACCAGCATCCGGTGATTGCTTGGTTTGAAGTTACTAGGGCGACAGTGGCTCAGGTGGTAGAGCAGGTCGGATTGAAGGATAGGTGGTTCAATTCCCGCTCCCGCCAGCCAATAGTTGTTGTGTCCTTAGGCAAGACACTCAACCCTACTTGCCTCCAGTGTGGCTCCACTAGTGTACGAATGTCCCGGTGATGGTCAGAGGAGGCGTAGGCACAAACTGGAAGCCACGCCTCTGTCAGCCTGCCCCAGGGCAGCTGTGGCTACATTAGTAGCTTACCATCATGAGGTGTGAATGAATAATGGATATTCATTGTAAGCGCTTTAAGCGTCTGGAAAAGCACAGATAGATCCAATCCATTATTATTATTACTAGGTTAGCAGCTGTCCACTTGTCGGGCAACCAGTTAGCAGTTGTCAGTTCAGTAGTCATTCAGTTTGCGACTGTCCCATCAGCAGATATCTGGTTATCAGCCTTCCGGTTATTTGTTATCCGGTTCTCAGCAGTCTAGTAATCTCGCTCCTAATTTGTGTACAAACCTGAGCACACACACTTTGCTGGTTTTCGACCGTGCTGACCCCTCCCAGAACTCAGGCTTGTCTCCATGCTCGCTGGTCCCTGAATGGCGCCACACAGGTGCACCCCTCACAGATGAAATGGTTCAATCCAAAGTTGGTCAGTTTTTATAGCTCTGTCCAGCTCTTAGATATAAAAAAAAAAGAAAAAAACTAGAGGGGGGAGGGGGGTTCATGTGGGAACCATAAATCTTTAGAGGGGACAGGCCCTCCCACTGCTGAGCTAGCGTGGAGTTTGGGTGACGTAAAGAGGACGGCTGGGTCAGAAGTTGCTAAAGAGCTCCTGTTTTTTGCTCCAGTCCATTGGGGGCGCCCTCCTCCTGTGGCGGGTGGCGAGGACTTTTTGCTTGGCCTCAGCGGCTGTCGGACTCAAGGACAGGCCGGATTCTATAAAAGGGTCCGAGACCCGCCGGTCGTCATCCTGTGGAACCTGAGACACAGAAACAGTAGCATTGAGCCCCTCCCCATCACCCATAACCCCCTCTGAAAATCTGTTTTTCTCACCTGGAAGCTCATGTCTGAGCTGCTGATCTCTGATTGGGTGGTGGAACTCCTGGAGGAGTGGGATGCTGAGCTCCCATTGGCTCTGGATTTTGGTGACAAACTTGTGAAGGGGCCGTCAGCCAGAGTGACGTTTATGATCAAAGCTTCAGTGGCGGCGAGGTCAGAGGAGGCAGCAGGGAGGTGGAACGCGTCTTCTCCTGGTCTATCATCCACATAGACTTCTGGAGGGACACAAATGAGGCACAGGTGAGGGCGGGGGCTCCTCTGGGAATATTCAGAGATTCTCAATGATTCCCAAACCATAAATCAACTTTTTTTGTCTGTTGACCTCTATAAAAGTTGCTTTAAAAATGCTGTCTATTGGTCCTTGACACATTTGTGACAGTCTCCTGTTTAATTCTTAAAAATATATATATATATATATAAAGTGAGTGCTATCCCCTACTGGTTGAAAAGATGTATCATAGTTGAATTTTGTGATTGGTCAACTGGTGTCATGGTGATGGGATTTGCAATTAACATTTCACTTGGGATTCTTTGTTTAACACGTTAGCCGTTATTAGCTATAATGCTAGCATCCTTTTAACACTATCAGACACTGGTTCACTTGGGTTGTGCTAAGATTTGTATTCCCTGCCAGAATTTGTATCCCATCGCTGACATCATTGATTTGTTTTGTAACACTCATATGGAAGCCTGTTGGACATTATATAAAGAAACATCCTCAGAAAGTTCTGTGATGAAACCATAGACACATATTATTATCACTATATACATGTTATTGTTGACTAGAGATGTCCCTATTAGGTTTTTTTGGGCTCAATCCGATTCCGAGTCATTCAATTTTGTGTATTTGCGGATACCAAGTCCCAATGCGATACTTGTAACATATAAAACATGAAAAAATTGAGGAAACAGTTTTGGGTTTAGCCCTCATTTGGGTTTTACCCTTATTTATACTTCATTAATCTCCTTCTATCATTAAAATCTTCAATAGAACACTTCTGTGAAGTAGCTTTAATAAACAAGTAAAAATAGAGCAAATATAAACTAAGAAAAAAGGACTTTTCTTGTTCTAAAAGTGATAATTAGTCATGTGAAAAAGTTTAGTGACTTTAGCTTAAATATCTTTAGAGCTATTGAACATTTTTAACCAAATGTGACTCCTGTCCTCATTTGCTTTTTTTAAGATCATGTGATCCTTTTTTAAGCATCACATTTTCAGTTGTATTACCACAGTAGTTACAATTGAACAGAAACAAAAACTCTGTCTTTTTCTGTTGAAATGTCTTTTTAGTTTTGTGTTAGGACAAAGAAATAGAGACACTTACTGTCAGTTTAAAAGAGTTATTGATCCCAGAGGTCTGAATCTGTGATCGTATCACTAGCTTGACTGAATTGTTTTAGTTGGCCTCCTGTTTAAACTGCTGCCGTATTCTGCTGCGTTTCACGGCAAAGACATTTTGTGATCTGCTCATGACGTGCGGACTTCTATTGGAGTATTTATCTAAAATACGATTGAAATATGAAGCGCTGATTATAATAAGAATAAATGAAATATCCGATCCTGATCGGGAGAGAACATCCAATATCGATCGAGTCATCAACCACGTGATCGGATCGGTACATCCCTACTGAGGACCATGTGACAATATACAGTCAGTGGGTGAAACTGGCATCACTTTCCGTTATTAAAAGATGCAGTGCAGCCTCCTTTAGCCCCACCCCCTTTTAAAATTTTTCAAATCTGGACTGAGAGTGGAGTCAGTCCTGTTGTGTAATCCTGTAAAGAAATAAGTTCATTCAATAGAAGTATTCAGGAAACGTTCCGTGTTCTGATCACAAATGGAGTGCAAGAACGACCTGCAGGAACATTCTCTGCATGGATTTAGTTTTTGAGTTTTGTTCTTCAGGATCTTAAACATTGGTGTTTGGTCACCCTCTTATTTTTCTGGTTCATAAACAACATTTTTTCTGTGAGAGAAAACATGTTCTCTTAAACTTAAAGATATTTTTCCTGTAGGGCAGAAACTGCAACATCTTCATAATGAGGGTTTGTGACCTGTGATGTGTTTCCTCGTCGGAGTGATCTGCAGTCTGAGAAAGAGCTCGTCCGTCTCCTGGTCAACCACCAGGAGGCGCACTTCATTCCCTCTGGCTTTGATGAGCTCCACCACCTCTGAGTGCCTCAGCCCCCCAATGTTCTCGCCGTTTACCTGAAACAGGGAGAGAGACCAATCAGAGGACAGAGAAGCTGGGACCACAGATGAGAGGAGCAGCACCAGGAAATAAGATCCACAGCTTTGCATGAACTCTCTTCCTGCACGCCTTCACCTGTGCTGCAAATGCAAACTTACAAAAGTGAATGTCAGAGGAAAAAGAAAGTACACCCTCATGCACTTCAAGGTTTCAGCTGTCAGGGTACAATAAACCTCATCAGGTCATTGATAGCATCAGACCGGCAGCAGATCATAAGACTTTGGACATCAGAATGAGGCAGTCAGGACACCTATAAGCTTTCCTCTTCATGTTCACAGGAATGTTGTCACTTCATTAGTGCAGAAACTCTGAATCAAACCTGTAAAATCCTCAGATTTATTCGCCAACCAGAAGATAAAAATTGTACATTTGACCTGAAGTTGGTCAAATCTGTCTTCACATCTCAGTGATGGCGATCGTTCAGTGTTTTGAGTAGCCGTTGGAGAAAACGTTGGTCAGATTCAGTATTTGCAGGAAACCTTCCTGCAACGGTCATTTGCATCTGTGCACTGCAGCGTGCACAGACCTATGAACAGGAATTCATGTTCTCATCAGAAATTGGGCTGAGATCACATGAGTGAGGAATTGGACTGCCCCTTACCCACCCATGTGCTGCAACACCACAGATGTAACCGCAGAAAACAATTATTTCATTTGCAGAGACACTTAAGTGGATCTATCGTTCCAGATTTTGACCGACCCTTGGCTGCAGAACAAGCCCACATCATCAGTCCTCCACTACTGTGCTTGTGTATGGTATTGTCTTGGTATTGCTACCAGATCAACTATCAAACTGCGTATTTTTCTTCAAGCAGACACACAAATCTGCTGGAAACAGACCGTCACCGACCTCCACGATTCTGTCTCCGGGCCGGACGCCTGCCCTCTCAGCAGGGGAGTCGGGGTCCACCGTGCGCACAAACTGTCCCGTCTTCTTCTTGTCGCTGTGCAGGTTAAAGCCGTATCCCTGCTCCCCCCTCTGCAGGTGACACAGGCGCGGCAGGAGCTCCATCTGTGGCTCTGGGGAGGGCTCGTCCTGCAGCTTCACAAAAAGACAAGAAGGAGTTCAGAATGACAGGAGACCGGGGTGGGGGGGGGTTCTGTCTACAAAAAGACAACTGGGATCAATTAAATTTTTTCTGAGCTTCACAAATCTCACATATATCGCTCAAGTAAGTTCCGTGAGTTAAAGAACAAACTAGTTTTGAAATGGGACAGCCCTGGAGGGGACGGGTCAGGTGATTTTCATTCCCCTGCCCTTGAAAAATACTTATTTTGTCTTCACATTTGATGCTCTTTGATAAGAATCACAGACTGAAGTGGAGTATGAGAGGAAACCCGCTCTGGATGAGACGAGAAACTAGATCAGACCCGGACCAGATCAGTTTCAAACATTGGACAAAATCTGAATTACACCTAGAACCAGATCTATTGCTGTTGGAGTCATTTGACTGAAATTAGATTGTTTATTATTTTTCGTGCATGCATGCGCCTGTCATACCTTCGTCATGCGGCCATTCTGGCCTCCTACTGGTTAAGATGCATTTTGGGAGCTGCCGTGTCTTTAGTTGGATTTAGAACTTGGGAAGCACGGCAGCACATTAATCTTAGACTGTGTTATAGCGTTATATTTATGTTTAGCACATATTTTTCTCTTTTTTTGCTTTGAAATATAGTTTCATGGTTTTATTTTTGTACTTTGTCATTCTTTTAGAAAGTGCAAGAAATAAATGTCATAAAAAGGAAGAATGGCGCCTCTTTTTTCCGAAGCACGCGTTGAGATACTTCCTGCAACCCAAGTTAAAAAAAAACAGCAGTTACAATTGCTTTTCTGAGGACTTTCTAGGTTTGGTATGGATTTTTACTCCGAATGCCCTTGCTGCCACAACACTATATTTTTATCCAGGCTGAAGACTGACACATTGAGACCCAAACATGGACGCCCCCTCTGGGAAGTGAACCCAGGTTTCCTGCATGCAGGTCCTACACCCCGTGCTTATTTAAATTACTGATCAACTCAAATCAGCTCAAATACCCACTGGTTACAACCGTGGTCTGCAGACGAGCGTTTCTAAATGCACAACACATCCAACCTTAAAGTAGAAAGGATACAGCAGCAGAAGAACACACCGGATACTACTCCTATCAGCTAAGAACTGGAAGCTGAGGTTACAATTCTCACTGTAGAAAATTGGAAAAATGTTGTCTGGTTTGATGAGTCTCCATTTCTACTGTCACATTTGGATGGTAGAGTCAGAATTATATATAAACATGAAAGCATGGATCCATCCTGCTTTCTATCAACGGTTCAGGCTGCTGGTGGTGGTGGTGTAATGGTGTGGGGGATGCTTTCTTGCAACACTTTGGACCCCTTAGTTCCAACTGAGCATTGTTATACAACACCACATCCTACCATGTCCATCCCTTTATGACCACAGAGTACCATCTTCTGATGAGACAATACCAGCAGGACAAGACGCCATGTCATGCAGCTGAAATCATCTCAGACTGGTTTCTAGAACGATGAGTTCACTAGACTCTTATGACCTCCACAGTCACCAGATCTCAACCAAATAGAAAACCTTTGGGATGTGGTGGAAAGGAGATTGGCAACTGTGTGATGCCATCATGTCAATATGGACCAAACTCTTCTGTGGAATGTTTCAAGTACCTTGTTGAATCTATGTCACCAAGGATGAAGGCAGTTCTGAAGGTAAGAGAGGGTCCAACCAGTACATCAAAGTGTACCTAAGAAAGTGTCCGATGAGTGGAAAGCTGCACTAAAAAGACCAAAAATGAGGCAGGCAGAAGGTCTTCCTTGAAGTAGAGGGCACACGTGAGCTTGTGTTTGTACTTCAGTGGTTGCTAATAACAGGAGTTCATTATTTTATGTTTTTCTCTCATTGACTGCAAACATGGTAATACAATTAATAAATAATGGATTACACAATGTTGGACCAACACATCTTCTCTGACACTGAGAGACTTCTAAAACTAAAATGAAGATAAGGAGAGCTTTTACGCTACAGATTTTACCCCAGAAGGAGAAACGTGTGGACTTCATTTACAAGTAAAGGGTTGGACCACTGAGCAAAATCTGTGTGCACGAGTGTTTGTGAGAGTCTATAATCTAAGCTGTGTTTGGTAGTTTTGGAGTCATACTGAACCTCTACTTTAAATTCTTCCTTAGTCCAATATGAGCCTGCCATGTTTATAAAACCGGGTCATCTGCAGCGTTCTGCCGGGCTGTGTGGCAGCGGAAGCTTTTATCAGTTCAGATGAATATGGAGGACACAGCTTTGAATATGTCATGATGTGGAGATCTTCCTGGCAGATCTCCAGCCCTTCCTTCTCTGAGGACATCAGTGAAGCGGAGAGCGTCCTTGTGTGGCGAGTGCAGGAGGAGATGTGGTCCTGAACCCTGAGTGACGGACTGAGGGCCTCTGAGGACTCGCTCACGCACATCTACTGAAGCCACAGCGGGAGCTGACCTGGAATCTGCTGATCTGTCTGAGCAGATGAAGGATTACCTGATCACTTCTACTTAACCACTGGGTTAAGCTAGTGTGTCACAGCACCAGTGCTTAGACCTTAAAATGACAAACACATGGAGGAGATCCGAATTCACCATAGTAACAACCTACTTGAGATGTCGACAGGAACTGAGGCTCCTGATCCCACTTCACTTCTAGAACTGCTGATCTTTTATTCTTTGAAACAAAATTGCCTCAATTGAGGGCAAAAAAACAGAAATGAAAAGAATTTTCTTGCAGGATTTCTAAATAAGGAACCAAAATGGACACAAGAAGGGATCTCACACCCACAGCTCCATCTTTCAGGAACTAAAGCCCACAAACCTCTCAGACCTGAAGAGCATGGTTTAAGGACTCCTGCAGCAAAGCTGTGTGAACACATGACTGACCAGAAAGAGCAGAGTTGTGTTTAGTTGTGTAAGTTCTCCCACTTCAAAAGATGAGAGAGAGACCTGTAGTTTCCATCAAAGGTATTCCTAAACTAGCTAAGACAAAATAAAAAAAAATGTATTTGCAAATTATAGTGGAAAATAAGTATCTGGTCAACAACAAAACTTCAATTAAATCCTTTGTTATATTCTTTTTGTTGGTAATAACAGCAGTCAAATGTTTTCCGAGTCATTCACGAGCTCCCCCCGTGTGGTTCTGGGAGTTTTGCTCGCCGTTCTTGTGATCAGTTTTACCCCACGGGGTGAGATCTTGCTGGGACTTCCAGATGGAGTTATATCAGCTCTTGAATGTCTTCCATTTCCTAATAAAGTTGATTTCCTTTACATCAAGCTTGCCCACTTATCGCAGATTCAGTCTTCCCAGCCTTGTCCAGGTCAATAATTGTGTTTCTGGTGTCCTCAGACAGCTCTTTGGTCTCAGCCATGGAGTTTGGAGTGTGACTGTTTGAGGATGTGGACAGGTGTCCTTTATATAGATAACGAGTTCAAACAGGTGCCATTAATACAGTTAACGAGTGGAGGACAGAGGATCCTGTTAAAGAAAAAGTTACAGGAAATCGTACTTGTTTATAGGTGAATAAATATGTATTTTCTACCATAATTTACAAATCAGACATTTTTGATTTTTTTTCTAATTTTGTCTCTCATTTTTGAGATTAAGATGAAAATTCCAGGCCTCTCGTCTTTTTAAGTGTGAGAACTTGCTGTTTAAAAAAGTTTTTGCTCCACTGCAGGACTAAAAAAAAACCCTTCAGGTTTTGCAGTGATAGAGGAGGAGAAGATGCTCTCCTCCTCTCCCCACATGACCTCTCTCCTCATGGTGGAGTTGAGACACCTGCTTCCGTCCCCCTCAAGCTGAAACAACAGGATGGCTAAACATAAGATGGCTAATGAAGTGGAATGGGGGGGTTTGGTTGCATAATTGCTGCATGGGGGCATCTGCTGCCAAAATAAAATCATGCATTGATGGGGTTACGTCTGTGTTTACATGTTCAAGTGAAGCAGGTGAAGAGACGGATCATCTGGATTTAGACCAGCTGACTCTTAACCGGGGGGGGTGGGGGGCACCTGTCCTAACACCTGCATGAAGGCTCCATGCCGATAAACTTCTTGGAATCAGACGAAGAGCTGGTGTTTACTCTGCCTTCAGCAAACATGTGTGACTGACGTGAGCGGCTTGTCCGGCTCATCCAGATCTGCTCTGTTTGGAGTCCAAATAAAGTCCTGCGAGTCAAAACCCGCTCAGTTCTGGAGAACATTCCAGTCCGTCACACACAGCAGCAGCGACCCACCATGACGTGAAGTTTGACGTTTAAACTCCATGTAGGGTAAGAGCTCTCTGAACTGATCCACAGCAAACAGACAGAACCAGAACAGAACCTCAGAAACTGGTAAAAGTCTGTTCACACAGTTGTTCTCCTTCAGGCATCTGCAGGAGATTTTAGATTAACAACACACACACACGAACACACACACACATGAAGAAAAACCCAAAGATAAACTAATATACACACAGGAACGTGCTATAAAATGAACACACACATACATGAACACACACACATACATAAACACACACGAACACACATACAAAGAGAGATGACATATACTATCACAGTGTTTATGCAGTCAGTGGTAGATATATCCAGGGGTTTGTGGGGTGAAACTAACATCTCTACAGGTGTGCTCCTCTCCCTGTCAGGTGGGACAGGTGTGATAAGTGGGAGCAAGCAGGGCCAAATCCAGATTAGGGTTGGGATCAGACCTCCTCCTCCTCCTCCTCTCCGGTGACTCTTACCTCCTGTGTCCGTTCCTGATCCCGCCAGCTCGGTTCTCTGCTCCTCCTCCTCCGGCGGGGTTCTGGGAGGGGGGGGCTCAGAGGTCGGGAAGCGGAAATGTTTGTTGTCCAGTTTCAGGGTCAGGGGGGAGTTTTCTCTGGGTATGGGCGAGCCACAGGGGGTGGGCTTGGGAGAGGGGTGGGGACAGAGTCCCCATCTCGATGGCCAGGTCCTCGGTGCAGGCGCGGTCCTGGCTGCGGAGGTACTCGTCGGTTTCTCGGTCCACCACCAGCAGCCGTGTGCGGTGGGCCACCTCGCAGATTCGGGTCACCACCTGCACACAATGAGGAAGGTTATGAAGCTGACATGATGGATTCTCCATTATGACAAAGACTCAGTTAATTTGGGGCCATAAATCTTTGAATCCCAAATAAAACACATTGAAAAAATATTGGTGTTTGGCCAAAAAAAGGAAGTTTATTCATTATTTTTAGATTTGTTTAAAAACTCAAAATTTCAATATCAAAATTTCTTTTCCATTTAAAAATTTTATTTTTTTTCACTTTCAACTCTTTTTGGTTTTTTTTCAAATCTGAAAATTTCAATTTCAAAACTTCTGGCCCCATTGTAGCGGCGTTGAGGCGGGGCTAACATCCCGGTGCATTCACTGGACTCCTTGAACTGTGATAATTATGGTCAGAAAATAGCTGTATTGTATGTACTATCGAAGTCTGAAGATGTCCAAAGACGGGTTTAAAAAGATAACTTTTATCGCTTTTCAAACCACACGTCCAAACCGCTGTTCTACCTTAATCAAAGCGCCATCTTGTTGTGTTAAATACAAAACAGCCAAACTAAACTGCAAATTACTGATTGTAATTATCACAATTCCAGAGTCAGTGAATGCACCGGGACTGTATTTACCACACTCATCGATTTTGATTGGCCCTTTGTGTTAGTCCCCAACGCGCCAAAACGGGGTCAAAAGTTTAGAAACTTTCCAATTTAAAAAAAAAGACTTGAAAGTGAAAAAAAAAAGTTTTCAACTAAAATTTTTAGATTGTAAAACGGAAAAAAGAAGAGTTGAAAGTGAAGAAAAGAAATTGAAATTGAGTTTTAAACCCTTAAAAATTGAACATTTGAAGCTGAAAATAATTTATTGGTTTTAGAATAGCAACATTTTTGTTTAAAGTTTAAAACATTACATTTATTTTGGCCAAACACCATTTTTTTTCTAAAATATCTTATTTGGGTTTCAAATACTTATGACCCCAAAATAGCTCCATAGATCCAGAGATTCCCATTATCATCAGTGACCCATTTATGCCCCCCTCCCCGTCCCCAGGGAGGTAAAAGCTGTGGAACAGGTAATCCTCCGGGTCGAGGCTCGTGTTACCGTGACGGCGAAGCGCCTCTTACCTGTTGGTGGGAATCGTTCTCCACGTTCACCCCGTTCACCTCCACGATCCGGTCACCCGGCCGGAGCCCGGCCAGGTCAGCGGAGGATCCGGGCTCCACTTTGCGGATGAACTGCCCCCCGCGGTTCCGCTCTCCGTGCAGGTGGAAGCCGTACCCCCGCTCCCCTCTCACCAAAAAGCAGAGTCTGGGTCTCAGCTCGGCGTCCATCCCGGGGGACCGAAGCGACTCCGCGGAGCCAACAGCTGGAAAAATCCGCGCTTAATCCAGAGTGCGCGAGCGCGCGCCAGACGCACACATCATCATCATCATCATCTTTTCACATAATCCACGAAGATTCCGCAAAGAAAAAAGGAAGACAGAGATGAAGAGCCGCAGAGCAGCGCCAGGAGCGCAAACATGAGCGCGCGCGCGCGCAGGTGCCCAGGGCTCACCAACAAACTTCCGTTTGGAGAATAATCCACGAGATCAGAGATTAGAGCCGCTTCACTCACGCAACAGTCACCGGGCGCGCGCTCCTGTCCGCGCGCTCAGCGCAGGGAGGCGTTAACGCCAGACCCCGCAGAGGGCGCGTTTATCAACAAACAATCAAGGTGGGTTTTGGTGAAGATGAAGAAATATGGATCAGTCTGATAGTATGATGGAGATGCTCTGACTTTTGAGGGAAAAATGGAAAAGAAAATGTTCAGCTTTGTTTTATTTGGTAAAAAAAACAAACATAAAAGACACAAAGAGTTAGTTTAAACATTGACGTTTAGGTCCACCAGAGAACAAAGAGAAGCAGAATAAAAGTAGAATCATCATCTTAGAGTTCACAGTCTTCTGCTCAGGTCTCATCTTCTACCTTTATCCGCTGAATAGGGGGGCAGGTGTATAATCCTCTTCTGCCCCCTTGTGTTCAGCAGCAGCCTCAGGTTCTGTTTTTATCCGGGATGGGGGGGTTGGCCTGTGTGATTTCTTGGCAGGTGAGCTTTTGTGGGCGGAGGGACAGGTGTGCTGGTTCAGACACATGGAGCAGAGGGGGCCCACGGGGAGACACATCTGCTGCCCGAAACCCACCAGCAGCCAGTTGATCTCACTCCACAGGTCCCTGAAAACACAGCGGGGCCCGCTTTATCCTGCAACTCGCTGAGCACGAGACTTTGTTAAACACAGAACCGCAGTGACATCACCTGCTAGAACCTCAGAGACAAACAGGAACTTTCTTAAACAGATATTCTCAATATTTTTACAAAAAGTGATCTTAGAACACTCAGCCCTAAAGTTTCTCTATTCTGACCCCTGCCCCTGGTCCGCAAACCACCACTCCCGCCAGTCAACGCCCGGACTCTGGTCTCCCAACGATTGTCAAACACCAATGCCTAGCTCCTTCTCTAAACACTACAGAGCGGTGGGATCTGCAGCGGTTTAAAAGGGTCCGGCGCCACCTGCTGTCCCCAGGGAAGGGGCTGCAGAGAGGAAGCGATCAGTTCTATAAAAGACTTTTAAGTCTTTTATTTAGACATTTTTATATTAATGTGGGAAAATGTCAAGTTTCAGCAAATAATAAACACGATCATGAATTACGCTTTCACAAATCCAATGGGGTGTGTCTACTTCCTCTCCTAAATCATTCAGTCCAGTTCTCTTATACACTCAATGGGTAAAACTAAAGGAAATGTTCAAACATGGCCGACATTAGGTTCTCACCCACCGGGGCAACCACTCCTCCAGGGCCCGGCGCGTGTCCTCTGGGGTTTTGGTCGGCTTCTTGACCCATCCCAGCCTGTTGGAGATCCGATGAACGTGAGTATCCACACCTGCGCACGACGACACAGGTGAGCACAGGACGAAGTGGGGGAGGAGGTTGAGCGTATACACCGAAACACTGATGATCACCCCCCACCCCCTCACCAATGCCAGAAACCTGGTTCCAAGCAATGTCCATTGCCAGATGAGCCATTTTAGGTCCCACACCCGGGAGGCGGACCAGCCCCTCCACATCGCTGGGGATGTCACCGCCAAACTGCTCCTGCAAGATGGCTGCCGTCCTCTTCAAGTACTTCACTTTATTCTGGGGGGGGGGGTGTTAAACAGGGAGGATTTTAAATTCAGTGACAGGTGGAATAAAAACGAGGTGGGGGTCGTTTGTGCATTACCCTCCAGAAGCCGACGGGGTAGATGAGTGTGCCCAGTGTGTGGTCATCGGTGGTGACTATGTTTCCTGCAGTGCAGCCGTGCGCTCGCAGCTTCTGCATGGCCGCCGCCGTCACCTGGTCCCGGGTCTGACTGGACAGCATGAGCGACACCAGCACCTGGAAACGCCTCACCTGAGACAGGACAGCTGAGTTAATAGGACGGGTTGAGGGGTCAGGTGGGTTCTGGGCCAACCCAGGGTAACTACTGCCGAGGTGAGTGGACACCAAAATAAAAAAAACACATACATGAGCAGGAGCGTCTGTGTCGAAGCATTTCTCTGCCCCCATCTGATCCACGGGTGCGTCACGGCGGCTCCTCATCTCACGAATGCACGGCAACTGGTCCTTCCAGTGTGGGGGCTCCCAGCGCTCAGTCTTTATCGCTCTACCTCCATCGTCGTCATATTCCACTTTCAGCTGTCTCCTCCGGCGTCCCTGTGGGGCCAACGCTAAAACGTCTGTCTTCACGAGATCCTCTCCCCCTATCAGGAGACGGGACACTGAATCCTGACTGGAGACTGTACGAACAAACGTGTGGTCACATGGCATTACTGATTTCAACGAAGATTATTAAGATACAGTTTTGCGGCTCGGTCACTGTTATCATCTTGGCTAGATATACTGTAATGTCCTAGACCCACATCTAAAAAAAACAAGAAGAAACAGACAGAAAAAAAGACTGGATGGATGATCTCTGACATCAGCTCAGAGGATTTCTATGACTTTCAGGTGTCTCCACAGTGAATTATCTGCCTCACTCACATGTCCACCTTCGCTAAATCCCTCCTCCTTGGTCTTTCTCTAGGCCTCTTTCCTGGTAGCTTCAACCTCAGCATCATTTTACCAACACCTTCATGTCCCTCATTTTACATCACACCTGAAATCTTCCTACACCCGTTCCAACCTCCTTGCACAGGCCTATTCACCTCTCTCCAACTCTCTGTTGTTCTGGACTTCTGATCTGGAAAACTGTAAAGTCCTCTACCTTCTTCACCTCTAATCCCTCTAACCTCATCGTTCCTCTCTATTTCTGCAGCCGACCTTCATTCCTCTCCCGTCCACAGCAAACCTCCACCTCTCTCACTATAGATCACAGTGTGATCCACAAACATTGTGGTCCATGAGTTAGGGGTCAATGTCATCTTCACTTTATCCTAACTGAACTTTGGAAATTCCTGTTCCACGACATTCACCTCTTCTTCTTTACGCTCTCTAACATTGTCCTCATTAGTCGGTTCTTCAAAGCTCTCCTTTCATCTCTCCATCACACTTGTGGAACTTGTCAACACGTTTCCATCTCTGTCGTTTTTCACCCTAATCAGGTGCACATCCTCCCATCTCCGTTTCTCTGCTTGAGAAGCCCCCTCCACCCTCCTCACAAAAGTCAGTATATGACCTCTATTTGACCTTTGACCCCTGAACCTTCCCCTTTGATCTCCTTCAGATTATAACTTGCGTTCTTTTCCTTATGCTATGCTCTTTTTCAGGACAAATATCTTCACTGACATTATCATTCTCCAAGTCCACCACCTTCTGTCCTTCTACATCACGTGACTATCTTCTTTAACAGCTGTCAAAAAAACAAACAGCAACTTGACACTGAAACCAAACAAACCTTCAAACCAGATGATTAGCGTGCAGCCGACCCAACATGCACTGCGAGCGTTGAAGAAAACACGAGATGCATGTAAAAATCATTAAGGAAAATGTAAAAGTTACCGGCTGCATTAACGGAGTCCGGTGGGGGTCCGTGCACTGACAGCTGCGCCTCCTCCTGCTCCTCCTTCACCGCCGCGCCTCCTTGACGGCGGGTCCGTTTAGATTTAAAGGACGTAAAGGAGGCGGATGACTCTTCTTCCATAGACTGACCAATCCCCCGGGATGAGACGGCCCTCCTTCCCAGGAAATACGGAGAAGTCATCCCAAAATTTTGGAGACCAAACCGGGCGAACCTCGAGCTCTCCCGGGTCTGGAGAACCATCGAGCTGAAGCCAGACTCACATTCACAGTCCCTGATGCTTACAGAGAAAAAAAAATGATAATAAACTTTTTCTGTGTATTTTTAATATATTTACTAAAATATTAAAAAATTTACATTAAGTACCCGTGAACACTATACTGTATCATAAATAACATTGAAACAATACAAAAATGTTGTTATTCTTCTTAAAATGAGGAAAAACAACAATTAACAGTCTTTTAATTATATAAAATTAGAACTAACTAATAGAAAAGCATGCCTTAGAGAAAATTCCCGTGAGTTGTTGTGTTTTGAGCTGATAAAGATCCACTTGTTCCCGAAAAATTATCCAACTTTAGAGTCAAGCTAAGCTAAACGCCCAGAGTAGCCGCTGCTAGTATGTAGTTCATCAATGTGCTAAAAATATCCAAACACAATTATTTAAAGGTTTTGATCAACACAACATATTATCGCGTATCATGGATAATTTTACATTCATTTTTGCCTTACCTAAAGTTGACCGCTAGTGAACGTATCCCATAAAAGCATATTTTTCCTCACAGGAGAACTCAATTTCCCATGATCCTAAGCATTGCTTTCCCGGAAGTACTCTCGCCAGTATCCGTGTGATTTCCGGTTGGGAGTGCAGCACTGAGAAACTGTGGAATCAAATATTTGGACCCTCCAGTGTTGGACGCTGACAGCACCCCTGGCTTCACGGGACGATGGAGTGACAGAAACCGATGACTGACTTCTGTAAGGTGAGCCATTGGGGCGCGCGCGCGCACAGAGGCGCGCGCCGCGTTGTTGTTGTTGCTTCGGGCGCCTGGACCCTGAACACCGGAGAGACTCCGGCCTGCGAGCGACGGGCTCAGGCTTCACCGAGACTACCGACCTGCCAGGCGGACTCGCAGAGCTCGCAGTCCGCGGTGGAGTGAGCTGCACTCCGCGGTGGTTGTTGTCTGACTGCCCCCCACCTCCGCTTGACAGTACCCCCACCACCTCGCTGTCAGGGCTACCCCCCCCCCCCCAACTCCCCCATATGAATGCACGTGCTTTCTGTCTGTAAATGTTACCTTTGTGTGAGGCCTGGGGTAATGTGGCGTGTTGACGATCATGTTCTCCAAAGTTCTGCTGATTCTGAAGATAAAAAAAGAGCATTATTGTATAACTAAGTTTTAATGGAGTTTCCATTAATAAGCTGAGAAAAGTCATCTCTATTTCAGCAGCACCACATAAAGCACATGCAGGTTTCTGCAACTCGCACTTCAGTCTGTTTGAGGTCATTTCTAACCCTTGTGCTGTCCTAGGCATGTTTACATTAAACATGGGGTCATCTGGACCCCACAAGACAGAGTGCTGGACTTTGTTTTTCAAGGATTTTTTTCTTCACTGGTGTCTGTGGCAGACAAATAATCCCTTCCACCTTTGTCATGGGAGGGATAACACATCAAAATAAGGGTGGGTCATCTGGACCCCATAAGATAGCATGAGGGTTAAGGCCTCTTAGATCAGCATTTAATGTCATTTGACCCCCCCCGGCCGACCCCTCCACCTACCATCACACACTGGAGGTCAGGATCAAGAAAGTCTTCTCTGACCAAAGTCTAGATCAGAGGTGTCAAACGATTCATCCTTGTGTCAAACACACGGCTCGCAGGCCTATTCCCCTTCCTGAGATTGTTTAATCCGAGTCATGAAGAGAAAAACATACAAAGGTGATGGGGAAAAAAATCAAGTTTCTAGCCCATTCCTGTGGCAAGTTATGGGTCTTCAAAGAAATGACCGCAATGCACATTTCCGACTCTAGGGGGAGCAAAGGAAAAGCAAAACCTGCATAACAAGAGATCAAGAAATAAACATAATAAACAATGTATTAATAAGTGCTTAGGCTACTAGGTTGGTTGAGGCATTTTTTTTTCAATTGAGAAAAGCAAAAAAACAAAAAACAAAAACAAAGCTACAGATAACAAGTTGACCATAGGTTATTTTTCTATTATGTTTCTAGTCCGGCCTACTTGAGATCAGACGGGTTGAATGTGGCCCTTGAACCTAAATGAATTTGACACAACTGGTCTAAATTGTTTAACAGGCTAACGTTCACAAGAAGGTTTATAAGAACAACAGATAAGAACTGTCATTTAAAGTCCAAACTTCTGTTTACACATTCTCCCTCTAGCTTACAGCCCCCAACCTAATGTTGCAAAAAATAGCAACACAGAAGTCTACATTTAAATATAAATAATGAGTTTTTGTTGCACCATGACAATTTAAAGTTATAAAACTACTGTTGTTATGTATATTCAAGTGCTACGCGCTAAAGCTAGCAGACCAGCGATTATTGACGTCAACGACAAAAGTGACGTCTGAAATAACTCTCTGGAGGGAAAAGTGAAGGGGAAGGTAGGAAGAATTCAGACTGGGCCCAAGTCTCCTGATCTTCTTTCCTCATTCCAGATGCAACTTAAAGGTCTTTTCTCCCAGACTCCCTGTTCTCTATAGCTGTAGCTGTTTAGTCAATTCAATTCAAACTACTTTGTTTATATTCTTATTAAAGGGTAACCAAACGGGGAATTGGGAGGCTGACTCCACCCACAGCCAAAATGTTAGAATGTAGATAGAGGGGTGGGGCTTTAGAACAGGACTGTTATCATTACTGGAGCTGCAGATCATGACGTCAGACTGCTGACATCACAGGGGATGTAAACAGTTTGACCTATCACAAAATTCCACTTATTTCAACCTGTAGGGGATTAGCATACAGATGGTTTTGGGCTATTTTTTTTCAAGAATTAAACAATTTTATTTCAATTTGTCAAAAGTTGACAACAACCGACAGCACTTTTAAAGACCCATTTATAGAGATCAACAGGCAAAAAAAGTTTATTTAGGGTTTGGTTACCCTTTAAGGTGCAGCTTTGAAAAAATTACACTCCCCCACTACATAGATGCATTAAAAAATAATACTTTACAACACTGTAATAACTCCTGGATAAGAGGAGAGGCACAATATTATGCAACAGAGGGACAGTAGTGTGTGCATGTTCAATTGAGTGTAATTGCATTGATCAGCTTGATCTTCAGTTTAAATATCATTGGTGTCACATTTTCAATAAAGGACAACAAAGGTTTGAAAACTTCAGTAAAAGCCAGCATTCCTAGTTTTCCTAACATGGAATCTCATGGAAATGTTTATTCTAAAGTTGTAACCTCCCCCTCCCTTCCAGGTCGGGGCCATGAATAAACCACAGAGCAAGGAGAGTCTGAAGGACAAGGTGAAGGGGATCTTGGGGCTGGGAGGTCCACGTCCGCCGAGCAAGCAGAGTGACTTCAAACCCTCGGAGTTCATCATCACTACGGACATCATTAGGGTGTGCAGGGCGCTCTGAACGCTTCCCGCCCTGCCCCGTGTTCACGTCTGATCGTGAGTGTTCTATCGCTGCAGGAACTCCATCCAGACTGCGGCCTGAGCAACCGCGTCCGCACCATGAACCACATCTGTGACCTGGCCAAAAGCAAGAAGTTCGAGGAGGTGAGTGGAGGTTTTGTTGCTCGGGTTCTTCTGAAAGCCACGTTCCTTTGAAGTTCCCAAACTCTGCTGTCAGAACGCTGTGGAGGCCGTGTGGAAGGCCGTGGAGGACATGCTGGCTCCAGAGCAGCCCCCCGAGGCCAGACACGCCGTCCTGCAGCTCCTGAGGGCCATCATACAGGGACAGGTGCAGACCCCTCCACCACCCGGCAGCAAACGCTCCGGCTCGATCCTCTGTAAGTTTGTCCCGGCCTTCATGTGCAGGGGGAGCGCCTCGGCCCTCTGAGAGCGTACTTCTTCAAGGTGATCAGAGACTACCAGCCGAGCAACGAGGATCTGTCGGACAGGCTGGAGGTGTTCAAGGCCTTAACGGAGAACGGGAAGGACATCACATACCTGGAGGAGGACATCGGTAAAACCTTCTGCTAGCACAGTGAAACAGGAGCTTCAGTAGAAGTCATGACCTCTAATGGACACTCAATATCTTATTAACTATTACACAACTCTCCATGATGAACGCCATCACCGATAAGCTACTTTGAATCTACATTTGTAGCTGTTATCACATCTTGAAGCTCTGCTCGTCCAGCTTTAAACTGCAGCCATCCTTTCCATGTCCTCTCCTCTGTCAGCTCGCTTTGTTCTCCTGTGGATGGACATCGGTCTCACCTCTGACTTTCTTCACGTCCTCGTAAACCTGGTGAAGTTCAACAGCTGCTACCTGGACCAGAACGTCTCTGTCATGGTCCAGTAAGTGGAAGACGCACGCTTTCCACTTCCAGATGCTCATATGGTTTAATTGAAGACTTATCGACTCAGCAGTTCAATTTTCAGGATCCAGGTGACTAAGATGATGTGGGATAATCGTATGCACTCTCTTTCTAATTGCAGGAAAATCTGCCTGCTCTGCAACAGAACCACATCTTCAACAGACATTGAGGTTAGTTTATCGGCGTGTTTATTAGCGGCTTTTATGTATGTCTCTGTGCACATACACACCTAAGATGTTCATACCTGGGATAAAAATAGTTTTCATAAAGTTGTGCTTTTAAGGTGAGAAATGAAAAGTCTTTTCAACCAGGTTCAAGTCTGCATTAAACGTTTCTTCCTCCTATTCCTTCTGTTGAACTTAACCATGCTGTCATCACAAGCTCAACCTCCAAAAAGCAACTGCACTTCTTCATACTGACTTTCACAGAAGAACCACATTTGAAGCAGTACTCTTCTGTAGCTTTTGAGGTCAAAGGGTCTTCATGAGGAACCCTAGAACTGTGCAAGGGAAGCCCGCTAATGTTGTTGTTAGAGGAATTCTTGACATGGTAGTTTAGAACATGGAAAACAACCTGAGCAGTGAAGACGTCTGCATGCTTCTCTGCCTGCAGGTGGCGCTGCAGGTCCTGGATGCTGTTGTCTGTTACAACTGCCTCCCATCCGAGTCTCTCAGCACCTTCATCATCACACTCTGCAGGACCGTAAATGTAAAAGAGTTTTGTGAGTCCTGCTGGAAGGTAAATACACACAAACAAACAAACAAACACACACACATAAATACCCACAAAACCACATTTACATTGTTACACACATAAACACACAAACATAAACACACATACATGTAATCATTTAAATAAAACACGACATAAAGACACTTGCAACACAAATACACATACATATAAACATAACCACACTACAGAATTATACACATACAAATGCCCATAACTCTCTAGTGCAGTCACACGCACACACACACACACGTGTGACCTCCTGCTTTGACCTGTTCCTGTTTGTTTCTGCAGTTAATGAGGAAGGTGCTGGGAACACATCTGGGCCACAGCGCCATTTATACTATGTGCAGGATTATGGAGGAGAGGTCTGCCCTCCCATCAGTCTGCACCATTTCAGTGGAATAGTGTCGAGTGCTCAGTGTGTTGTTTTTTTTTTTTAAATTCGTCTAGGACATACATGGAAGATGCCCCGCTGCTGAGAGGAGCGGTGTTCTTCGTCGGCATGGCACTGTGGGGGGCACACCGACTTCCAGCTCTAAAAAACACCCCCACACTAGTGCTGCCATCCTTCTACAAGGTGAGACACATGACAGCAGACATGTTGGTGTCGTTCCTGTCATCAGAGTGACTCACTTGGAACGAGAGAACGTCCAGCTGTGACTGATGTCTGCCCCCCGTCACTCAGGCCATGTCTTCTGCCAACGAGGTGGTTTCCTATGAAATCGTGCTGTCCATCACCAGACTGATCAAGAAGTATGGTAAAGAGCTGCAGGTGGTCACGTGGGACATCCTCCTGAGCATCATTGAGCGGCTGCTGCAGCAGATCCAGGTCTGGCTGAACACACGGCAGCTCACTGAGGTCAGAGGTTAAGGGAGGGGGTTTGAGCTTCTTCTGTGTGATGACAGACCATAGGCAGTGCAGAGCTGAAAGCCATCGTCTATGAGCTGCTAACCACCGTGGAGGAGCTGTACGAGCAGAACAGCTACCACGGCTCTGCGGAGAAGTTCTTCAGCCTGGTGGAGAAGTGTGCAGATAAGAGACCTGTGAGTGCTGTGATGTTCTTCCTGAATACAGCCTGGTTTTGGCGGCGCGTCTTTTCTCATCCGGACCTTCTGTGTGGCAGGACGCCTCCGTGCTGACCCTCATTTCATACCGGGCGCAGTCCATCCAGCCTGCAAGGGAAGGCTGGATCCAGAGTCTTCACTGCCTGATGGAGAACTTCTTCAGGTTGTTTGACATTCTCATGTGGTAGTTCTGTGTGCAGAAGTTCATAGTTCACGCTGCATCTCTTTTTGTCTTTTCAAAGGAACGAAAGCCGGACTGTGATCAGGATCAAAGTTCTTCATATCTTGTCCTTCGTTCTCAGCACAAACCGACAGCTCTATGAGGTCTGTGCAGCTTCATCCACCCCAAACTCCCTGCCTCTTCTGTCTCCTGCAGATTCAGCGTTGAGAGGTTCACATTGGACCAGCTGTTTACTTTCTGCGTATTTGCAGGACGAGTTGATTGAAATGGTGGTGATCCCTCAGCTCAGTTCCATCGCTGAAGACAAAGACCTGGCTGTCAGGAAGCAGGCCACCCAGCTGCTGGTGGACCTGGCCGAAGGCTGCAACACCCACCACTTCACCAGCCTGCTGGATATTATTGAGCGGGTACTCGCCAGCACGCTGAACCTCACCGCCACCCACACAGAACAACATGAACCCACATTAGCGCCTCTTCCCATCCAGGTGGCCAGCCGTTCTCTGGTGTGTTCAGGATCGTTGGACATTTCTGACAGAGATCCTACAGCAGAGTCGCCGATGGAGGACGTCAGGACGGCCATCCTGGGTCTGATGGAAATCCTGCAGGTACGCTCATGCTGTGGGGGTGCAGAAGGGAGGGGACGGAGCCCCGAACATTATAGGGTTCTTTCGCTTGAATTTTACGTGGACTCTATGTATTTACTGTTTACACACTCAGCACTCTGCTTTTATGCTACTGAGCTGCTACGCTTAGACCAATAACAGCAGACACCCACCAGCATTCCCATTTGACAAAATAGTTTCCTCTGAAATTTGAAATTGATGAAAAATTATTCTTCTGAGACCAGCCAATGCTGGAAGAGCATCAAACTCCCGTCTCTACTCTACTCAGCTGAGTCTGGGCTCAATTTTTCTGAGAAAAAGTTGGAACTACAACACAGGAACAAAGACGACGGCCCAATCTGAATTCTTCCTACACCTCCATTTGAAGGAGCATTTTTGATTGTGGAAGTAGTGTCTGAAAAAAATTGTTTTTTTGAGGTTCCAAGCCTCCAAGAGAAGGGATACAAAGCCTTCAGTCATGAGGGTAAACTGCGTTACATTTAGATTTAAATAAGTACTTTTACTTGTTGCACAACATTTTTAAAGTTACAAAACCTCTGCTGTTATGTGTGTTTGAATGCTGGAAGCCTCGCACTGACTGGCAACTATTGATGACATCATCAAACAGAAGTGATGTCTGAATTCTAAGACTTTTTTTTTTTTTTTCTTTCCATAACTCTCCATTTGGAGGGCTAAATGAAGGGTTAGAGAGAAGGGAATAATTTAGATTGGGCCAAAGTCCCAATTGAGCACTAACAAACCCTGAAAGGTTCAGATCTCTGGACAATCCGGGTTTTGCCACCTGCCGTGATTTAAAAGCCCAGTCGAGTAAAAATGATGTTTTTTGTTGTTTTTAACATGTTCTTGTAGCATTTTTCTCATGATAGAGGACATATATAAAATAATTTGAGTTTAAAACTAAGTTTCTGAGTACTTCTTTATTCTAATTAGGATGAATTAGTAGCAGATATATATAACTTCAGCAACTGCCATGAGAAAGCTAAAGTCTTCTTTCTCTGCTACAATTCTCATGCATCCACTTGCAGACAAATAGATCCGTAAATGTTGTAATGTTCTTTGTTTGAGCTGCCATCTGGCTCAAAACTCTACAGCTGATGGATCTATATTGCTCGCTGTGTTTTTAGGGATGCTAATGTTGGCTTGGGGTTTTGAGGGGCTGTAAGCTAGTGATGGAATATAAACAAAGGGTTGATGGGAAATTTGTGGATTTTAGCTTCCATGGCAACAGTCCCAAGCACAACTTAGAGGCAAATTTCCAATAAACTGCTGTTGTTATGCAGAAAATATGTCTTAAAAATGACAAAGTTTTGTTAATTTTGGCTAAAAACTGCATAATTATAATTTAAAAGACCTCTAGGAATGATTTTACTATAGATAGTAAAAATATAGTTAGTGGGACTTATAAGATAAAGTGGTGTTTTTGATGGAATAAAGATTTCATCCTGATATGTTTTTGTTTTTTGCTGTCACAGAGCAAACTTTACAGCCTCCCAGCTAGCCACGCCTCCCGTGTGTACGAGATGCTGGTCAGCCACCTGCAGCTCCACTACAAAAACAAGTACTGCTCAGCCGTCTCCGCTGCTATCAGACTTCAGGTTGGTCCTGGTCAGTGTGCTCCTCTTAGTTATTATCAATTCTTAGACTGCTAATGCCATGAACTCCCTTCTGCAGGTGTTTGACTTCTTCCTGATGATGCGGGCGGACTCCCTTCACCGCATCGGGGTTCCCAACAAGGACGGAGCCATCCGATTCAGCCCCTACTGCCACTGCGACGCCAGGTGAGTGCTCGTCCTCGCCGAGACCTGAGTCAGCCCCATTGTGCCGACTCTGATTCGTCTGTCACGTGTCGCTTTAGTGAACCGGAAAAACGAGAAAAGAAGCCCACGGGCTCTACGTCGCCCCCTGCTGGCAGCCCGGCTCCGGCAGCTACCTCTACAGCCTCCATGCGCTCCGCTTACCTCCCATATTCACACGCCTTTGGCGTCCTGCTGCAGTGCCTCAAGATGGTATCACACTGCACAGTACACACACGTTTATCAGAAAAACACAAACTATTGAACTACAGCTGGTGATGTTCTTCTGGTTATTCGGTCACAAAAGGAACTAAAGTCTGCCTTGTTTCTAAACTGACTGGTTCTGAAACACTCGGATATCATATTTGATTAGAAAAATCGATTTAAAATGTAATTTTTTTTTTTTTTTTTTTTTTTTTTTTTGTCGTAGCAAATACAATTCATTTGGTCCAAGTCAACGAGACCTTAATAATAATAATAATAATAATAATAATAATAATAATACATTTAATTTATAAGGCTCCCAAGGACACGTTACAATTTAAAACAACACATAGTTAAAACATAAGATTAAAATAGTTAAAATTATGAAGACATTGTGGGAAGAGAGCTAAAGACCCTATGACATTTTAAACAGATGAGTTTTGAGTTTGGATTTGAATGAAATAGGAGGGTCTGTGTTCCTTATATCAATTGATAACCAAAGTTACGGGTCAGAGCAGCTGAACGTTCTGCCCCCCCATGATGCTGAGGCAGGGCAAGGGAACTAACAGGGGCGGGGCGGTGAAGCGATATTCAGCTGGCTGGACAGGTAGGGAGGAGTAAGGTTGTTAAGGGCTTTGAAAGTTAAGAGAAGAATTTTGTTGTTAATTCTCACATGGACGTGGAGCTAGTGAAGCTGCTGGAGATTATGTGTAACGTGTTGGAAAAGGGGAGTTATGGGAACAGTCCAGGTGGCAAAGTTCTGAGGCAATTTTGAGTCTGCGTAAAAGTTTTCTTGGGAGGCCGGAGAGGAGGGAGCTGCAGAAGTCCAAGCAAGAAGTGACAAGGCTGTGGACCAAAAGAGAGGTGGCGAGGGAGTGAGGGAGGCACGACAATGGTTGATGTTGCATAGATGATAGAACGATGACCAGGAGATATTACTGACACGAGAGTGAAATTATTGTCAAGCTGTCGAGAATAACGGCAATGCTTTTCAGTTAGGAGGAGGAGGACACCAGTGAATTGTCAATGGAGAGGGTAAGTTAGAAAGGGTAGATTTAGAGACATCAAGCAGAACCTCAGTTTTGTTTCTGTTAAGTTGTGATGAATTAGATAAAAACCATGATCGAACTTCAGATAAGAAAGTTGTGGGGGGGGTAGAGTTGGGTGGAGTCGATAAAATAAAACTGTGTGTCATCAGCATTACAGTGGAATTGTACATTGAATTTCCTGAAAATATTGCCAAGTGGGAGGAGGTAGATGATGAAGAGGAGTGGTCCAAGGAACAGAGCCTTGGGGTACACCTGAGATGATTGGGGAAAGCTGGAAGTGGAAGTACTTGACTTGAAAAATGAATGTCATGATTAAAGTTCAGTTTTGAAGAAACGGCAAAAAGAAAGGATTAAAAAACAAAATGATTCACTAACTCTAACTCTTTCTTCCTCTGGCAGGAGTCAGACTGGAAGGTTCTGAAGCTGGTTCTGGATAAGCTTCCCTGGACGCTGCAGTACAAAGTGCTGCTGCTCACGTCTCCCTGCAGTCTGGACCAACTGTGCTCCACTCTCTGCTGCATGGTAACACCCCCCCATTGCCCCGACCAGTGTGCCAAAACGCCCCCCTCTGTAACCGCCGCTGCGCTCCTCACGTCTTTGCAGGTGACGGATCGACTGATCTCGGAGCGCTTGAAGAAGACCCCGGAGGTGTTTTCTCGCACAGACGTGCAGCTGGCTGTGGTTCCCGTTCTGACGGCTGTGACTTCTTACCACAACTACCTGGAGCAGTCCAGACAGGTGATGGTCTGTGAAAATGTCTGTCTCCGGGCCTGGAGGGCCACTTTCCTTTCAGCAATGAGAAGCTGTTGAGATGAGAAGTGGGACGGGAGCTCTCTGGCCTGTAGCATGTCGCCCCAGAAGAGGGCAAACGGGTGCTGCTGGGGTGGCGTCCCGGTCAACTGGTGTCTTCCTTCTCCTGCAGAGGGAACTGGTTCAGTGCCTTGAGACCGGCCTCATCTACCGCTGTGCCAAGCAGTGCGTGGTGGCCCTCACCATGTGCACGGTGGAAATGCCCGACATCATGATTAAGCTCCTCCCCGCGCTCATCGTCAAGCTCACACACATCTCTGCCACTGTCGCCATGGCGTCCCCCATGCTGGAGTTCCTCTCCAGTGAGTTTCTCCTCTTCCCGTTTGCGTTCTTCTGTAATCGGTGTTGGAGGTGGGGCCTCAGTAGCCCCGCCCCTCAGTTCTAAAGCTCTCTGCTGTCCCATTCAGCTCTGGTACGCCTGCCTCATCTCTATGCTAACTTTGTGGCTGAGCAGTATGTGAGCGTGTTCGCCATTTCTCTGCCCTACACCAACCCCTCCAAGTAAGTACCACGACACGGGATCCTGTGTTTCACCCCGACAGAGACTCTGACCTGTTTATTCCTCCCCAGGTTCAACCAATACATCGTGTCTCTGGCTCACCATGTGATCGCCATGTGGTTCATTCGCTGCAGGCTCCCATTTCGCAAAGACTTTGTGCAGTACATCACAAAGGTGTGACTTTGTAACCACAGGGGGGTTCATGTGGTTCATTGATTCATCAGGTTAAAGAGAGATCTTGTCTCAGGAGGCAAATAGGTTCAGACGTTGCTCGTGTCTCTGCAGGGTCTGCGCTCCAACGCGCTGCTGCCGTTCGACGACGGTCACGAGCAAAGCCCGTTCCGCGCACGAAGCACCAGCCTCAACGAAAGGCCCAAAAGGTAAAGCCAGACCCGCTCTCGTATGTTGCACAGACTCAGCCCTCTCGCTGCCTGTGTGGCTCTGTGGAGTTGGGGCGACTTGAGGTAACGTCCCATAAAAACTTCAATGTTTTAGTTGCAGCAACTCCTTTCAGGTTGCCATGGTTGCCATCAGTTTCCTTGTTTTGTTCTATCAGTTTGTTTCCCCTTCTCATGCTGATGACACGAATACATGAGTGACACTTTAATATCAGTGGATCCTGAAGTAGCTTGTGGGATAAATGTTCTGTCCGTGTGACCACAACGAACCATGAACGCATCATCGTGTCGTGACAACCTATCAGTTTACCTGTTTGAGACACAAAGACACGCCCTCTTCATCCCCCGCTCCTTCATTATTTTGACTCCTCTGAAGCTCACCTGTAGCACCAACATTCACCCTCAGTTTACAGATAACAGCAAAGAGAACAGCCATCAGAGTCAGGGGGGTTGCTCCTCCCACAGTTTGTGAGAAAGTAAACGTTACGAAGGTTGAAATTTGCAGGATGCTGACATTCAGTTCCTGTACTCTGAACAGTAGACAGTCATAGCTCCGCCTCTTTTTGTATGCTCCATGAAACCCTCATTCAGAAACTTCTAGCTCCGTCTCCAGATGTGGTCTCTGAGCCAACATGCGCCGGAACAGACTTCCTTATCTCCTGAATAGAAAACAGGAGTAGCTTACACTCAAGTTTTTATGTGCTGTGGGGCCGGGATCACTGAATGATTCACGGCTCTCCGGTTCCTCTTCATGACTCACGCAGAGAGAAGTCATGGATGAAGAAGTGAAAACAGAGACTCTGTTCATCCTCACTTTCTCTGAGATGGCATTCAGAGTTTAGGGAGTTCCACAAAACAAGGGAAGCCTCCAAAAGAATGCAACTTAGCCATGTATGCTTTATTTAAGCTGACTCATGTATCAAACTATCAGCAGTGAATTGTTGTTTTCCGTCCTTTCATTCAGGCTATTTCAGGATTTTTTTTCCTAAATGTAAATTATACTAGAGTGGTTTTCCTGGTCTTCATCTCTTTCCGTAACCCACCCCTCCCTGTATGATCCCACCTTCTGCTCCTTGCATCATTGTGTCGCTAGTTGGTCCCAGGATGGGCTGTCTATACGTCACAGTGATCATATTACAATATTTTTACGCATGAGTCTTACACATATTATGGCATTTGCAATTCAATCGTGTCACTAATATTCCAAATTGACTCCAGTTGTCACACTATTAGCTCACAAACTCCAGTTACTCCAGCTATAAGTTATCTCTAATTTGTCCTAAATTGATCCATCAGTTTTCCTACTTATGCAGTTTTCAATTTTAATATAAATATTAACACGGTTTATTTGTTGGAGCCTTTTATGCTGCTTAAAGTCATCTTACAGGGTACTGAAAAATATTCTCAGAAATCAAAGTCAACAGTCAGAACATCTGGGGTGTAAGGTGTAAAAAAAGTTTTAGATACAGTTAATTTTGCTCAAGTATGTTCTTCTCATATAATTGCGTCAGGAAAAAAAAAGGTTTCAAGTAAAATTTGCATTAGGACTCTTAACTTGCAAGGAGGCGACAAAAGTGGACCATTTTTAAAATAGTAGATTTAGAGCCAACAAGCAAAGATTTGGTTTAAATAAAAAAAGTTGTGAGAAAATCCAATTTGAATCTTAAATCTAGAGTACAGAGCTGGGATCGGTGCCCAGGTAGAGCGAGGTGTCATCGGCATAGATGCAGAATGAAATGTTTCTTGAGAGTATTGCCAAGTGGAAGTAAATATATGATTAAAAAAAAAAAAAGTGTAGGGCCCAGGACAGAGCCCTGGGGAACACCACGTTCCTGTTTTAGTTGAATGGAACGTAAGGGAATGCAAAGGTGAGGACTGTGATAGAGATGCCAGTTTTGAGGAGGACTCGAGGAAGAATAATGGTTGAAATTGTGCAAATTTGTGCATTCAGGTTGAGCAGGAGAAGTTTGGATAAAACTTCATTTCCCCACGCATCACAGGCATCCAAAAGAAATCAATGGTTAACTTGCTGTTGAATGCATGCCGCTTGGAATGGGGATTTACTGGAAACTTAAAAACTCCACAAAATAGGAGCTAAAAAATCCAACATTTATCCATAAGTTAACCAACATGGAACCCTGCATTGTTCTCCCACACATTTATCTCAGAAACATCCCATAGTTATCACCTTCATATTCCACAATTGTTTTAGTTTTTTTCAGCCATCCTGGCTGGCCACAGTCATTGCTGAATGTTCCTACGGTTATCTGCTCACCTGATCACTGATTACTTCATCCATTTTAATCCCACATTATTCTACTTTTATTGGGCAATTTTTCCCTTTCTGTCCCACGATACTCTATTCTTATTCAAGACCAATATTCCTCTTTATCTAATATCGTACACCATTGTACCCATTGACTGTTTATGAAACCTGGACTGGGTGAGTGTGACGAAAAACATAGAAAATGACTTCAGGCTTTAACCAAATAAAGTCAATTTAGTCACCATTTTTTTTTGGTGAAATGGACGTTGCCATGTTGGAACAAGACAACGTCAACAAGCACTAATTGGTCAAAGTTGGTCAGAGTCTTTGTATCTTTGATGACCACTCTGGCCAATCAGGACTGAGCTTGTGGGAAGTCTACATCCCTACCACTAAAAGCGGACAATTAAATGTTTCTAACATTTGACGTGGGGGTCAGTGGGCACCACCTACTTCTATTGAGGCGTCTGATTGGTCAGTTTGTAATATGAAAACTTGAACTATAGAAAAAATGTCATAGAATCAAAATTAGCAGGAACATTAAAAAAAAGGATAAGATCAAGAATGATTTTTCTGACAAATAGAATGACTGAGTAATAGCTGTTTATTTCCCAATGACATTTGAAATTCCTGGAGCCAGCAGCTACTTCCTGTTTGGAATGTGAGAGGGAAGGTATCACTCAGCCCAGTTCCCATATACAGTCAACGGTTGTACTGCTATAATTTCTAGTTTTCTGTTCCGTCATTCCACCACCTCACAGTTCTTCCCAGCCTGATAATCACAGAGTTCTCCCTCAGATCATCCCTCAGTCTGTGCTGCCTGTGCTGAACCCCTCCCTGTGTGAAATGATACGCTGTGGCTCTCCTAAATATATTTCCTGTGTTTTTTTTTGGGAAGTGGGGGCTTGTTTGCCGTCTGCTTCCAGCTTGTGGGTGTTGACCCCCCCCTCTTCTTTAATCTTCTTTTGTGTCAGAGCTTTCCAGTAATCTGTTCATGATGTCCACTGCTGTTAATTTTTACTTTCTTTTGTTTTTCTTCATCCCCTCCCTCGCTGTCTCCTGCCTGATTGGGTGCTGCGTACTGTGATTGTGGTTTTGGGGGGTTGTGTCATCCTGGAACCTCTCCCTCGCTTCCTCATGTGAAATCCGCCCTGTGCCCCCCCCCCGCCCGTGTATGCTGTTTACGCCCGGTCACCTGCTCACTTCGTTGGGGGTGATGGCACCTCCCGTGTGTTGGTTTATTTTAAAACCACTCACTCCCGAACCACTGCCCCCACCCCCCTTGATGACCCACCCTGATGCCAACCCTGGCCTGGTACCCTCTCCCCCTCCCCATGGACGCTCGCATCACCCAGCCACCGGGCGCCCAAAGTGGCGAAGGCAGCTGCGGGCAATAGCAGCGGCTCCCCGGTAAAAGAGTTGCGGGACCGCTCAGCCATGGAGGCGTTCCGCTGCCGCAGCATCAGCGTCTCCGAACACGCGGTCCGCAGGTTAGACCTCCAGGGGCACAAACGGACAGTAACTGCCTCAACACTTGTCTCTTCCTCCATGGGTTGGTTGACGGGACGCTGGGTCATTGTCATGTGGATCTGCTGGGGGGCCTCCTGGCGTGGGTGGTGCATGCTGGAGGAAGGTTTTCATCCACTTGGTTGGGTCACGTGTGTTGTTTTTCCATCTATTTCTCTACGTTTTTCTGCATGCAGACAAAACATCTGGATCCCCACAGAAGTCTAACACCTGTGTGTGTGTGTGTGTTGGACCTCGGGGAGTCTGTGTGGGGGTGTTTGTGCAGGTGTGTCTGTTTGTGGGTGTGTGTGTCTTTGTGTATGTGACTCTGTGTGTATATTTATGGGTTTGTGTGAGCAAATGAGTGTATTTGTGTATATTTGTGTGTCTCTATCCACATGTGTATGTTTGTGTGTATGTGTGTGCATGTGTGTACATGTGTGTGTGGGTATATCTGTGCATGTGTGTCTCTGAATGTATATGAGTCTATCTGTGTGTGTGTTTAACTGCTTAGTTTCCCCCACACCTTTAACCCCCTCCTCTGAGTGACATTGATTGGGGGCGGGACTACAGCTTGGTTTGCTTGCTCCTCATCTCCTTGGTTACCACCGCTGTGCTGCTCTGACCATGGCAACCTCCCTTAGAGGGATGTTAGGTTTGACCCGTTTGCTCAGCAGAACTGCACCATCCACATGGCCACGCTCGTGCACGCATGCTCGGGTTTCATGCGTCTGTCTGTCTGGCTGAATGACTGCAGTGGCGCTGTTGCTCAGCAGGTGAAAGCAGACGCTCTGCTCCAGACGTCTGCAGCTTCACCCGTCTGCGACCATCGTTTGTGTGTTTTTGTTGGTGACGAAGGACCTGCTAAGATAACACGACCGTGTCAGACTTCGCATGGAGACGGTCATCGGCTCTAGAGGGAGGGGTTTGAATCTCTGTGGGGAGTGAACTACACGGTCATGTTATCTTAAGGGTGTTCTCAGCAGACGATGAAAGCATGAGTCGGCGAGAGCAAAGGTAAGTGTAACCTGCAGAACCGCTGACTCATGCTGTAGGATGCACTCAGAGATTTCTCTTTGCTTGATCCAGAAAAACCCAAGAATCATGAAATTTGCGTTTTATTAATAATAGTGAGCTGGAACTTGTTGTTCCTCTCGTCCTTTTATAAGCGTGCAGAACTTCTTCTTCTGGTCTCCTTTGAAAGCGATGGAGCCAAAGCCTCAGCTCAGCTCGGCTGCAGTGAAGCATTCACGAGGAAATCCACCTTCAGGACTATTTTCATCCTCGTCTGAGGTGGCATTCAGCTTCTCCTCACTCATTTTTGAGTTGAGGTGTCAGCTGACTTACAGTTTACCACTGGATGCCACATAAGCCACGCCCCCACAGGCATGTTTGCGTGAGCAGAGAGAAGCGCGTCTGAGGCTGCGCCGCAGCATCCGTCAGCAGGGCCGCGGTTCATGCATGCCTGCGGTGATGCTGATGGTCGCTTCAGCTTTGTGTCGGCTCCTGCATGTCTGTGTTCTGGGTGTTCAGCGGCCTCCCGCTCCTCTGCAGCTCCTACTGTGGTTCAGCGGTCTCCTGTTTGGTTCCTTTAGGATGCACACTTCCACCACCACCTGCAGTCTGGGCTCTGCTGATGAAAATGCTGTAACCCAAGCAGATGAAGGACTTAAGACCGTCCACCTGGAGCTCACGGAGACCTGCTTGGACATGATGGCTCGATACGTCTTCTCAAACTTCTCAGCTTTACCCAAGAGGTGAGTGGTTTAGTGTTCACCTCTGGTTACATAAGGCCACCAAAGTGTTAACTTTAGCGTCTTCTCAGGTCTCCTATTGCAGAGTTCCTGCTGGCAGGGGGTCGCAGCATGACCTGGTTGGTAGGCAATAAGCTGGTGACCATCACGACCAGTGGAGGAGTCAGAACACAAGCGCTGCTGGGTCTGGACATGTCTGAGCGCCTCGGGGGAGGAGAGATGACCAGGTGAGGAGCCGCCGTCACACACCACCATCAGAACAGCACGGCCCTCCTCTCTGAGTTACAAAAGGAGAAGACTGGATTTCATTTCATGAAACTTCAAACAGTTCGGTTCATCATTAGCGTCAAACATGAACGTTCAGAAGTTATTTCATTGTTTTAAGCAAATGAGAGGAGTTTCTTTGAGCATTCTGTTTTTTTAGGATTCAAATAAATTGCCTTTACTTTAAACATTTTGATGACAAGTTTGACAAACAAAATAACATTCAAAAACTGCATTTTCTTAATTATGTTAATGAGTAACAATGACAGATTGTTAAATATCAATAACAATTGTAAAATGATAAAAATGTTTACAATGGCAATTATATTGCAAAACAAATTATTTTTTAAGAAATTGTAGTAAAATGTTAATCAGCTGTTACTTCCCCAATGGGTAAACCTGCCCCAAGTCTTGGGGAAAAATACTAATGGGTACAATAACATACATTTGGACACCAAGGGTAAGAGTAACACAGTTTATTAAATAAATAAAACTCTGTTTCTGTAATAAAGAAAAAAAATGAAAGAATTAGCCGACTGGTTAAAACAAAAGGGTCAGAGGCTGCTGAGCCAGCATGTCAGCAGTTCCCTGCTAAGGGCTGCTAACCAAAAATCTAACTTAAGGAAAACAAATGAGCTAAGCCCACAAATCAAGACTGCCAAGATCCAACTCCAAACTAAAATAACAAAACCCAGCAGTATAAGACTGCTTTTTAGGGAGAAATTTTACAATCTTAAAACATCTTTAATTCTACATTACAGATTTTTTCAATTTGATTTTTTTTTCTCCGCTTTAGATAAATGAAGAAACACTACTTGGAAATAATTTGGGCATGAAGTGGTTGAAATGCTGAAAGGGAAAGCTGGGTTTCAGTTGGTGCTCTGGTGTCCCGGTTCTTTAGGTCCGACCCGTCCCTGCACACCCGAATGACCAAAGAGGCTCCAGCCAAGCTCGAGTCGCAGTCCAGCCAGCAGCAGAGCAGATCCACACGCATCCGTGTGCGCTCCATATCGGGTAAGACGCCGGCGTGGCTCTCCTGCTGGGCCTCCCGTCCTTCCACGCTTGCAGCTGATTTCCTCCTCGTCATCCTCTCCTCCAGGAGGTCACGCTCTTCGCGCAGGTCCCGCTCAGAGTCTCAGTCCTCTTGTGTCGCCTTCGGAGGGGGAGATGGCCATGCCTCTCTCTCCCTCCCCTGGTCCCGTTCTAGACGGTGGGGGTCTGGACAGCGTGGGCCCGCCGTCCTCCTCTGGCACCTCGTCAGCTCCTCCTCCTCTCAAAGACAACCCCAGTCTGGCGGAGTTTGTCCCTATGCTCACTCAGGGATGGGCTGAGATCTTCATCCGGAGGCCTTCAGGTAAGAGAGCGCATATGACACTCCCCAGGAGGAGGAGGTAGTGGTCCTGATGCAGGGCTGTTGTCAATTCTGTTTAGCTTAATAAAATCTTTCTTTATTCCTGATATAACACCAGAGACAGAAAAATATTGAAGTCAAATCCTGAGACATTTCTACTCACCAGCTGAGATCATTTTAGCTGAAATGTATGGTGCCTGAGAGGGCTCAACACGCCTGGAATGAGAACAACATTCTGGAAGATTGCAGAACATATTCAAACTAAAGATCAGCTGGTTCTACTTCACTTCTTTCCCTTTACTCTTATGTTGAGAAGTCCAGCATTACTTCCACTTGTTCTCCAGGAAACACCAGTTGGTTGATGTGTTTGGAGAACCCCCCCCAGCCCCTTCTCGTCAGAGGTCAGCAACATGCCGCTGCAAGAGCTTTCCAGTGTCCTCATGGCCATGGAGGGGGTGAAGGAGCCTCCTGCTCAGACCGCCAGCGCCCCCGCCAGCACAGCTACCCCCGCTCCCACCCCCATCTCTGAACCCATGTCTCATGGGGTCCACGGGAGCAGTGGAGGGAGGCCACACCTGATCCAGCGTTCCAACACGGGTGGGTCTCAGTCTGGACACGTGCTGTCATCCGTGGTGTTGTCAGGTTGTGATGAATTTTGTGTTCGACTTTACTCCCTCGTGTCTTGTGCTGCAGATTCTGTTGTGGTGCTGGAGGAGGGCTCAGGGGGCGCCGCAGAGCACAGCGTGCCTTTCTGGTCTGAAAGCGAGTTCGAGGCGATGCCGTCCGATCCCATCTTTATGGCTACAGAGAAGCTCAGGAAGACTCCGCCTCCTGGAGCACTCAGCAGAGTATGTACCTGTTGTAATAGAGGCAGTTCCCGCCCACCTGTAGGTGTGAGGCTCTGCCACCAATCACAGACCAGCAGGTATATGTAACCGTCATCCTCTCCCTGACTGAATGTTGTGCTCTGACCGTCAGTCGTCCTCCACTTCCAGCCAGGATGATGAAAAGTCCACCTTGGAGGAAGTGAGTGAAGGAGCCATTCCCATCGATCAGCCCCCCCTCGGTCCCTCCACCCCGAGCAGTCAGGGGGGGGAGCTCCCGTTTCAGAGCCATTCTCAGTCCCAGGGTTTTGGACTCAACAAGTCCAGCTCGTCCCCGGAGCTGCAGACGTTACCTGAAGCCTTCAACAAGGTTCTGGAGTCAGACGCCTCTGGGCCAGCGGCGCTGTCGGACGCCAAACCTCAGCCACAGCCGCCCCCCTCTGAGAAGGATGGCGCCGAGGGGGGCTCTGCGGGGGACGCTGCCGATGGAGTCGCAGCCCCGAGTCATAAAGGCGACGGCTCAGCTCCATCCTCTCAGGGCGGGGGTGCTGCCCTGAGGCTGCCTCTCCCTGCAGCACCGTCGGGACCCATTTCTCCTGGAGGGGGCCACAGACCTCGGGGTCACACCATCTCTGTGTCAGCACCCTCCAGGAGGGACAGAAGAGCCGAAAGGGATCCTACCATGGACGAGCAGGCCCCAGCACCACCGAGAAAGCCTCTGGACTGAGCCCCAGGTACACAGAGGGGGGAGTCATTTGACAGGTTTTTAATGTTTAGGTTGAAGGTCAGAGTTGAACTCTGACCTCCTGTTCCATAACCTTCATGGACTTGTCTCCTGTGGTTTCCAGCTTTGTCTTCCTGCAGCTCTATCACTCTCCTTTCTTTGGGAATGAAGCAAACAAACCGCTGCTGCTGCCAAAACTCAGGTGAGCTTCAGAGCTGAAGCTTTTCTAGTAATCCTTTTGAGTTGAAACTTTAGGGCTGGAGTTCCTGAGCTGAAGCTTTTGTGCCGATGCTTTTAAGCTGAAGCTTTCGAGCTGAAGCTTCTAAGCTGAAACTTTTGAGGTGAAACTTTTTTAGTTATGCTTTTTAGCTGAAAATTCTGAGTTTATGCTTCTGAGTTGAGGCTTTTAAGCTGAAGCTTTAGTGCTGATGCTTCAGAGTTAAAACTTTTAAGTTTAAGGTTTTGAGCTGAATTTTCTGAGCTGAAGATTTTGTGCTGAATCTTTTGAGCTGAAAATTCTGAGCTGAACGTTTTTGTACTTTCTTTCCTGTCTGGCAGGTCATCGACCGTGCTGTGAAGGTTCTGGACCAGATGCCTCCGTATGACACGCATAAGATCGGAGTGGTGTTTGTTGGGGCGGGTCAGGTGAGCCTTCTGGGACTCTGGGTAACCTCTGGATTAAGTCTTAATCGGCATAGTGGGGGCTTCACCGTTTCAGGTCAACAACGAGGTTGCCATTCTGTCAAATGAATACGGCTCCAACCGCTACGCCGCCTTCCTGACCGGACTCGGGAAGTTGATCCATCTGAAGGACTGCGACTCCGACCAGATCTTCCTGGGGGGGCTGGACCAGTATGGAGACGATGGAGAGTTCACGTACTGCTGGCACGACGACATCATGCAGGGTAAGGCGCGTGCAGGATTTGGCGGGAGGGGTTCGTGCCGCCGTGGTGACGTCTGGTCTCTGCAGCCATCTTCCACATCGCCACGCTGATGCCGAACCGAGAGAGCGACAGAGGCTGCTGCAACAAGAAGCGCCACATCGGCAACGACTTTGTCATGGTGGTGTACAACGACTCTGGGGAGGAGTACAAGCTGGGAACCATCAAGGTAGGAGAGAGGGCGCGTCTGAGCGTGAGCTGGGCCGTGTTCGTCCTAACAGGCTGCTCTGTTGTTCAGGGGCAGTTTAACTTTGTGGAGGTCATCATCAAACCTCTGGACTACGAGTGTAACCTGGTCACCTTACAGTGCCGAAAAGGTAAGTGGGAGTCCCGCTCCTTTTCTTGGTTTACATTGTTTTTTTTTTTTTTGTTTTTTTGCCAACTCATCTTTTTTTTTTATTCACAGACCTGGAGGGTTTGGTTGACACGACAGTGGCGAAGATAGTTTCAGACCGTAACCTTCCCCTCCTCGTCCGGCAGATGGCGCTGCATGCAAACGTAAGACGACCTCATCCTCCTGTACGGTGGCCGGGAAGTGGAAAACAGTAATATATTTACCTGAAACTAGTTTGACCAAAACACTTTTACAAGTTTGACCATAGACTTTATTTTTATATGGACATATGAACCCCTCCCCTTGTGAAAGCAAATAATTTCCAATGGGGAACATCAACACTTACTTTGTCCAGTAAATAATATCAGAAAAAACAAAAAATATATATTTTATTTGAGAGCCAAAGAAAGTTTGCTTTGGTATATTTCACAATTTATCAGCCAAAAAAATAGATCTGTAAAAAAAAAAAAGAGGAAAAAAGAAGCTCTAACTACAAAGTCGACATATGAGAAGATTGAGAATGATTCAATTATTGTTACTAATTAATATAAATTATTTGTCTGCGGATGTTTGGAAATTTGATTACTTAACTGATGTTAATGAGCCTTTATAACCTGGATCTATTATTGTAGAGTATAAATATTTGATATAAAGTCCTGAATCGGATATTGATAATTCATGTATTGTAGAGAAAATGGTGGGATTATATACATTCACTTCCTTCCACTCCCTTTCAAGTGAGCTACTTGTGAGTCAATGTGATATGTTTTTTTTCATGTATTATTCCTGATTGCTTGAAATAAACAATTTCCTTCATTCATTCATTCATTCATCCATTCATTCATTCATTCATTCATTCATTCATCCATTCATTCATTCATTCATTCATATCAGCAACAAAAAAAAGTGATAGGAAGTGTAGTCTAACTCAGACCTCCTGCTCCACAGGAAAGTGACGTAGCCTTTCGGCCACAACCCATGTGCAGTGACGAAGGGACTTTCGCCGTCATATTCCAACATTGCGGCGTATTAGACGGTCCAATGTGTCACAGAAAAGTGGCGCTTTGGAGAGGTAGTTCTGACATCACCGCTTTCGATGCACGTTTTTCATGCCCAATTAGCCGTTTTTTATGGCGCTTTTCTTGACGATCAATGGGCCCTCTGGCGTAAACTGCAACCCGTTTACGTGGTCTTCTCCTCACTCAAGTCTGCAGAATCACCTCCAGGTCATGTCTGTGGCCGGAGTCATAGACAGTGTAGATTTACTGGACAAAGCGGAACTCCTCCTCGGAACATTTAAGGAGAGAAGTTCATATGTCTGTCAAATATACAATCTATGGTCAAGTTTGTAAAAAAGTGTTTCATCAAACTTGTAAAAGTGTTTCAGGTAAATGTACTATTGTTTTGCACTTCCCGGCCTCCGTTCTCCTCACAGCTGCTCAGACATCTGTACTCTCTCCCTCCATCATGCTCTCGTCTCTTTCCAGATGGCATCTTTGGTTCATCAGTACAGAGCCAACCCTTCTGACGCGTACGCCTCCAAGTGGCTGGCCAGGTTACGGCACATAAAGAGGATCCGAACCAGAGTGAGACCAAACCCAATCTTCTTCCTTCTCTTCTGTAACATCTCTTTTACTCACTTTGCCCCCCCCTCCCCTCCAGGCTCAAGAGGACATCCAGTCTCGCTCCACTCCTGGAATCTCTCTCACTCAAGGCCACGCTCAGCAGAACAAGTCGTTTCAGCAGAACACGCCCACTCCCAACCCAGAAGCATCCGGCCAAAGGAAAAGACTGGTGTCCACTGTAGACGACTTCACCGATTTTGTTTGATTCATTTCCTGTTCCTGAAGGCGTGCACGCTCGTGCGCTCTTGGGTCCGTCTGTGCTTTTCTGTATGTAATAAAGAGGTTTGACATGAAGGCCTGCATGTTCTTCACATCAAGAAGACCAGATTTCTTCAGACACAGATGTCAACATTTCCATGGTGTGACACATTTGCTTAGAAATACATTAATAATCTATATGTTTTGAAGATATAAATATGAATCTGACACAGTTCACATACTGTAAATTGTATCAGTGAAATAATGATGCATTGCAGTGTTACATGGATTCTCAAACAAAGAAGCCCCAGCAATTGTTCTGCCTCTCCTGGGAGTTTCAGTTTGGCCACTAGGTGGAGTTCGTGTTATAGCACTACACACTCAAGAAAAATTAGCAAAGAAAGGGAAAAAAGTGGTGCTTTAGACAACAAATGGTTATTTTAACAGAAATATTTCTTTAAAAGATTTTGGAAAATTCCTGCCAGTGAGTATATAAAGATGTTCATACAGTCAGCAATGTATGTTTAGGTTGACCGAGCGTTAGCATTAGCCGTCCAGTGCCCTACTCGCAGGTCATTGACAAGAGGGTGACTGGACATCATTATGAGCAATCAGGAGATCCTGTCAATGCCATACTCACCAATTTTAACTGCATCCTTTAGCACACACCACCTCAAAAAATACACTAACCCACATCACACAAGGAAGGTGGGACCTAGGACTTGGGTCCCGGTCTCCTGGGCTCAGCGGCCTCATCTCCATGTGGGGAGAGGGATCCCTGAATGTCTCGGTGGTGCGAGTTCTGGTCCTTGCTCTGTAGAACTGGACCTCTCCATAACTCCATCAGTGGGTGAGCCTGGTTGGGCCTTGTTTACAACACTCCTCCGGGACCCCTGCTTCTCTTGGGTGTCCCTCTCCTGGACGGGAGTGGGCAACTCTGGCTTGCTCCCCCTGGACCTCCCGTGGTGGGGGCGGGCAATTGTCTGGAGCATGGGGGCGGGTCTCCCTTGGGGGGCCCTGGCTCGTACCTGGGGTGGGACGGAGTGATGCTCGGTACTGCTGGGTGGTGGTGGGCAAAAGAACGATGAAACTTGCTTTTTTCTCCCCCAACATCTTTATATGTTTTTCTCTTTACGACTGGGCCGGATTAAACCATTTGGTGGGACAGATGGGCCGTATGTTTGACACCCCTGCTCTAAAGTGTGCATGTGTGTGTTGCCCTGTGACAGACTGGTAACCTGTCTTCACCCAAAAGCAGCTGGGACACCCTGATAAACATATGAGGAGTCACAAACATATTTTGAGTTGTTTTATTAGTTAATCTGATTATTCTGTTAATCTTTATTTAGAGAAATTCTTAAATCCCCTCAGCATATTTTGGATGACCACCTTTCACAAAAAGTGAGCAGTAAATGTGGGCCCCGAATTCTGTGGTGCCCCCACCTGTGTTTGCCCACATTAGCTTAAGTGAGCACTCTGTGGGTAGAGTCGCTACGCTATCCAGCTGGACAGTGGAGCTTGCTACAATGGCGCTAGCTACAGCTGAGCTGGCTAGCTTGATCCAGCAAAGTTTGCTAGCTTGATACAGCGGAGCTTGCTAGGATGCTACGCTGTCCACTGCGAAAGCTGGTTAGCATAGCGAGCCAACCCACTGAGTTCTCACTTAAGCCAATGTGGACAACCCATCCGGGGCCCACATTTTCTGCCCATTTTTTAAACCTTATATTCTCTTCTGAATGAAGAGTAGTGCATTACTCTTTGCAAACATCTTTGATAATGTTTTTGTACTGACTCCAGATTAAAAACACAGATGAAAGGAGTCAGAAACTGCAGACTCTGAAGGATTTCACAGGTCAGCTGTCAAACTTTATTTGACTTTGTCAGGCAGAGGATCATCCAGGACCACGGAGAGCGCTTTGAGGGGCGGAGCACATCAAACAAGAGCAGAACATCTACATCTGAGTAGCAAACATATACAAACATCAGCCAGGACGAGTCAGTGGGACGGGTTAAAAGGCATCAAAGTTTTTATATGAACATAAAAAAATGGCTCTTTTGAACAAGCTTTGGTCACTTTTCAAACATGATTCATCAGGAAGCACCTTTGGTTTTCCTCCTTTTTTTAAGCATTTGATGGTATCTACCTTCTGGACACAGGAAGTGCACATGTTAATGGAATTACAACAAAGATTAGGCAGAAGTAAGTTCAAACATTAAGGTCTTCTCCTGCAGAATGTAAAGTGCACCAACAGAACCGCTGAGCTTCTCTTTGGACTCAGAGCCGAAGTGCTGCTTAACCCTTTGAAACCTGAGGCGTTACCAGACGTTTAAACACAAAATCTTGAACGTTCTGTAACTTTTTGACTGTTTTTCATTTTTATCGATTGAAAAGTTACAGAAAACTGAAGAACACAACACTGGAGCTTTGGTGTTAAAAGGGTTAAACCTCCAAACCTCAATGTGGACCGATTATTTTCTATTAAAGCTGATGGGGTCGGCCCGCCTGCATGTTTGTGAGCAGGTCAAAGGTCAGGGGTTCCTCTGGTCGAGCTCCTTCCTGAGCTCCTGTCGTCACCTTCAGGTCTCCCTGAGGATCCAGGGGTATTGTTGCTATGGTAACCGGCTATAGTTACAGTCCACATGTGCCCTCCTCTGGGTAATTAGGAAACATTTGGGTCAGACCAGCTGTCCCAAGACCCCCCACAAAAAGTTCCCCCCACTTCTGGATCCCCTCAGTCTAAGTTGGGTGCACCTTGTTTTTGAGGTGGGGGGCTTTCCGTTTCCTTTTGCGCGCCGGGAGGGTGCTGGTGTGAGTGGGGGGATTAAATAAACTTGACTGGGGGGTGGCCTCTCGGTCTGTGGGGGGGTCCCAGTCTTCGACACCTGGAGCAGGTCCCGGCGTGGGTGTTTGGGAGAGGGAGGGGGCACGACAAGACAATGATGGTTTCGGTGGCAAATAAGAAGAGCTTCCTGGTGGTGGGGGGGTGGCGTTTGCGTATTTTTCAGCAGCTGGTTTGGGTAGGGGGGAGGAAACTGCTGATCTGGCAGAGGCGGATTTGGTCTTTATGAAAGGGACGGGCGTGGCTGCAGGAGTCTTCTTGGGGTTGGCTGCAGTGGCCCCGCCCTCTCTGAAAGTTTCACTTCTTCCTGTCTTTTTTCCTTTGCCCTTCTTCTCCTGCCCCCCTCTCTTCTCCTCTCGCCAGTCCTCTCTGTGCCGTGGGTGCCCCCTCCCCGACACATTGTCCTCTTGTCTCCTCCTGCCCCCCCTCCTTCTCCGGTGTGCTCGCTCCAGTTTGCACTCAAAGTGGTACAGGTCCTCTGTTGCCATGGTGACGCGGTCCAGCTGCTGCAACAGGGCATCCAGGGTTGGGAGAAGCCTCCGTAGAGACGCCTCTGTCTCCGCCCGCTCCCTCCAGCTGGTGCCCCCCCCAACAACTCCTAAATTGAGCCCTAACCCCACCCCCAGACCGTGGGTAATTCCCGGGGCTTCGGTCAGGTTGCAGGGACTGGAGGAGGCGGAGCGCCATGAAGCTTCGGAGCTGGCGTCAACGCTGTCTGGGGTGGGGGGGCAGTCTGGGGTTTCCAGCGGGGGCAGGCATAGAGACTTGCAGTCACTGGTGGAGGATGAGCGGGAGGGGGGCAACTCCAATCCTTCAAAATGCACTTTGTGGCGAAACTGAAGAGAAAAAAGAAAAAAAAAAAACACTTTAATCCAGAAGCCTGTGACCAGGACCCTAACCCGCCCCAGCAGGATACCTACCTCCTTGGTCCGGCTCAGCCCCATCCACATCTTGAGCCTCCTCAGGAACAGCTCCACCATCTGGTGGTCTTGCAGGTCTGCGGCGGGACGGAACAGCTCGGCCCGCGCGCGCCGGTAGTTCCTGAGCAGAACCGAGACCAGCAGCCAGAGCAGCACCAGACGACACAAGCAGAAGCCCAGGTGAAGCAGCAGCGCCGGGGTGCTGGAGGGGCCACTCATGGACAGCTCCGAGTGCCGCCACAGCAAGATGTGCTTCCCCCCCCTCAGCAGAAACAGACAGGCGGAGGGGAAGCTGCTGTAGCCGTCCAGAACGGAGTGAAGGAGCTGCATCCAAGAATACGTTTTATTTTAGTTTTTTTATTTAATCGAAAATGATCTGATGACTTAAATAGTTCTAAAGACTGAACTTGTATTTGTTTTGACTTTTCACAAAGATCTGTTTTTTAACTTTAGAGATGACGTTCTGATTGTGTTTAACCCAGAACCCAGTGACCACCACTGTTCCAAGTCATTGGCCTCATCTTTCATCGTTCTGGATGAAAGGGTCTGATATCAAAGAGGACCAACGATGTGGATGGGAACACTCACCAGGAAACCGACGTGTGCAAACGCCACCAGCATCATCAGCAGCAGCGAGGAGATGGCCAGCAGCTCCCAGGCAGAGTGGCGCAGAGCCCGGCCGAACACCGCCCACTCTCTGAGGAAGCGCAGCTGATGGGACGCCTGACAGAGGGAAGGGGGAAAAGGTTAACCTCTGCCTCTTTAGAAGTTATACTAACCCAACGTCTTTTTAATGTAAAAGTGTAAAATGTAAAATGTTCCATTTTTTAAAATATTTTCTTCATCACCACAGAAATTGGCAAAAAACTTGCTTTTTTCCCCTCAACATCCTATTATGTCATGACTGGGTCAGATTAAACCATCTGGAGGGCCAGATGTGGCCCGCGGGCCGAATGTTCGACACCCCTGCTCTACTGCCTCATTTCCCACAGACTGGATCGTACCGGACCGGTAAGGTATTTTGAGCGTTTCTATTATAAAATGGACCTATCAGGCTGGACTGATTTGTATCATTTTGGTCGCCTGCTGGTTGTAGGTCCATAGAAGAATGGAATGGACCAGTTAGGGCGGAGCTAATGTCAAAATCCACGAATCGGCGGAAAGGTATTGCGGCCTTTCCCGATTCTTTCCAAGCCGAAGGTTTTTATCTCTTTTTGGCTGTATTCTTCTTCGCCTCCCACAATCCAACACCAAATGGAAACGCTCACTCGAAGTGCCTGGACCATTCTAAACCAGCCAGAAGTGGACCGGTCCGGACCGCTCAGTGGAAAGGAGGCAGAAGAGAAGAAACTAAGATGATGTGATTCAGAATTGACTTCGGATCATTCCCACAATCCCAGATTGTCCTCAGACCACCAGATGATATGGAATGGTTTTCGCAGAAGTGATAAAGTGAGAGTGGGCCGTCCCACCTTCAGCACCAGGACGAACAGCAGCGTGGCGGCCATGACGGCGAACAGCTGGCTCTGCTGGGCCAGGGGGTGGAAGTCCGTGAAGCCGTTCCGGGGCTGCGTCTGGAAGAGCTCCCACTGCCGTCCGGCGGTGACGCAGCGGCTCAGGTGCAGCCCGCACACACACACAGCCAGAGACAGCTTGCACAAGCCCAGGAGCCTCCACGCCGACAGCAGGTACCTGTAGCCCTCTCTGAGGACCCCCAGCACCCCCCGAACCAGGAAGTACACAACCAAGCCGAGGAGGACGATCTGGAAGAACACAAACGATCAGGGGGGGTGGGAGTGGGGGCTAATGCCTCTGGGCTGTTGTCCTGGTTACCGTGAGGAGCAGCTGCATGTCCAAGCCTCCGATTGGCCAGAGGGACACGACGTCCAGCTGGAGGCGGTTCTGAGCTCGATCCGAAACCGGGAACTCAAACAGGAAGGAGAAAACAGCCAGCAGGTTGGTGTTGATATTGTAGAGGGAGAACTCCAGGGTGACGGCGTGGGTTCTGCAAAACACATTCAATATTCCTGTTTTGTCTGCAGAAATGCTTTCAAAAGTCGTAAAGCCGAGATGGACCCGGCCGGTCCTGCTGCACCTGTGGTTGATCCAGCGCCGCTGCTGCAGCTGCCGTAAGGAGGAGCTGGCCTCCTGCAGGCTTCTGTTGAGGAGCAGCACCTCATCTCCACCCTCATACACCCCCGTGTGACCCCTGAGAAGGGGGAGGGACAAACAGAGATGATGTCAAACTGAGATGGAAGCTGCTGCAGCGTCTTCTGATGCTCACCCGTCCGCTTCCAAATCAGCAAACGCTGGCCCCCGCTCTGAGACTCTGCCCCACAAAGGTGGTCCTCCTCCTCCCCCCAGACTGGAAGCAGCTGCAAAGAGAACGCTTTCATCAGTTCAAAATGACAGCAAACATCAGCAGATCCTGTAGAAGCTGCAACATGATGTCTGTAGCCCCCACAGAGCCCGGCCCATCTGACCTCGAGGTCACCGTAGAGAGGCAGCTCACCCTGAGTGTCTCGGGTTTGTTGGAGTCTCGGAGCGCCAAGTAACACGCTTCCTGTGTCTCCCAGCAGCACTGAGTCTTGAAGGAGTCGTGGCAGCAAAGAGCCATTGATCCACGTCAGAACCTCGTCCCGACTGCGAGGACAGAGAGGTGTGTCAGCAGGAAACATTTGCTCAAGAGCAGGACCTCTGTGAGGGGGGCATACCTGCCGACGGCGCCACGCTCCGGGCTGTAGAAGGTTCTCCAAAGCTGCGTCCGCAGTCGGAGACTGTGAGCGGCCGTCTCCGAATCCGAGTAGTTGAGCAGCAGAACCACCATCAGGAAAAACATGTAGAACAGGAAGTTCTGAAAGAGCCACAGTGGGCATCAGAACCCGGCAGAACAGAGAGGGCCACCTCAGCCCCCCCCCTCACCTTCAGCATGCCGTGCAGCATGTGGATCTTGCGCGCTTGGTTCCGAGCCTGAGACAGAGCGAAGCCCTGCGGCGGTCTGACCCTGGTGACCCGCTGGACGACTCGCTCCACTCGGGGGAACTCCACCAGCACGTCCTGGTCCTCCGGGCGCAGCCGCCGCACGCACACGGCGAAGTAGACGGCCTCGCAAAATGCCTGTGAGACGGAGAGCAGGGCAGAATTACCCACAGGAAAAACATTTGAGGTTATCAATGGACAAAATGGTTTTTAGCAACAAATCCATCAATCCTTTATTTATCTTGTGTGTGTGTGTGTTCATGCGGGAGTTTGTTCATGTTCATGTTTGTGTTTATGTGTGTATTTTTCTTTTTATGTGTGCATTCATATGTGAGTGTTTGTTTGTGTTCATGTGTGTATTTGTGTTTATCTTTGTGTGTGTGTTCATGTTTGTTTTTGTTCATGTGTGTATTTGTGTTTATCTTTGTGTGTGTGTTCATGTTTGTTTTTGTTCATGTGGGCTTGTGTTTATCGTTACGTGTGCATTTATGAGTGCTTTTGTTCATCTGTGTGTGTGTATGGTTATGTGTGTTTATTTTTGTGTGTGTTGTGTGTGTTCATTTGTGTATGTTTTCATGTGTGTTTTTGTTTGTGTATGTCTGTTTGTGTTTATCTTTGTGTATGCATTCGTGTGTTTTTGCTTATGTGTGTATATTTCATCGCGTGGGGGTGTTCATGTGTGTGTTTGTCTTTATCTTTGAGTGTGCATTCATGTGTGTGTGTTTGTGTTTATCTTTGTTGCGTTCGGAATGTGTGTTTTTTTTTAATGTTTGTACTTATCCGTGTGTGTGTCTGTGTTCACGAGTGTTTGTGAAGCCCGCCCCACCCATATAGAGATGGCGTTGGCCACGGCGATCGCCACCCAGCTCCCCCACATGGCGACGCGTCCGCACCAGGGAGGGAACCGGCGGGGGCGGCAGACATCGGTCACAACTGGAGAACACACGAGTCATGAGTTAGTGAGGGAGGAGGGGGGGATCATTGAAAAGAATCTCTTTCTATTTCTTCCTCCTCTGTTTTACAAAGATGTCGAGTGTTGGATGATGCAGGCAGTTTGTGGATGTTCCTCCAGCACCTGTGTTGGAAGTGAAGGCCGTCTTGGGGGGGTCCCGTCTGACGGCGTCGCGCGGCAGAGGGTCACTCAGCTTTTGGAGGAGGATCACTTCAGTCTTGTCTCCAAAAATACTCGACCTGAGGAGCAGACACAGCGGTGGGCTTCAGGTTCAGCCTCAGGAGTCGGTTCCGTTCCCTGAGCAGTGACTTACAGGTCGGCCATCTCGCTCTCGTCCTCCTGAGGGAAGAAGTTCTGCCCGTCTGCCAGGATGTGTTTGATCAGATCCTCATCTGCAGCAGAAAGCAGCACGTTACAGTCCAGCATCAGAAGATTATTTGTGATAAACATCTTTAATCTCAGATTACCAGAGGAGGTGAACTGCTTGTTGTGCGGCGCAGTGGGGCCCCCTTGAGGGCTGAAGGTCATGTCAACTCCCAGGTGTCTGCTCCCTTGGGCCCTCTTCAGCCTGGGCATCCCCGCCCCCCATTGCCCCGCCCCTCCTACGACAGACGTGTTGCTCTGCAGCTCCGGCCAGTCCTCGTCCTCCGGTGCGTCCCAGCTGTCCATGCTGCAAAAACACCAGCAGATGAAAAACATTGATTTGACACAATATTAAATAAAATTAAATTTAGGGTGGGGGAGGGGGTCGATATTGGAGATGAGAGGGTAGAGAGGGTGGAGATGTCAATTGTGATTGAGACGGAGAAGTTTGAATGGGGAGATTGGAAGGGCAGATGTGAAAGAAACCAAAAAGTGATCAGAGATGTTGAGATCAATGGTGTTGCAGTTGGAAGGAGTCAGGCTATAACAGTAAATCAAGTCAAGTTTGATATTTTATATGCGTGGAAGAATGAGCATCGTGAAGAAAATCAAATCTGTCTAGTAATGAGGAAAAGTCTCTGAGGAGAAGGTGATTGTGTGTGTGTGCATTTGAATTTGTATCATGAAAGCAAGTTTACCTCTTTAAGGAGGGGGTTCCCAAATCCACGTTGGTTTCCTCTGAGTTGCTCTGGAAAAAAAAAACAAAAAAAACAGAGTGGGTCATTTGTATAATGCTCATTAATAGGGATCTTTGTTTTTTTCAGGCTCTACCTCGCCATTGAAGAAGAGGAAGGAGCTTCCTGCCATGGAGTTATCCAGAAAGTCATCAATTTCCACTGACTCCTGATCGCCCTGGGGGGGCACCTGCTCCACAGTCACACACTGATGACCCCCCCCCAACAAAAGGAGAAGCTTTAGTCTGGGTGTGGGCGGCTGCAGGGACTGCGGCTCTGCAGGGACGGTCAGTACCTCACTGCGGCTCATCCTGAACACCCCCATCACCAGCAGGTACAGGGGGTACACCACCAGGCAGGTCACCACGCCCACTGTTGCCCCGTCCACGGGAGAGAGCCGAGACCCCGCCCTGGAGCTGCGGAGGGGGGACTTTTTGTCAGACAAACTGGCAAAATAATAGTGGATTTAAAGGGGTTCATTCTTGTACCTGAAGCGGAGGTCGACCACGGCGCCGTACCACAGAGCGTTGGCCAACAGCAGCAGCTGCAGCAGCAGCGCGCAGCACGTGGCCCTCTGCAGGCGCGTGAAGGGGCTGCGGGGGGGCCTCGCCCACAGTGACAGCCACAGGTGACTCTCGCACAGCGCCCTCGGCAGCTCACAGCGCAGGAGGCGGGGCAGCTGCCGGAGCGCCGCCTCCTCTGGAAAACCACAGGGGGGTAGGGATGGAGTCAGCGACGCCTGCTCTTGAGTCAGTCAAACCCCCACTCGTTTTTACAAAGACCCCCCCCCCCTCACCTGAGGCCTCCACCTCCATCTCCACCCGTCCACCCGTCCGCTCGTTGTCCACCGAAAGCCACTCCTCCACCAGGAAGAAGAAGCTGCTTCCTGTCTGCAGGTCTTTCACTAGGATGTATTGCAGCATCCACGCTGGAGAGAGACCTGGAGGGGGAGGGGGAGCAGAGGAGGGAGTTTCAAACTTCTTTAAAGCACAGCTCTGTGTGTGTGTGTGTGTGTGTGTGTGTGTGTGTGGGGGGGTACCTTTGTTGTCATGCCACACCCGGATCTTCCACACGTTCCCCAGGCTGCTGTCCGTGGCGATGTGGAAAATGTCCAGCGCGTTTCGAGCAAACGCTCCTTTGCTGTCCAGGTGGCGGTGGCCGCTGCGGCCCCCCCTGCCGTACAGACTGATGCCCACGTGAGCCGTGGTTCCTGGGAGCACAGAGACAGATGATCACTCCCTCTTCGTTTGGGAAATTGCCCCCACCCCCGCCACCTCACCTGCTCCGGGGCCCCAGCCTGTCTTGACCTGGATCTCGTACTTGAAGAGTCCGTCCTGTCCGCAGAGAGGAACCACGGCGGCACGCCGCAGCTCCAGCTGGTCCAGTTTGCGTAATATGGCGGCGGCCACCACGTAACTCAGCAATCCCAGCAGGCAGGGCAGCAGCACAAACAGGCTCCCCCCCCATGACTCTCCTGAGGAGGAAAAGAAGTATAAGTAGTGTAAGAAGAATTTGCTCTCATTTATTTGATTTAGTTTGATTTTTGAATCATTTTAATGAAGGCATTGAGATCATCCTTTGGGACACGGGGTGTCTTTTATTTTGAAATATATATCAGGAGGATATGAGGTGGTGTGAGTGAGGAAGAGGGTTAGGAGGAAGCGGTGGAGAGATCTAAAGGGAGAAGCCGAGGTGGGGTTGTGTTCGTGTGGAACCTACCGGCGCTCTGAAGCTCACGGCGTTGCTCGGGACAAACAGACCCGCCGCGAAGGAGGTGAGGTGGCGGGTGCGGCACACGGCCCGGCTGGAGTTGGTCTCCGCCAGCGGCACCATGCCGTCCGTGCGCCACTGCTGCTCGCTCTCGCTGAAGTACTGACACAGCGCGGTGAACACCCCCACCTCCAGACGCACGCCGGCGGGGGCGGAGTCTGCACGGCAGGGCGCGGTCACGTTGATGAAGTAGTCGAGCGTGGTGTCGTAGGACCTGCGAGGGGGCAGTCAGAGCGTTAGGAGCAGCAGGAATGTCACTTCCTTGATCCAGTGATTGTTTTGAATCATCGGCTGTAATTGTGCTTCGATCTAAAAGCCTGTGAGGTGCAGCTGACATCAAGCATACAAATGCATTCTAAGTCAGTCACCAAAAAAATTAACCAGTTTGGAAAAAAACGAATCATTTTGAGCCTTAAAACCTGAAAACTACAGACTTTTTGAAAAGTGAGAAAGAACTTTTATTGAAAAAACTGAGTTTTCCTTCATTTTTGCTTTTCAATTGATCATTACTCAGAATCAACAAATTTGTCTAGAACAAAAGATGATGTGCTGTCCAAAGTTATTTTTAAAAAAATACCCAGCTTTTATTGTGTAGTTTTATGTGAGAGCTGGAAACGAAACATCTTTTTTCTAAAAAAAAAAAAAAAAAAAAAAAAAAGTCATTTTTTGCTGTTTCAGTTTAGCAGTGATTATAGCGGCAACACAGACTATGTCTCAAGACCGTCCTCTATTCACTAGACAGTGTTTTCTAGAGCTGTCTGAATGTTTAATTCAAAATCGAGCCCCCTCGAAATTTCTCAGAAGTCTTTGCAAAAAAAACAGTTAACATCAATAAACCACAATGCATTGCATTTGGACAAGTTTTTGCAAAAGAAAGTGTTTAAATGTAATTTTTTAATAAACCATTTTCATCATCAGAACACAGTGGAGTCACAAATAGACATCGTGAAATGGGCGTATTGATCAGATTTTAGGGTGGGAATTCGGACTGCACCAAGGACTTAAGACGTAAGGAAAAGGCTCTTACTCTGGAGACAAGAAGAAGGTGTACTTCCTGTGGTCCGGGCCCCGTGTCATGCTGAGCGTGATGCGCTTGCTCTCTGTGCAGTTGAACTTGTTGGGGTGCTCGTGGGCGTGCAGGTAGGCGTTGATGTATGGCTCCTCCCCCAGCATCCCCCTCCCATCCTCATCTTCTGGATCTGAAGACAAAACAGGGAGAGAGACCTTCATCAGATCTGCTTGATATAGAGGCCAAACATAAGAAAAAACAAAGCCTAACATAAAAACAGTGGAAAATTTTGGTTAATCATGACCTCACCGGGCAAAGAGGTGAAGTTGAGCCGCACAAACAGCCCCGCCTGTCCGTTGGTGTTTCCGGGGCTGACCCTTACGACCACCGAGTCGCAGTGGCTGATGTTAGCGGCTGCAGGGGCCCCCCCAGAGCGCGAGCCCTCAGCGCCGCTCTCGGAGCCGCCGCTGCTGTTGTTGATGGCGACGGTGATGGCCAGGCTGTCGTCCAGCCCGGAGATCGGGATCTGGGTGCCGTTTTCTGTGCGAAACTCCATGGAGGCCACCTCAGTGGAGACGGCGTAGTTGGGGACGTAGTTGAAGGGAAACGGGTTGGACTCCACCTGGGGGAGGAAGAGGAGGAGACCATAGGAAGCCCCCCAAGACATGGACATTGGATCAGTCACATCCACAATCCTGCAGTCTCCTTCATACTAATGCTGGCTGGATTTGATTGTGACTCTCCGCTGTAACCGTGATGAACTTCTGACTGTGTTTATTCTCTTCAAGCAAGGCGATTATCCTGCTCTGACACTTGCGACAACTGCGAGCACACATGTACATGACAGGCAGAGGAGGAAGTGATGAGTTTGTCCACTAAACAGAAGCAGAGAATATGAGGGCAAGTTTGGTGTTTCTTAACTCCTTCAGAAAGTTTCATTATTTTCAGTGTTAAACAGATCATTTTTGGACAGATTGTGTTCTCTAATCGCTGACATAAATTCAAGTTACGGGTGTAACGTTCCGGTGGCGGATGACTCCACCAGGCTTCATCACATCCTGCTGCAACTGAAGCAATTCTGCTCCGATGACATTACGACGTGAGCGATTACAAATCTCTTGGAAGTATAAACCAGCCTTAATTCCCCACGGCTCCTCCTTAAAACACACCTTACACACTGCTACAGGTTCAAACGGCACTACTACTGGAGCAATAAAGAGGATCCAGAGGGGTAGGGACGCAATTTGAATTCGTCCAACGTTCTAGTTCTATCAGAAAGTTTCAGATTTCATCCAGTGAAGTTCCTGCCGCCTGTAGAGTCTGAAACTTTTGCAGAAGCTACAGAAGACCTGCTGGTTCTGGATGCTCCTGCTTTGTTTAAAGCTGGTAGAAACAGGGACAATCCTGTGAGAATACTGAAAAAGTTAAATATTTATTTAACCTTTAATTTAAAAGGAAATCCCATTGAGATTAAATCTCTTTTTCAAGGGAGACCTGGGCAGTTAAACCAGTCTTCAGGTCGCTCACCTGGAAGAGGAGCTGCATGATGCTGCTCCCTGCTGCTGCTCTCCCCAGACTCCTGTTGAAAGCTCTGGGGATGGAAAAGCGTCGGCACTCTGAAAAAGCAACAGGAGGTCAAACACAATCAGCCGGGACGCTCTTGGTCTTTCCATCAGAATCGGACTGACAAATCGAACCTGGGCTGTCGTTGCCGTGGTAACAGAGCAGACTCTGAAGGTCTGCCAGTTTTCCCGTGGCCGCGATCTCCGCCCCTCTGAGGACCAGGGGCTCCTCGTTGAGCACGCGGGCGTGCATGAGGATCAGCATGAGGACGGAGGACAGGCTGAAGGCCTTCGCCGCCACGTGCAGGGGGTGGGGCTCCAGAGAGGTAGGGGAGGAGTCCAACATGTTTGCCAGCTCTTCATCAGAGGAGGAAGGAGAGGAGGGCAGGGGCGAGTCCACGAAGGTGGACTTGGAGGCAGACTGGCTGACCTGATGAATCAGATCTCCTAGAAGGAGAAAGAGTCAGGAAATCAGAAAAGATCTCTGAGGATAAACTCTTTTCACGTGACTTCACACAAAATGGTGAGTGTGTAACGTGATTTCCGGTTTAGAACAGCAAAACTGACAGCTGAACGCTGTTTGAAACGATTTTACATCAATAATAAAAGGTAACCTAACCAATTGTAACCAATATTTTTACAATATTTATTTAATAAATGTTTCTTTTCCCCTCTTGGATCAAATGTCAGTAGTCCTCCTGCAGAACGCTCCACAGCTGATTCCCCAAAATCATGGATGATATTAAATGAGTCGAGGATTATTTCTCTCTGACAACCCGCTCATAGTTAGACGAAGGTTACAGGTACTAGACTGAATGCAGCTTGTTTGATTATGAAGGTAATTAAGTTTTTCTTCTTCCAATGATTCTAATGCTAACGCTAGCTTTCCACTATAGGGATGAGACGTAGAGCTGCAGAAGATCTTTTCTGTCCAGTTAAAGTTAATTACATTACCGTGTTCACAAAACCACTAAAAACCAAACATCACCGTGTCTGGTAACAAGGATAAAAATAATTTGAAACTGTCAAAAATACGTATCAGTAAATTATTCTTTGCACGTGATTTTCTGAATACGTGGCTTCATAGCGACCCTGTTTTGTTTGGAAGGGAGGGTAATGCTTGGTGGAGGAAGATGCACTTTTCTCATCCGCTACATTAAAAATGATGTATTTTCCTTGATGGATTGTCTTTCTAAGAATCAATAAAAATTTATTACAAAAAATTTAGCATATTGAGTCCATCAGTGGACATGTTTATAAGCCAGCTGCAACCTGCTTTCTCCTCCACTACCTCACATGTGAACCTTCTCAGTGCTTCATCATGAAAATTGATCATGCAGGAGAAATTAATAATTTACATAATGTCAAGGTTTTCATATTGCAGATGTGAAAAATAAGCCTGGAGCAAGATTTCTGATTTGAGATTTTGGCATTTTGCATTTCCAACTGTAGGTGGCGGTAGAGAATAGTGGAAAAACAAAAAGCAGAAGAATCCTCTCCCCACGCTTTAAAATTTGCGCTCTTGAATGGCTTCACCGTTCCCCGTCGGCGGCCTCTCACCCATGATGTTTAAAATGTTGTCTCCGATCTCGGTGGGGGTGACCACACCCTGCTTGGTGTCAGTCTGCAGGATCTCCAGCATGGACTCCAGCTTGTTTAAAGTAATGTTCTGACACTCCTCGCAGATGAACTCTCGACTGACGGCCTGAAAAGCACACTGGTTTAGACTGATGGGTTTCACGGCTCGAACCCCCCCTCCAGGTCTCGGCCTTACCGTGCACTGGGCCAGAGCGGCAGAAGTCTGCTGGATGTCGCTGACGGTGGACAGATCCAGAGAGGTTAGAGCTCGGGTGATGTTGCTGCGGACTCGGACTCTGTATCCGTGCTCGTCTCTGGAAACGCGCGTCGACTCCCTGCTCTGCTCGTACTGAACACAGAAGACGAGTGTTTGAGGCCCGCTGGGCTGAATGAGACACCCCGTGTCTGTGTGTGTCCTCACCTCATTTAAGACGGTGATGAGAGCCAGCGACAGCTCTCTGACCTTCTGCGAGTCTCCCTGCTCCAGCAGCTTCTTCAGCTGGCTGTCCGTCAGCTCAGACAGCCAGTGAGGGAGACTGGTGTACTCGGGAGGAGGTTCGGGCAGCAACACCTCAATGGTCCTGGACACAAAGAAGCCGAACTTCAAAGCTGCTGCAGATACACATCATGGTTTATAGAAGATAAAAACTTTCAGGTGTGGTTTGACATTTCTGCAAGATAGAGTTTTTGCAGATCACAATCAGACTTAGACTCATGATCAGTGAATATAGTGTCAGTTGACATCCTATTCTAGTGGAGGTATGAGGTTTTTGAACGCCCCCTTAAGACTGCAAAAGACACAGGAGTAGGGTTGGATACCGACTGGGTTTTATTTGGTTCCAGTGACAAAGCGGTTCTTCGGTTTTGGTTCCTAATTGGTGCCAATTTCGGTGCTTCAGTAAAAATAAATAAATAAATAAATAAATAATGCCTGTATCTTACAAAATCAAAACATTTTCATTCCCGAGTCATGTTTAAGACCTCCTCCTCAAAAGTGGATGTTTTGGGTGTCGTTGTTTTTAGACGTGCTGGCTTTTAGCATTAAATCAGAGCTCCACAACATCCGAGCCGCAAACCGGTGGCCCGCCACTCTTTCACCAGGCGCCGAATTCTCTGCTCGCCGTCTGTCAAACATGTGACCTTTGATCTCACTCAGGGGTGTGTCTGAATGACAGCCGCTTCTGCAGTGTTTCTGTGTCTCTGTGACTGAGTTTGAAAGCATTTCCTTAGCTTTCTGTTTATGCAACCGGCTAAAGTTACAACATTTCTGCTTCCAACTACAAATTGATTTCGGCACCATCTTGCGTTTGACCAGAGGCCCCTCATATGACATCCTATTCTCGTCTTCTAGTGGAGGGAGGATGTCTCTGAACACCCTCCTAAGACTCTAAAGCTGCAAAGACACGGTAAGAGTTCAAATCTCTGTTGAGGAACTGGTGCAGCGCAGGGTGCTCACTTGTTCAGCGCAGTGTTGGCGGCCCCCTGGTGGTCCTCCACTGTAATGGACACGGCCACGCGGTGCTGGGCCGAGCTGAAGCCTGGGGGCAGGAAGGCGGAGTGTTCCTGACTGCTGCCTTTGTAGACGCAGAAGTCCTCGCAGTATTCCTCCCTGCAGCGGGTAACCAGCAGGCTGTACAGGAAGGGGGTCTCAGACACACCCAGGTCTCTGTAACCTTTGAGGGAGGGGGAGGAGCCACGATCATAAAAAAGGTTTCTATTAGGAACCTATCAGCTGAACTCGACCCCTCACCTGAGCAGTTGAAGTAGACCCGGTCTTGCAAGGTCCGAATCCTCCACCCGTCAGTGTTTCCATCCCCGTACAGCACCCCCGCCTCCCCTCCCCCTCTCAGGTGACACTCCCCTCCCTCGGGGGGCAAGTTGTAGTGCAGCATGATGGAGGCCGCCCCCTCCCCATCCAGACCGCTGTCGGTCACGTGCAGGGTGAAGATGTAGGAGTCCCCGTCTCGCAGGACCCCCTGGCGCAGCACCAGGTTCATGCCGTCACTGCCGGTGGTGGTGGAGGACGAGTCCAGGACCAGAGTCTCGTTGTGTAGCGTCACGGCGCTCCAACGCTGACGGACGAAGGAGAAGGTAATGTCAGAAGAAGCTCTATGAGTCTGACTGGGCTGTAGTGGTGGCGTACGAATATATTAGTTCAGTGAAATATTGCGATACTTCATTTGGCGTTACTTTAGTTGATTTAAAATGCTGTCAAGACAATATTTAATTAATTATTCATAAGCAAACATGTAATTCTTACGTTTGTTTTTCACTTAAACTGCTGACTGCTAGTTGGTAGCCGTTTTTTCAAAGTCAAACAGAGCTTATTTAACAGTCTTCTGGTAGTCCAGGTAGTCGAGGGTTTAAATCCCAGGCTTCAGTTACCATCTCTTGGGGCCAGACTCCAAAACTGACACTCAACAGTAGGAAATGTGCTGGTTTCTTTGGTTAATAATAAATGCTTGAATCCAAAATGTTGTTAGAAATTCAAGACTTGCAATTATTGTAATCATTTTCATTCTTGTCAAACAAAAGACTTGTCTGCTGCACCAAACAGTTCATTAACAACAATGCACCAGAAGGGCCAGAAGGTGGTGGTGTTATTCCTCTGAGATATACATTTCTTTAGAGCTGTGAGTGATGTTTGCAGGTTAAGAGAATATTTTGGGGTATCACACCTCTGAATTAAGAAGAGCAATTCAAAAGAATTTCAAGAAATTTCACGAAAGATCTTTCCTATTTTTGGTCATATGATCAGAAAGAGCTGACTTGTGATGACATCATCACCTCCCATGTTCAATGATGCTGGATCAAATCACTTCTGTGTGGCTTCTTCTCTACAGAATTGGTCTCCATTCACTTCCTCGTAACTGGACTTGATTTAAAATACTAATTGTATGAGCATGCATTGTACTTCCAGGTCGCTTGCTTGCAGAACTCTGCAAATGTAACTTATTGCAGCGAATTATTGCAGAATGAAATCAAAGGCATATATGTCAACTTATATGAACCCTCGTTCTTTGTTATGGGGTCCAGATGACCAGATTCCTCCCATGACAAAGGTGGAAACGATTTTATATCTGCCACAGACACCAGTGAAGATAAAAAATCCTTTAAAAAAAGTTCAGGGCTTTGTCTTGTGGGGTCCAGATGGCCCCACTTTTAATGTAAACATTATTAATATGTATGGATGTAAAAGTCATTGTAAATGAGAACTTCTTGATTCTGCTGGTAAAATAAGGGTTGAATACAATAAATGTATAAAAATACAAAATTAAAGTTAATAACCAGATAATGTAAACTACCGTACTAATAGTATAAGTTGAGTATTTTTTTCTACATAGTTCGACCGGGGGTGCGACTTATATGTGTTTTTAAAAAAAAACAAAGGTAATAACCTCTAGAGGGCGCTGCAAATCTCTGTGTACTATTCCTGGTCTAATTTTCGTTATTTTACTTACATTGTATGTTAGTTTGTCATTATATGTATAAACGATGACATCCAAAAAGGCTTAATGAGGGGTTAATCTAATTAATTAATAAAAAAAACAGACAAATTTGTGTTATTGTTTAGGTTCAGTGTGACAACATAAAGGTGTGTGTGAGTTTGTGAATTTACCCCGTGGTGGAAGCCCCCGCAGTTTGAGCAGATTCCCTTCAGGTAGACGTAGGAGTTCTGGCTGACCTCGTAAATGGACTGAGCCTTACAAGATACACACTCCAAATACACGGTGGGGATGTGGCCGTTCTGCACAAGCACCTGTCTCACACAAACACACATATGAAAACACACACATGAAGAGAATTAGGAAAAGATGGTGTTCTGTGGGAAAGTCACTCAGGTTACAAAGACGGCAGGACTTTTAATGTATGACTGACTCTTCATAAGTCAGCGACGCAAAAACAAATGAGACGACAAAAAGTTGCAGTGGCAAAAAAAAAAATAGCAAGTAGGAAGTGAAAATAGTGGAAACAGAGTCAAACTTCAGGTTTCATAACAAGAATCCTCCTGTCTGTTTCACTGAACACAATTGAACTTTTGCCTCAAGAGTCGCCCAAGAGAACAAAAACCATCCACAACAAAAGTTCCACTTGGTTCACTCACGGTCTGTGTGCTGGACTCCGGCGCCACGCCGTCTTTACTTATGGTCAGTTTGAAGGTGTACTCCACACCGGCCTCCAGCTCAGAGCCGGAGATTCCCAGCACGGGGCCGCTGGAACCCAGGCCGAAGTTCAGAGTGGAGCAGTGCTCGGGCCCCTGCAAACGGATCCAGACCCCCCCAGTGAGGATTTGGTGTTACAACAGAACACGCAACACCTGGGGGCTCTGGAGCTCCAACTTCACAAGATACTAAAACTTCATATTCCATCAAATGTCCATCAGTAGACAGTAGAAAAGCACTCAGAACATTCTCATCACTGCTGATGTGTGTCACAAGAAGCTCTCAGATGCTTTTACAGGAGAGAAAAGCTGATTTCAGAAAGTTCTTTACATTCAGAGCAGCAGCAGAGGAATCTGCAGGAGTGTCTGACAGGTCAGAAGCAGTAGTCCATTCTGGATCTACACAGTTAGATTTTTATATATATTATCTTTTATCTTTTTATTCTATTGTATGGAGAGCTACTGTTTTTTTGTTGTATCACAAGGTCCTTGTGCAACAATGATATTAAAGATATTTCTGATTCTGAAATAAAGAAGCTGCTTTCTTGGACTTGTGCGCAATTGTGTGTATACCTGTGAGTGCACGTGCGTGTCATTATGTCTGCACCTGTGTTAGTGTGTGTGTGCACATGCATGGGATTTTTCTTGTATGTGCACCTGCGTGTGCCATCATTATGTGAATGTGTAAATGAATGGGTGTGGATTACAGTATTTTTTTTTTAAGAAATGCTGTTTTTCTGTCGATAGAGAAGCTGCACAGACATCTGTGCGTGGATCTCTATGATGCGAGGCCTTCCTGCGTTTAAGAAAACATTGTCCATCAAGCCATCCCCCAAAGATCTCCCCACCCTTTGAAAGTATCTGAACCTTCAGGGATGGTGGACACTCCCTTCCCGCTTTAAGTTGAGCTTCTTCTGAATAACGGATTTAAGAGGAAATACCTCTAAGAGGAGTCCACCCCATCATGAGTTCAGGTTGAATACTTTTCCCTCTATTCTCCCTTTGAAAACAGGAAACATCCCACCTCCCCCCCGTTACCTTGGAGGTACTTTGGCACTCCCAGTGGTAGTGGAGCAAGGACTGGCTGTCCGGGTCCATGTTGGGGTCGTAGGACTGCTCGGCGCTGAGCTGTAGGTCTTGTGTCCTGGACCAAACCCGGTACGTCCCTCCTTCTATTATGGGCTTCAACCTGGTGTGGATAAATCAAGAGATGTCTGAAACTGTGCAGTGACAGCTGGGATGGGGAGATACAGGGAAAAACAAAAACAAAAAGACATCTCCAGAGAAGATGTTTGGTTCTGGATTGAAAGTAGATTTAAACTCAGACTAAGAAGGTGGATTAGCACCAAAGGTTTGAAAAAATTTCTGATCCGTTTTGTCTTTAAAATATCTTAAGATAAATTCTGCTGTTGGTCCACGTATCTAAAATTACAGTTAAGTTACTTATATAGTTACTTTCTTTAAAACTCCTCACTATACTGTTTCTACAGTTTCCTCAATCAGACACAAACATTTTCACACTTTTCTATCTTGTTTAAAGTTCAAACATTCAATGAAAAATAAGTTCAGGATTACAGAATAAAAACAAAGATCTGTAAAATGAATGCATTCTCTGCAGAAGACGTGGCAGGGAGAGATCGATTGACAAAGTCAAATTAGGAAGCAGAACACAGTGTGCTGTGAGTAAATGCAAAATAATTAGGGTCGGGAATCGATATTAACTAATTATTTGCAAACCTGGGAAAAATTAATCCGCACATCTTCTCCAATGTGATACTACCGCTATTTTGTCATGTTTCAATGTTATATTCACAGACTAGACATAAAATTATGCAAAAACAGAAAATTCCATCTGTAAAAATTGGCCTCATGTTGCTGTGGAAACCCCAAAAATGTTTAACAAACTGCTTTTACAACATAGAATGAAAGCTTTAGGTGTGACTGTATAAAAACAACAAAGATACAATTTGTCAACAAACTTATCAACATTTTTTTTATAAAAATACAAAAAAATCCATGCTAAAGTCACAACAGGTAGCCCCAAAAATAAGAATTTTCTCTCTTTTAGGGCTCTGCTGGTTATTTGATATTTTTCCTGGAATTTTCTTTCTTTCAGTTTTTCATTTTTTCTCATAAAATATTTTTTTTTATGTTTGCAAAACAAAAAAGTAACTTTTTTTTTCAAAGATTACAAATGACAGCTTAAACACAACAAAGGTAAAACACACAATTCACATTTTCCTGAAACCTTAGGACAGGGGTCCCGGGGCACCAGGTAGCCCTGAGGCTTGATGATCCTCTACTCACTTGGCGGCCTTGACGCTTAGCTGCAGGCAGGCGGCCTTCTTCAGCGGCACGCCTTCGTAGGACAGAGAAAACACCACGCTGTAGTTCCCAGCCATCAGAGTCATCTTTGGGAGGGACAGCTGCAGCTGCCGCACATCCACCTCTGCTGGAAGGTAAACCTCTCTGCTGGATCCGGGGGTCAGGGGGCCCCCTTTCATGACTGCGCCATCGCAGGAGGACGTCTGGAAAAGCTGCCACAGGTACTGCGCCCCGTAGCGAATGCAGCCTTTCAAGTCCACGATGGCCTCCACCACAATGGGCTGGGAGCGCCATATCACCAAGCGAGCCTGAGTTACTTGCACATCTGGCTCCTCACACTCCAGAACGGTGATGTTTACCTCCACATGGGCCAGCACCCAACTCACCAGGTTGCTGCAGTTTACCTAAATAAGGGTAAAATTAGTTTGCTTTTTTCCAAACAGGAGCTAGAAATGGACAGCTGTTTGACACACCTGGACCAGGTAGTGTCCCTGCTCTTTATACACGTAAGCCACTGTTGTGCTGTTGGTGTGAGCCGGCTGGGAGTCGTCACCAAAGTCCCATGAGCACTTCACTTGGCTGGATTTAGGCGTGACAGAGGCACTCAGGGTCACCGTCTTGTTGATGAAAGTGTGGCGTGGTTCGGCGTGAAGGCTGGCCGTCCTCAGAAGGTGCTGAACTTGAATGTGTTTGGTTATGTTCTGACCCTGTAGGTTGTTGAAGCCCCTCAGATGAATGGTTAATGAACCTGCCTCTTCGGGAGTGTAGTGCGCCTGCGGTATGAGAGGGTGAGGGGGTCATTAAGATGTTAAACCAGGGGTGTTAAACTGCATCCGGCCCCCCAGATGGTTTAATCCGGCCCAGTCATGAAGAGAAAAAATACAAGGATGTTGGAAAAAAAAAAAAAGTTTCTAGCCTATTCCAGTGGTGAGTTATAAATCTTTAAAGAAATGGCCGCAATACGCAATTTCGCCACCAGGGGAAGCAAAGGAAAAGAAATACTGGCATAGCAAGAGATCAAGAAATAAACAGCTATGTTTTTCCAAGCGTGTGCCACTTGTGAGTAAGATGCAGTTAGAGCCCTGCAAGCCTCACCGCTAGACCGTTTGACCTCACAGGGAGCCATACCATGAAAAATCTACTTTTTGAGCTTTTAAGTCAGGGGTGGGCAAACTTTTTGAATTTGTGGGCCAGAAAGGGTTCTAAAATTTGGCATAAGGGCCGGACAAGGAGCAGATGGAAGGAGTGATTTGGTAATGAACCTTATAAACTAAGAAGATAATATGGAATTTAGAGAAAAACATGCTTTAATTTGGATTAAAATTCACAATATCATTTAAAAACAGAAAAATTGGGGATTTTTAATTTCTAAATTTTGATTTTTGTTTCTTTTTGGGTTGATGTTCTTCAGAGGAAAATGCGAAATCAAAGAAATCCGAAAAATCACCTTCTGACTCAGAAAAAAACGCACACGAACGCCAGAGAAATTATTTGATTCAATTAATTTAATTTGGAGGGCCAGATTAAGTATCTTAAGGGGCCGTATGTGGCCCCCGGGCCGTAGTTTGCCCACCCCTGTTTTAAGTGTATTATACGGTTCAATCCTCTATAAAGAACCCAAAAGCGATTGACGTTTTTTGAGGTTTTTTTTGGATGACACTGACGAGGCATGTTTCAGTTGATGTTGATGAAATGGGCGGCACCCTCTGGGAGCGAAAGGCGGAGCCTCGAGTTGTTTTACTTCCTGGTATGAAGAGTCCACAAAACTAACACACATTTCATAAATAATTTGTAGGTTTTTTTAGTGTTTCAAAGGTAATGTATGATCATTTATATGGATATAGTTTACTCATAACCCTTCCGCTCTCCTAGGCTTGTTTACATTAGAAATGGGGTCATTTGGACCTCACAAGAGAGTGTGCTGAACTTTTTCAATGATTGTCAATCTTTACTGGTGTCCAATGACAGGGCTAACACCTCAATGTAAGGGTGGACCCCATCTGGACCCCATAAGAGAGCATGAAGTTAAGAAAATCATGATATGGCCCCTTTAAAACTACCAAAATGTTGTTAACAAAAAGATAATAATAAAAATTCTAATAATAATAATAAGTGATTAAGCTTGGTTAAGGTTGGTTGAGGCCTTTTTTCCAACTGACAAAAAACAAAAACAAAGCTCCAGATAACAAGCTGACCATGGGTTATTTTGTTGTTATGTTACTGGTTCAGACCTCTTGAAATCAGACAGGTTTTATTAAACCGTATGCTGTGCCGTGACGGCTGAAAGGGAACAGACCTCTTTGCCCAAGCGCGACGCCTTATGGTGGTTCAGATCGAAATTCCAGATGAAGCTGACTGGTTTGCCCTTCATGACGCTGGCCACAAACCGCTTCTTCACACCCACAGGGATTGCCGGGCAGAGTCCTTCGATGGCAAGCGCCTGCACTGGCTCCATCACCTCTACCTGGAACTTCAGCCAGTCAGAGCTCACCTAAAGTTTTGCCAAGAAAAAAGAAAGGTTGGATCTCTGTGTGTCTGTGATTGAATGATTTAAAAACACAACTTTGGGATCCTGTTGAGGAGGAAACATTACGGCAGGTGGCTGGTTGGAGTTGTTGTTACATTACCTTGTTGAGCGCAGTGATGTTCACCATGTGCGTGTCCACCCTGGTGAAGACGTGGGTGTAGTTGAAAGGAATGACCCTGGATTCTCCACCAACACTGAAGATCAGCTGAACGTCTGTGCCTGAACTCATGGAGATGTTAAATTCCACCCTCTCATTGACCGCTGCCAGCTTCTTGCTCGCCTTCAGTGCCAACCCACAAATCTTGTCCTGGACAACGAACTCTCGAGAGACCACTTGTCGGCTGATGATGTTTGCTGCACTCAAAGTAATGGTGACTGGCTTTGGCTCATGGAAGGTTATGGAGGTCTGCGACCCCTTTTTTATAACTCCTCCGTCCAGAAGCCACGTCCATTCCACACTGGTTCCTTTCTCCACCTTCCCCTGTAGGGAGACGCTGACTCCCGTCATCACAAAACCCTGCTCAGTCACATTGGTGGTAGTAAAATCCAACCCAGAAATTGGATCTCGGACATTGACAACCCCTGTCACAACCTGTGAGCTGACTTTATTAAAGACCTTCACCGTGACTTGCTCATATCCAGATTTGTCGAAGCTGAGGGTCAAGCTGGGCTCGGTCCACTGCAGGTCGCAGTCTTCTTTGGACCAGCTATACTGGAGCTCAGAACCTTTCATACTCAGTGCTGTCAGGTTTGTTGAAGCACCGACAGCAACAGGGTTTGTGCTGATGTGCAGAGACACGCCACCAGGCGGCTCAATGAAGTGGATGGTTCTGTTGGTGGACAGCTGGCCGAGGCGGTTAGCCGCCAACAGGACAACATCACATGGACCTGGATTGGGGAAGTTCAGCGTCACTGTCTTCCCACTTCTGTTCTCAGAGTTCGTCTCCCTGGTGATTTGCCAATGAAAAGTCATGTTGGTTCCCTCCTTTAATCCTGCTTGAAGGTGAAGATCGCGATTAGTAGCGCAATACCAACGGCTCCCGTCACTAGTGTCCTTGATCTCCTCTGGTATAATTTGCAGTCCCTCCAGCTCACGCTGAACAAACAGGACAATGCTGGCCTGCTCTGATCCCACATCGTTCTCTGCTGTCACGATGATGTTGAAAGTCCCAACAGAGCGGAAAGTATAGAACATGGTGCTAGCTCCTGGGATTGAGGTGCAGTGATCACAAAGTATCCAGGAATACCGGAGTCTGTCCCCCTGCTCCACGTGGGCCTCAAAGTCCACGGAGGCGTTCAGAGGCACGTTAACCAAGGTGGCATTTATGGTCAACCCACGGACTGGAGCGAGGACAGCCACAGGCAGAATGGTGTCATTGTGACTCACTATGTTGTTTGCTTTCAGTGTGATGTTAAAGTTCCCAGAGGTATTGTAGACGTGAAGGACATTCTGGCCTGTCAGTATCTGGCCGTCTCCAAAATTCCAGGTGTATGTGACGTTGGCTGCCATGGAAGAATTTCTGAACGAGTAAACACCTCCAAGTGTCAGGTTATTGTACTTGGTGCCGTTGTGCTGAACAAAAATGGGTCCGATGGGCATCAAAACCTCAATGACAGAGCTGCTGTTGCCGGCAGAGATGTTATTGAAGACATACACGGTCACAGTGTAGGAACCTGTTTCTTTATAAACTGTCACAGCTTTTGACGAACCATGAACCACAAGATCTTCTTTTCTGCCAAAGTCCCACTTGTAGCTGTAGTTAAACTCAGGCTCTGCTTTGGCTTGGAAGAGTATTTCCTCCCCAGCAGCGTAGTAGGATTTCTCTGGGTTAAAGCTTATATTTGTCAGAACCGGCTGCACACACACCCAATTGAAGAAGTTTGCCTTCGTGGCCTGGTTGACTCCACTGGAGAGGAGAAGGGAGAGGAGATAGGTGCCGCTGCTCTGATAGGTGTGCGACACTCTTGGAAGTCCTTGATGAGTCTCATTGAGGCTTCCATCCCCGAAGCTCCACTCATGAAGATGCACTGAGGCATTTCCAGAAATCCATGCTTGAAAGTTGACAGCAGTCCGCTCTTGAACACACCCGGAGGGCTCCATCCTTATGACCTGGAAGACAAACACGTTGACCTGCAGGATGGTCCAGCCGGAGCTCACGGCGTTCATGGCCGTCACGTTCACTGTGTAGTTGCCCTCTTTGGTGTATTTGTGCTTCAGATGGGAATCTGAGGTTGTGTGAATGGAGCCGTCACCCATGGAAAACGTCCACGTGATGTTATTCCCCGAACCTAGACGAGCTGACACTTCAGTGAACGTGTTGAGCTCGGTGGGAGAGGAGCTCTGAGCCGACAGCTCTTCAATCTCCTCGTACACATACATCTCAGCGCAGGCCTCTGTGGAGCTGATGGTGTTGTTAACCGACACACAGACGGGAAAGGAGCCGCTTCGCCTGAAGGTGTGCGCCACCCGGCGGCCCGTCTGCTGGGCAGTACCGTCGCCGAAATGCCAGGTGTAGTGAATGCCGTACGGCGAAGGGAGAGGATGAGCCTCAAAGTCAGACGACTTTCCCACAAGGAGGAGCTGCGGCTCTGTCTGCAAATCCACACGGGTCAGGATGCTGTAGACACTCATGTTGATCGTCTGACTGATGTTCTCATAGCGGTTTGACACAGACACCTGGGCAGTGTATATTCCTGTAAAGACAGAGGCAGAACATCAATTAGTTCTTGTTTTGGGCCAACTATCTCATGTTTGAGGTAATGACAAATACTGTATTTTTCTGAGTATAAGTTGCGAAGCTTTTTGAACAGTTTGGTTAGGGGTGCAACTTACACGTGATTTTTAAAATATAAAAGTGAAAAATCACTATAGGGCATTGTAGTTGTGTGTTTCACATTCTCATTTCCAAGTTGTCACATTTTTTCCTTTGGTTAAGGCTCCACTTTTCGATGTTGCTTTTGGGATGTGCTGTTTGTAAAATCAAGGGTCTGCCACCCTCGGGACGTGGTACCAGATGCAGTACTGGATGCGCCCTGGTCTTCGGGACGCGTCCAGTACTGGTACCAATACCCTAACCATAACCCAGTACTGGTTTGAATTAAATTAAAATGTATTTATTTAGTAGGGACGGATATAAAAACATAGACATACAGCAGAGCAGCAGTCCCATATCCATATCATCATGCTTGTAGCAAGAGCTAATTTGCTGCATTCGTCTCCAGATGGGCTGTTTATACAATAAAATAATCGGGATAAGTTATAAAATAAAAACAGCTGATTACAAAATGACAACATTTTTTTAAATGTATTAAACTTAAACTTATTCATTAAAAAGACAAAAAAATACACCTGAATAAACCTCAGTCAAAGAGAAGAGTCTGAACCAGATGCGTCCAGGATCGCGTCTGGTTCACGTCCGGTTCATGTCAGGTACCAGTTCGGGCCCAATATCGCATCTGGTACCGGGTTTGGGTACCGGTCTCTTAAGTATTGTGGTACTGGACCGGTTGCGATTAGCGGCCCAGAGGTCGGGACCCATGATTTAATGGGAACAGCCAGTACATCAAAAAACGACAAGTTGGGGACACTTAAAACGTCAAAAAGTGATGCGAAAGAGCCGCTAACTAAACGTCAATATGTGATGACTTGGGAGTGAAAATGTGTTGGTAATGCAGAAGAAGAAGCGTCACTCAGTCTTACATGAAGAATTTAATAGATTTTGTGATTTGAAGTGATATAAAGAGTTCAGTTGACTTGCTAGCATGTTCTATGTGCTATGGTTATCCGAATATGTGTTAAGCTAATATAGTAGATTTCATCTATGTTTCATGAAACTACTGTAAATGAGCATCAATGTGTTATTGTTGTGCAGGATACATAAATTCAGTCTGTTATTACTGATCCCGTTATGATATTCCTGTCAAGATTAAATTTCCATTCTTATTCCCATATTTTGTTAGAAGATTTTTAAATTTTTGATGAAACATGATCTTTTTTTCTTCTTTATTGTGCATTTTTGGCTGTTTTGACTTATACTCTTATCGAGTAGAAAATACTGTAATCTGATTATAGTGAGCATAAGACGTATATTTATTAAGTCATTAGTAAACTTGAAAGATTAATTCAGAGCAAACTCTTTTTCAAGATGCCATTCATACTGGCTCTGGAAGCCTCCCAGTACAACCACAGACGCATGAATGAACACAGAGCAACTCCTCTGAAGCCACCAAGCTTCTGCCTTTCATCCTCAGTTTTTAAGTCAACAGGAAAATATAAACATTTTGAAACTCGGGATCAGCTTAAAGTGAATGAAAAACTTCAATTAATTTTTTTAAATTGAAAACTGAAAGCAAAGAGGGAAAAATTGAAAAAAAAAAAATTTGAAAATAAAAATAAATATATATATTGAAATTTTAGATTTTTTTTAATTCAAATTAAATGTACAAGTTAAATTTTCACTAATTCCTTCAAGTTTTCATTGCGTACTTTCACATTTAAAACTATTTTCAATTTTCCTTTTTTTTTTTAAATAAATTTTAAATCTGGTTTTTCATCCACTTTAAGATGATCCTACTTTGATCCGGTAATTTTATGTCTAAGATTAAAAATGTTGTGTTGTCTGCTTGAGGTTTACGTTTGCTTCTGAGTTTGTGAGACTGTGTCTACCTGGCTGAGAATAGATGTAGGTGATATTTTTGCTCAGGAGGACTTGATTGGGGGAGTCTGCACAGAGGAGGGATGGAGGATACGGCGGCTCAAACTCAAACTCTTCATATCCGCCGTCACCGTAGAACCATCTGCAGCAGAGGACACAGGGAGATCATAGAAACAGCTTTTACCCGCTGATTCTGAGGAACGCTGCACACACAAACACGTGCACTCACTTTAAAGATGAAATAGAGAGTCTTTGCTGACAAAGCAGTCCAAGGCTTGGACTGGAAGAAATGGAAACTGGTGAAGCTCATTGGGTGGAGGGAAGTAAGGACGAGGGAAAAGCAAAGGAATGCTGCAGGCTGAAAAGAACAGCAGGAGAGAGAAAAAGTAAATGCAGCAGCTGCAGGAAAATTCATGTCAGCAAACTTCTGACCACATGATTATAAACCTGAGGCTGTCTCCTGACTTACTGCTGCTGTTATGATAGCAGGCGAAGCGGACAGGACAGGAAGCAGGAATGGAGAGGTGAGAGACACAAGTCTGAGACCGATCTGTCAGCCGTCCTCACCGTGATGCCAGGTTGCTTCTTACCGGAATGTGGCTGCTACAGTCATGTCCACAAGCACAGAAGTAGTGAGAGTCTGGTTGGAGCCCTGAGGAACTACGTCGGGCACACCCGTGACCGTGAGGTTGGCCATGGGCTGCAGCCTGTCCACGGTGACGTTGAAGTGCTCTGTGAGGGAGCTGACGTGGTTTGAGGCGGTCACCTGGAGGGACGCCAAAAGGCCTAGTGTTGAAATGGAAACTGGGAAATTCGGACACTTTTCTTCAACAACTTCAACAACTAAAGTTTTCCAGATTCTCAAATCCTTGGGGTAAACTCTGGCTCTGACACAATTCTCTCTGTCTAAATCAAAACAACAATCAGTGATTTAGGTTTGGGCCCTTTTTCTTGTCTTGTAATGTGGTCCTAGGTCTCATGGGGTAGCCTCTAGCTTCTCTTTTTAGAGCTTTCTCTGGTGGACATTCATATTTTCGTTGGTTCCTGCTCTGATCACTGTAGTAGTTTGTCTGTGGAAACTTATTCAGTTTGGAAAGGTAGACATCCATTCAAAAGCAAAAACACATCCAAGAACTGTCTTGGGCAATGGAAAACAGGAGCAACATGATGAAAAAATAAGCTACTGGAACAACGTGCAGATAGACGAGATGCATGCATATGACTGTCTGAATATTGCTACTCAAGCAAGGCTATGTGCAGAGAATGTGGAGTAAAGCCCACAATCAAAGCTTCAGGAAAAGCAACTAGCAGCCCAATGTTCCAACATCTACGATTGTCAACACATATCACAATTCCATGGATTGCTCCTATCAGGTTTTTGTAAATGTAACCCTAACGATAAATGAGGGAATTTACACTGAGAAAGGCAGCAGCTGACCTCAAAGACCAGATCATGTCTAGAATGAACACCAGTCCATCCTGACACCAAGTCCATCAGATAAGTATAGTACCACGTGGAAATCTTGTGGATGCATTTAAATAAAGTATCACAGGGAATTCCTACCACAACAATCACAGAAAACAATGAACCGGTTTACACTTCACCAACAGTGATCCTTGAGATACTACTTGGCTGTAAGAGCAGCTATGGGAGAAAACAATACCACCACAGAAGCAATGGTAAACTAAACTATATGGTAGACTAAAATCAAGGCAGCCCGGAGGGAAGTGAGTCAGCTGACAGAGGCCCAAAATCAAGTGCCTAAGAAATAAAGTCACATGTCCATACCTAAAGCACCTGGAAACTGGGAAACAAAGGCTCACAATGAGAGACAATGAAACCAGATGGACAAACAGGCTGTTTGCATCTCAACCTGCAAAAGTGTATGTTCAATGGTAGAGTCATAACAGCAGAGCAGACCCACCAGATAGAAACTGAACAGTACTGAAAGGAAGAAAGAGACAGCACATAACCGTAATACCCTATGGCTGTCCTCTCTGAGAAAAGAGCATAGCAACCTCGGTTAACAGAATCCAATGACCATCACAGTGACAGACATCCAAGAAAGAGCCTCAGGTATGAAGAACTGGACAGCACTGGGCCCTGACATGATACTGCCTACTGGTTTAAGAAACTTATGCCACTCCATGAGCGCCTGGCAGCACAAATGAACCAGATGCAAAGAGAATGTGAACAATCCTGATCCAGAAGGATCCCCCAACTACCGGCCAATGACCTGTCTGTCCACAAGCTCATGTCAGGCATTAATGCAACCAAGATAAGTGGACAGATGGGCTAGGTGGTAGAGATACTGGAGGAGCCAAAAAACAACTTATGGTTGACAGAAGAGTCACTCAAGAGTGCAGGTCACAACACACGAACCTGTGGGGAGCCTAGATTGATCACAAGAAAGTCTATGACTCAGTGTCACACACATGTGGCCAACATGTGTACCATGTTGTACTATGTGAACAAAATAAACTGGTCTCTAAGAACCTTCAAAGGAAACTCAATGATGTTGTGGAAAACCAACTTTGAGGCCAACATTAAGCCTCTTTTACAAGTGTCCATCACATGAGACTAGTGAAATCCTACAAGAATCTGCATATACTATTGATCATCAGTCAATGTTAATTTTTGTATTATTGTCTACCACAAACAAAATCAATATTTACTTCTCTTTTAATTAATTGGTTCAAATATTTACTAATAAAGAAGCCATGTAACTTTTTCTTCCTCTTTGCAGTCATTAGATTTTTTGATATCAGTGAACACAGAACTAACCGTCAGCTTGTATGTAGCAGCGTGTTGGTAGATGACATTCAGGACAGAGTTGTAGTAGGTGAAGTAGGGCTTGTCGTCCACAGTCCACTTGAAAGTGGGGCTGGAGCCTTCAGCCACTGAAGCAGTGTAGCTCTGAAACATAGATCCGTATGAGAACCTTGCCTTGGTACAGCTGTTGGTAACAAAAAATGAAAAAACACACTTACCACAACCGACTCCATCAACACCCGGTGAACTGGGGGCGGCTCCACTTGCAGCCCACTGAGTGGCACCTCCAACTGAATCAGTACCACCAGGCTGGCTTCTGTCACCTCGCTGCGGGCCTCTAGCTCCACCTGAACTGAGCCCTTCTGCTCCCTAGTTCCCAGATTTAGATCAAGAACCGCAAACAGGCTGGGATCTGAGCCTGGAAGGCTGGTCTCTGAGCTGGATGCAGGCTGGCATAGGGTGGTTCTAAACTCAGGTGGGCATTCAGACTGGAAGGTCACGCTGTGATTACTGCCACGGCGTGACGCGGTTGTCGCATATCGAGACTGAACTCGGAGGAGGAGTCGGGTGTTGCTGGGTTGCAGGAATATGGATCCATTTTGAGAAGGGGGGTGAAGGACCGTGAGGCCCAGAGGTGGTAGAACCTGAAGCAAGCATGATGCTGAAGCTGGGTAGGATTCTCCAGTGGAGCTCACCTGAGAAATCATAAAGAATTTGTTCTCATCAGAGCGGAAACCTTCAGACACAAATCCGCCATATGCTTGGATACTGATACCAGTATCTTACCAGTAGGCTGTAGAGCCCGGGTTGGGACAGGCCTGAGGATAGTTGTGCCCCATGCAGAGGCGTTTTGCTGTGTCCGACATAAAGCACTCTGATAGAACACACTGCCTCCTCCAGCCACCCGCCTGCTCCGTCCTTAAGCAAAGCCTCCACAGTCCAGCCGCGGTCGCGGGCGGCTTTTGACTGAGAATGCAGACTGCTGGTGTTGTGGTGGTGGAACCAGAACCACTTGACATGCTGAGAATAGAGTCAGGCTGTCGCCATGGAGACTGAGAAGATGAGTGACACTGAAGCAGGGAGTAGGGGCCGCCGTCATGCTGCAGAGCGATCACATCCCCACCAGAAACCAAGATGTCCTCCAGCTGGTCTTGGATCTGCGATAAACCACTTTTAAAACTTCAGTTCCGTGAGCATCAATTGAAAAAAATGAAATGCAGCATTGCAAACCTCACCAAAATGTGTGAAGATGGTCCAGCGGGCAGGTGAAACTCCACCTCATTCTGCAGGATGTATAGTGGGCGCCACATCCCAAGGGGGAGGTGCTGGGCACGAGTGCAGTTTGGGCAGGAGGAAGGATGGCATGGACTAGATAGGGGCAGACAGCTGCTGCGGAAGGGGCACCACTGCTGCAGACGTGGGCAGGAGGGGGAATCCCCACTTGATCGTTCATCTGGGACACAAACTGCAACCGGAGTGCATGCTGGACCTCCACAACCTAAGGCACAACAAGGAAATCTATTAACTATTCTACTGGAGAACAGCAACATTCATACCACAAATCTCCCAATAGTTGCCAGTCTGTAATAGTCTTCAATAAATTCCAGGTCTAACAGGTGTTTGTTACTGTTTTTAGTATTCTGGTGAGGAATCTGCAAAACATTATTTGGGGTGGATCCTAAACCAAGAATCCAAGAATGGCCCAAGCAGAGGGGTGCTATTGAGAAGACGGTTGCAGAAAAGGGGGGTGCAAAGAAATCAAGCAACAAATTAGAAAAACTGGTTTGAACATGGATGATTGAGCAAAGACGGAAAAGTGTGCATGTCTCGAAGAAAATGATCCGCATTAAAGCAAAAAGGATCTTTGATACGGAGATTGATGATGTCTCTAACAAATGCCAACTGTTAAATTTTTAGAATAAGCGCCGGGCTACTATTGGAAGATATACAGTAAAAATAATTGCAAATACAAGATTAACCAGGATAACAACAAAAATAACATTAAGATGGAATGATAAAAAAAATTGCTAACATTGTTCAAAACTCCTTTAGACACATTTCGTTTGATCAGCCTTCACATTTTTTTTTGTAATATCTGAGGTTTGTTTTGCAAAATAGCTTCAAATGAGTGGGTGTGCACATTCGTGTGTGTGAGAGAGTGTTTGTGTGTGTGAAGGGTCTGTATTTTAACACCTGTTTTGGTGGAGCATCCACATGCTCCGATGCACATTTGTGTTAATCCGCTGTGACTCACCGGGCAGCAGCAGGTGTTGGTTCAGGTGGGGGCAGTGAGGTCTGAGGATCTGCAGTCGTACTTGCACCTGGTAGCTGAGCTCCTGGGTGACAAACTCCAGCGAAGACAGACGCCCCTCCTGAAGGAAACTTAACGCTGGAAACAGGAGCATCTGAGGCCAAACACAGGGCGGGTGGGGGTTTAAAGCAAAGCTTTACAACAGGAGTTACCAAAATAAAAATGTCTCCTTTTTACCTCTACGCCCCTCTTAGGAGGTTGTGGAGCAGAAGATGACAAGGCCGAGGCGAGGTGCAAAGAACTGTGGTTAGGAAACACTGGCATTCCCAGCATGAAAACTCCAGCATCTTGAACACGAACTACAGAGGCAGAGAAGGGGGATGTCACACGGAAGATTTTGTCCCAAAATGGAAGCTGCAGCTGTCAGGGTGATGGGGGTGGAGGCAAACTGCTGCTGTTGATAACCCCCACCCCCCTTCATTTTTACACCCTGATCTCAAATTAAATGTTTTTTTTTTTTTACAGATCTGTGGCTTAAAGCTTGAACTGATCAATCTGCAATAGCACATCAATGAATCTACTGAAGGTGAATTATGCTGAAATTATACTAAGTATTTCTAACAAAATTAGATTTTTGTTTAGACGGCATAAACCAATAATTAAATTATGAATTTACCCCTCACAAAAACATTTGAAGAATAAAATGTCAAGATTTAGTCAAATCTACAAATGAAGAAGAAAAACAAAAGTAGAAGCAAAACTTGATGAGTTTAGAGCTAATAAAACAGAAGAATCAGCATGGGGAAGGCCCAGAGAGAGAATAGCTCTACCATTACCATTACCAGATAGACCAGTAATGGGGTCTAGCTCCACACAATAGGGCACCAATTTCTTAAAAGGATTATTAAGAGGACGATCTATCATGTTAAGCCAGACCCTCTACCCCATCTGATGACATAGAGAAAGAGGCCTCTTGGCATCTGCACACCAGGGTCTACAGCAGGATCTGAGGCTGAATCCAAAGAGCAGTAGACTGGGTAAAAAAATATGGAGACCAGGAGCTCCTGAGAAGCGAAGATTGTCAGCAGATAGCTGCGCACCACCTCAAATGATAACCTAGTAAGTAGCAGAGGATGGAAGGGTTTTGTGAGCATACTCGGCCCAAATTATTTCACATGACCGACAAAAAGCTTCCCAGGAGCGCAGGTGGCAAAGACTTGTCTTTAGCTGTTGATTAAGTCTCCCTGATTGGGGATGAAACCCTGGAGACAGACAAAACAGGATATCCAAGAAGGTAGCAGTAGATGGCGATGAACTGGGGACAAACAGATGTCTTTGAGTAAGCCATGTCCCTTCAGAGTATGTGGTAGGAAAAACCCTCCAACTTCCAACCATCTACCAAACAAGTACAAAGACTGCAAGAACTCTTTCTTTTTGGGCAAGTAAGGCATCAAGCTTTTGGTAAAATTGTAACTGTCTCTCAGTTTGAGTCTCTAGTGTCTCTATAAAGATCCAATAGCTAAGTTCTTGTGATTTTTAGATCTGAAACTGACAGACAAATCAGAAGTCTACATTGGTACACATCTTCCACAGACAGCTGAAGTCAGCACATCGATCTCCCTTTGCCCCATAGATTGTTGGTGTTTCCAGCTGCAAAAGTACCGCCTGGGCAGAAAGGGTCCACACTCCCATTCATAAGTGTCCAAAACATTTTGTTGATCAAATTCAAAGACAAATTAATTTAGATCCAATTTCAGAGTAATATAAGGCAGAAATGGTGCTCAGAAATGAGAGGATGCAGACACAGGTGAGGGGTAGACGGGACAGGAGATACCCTGGAAGTGACGCTGGAGAAACAGAAATATGTTCCACTCTGGCTAGAGCTAGACTGAATGTGTTCACATGCACTGAAGGTGTTTACCTGGTCAAAGTCTATTTTATAGATAATCCTCTGAGAAAGGTTATTTTGTATGAAAATCTTTTTTCACATAAATCAGACTTTCCTTCATTTTTCTCTGAAGATTTTCCACAGACCCTGCTTTATTCTCACTAGAGTAACATTGCTCTGTCCTCATTTTTCTGCAGGATCTTCACTGACTCTGCTGCCTCTGCATGCCTGAATCCTTTATAGGTCACTAAACAAGCCAACAGAAACAAAGCAGAACTCCTTGCAAAAGGTCAGGTTCTAGGACTGGACTGAATTATTCAGAAACCCTAAAAATCTGCTGCTTCTGCAAGTCTTGGTCCTTGAAAAAAGCCATGTGCTAGAACTGCTTCCCGCGGATTATTTCTTCATTCCAAAAACGTTTGCCTGCCTCAAGTGAGACTCAGCCTTTTTCTTTGGTTGGGCTTCACTTTTAAGACCTACTGTTGAATAATGCTGACACATACACTCTGTGGTGAAAGACATCTGTGCGTGCATGTCGGGTACCTGGGAGGGTGTACTGGCACATGTACACCCGCTTGGAGCTGCACAGGTGGGAGCTGATGTGACCGTCCTGATCCAGGGACACGCAGGCGTTTCCAGGAGAGATGTCTGGGCGCGATGGAGAGTTCTCCTCCACCTCTGATCCGTTCACCCAGTGCAGCTTCCCTGGGGAGTCCATGTCACTCAGACCCAGCCACACGCCTCGCTCTCTGGTGGCAGACCACAGAGGAGGTGAGGCCAGTGGGAGCATCAGTCTGCATTCACACCAAATGTAACTGCACCAGAGTTCATCCGATGGTGAACAGAGACTCTTGATCTCAAGAAGATCAGAGTTAGTTTGTTTGGTCCAAACCAGAGATCAGGTGAGTTTTCACACCAAGAGGAACATTCGAGGGAGCTAGCTTTGGATCAGACCAGAATCAGGCTTAGATCAGATCAGCATCAAATCTGGATCAGACTCAGATTTAACCAGCCATACAGGAGGCTTCATATTAGTTCAAAAAAAGTTTTGAGCCATGTGCATTAGGATGTTCAGACCCTCATTTGAAGGCATATAAACATGTTCTGATCTTCTGCTTCACAAATGTGTTTCTTCTTCTCATGCAAAATGTCAGAGGCCTGATTAAGGAGTTCATTAAGGACAAGAACTCTGCTCAGATCCAAACCAAAACCGGATCTGGACCAGACTTTGGTCCAGACATGGATCCGCTTCTGGATCTGATCCTTCACAAAAGTTGCTGAAAAAAATAAAAAAAGAATCTGCTCGGACAGAGAACTCACTGTGTGACATTGTGGGCCAGCAGGCTGCGCAGAGCCTCGCTCCGAACCTTTGCCAGATCCCCCCCGCGGTTCAAACACTGCAGCCGAGCTTCCGTCCAGTTCAGTTCGGCCGTGAAGATCTGGAAACAGCTGGAGGATTCGGCGTGGTACACTCCGTCATTGGGACAGCGGGCTGGAAGGACCACAAATACGGGACAGACTGAAGCGGTCAAGAGGGGATTGGCAGGCATTTGGAATACAGGGAGAAGTCCCTTTAAGAAGGGGGCATTTGTCTAAATGCCCCACACTCCTATACATGGATAAAAGAGTATGTTTGTGTGAGAAAGTGTGAGTTGCAGGAATTAAGATGCAACAAAACAGGATTCAAGGACACAGAATGAAGAATATTTTACAGCGAAATTACATCCTAAAAACAATTCGTAAATCAGTAAAATCCCAATGAAGTCAGCTCAATTTTTTTCTTTGTCTCTTAAGACCTGGTGTCCACATGTGAAGACATCACATTTTGAGTTCTATTTCCACAGTAGTTAATTCTGCTTAACTGGAGCCCTGTGACTACATGTTGAGGGTTGACTAAAGAGATTAAAAATTCTAGATATTTTAAGGCTGTAAATTCCTCACTACAAACTTTACACACTTTTTTCAGAGAGACATGAACATTTTCACAATTTCTTTTAGCCTTTGTTGAAATTAAGGATGTTAAAGATATGAGATATATATCAAAGAATTGATCAAGCAACTGTAGTATCATTTGAAAACCACAGATATGAACAAATTTATGTTGGTTCAAAGGTATAAAATCAATCAAGAAGTCAATAACAGCAGTTTATCTTTCTGTTTGTTTTCTACCATCTTTGTCTTTTTATGTACATGCGACACAAACAAAAAGATGTCCAATCAAAAGTTTGCTTTTTCCAAGTCAATATCTGAAGACATTTATCTAGCAAATGCCATGCATTGTTATTTATAGCTTTAAATGCCAAATGAATAAGAAAAATCTAGATTTGAGCATTGTTGGTAAAAGAATCAGAATGTATCATATTGCCAAAAAGTTAGTAAAATCTTGAATGTACCGATTCTTGCACCGTGTATCGAGAATCATGTGAGAGTGAAAGATACACACCCCTAGCTGACGTATAAATCAAGTTATCATAGATTAAAAATAAAGATTATCTTTGCAAGCTGAGCAAATTCTAACAGGAAATAGAGCACAGAAGAGGATTATTGACAATCAGGACAGAACAAAGGCGTGCAAAATTGCACTATAAAAATCAGCTAAACTGCTAGGTCACAAGAAATGAACCATGTTAAACTAGGAGACTACTTTCAGATGGTGACTGCACTGACAGACAGTGATGGGTGCAGTGGATTTCTCAGGTGATCTCATGAACAGTGACTTGAGAAACTCTGATGAGGTGGCATGGATAAAAGTGAGGCTGGAGAGTACCGCAGTGGGGCTTTAGTTCAAGATGAGGGTCCAATTTCAAGATTGGGGAGATAGAGGTGGAGAGTCAAATGGAGAGATCCATGGTCGGATGACTAACAGTTGATGTAAAGGTTTAAAATGATCTTCAAACTTAAGTTAGCGTGATGGACCAGTCCCGGTTCCTCACGTCACTCTATAGTTACTCACTAGTTACTAAGATACGGTCTGCCAATGCTTTTATACCTTTAGCAACCTGGACACCCTCCTTTGCAATGGTCCAGTTTACATCCAGGTCCACTCCCCCCCAGCTGACGAGAGTGACCTCTAGGCTCTGATTGGCCACGATGAGTGAGGGGCAGTGCAGCTCCAGCTTTGGGGGAAGAGTCAGATTCACCTCCTGCTGTGTGAAAGCCTGAGCAAAGGAGGACACACAGTTTCACACAAACATTCAGGCTCACACACCCTTCAGGAGAAACCAGAAGCCCCCCCACCTCCTTGTCCGGCACAGGCCCGCACGCCGACGGTGTAACGTCCCGGAAGTCCGTATTTGTGAACGGCCGCATCTCCGGCGTTGGTGAGGGGAGAAGAGCCGTCACCGAAGTCCCAGTCGAGAGTGACGGGGGCGACGGAAGACACAGCAGACAGCAGGATTTGCTGGTGAATGTTCTGCTGTGGGGGGGCCGCCACCAGGAGAGAAAACTCCACTGCAAACACATCCCGAGCCAGAGTCCAGCCGCACATCTGTCAAGACAAGGGGGGCACATTTCTGTAAAACAAAACTTTTCTTATAGTTTTAAAAGCAGAAGGTCCAGAGTCCTTCACCCTAAATCAGGGGGTCTCATTGTTCAACAATAGGATGGGGGCCAATGTTGGTGAAAAAGAATGGATAAACAGAAATATGTTGTTTTTAACAACTTTAAGTCTCATTTGTACAGATAACAGAGCATAAGAAAAAACAAAACAAGATTTGAAACTTTTTAACTGAGAAATATCGTCTATTTTGGTCAACAACAGACATACGTGCTGTCTATGTGAGCTACTTTCAGCATACATTCTTTTACAAACTCCCCGTCTCTAAAGGGCTTTCTACAGCGCTGTTGTTACACCTGACCCCTCTTCACGATACACACTAATGCCATTCTGATTGTGTAACGCATTACGACGTTCCAGTGCCAGATTAACATCGTACTCTCTGACCTACTGAACTGCAGCGCTTACTTGGATGATTTGTTCATTTACACTTCTACCAGAGAGGACCACATTAAGATCATCCAAGAAGTATTCTCTGGCCTGGCTGCAGCAAAATTGACATTTACCAAGCAAAATGTGTGTTAAAACAATAAACAATCATGTATTTGGGCAGACTAGTGGGATGAGGACAAGCGTGTCCGTTGAGTTCTAAGATTGAAACCATTACCAGCATGAAGCACATCTTTTTGCGATGTTGGGCTATATGGAAAAATCTAATTGAAAATTGAATTGAATCTTGAATTTCCCCACTCCTACCACCCGTCGTAAATTGCGCAGATTTTTATGAATAGTGGGACTCTTTAGAACTTGTGTGAAAGTCACAAGCGGGCCGGATTCGGCCCGCTGGGTATTTATATCCGGCCCTCCAGATCATTGTATTTTATTGTAATTAATGCCCCGACGTTATCTTGTCCTTATTTCTAACTTGTATAAATTTGACAAAATATATCTTTATGGAGAGTAAAATATTGAAAGTTATTTAATGTTAAAGTTGATTTTTTTCTGGAATAATATTCCTGCCTTTTTATTATTCAAAATTATTTTAAAAAGTTAAGGTTTTAAAGTTTTAAAAGGAGATTAGCTTTTGGACTGTGGACATTTAGAGATGATTTTATAAATTTTTTAAGCTGTTTTTGTAGAAATAATTTTCAGCTAATTAAAGCTGTTGGACTTATTTCCAGTTTTTTTATCTAGTTTTAACTATTTTTAAGTTCATATATTTTAGCTCCATAAAGCTATATTTTTTGTTCAAATTTTATAACATAATTTAGAATAAGGAACAGAAACGTCGGTTGGATTAATTACATATAAAATACAATTTTAACTATCAATTTCACATCTTCAGCACTAGCAAATTCAGCGGCCAAATTCAGCTTAGAGCATTCACACTAGCATTATTGTTGGTTATACTGTATATCTAGTTGATTATTATGCTAAAAAGTTACATTTTTAAAGTTTTAAAAATGTAGATCCATATTGTTCAATAAACGTTTATCCTGTTCAGTGTGTGACCAAAGATGTTTTTTTGGTTTTGGCCCCTTGTGTAATTGAGTTTGACACTTCAGCTATAGAAACTTCAGTCATAACTTCTCATCCGTTGCAGCACCACTCACCTTTCTTGTCAGTTCAAAAGTAAAATTCTTGTGGAATTCGGAGGCCAGCATGTCTTTGACAGTGTGAAGACGCTGATGCGTCATGCACCTGTTTTAGATCATGAAACGGATTCCACTCGGCCGTTTGTACTTGAGATTGATGCTAGCTGTGTGGGAGCTGGCGCACGGTTGTTACAAGAAACTTGGAAAATGTTGGTTTAATAGACATCAACAAAACTATTCTAGTGTTGAACAAGAAACGTTGGGGCTGTTGCTTGCCCTACAACACTTTGAGGTATATCTTGGCTCTAGTTCTGTTCCAGTTAGCGTAAGAATCGACCAAAACCCTCTTGTAATACTTTCTTGCATGTATAACCAAATCCGGTGATTGATGCGCTGGGCCCTGTTGGTGCAAGATTACAATCTCACCGTCCATTTAAAAAAGGAACCTTAAACGTCTTGGCGGATGCCTTGTCCCGGTCTGCTGAAAGGGAGCATACACGCACCCCCGATTCTGTTTTAGGTGTCCGTTTCTCTTCAGCAGGTGCTCCAACAGGTGAATGTCATCTCCTTTCTGCTGCCGACCCGCCTCCCTACGTCAATATCATCCAATCACCAGGCTGAGAGGGAGTGGCAGCTCCTGGATGAAATTCCATGCTGGAGTCGGTTTGCCTGTTTCTGCAGAGTGTTCCCCCTCAAGTATTTTGACTAGTTATGTTTTTTGGGCTTCTGCTGTCTGCCAAAGTCAGGGATTTTGTGTTGTTAACTAATGTTCCTTATGTTTCCTCTGTTTGTGTTTTGGTTACCCTGTTGGTAGTAAACATCTGGCTGTCCCTTACCTGATCTCTCCCGGTTTCATTTCTTTATGTTACCCATTTTCCTCCTATGAGGATGTAGCGTTCTAACATACTTTTTTAAAAGTTTTAAACCATTAAGGTAATTCCAGCAGCTGCTTTTCTCCTTCAGAATTTGAATTACGCTGATCCTGTTCAAAGTTGAAAAGTTACAGCAGATCAAAGAGCATAAACACTGGAGCTCTGGAGTTAAGATTGAGTTTTTGCAGTGTTGGTTGGCTCAGCTGTGCCCCCCCCAGCGCTCATGTAACACGCTGGACGCAGCCTGTGTTCAGAATTCAGAGGTTTGTTGTTTCTGTGACCCCTGTGACAGCGGCGGTGGGGGCGGTGCGTACCGTCATGACGCGCGGGTCGGTGCAGTCAGGCGAACACTCGGATTCGCTGATCAGGTTGGGCTCGATGTTCGTGCTGCAGAGACACTCGGAGTGCTCGCCCAGGCCGCCGTACAGGTGGGACAGACCGAAGCACACGCTGTTGCACTGATGCCGCGTGAAGTTCCCGGCGTTCAGAGACGTGAAGATGACCAGCTCGCTGCGCCCTCCGCCGCTGCTGCTGTCCTCCAGACAGGCGGCGTAGCTGGGACCTGTAGCAGAGCAGCAAACACTGTTTGTGTCACATGAGGAGGACTGCAGAAGTTCTCAGCAGGGCTGAGGTCACCGAGGTCACTTCAAGGGAAAGAACTGACACTTCCAGACTGCTTTCTTACCGCAGGTGTGCCGGCTGACGTTGAGTAGAGGCTTGTCGTGGAGCTCTGGGGGTTGGTGGCAGAGCATGGAATGGGGGTGTCTAACTTTTACCCCCTTGACCTGGAGCCACCTGATCAAGCGGAACAGCTTACAGTCGCACTCAAAGGGGTTTCCACTCAGATCACTGCAGGAGAGACAGACAAAAAACATCTGTTATTTAGGTTTTAACTGCTCAATGCTTTTTTCAGTCAAGTCTTTGTGAAAATAATCAAAAAACGTGTTTTAAAACAGCCTTTTTAAATCTGCTGAAGTGTATTTTTGACCTAAATTATCTACATCTCCATAAATGATTGAAACTAAACAAGTCTGAATGATATCAAAGCATTTTACGCTTGCTTCTTTTTTTTAATGAGAACCTTAAAAAAAATCACAGAAGATTTCACACAAAACAATGGAAAATCCAGTAAAAGAGTCAAAAGAACTCACATCTCAGTGAGGTTGAGCAGGTTGTCACAGATCCTCTCCTCGATGGTGGTGATTTGGTTGTTGCTCAGGTCTCTGCAGAGAAGACGGCAGGAGGAGTTTCAGAACTCGGACCGAAGCGACACAGAGATCCTCTCTGGGGGAAATTCTCAGCAGCTTGAGAAAGCATGTCAGAGTGTGCATGTGTCTGTGTGCTTGTTTCTCTCTGGTTTGATTTCTGTTTCCTGATATCCAGACTAAAGTCAGACTTGCTTTCCTGTTCACCCTACACGCTCCTCATCCTCAGCTCCTCTGATCCGTGTACTTACAGGATGGACAGCGACTCGCAGCAGAAGACTCCTCTGGGAAGAGCGTTGATCTGGTTTCCTTGAAGGTGCCTGAGAAAAAAATAAAAAAATTGGTAAATGACAGGATTTTAAGGCACCGGCGGTTGCGTTCATGGTTGTTTTCCAACAAATTGGCCTGGCACTGGACTAGTTACAGCTCCTTCTTGGACCCCCTACAATTCGCCTACCAGCCCCACCTGGGAGTAGCAGATGCTACAATCTTCATGATGAGAAAACTCTACACCCGTCTGGATCAGCCGGCCAGTACTGCAAGGATCAGGCTTGCCTCATAGAACAATCACAATACTTTATATTTAATGCTAAACACTGTTAGCTTGAACACTTTTAATTTACACTATATTGTAATTGTTACTGTTTTTTCCTTATCTGACCTTATAGAAATTTGGTGACTAGAGATCTGCTGAAAATGCAACTTCCTCCTCCTGGGATAAATACAGTATTCTGGTTCTGAAATTCATCTTCTGATTGGTTGAATGCACCTGATTCAGGTAATCAACATCAATTAGAGCAAATATATTTGGACAGTATAAGAGGAAACTCACTATTGTCCACACTAGATGCACATATTGGTATCCGAGGTTTTAAAAAGTAGGTTAGATTATCTGTTTTTCAACCTTTTGATTGTTTTACTGAGGATTAAACAATAAGTGTAATCCCGAGAACCTATCGCTAATGTCTCCTTGTTTTCTGTGCTTTTGTGTCCTTTCAGATGCAGTGGCTTTAATTAGCAGAAAATGTACAACCAGCAGCAGTCCTTTCTCTTCTGCTGGATCACTGAATCCACAGGTAGAGGTTTTAACCATTTGTCCATCTTCACCTGATTGCTGCCTTTAGTGAAAATGTGCACAACCAGATTCAAACCGACAAATGTTCTGATTGAAGTAAATTTCCAGGTGATTATCTGGCACCGCATGGATGGGTAGTGAAGGGAAGTGCGTGGACTTTTAAGAGATTGAAGGTCAAACAGGGAGAGAAAACCAGAAAGCCCGTTCTTCAGCTGGTCTGGAGAACCAGCCCAGTATCTGGCAGACGTGACTCAACAACAGAATGACTCGAGTAATTCAGTGAAACATGAGCCTGTAGGATATGTCAGGGCTCCTTCACAACTCTCTAACTCTCCAAAGACTACACAGCGCTCTGGATTTTAACGCTTTTTCGACACATGCTCACTGCTATTAAACACCAAATGTGACATAAGCCCATTTGCAGTGAACAGTAACAAGTAAACGGCTATTAAATGTGAACGTTTTACAAAGTCTATTTCTGAATCCACTGTGTTTTGATGATGAAAATTTTGAAGAATTCTAAAAAAAAAAAAAGAAAATGTTACCAAAAATCTTTTTTAAATGACAGTTTGTTCAAATGGAATCACCATTCGAGCGAGCATGGATGCCCAGAGGCAAACCGGTGAGTTATACTGGACACAACCTCAAGTTAAAAATTGAATATTTTCATTTTTAAATAAATACATTTGGCATTTTTCTGTCTTGTCATTACATTTGTTGCAGTTGGATTATTCCGCCCAGCTTCTGGTTCACATGTTTTTATTGAAATGTTTGGTTTGATTTATCTGTCTTTAAATCTTTCCATACATCTGTGGAGCCAACTGAAGAATTGAACTGTAACAGAGATGAGCTGAAAGGCATAAATCTAGTTTTAAGGGTAAACAACCTAAACATAATTCTTCTGATAGATTTTTTTTTTTCTGTCTGGTTATAAACACGGAGACGGTTCACTTACAGCTCTCGGAGGCCCGGCAGACGATCCAGCAGCGTACTATCAAGGGAGGAGATGTGGTTCTTTGACAGATCCCTGCAGGGACAAACAAACAAACAAGTCCACCTTTGACACAACAACACACCTGAACACAGACACACAAACAGAGGAGGGAAAATTATCTGTCCCCCTTTCTGTTCTTTAAATGTTGAAAGAGTTAAAAGAGTTTTGACCCGGATAACCAGAATAAACAAAAAAAATCCAGTTTTCGTGCACAACATTAAAAATAGAAAATAGATTTCCTTAAGTAAATGTACATGGAGCTTACTTCTATGGGTGGCAGAGCTGAAGATATCATGTGTTTAGAAAAAAAATCTGAATATTGATGAAGATGTTTTCCCTTAGGAGAACTCGTCATTAGGTCTAGTAACTGTGGAAGACTTCATGGCAGGAAGATGTTAGGTAACACCTAAATGAGCTTTTAGATCTACTTATTTAATCGGTTTTGGTGAAAGGGATGAAGAAAAACTGCAGTGCTGGATTTAATCCCATTCAAAACATCTCCAATATTGTCTCTATTACTGAACAAATAGAAGGCTGCGGCAGATTTCTCACTTTCTTTCTTTTTTTTAATAACCTTCATAACTTCAATGTTGGTTTACAATTTAATGTTGAGATTATTTCATGTCTTTAACTTCCACCCTCCTACCAGTCTTCACTTACTTTTGAAAATGCTAAATTCTTACATAAAAATATGGAACCATCTTTATATCCAATTGATGTTTTCATAACATTTTTGTGACCAAAAGTATTTCATGTACTCAGCCCGCACTTCATGAAACTGATCTGTCAGTTGGTTTACTCCTAAATTATTTTCAACCAGCTGCTCTCGGTCCCATCTGATACATTCTAGACTGGATTCTTTTGATTCCAGTAACCAACTTGAAGCGTCTTTTCTGTCCAAGGTCTTTTTTGAAAAGTGGTTTTATCTGAAACTGCTCTTTCAAAAGTCTCCATTGACATTTTGGTGGCTGCAAACATTTTTTTTTTTTAGCTTCTTTAGTTCAGTCACACCTCAGTGATTTTATTTTTAATAAATCTGTTTCTGTGAACTGCTATTCCAGACAGCAGGCTAATAGTTTATTTTATTTTTTTTTACATCCATCTATCCATTCATCCATCCATCTTCTTCCGCTCATCCTAGACCGGGTCGTGGGGGCAGCTGTCTAAGCAAAGATACCCAGACTTACCTTCATCCCCTCTGGGGGGGCCCCAAGTTGTTACCAGGCCAGCCGAGAGACATGGTCTCTCCAGTGTGTCCCGGGTCTTCTCCAGGGCCACCACCCAGTATGACATGCCCGGGAGACCTCCGGACCAGATGCCTTGAGCCACCTCAACTGGCTCTTCTCAATGTGGAAAAGCAGCGGCTCTACTCCGAGCTCTCTCCGGCCGACCGAGCTCCTCACCCTGTCTCTAAGGGGGCGCCCAGCCACCCTGCGGACAAAACTCACTTCAGCCGCTTGTAGTCGGGATCTCGTTCTTTCAGTCACGACCCAGAGCTCATGACCATAGGTGAGTAATGGAACAAAGATCATCTGGTAAACTGAGAGCTTTGCTCTCCGGCTCAGCCGTCTCTTCATCACGACAGACCGGTTCAGCGACCGCATAACAGCAAACGCCGCTCCAATCCGCCTGTCGATCTCACACTCCGATCTTCCCTCACTCGTGGACAAGATCCCAACATATTTAAACTCCTACACCTGAGACAGGAGCACTCCACCCACCGAGAGAGGGCAAGGTACCTTTCTCCGGTGAAGAACCATGGATTCAGTCTTAGTGGTGGTGATCCTCAACCTGCTCCAATGCATGCTGGAGGTCCTATGTTTGACATATATCTCCAAATTACACACACTTTTACCAAATTGTGACCTGGAAATGAATCTCCAACATGGCCTTTCCTTTATCAGGATTTGCAGGAACAGCTAACAGGAGCGTGTTTGTGTGCCTGTGCATGCTCGTGTGTGTGTGTATGTGTACATCTGCCTGATCACTTGTGTGCATGTTCGTGTTGTTTGTGTGTGCACATGGTTTTATGTGTGTGTACATGTGCTGGTGTTTATGCGTGGGTGTGTGCCTGTGCATGCTCGTGTGTGTGTGTATGTGTGCATCTGCGTGATCACTTGTGTGCTTGTTCGTATTGTTTGTGTGTGCACATGCTTGTGTGTTTGTTTGCATGTGCATCCTCGTGTTGTGTGCGTGCTCATGAGTGTGTGTGCGTTCTCTGGTTGTGTGCGTGCGTGCGTGCGTGCTCGTGTGTGTGAATGGAGTCTGCTCCCAAAAGGAAACATCTGTACATTCCAGATGAAATCTGTAAGGGGGCGTAGAATAACCAAAAGTGAGTTTTATTCTGTTGAATCCATTAGTGAAGGAGGAAAATAGTTCCGCCCACTTTGGGATCATTTGGAACAAAGCCCCTCCCCTCGATGCCCATGGGGCATGCTGAGGAGCTACACGTGTTTAACCCGATCAGATGATCTGACCTTCAACAGGTCTGTTAGCAGCAGACTCCTGTTCTCGGAGCAACCTACACACGGTTCTGCTTATGTAAAGGCCCGCCCCCCCACCCCGACACACATATGGTTTTGTTTTTCTAACAGTGTGGCCAATGATCTAACCAGTCCTTATAAGGCCTGTCTGGTGCCACTTAGCTGCAGAAAGAAAGAACACCCGCGCATGCTCCGGACCGTGCGGTAAAGGGAGTGGCCTGAAGAGGCTGACCCCTCCTGTTTGGCTTTGAACGAGGAGGAAATTAGTGTGAAGGAAAACCTCCATCTCTGTGTTTTCTTCTGGGATGGAAGAACAAGAAGGAGTCTCGATGGTGTGGATGAAACCCTAAACCCAGACTCCTCTGCGGTTGCTTTCATCACTGCCCCTTTGCGCCTCTTCAGCTTTGCTGTTTCTACAGCTGATGTGGGCTTGGATCTGGCAAAAACAGGAGCAGAACTAACGTGAGGAAGAAGGTGGAGGAATGGAGGTTACTGTGTGACACAGAAAACCCTGAGAACAATTCCATTGCCATTCTGTGGGCCTCAAACACCTCACATTCAAGCATGGTAGAGGGGTTACTTTTACACCATAATGGCTCCTGCTCATCCTCTGAAAAATCATCAGTGATGAAGCTCCTGCAGCTTCTCACTACACCATGTTTATCAGACTTTCTCAAACTTCTTCATGATTCGGCTATGATCCAGAATCTGTCCTCATTTGATCTGGCAACTAAAAATCTGGTTTGGACCCAAACGGTCACACTATTCCCCTATAGAATGTGAATCTCTGGCAGATGAGCAGTGATGGGGTTCCCTCACGGTAGTGTGAACGCCACGTCGGGATGATGCAGGTTTTCGATGGAAGAGGCTGTTGGTCTTCCTGCCTCGCAGTCCGGCTCTCGTCTTTCTCACGTTTTCCTCTCCAGGACATTCTGTCCGTGTCTCCAGCTGCTGCCTGCTGTCCCGCAGCAGCTATGTGCATCTCCTAAACACACTCAACTCTTCTGCTTGTTCACGCTGGGGATGCATGTGAGAGAACCAGCTCAATCTTTCTCTGTTAAATAAGGCTGATCTGAAGTCAGAGTAATCCTCAGCTCAGCAGAACCTAAACTTGCCAACATGTTATCACAGTAGTCAAAATTAACTACCTTTTCTATACACAAATGTCTATACCTCAATGCATGCTCAATTTACGTTTTTTTTTTTCCCCAGATGAGAACCTCACAGTATGGAAATGGAAGTCTTGCATGGTTGTTTTCTCCTTGTTTATGACAGCAGTTTGTGGATTGTCTGCTCTGGTCTGGGATGAAGCAGAGAAAAAGGATATCTCCTCATTAAGGAGATCTTCATGACATTTCCCAAAAACAGAAATCAGAAGAAACAGATGTGGCTAACTTGTGCAGAAGAAGGCCAGGAAGCAGCAAAAGCACCCAACGTCTGTTCTCGCCTTCATCACTGCCTTTGTTCACTTCTCTCCAGAAATCCAGAGACAAATCCTCAATTCATATTTTTTTTATTTATGTTCACAAATATTTTGGTTTTGAAGAATCTTTGTATCATCACATCTTCACAAGTGCTGCCACAGCTTCTGAACCACATTCTGACTGATGACTCAACAGGCTACAAAGTGACTGAATCCTACCAGCAATTCATTCATAAATCAACTGGTTTGCAGTTAATTCAACAAAACAGGAAGCCTTGTTTGTTAGAATGGCCTAAACGTCCAAAGTGGAGTAGACATGACAATACACTCGGACCTGACAGCTTTGACAACCTTCTATAAAGTCAGCAGTTCCAACACTGGATATGCTCTTCGTCCAAGAAACACAAATAATGACATTATTGAAACAAGCCTTAAAAATGATGCAAACCTGCTGAAGCTGCATCATTGTATTGTTTCCTTTTCACTATAAAAAAGCATCATATGAGTTTAGAAAGCCTGTCACATAAATAGGGGTGTTGGCAAAGGATACGATACGTATCACGATACACGAGTCACGATACGACATGTATCCTGATACATATATCTCATAAACAATGTCCTATAACTCAACCAAATTCATAGTGCTTTTTTTTTTTGGTAAATTAAGAAATATTTGTTCTTAAAGGGAACTGACAAGAATGTCTGATTTCAGCAAATCAATATTTTTCAGTAAAAGAAAAAAAATGAATAAATGTGTCTTAACCATTAAGGTTATATATGGCTGAGGAATAAAAGTGTGGTTTATTGTAGTCAAATAAAACGGTTTGGTTCCTTGATGTTTGAACAGGTACTTAAAAAATTTGCCAATTTTCTCCAGAAACATTTAAATGTGATACAACCGAATGTAACAACAAAGCACCAAAATCTGTGCTTTTATTGTATTGTATCGATAGTAACCTGAGACAGAGGTTCAGTTAAAGCTAAGTTGTACATGTCTTATTTAGCTCGTGGTGGTCACAGATCGGGTAGTGACAATGACTGAACATTTAACTCAAAGAGAGTTTTGGCAAGATCTTGTTGTTTTGATGGGGTGCAGAGTTCCCCAAAGAAGCACCGTCCATTGTGGCCAATTATTGGTCCGGGTTTAAGTGTAAAACAAAGGTATGACGCCTATATTGCATATAAATAAATAATTAAATATCGTATTGGCAGCATTTTTAATATGATACAAGAATCGTCAAATTTCGTATCGCGATATTCCCTTATATTGATTTTTTTCAAACACCCTACATTTAAGGCTTAAAAGAAAAAGCTGCAACATTTCTGAATTCCTGTAGTAATCTGGAATACCGTAAAAAAATAGAGGTGTGTATGTTTCACTCTCACACAGTTTGATACGCATCCTGATTCATGGTCCACAAATCGATACATAAAGGAATCAAAATACAATCCGAGTCTTTTACCAAAAACGCTAAAAACAAAATATTTCTTATTCATATGGCATTCATATGGCATTTAAAGCTCTAAAATAATTATGAATGGCATTTGACTGACAAACCAAAACAAAACTGCAGTTTGCCACAAATCCATTACTTCCTTCTTGATTGATTTCATGCCTTGTAACCAACATAATCTTGTTCATTTCTTTGGTTTTCAAACAATACTGCGGTTGCTCGATCAATTTTTTTATACGCATCATATATTTTACATTCTTAGTGAAAAAAAAAAGAATTTTCTCAAAATCTACATATGGAAACAATCATTACGCAATATCCCATCATAGATTAAGAGCACAAACTTGTATTTAAATTTGTATATGTGGCAGAGTATTGTGGAAAACTCTTGATGGAAGGAAACATTTGTTGTCATTTCTGGGTCAGTCATAAGGAGGTCTCACAGCAGCGTCCTCCCAGAACACTTTGCTCCATCCCTTCCACTTCATCTAAAAGACTAGAGGGACTCCTCTAAAATGTGATGTTAGGGCAACAGATGAGTCCAAGGGTCCATGAGGTACAGCAGTGTTCTCTGTATATGTGCGTTTGTTTTTCTGGCCGCCTGATCCACGCCTGATCCACGCCTAAACACGGACAGCTGAGGAGATGCTCAGGGTCTCTTCCTCATTCCTTACTCTCATGTATGAGCTACTGGAATGTTTGCAGCTAGCTTGTTGTTTATGTTGCCATGGTAAGAAAACACATTCCCCTGGCATGCGGTCAGTACATTTGATTTTTTTTTCTCTACTGTATTCCGTCGGTGTAGGTTTTTGCAGGTTGAAAAGCTCTTGAGAAGGTCGGATTGGAATTTATTCCTTCTGTTTTAAAGCTTAGGTCTTAAAGTCCTAAAGACCAGAGCCACACCTACTAACACACAACATTCACATACACGTCACTGCAGGAGGGTTGTCCTGACAACCGCGCAAACATCAACACACAGGACCAGAGCTTTTGGCCGGTGGATGAATCTCAATGACCACCTCTGATTATTTGTGAACTTCTGTTTTCAGAGGTTCACTTTTGATTGAGTAAAAACTTATAATTCATCAAAAGTCACATTTAATGATCAAAAACAAAAATATGTTTTTGTGATGTGCACAAAAGGCACAAAGGTACTTAGACAGGGGTGCTCATAACATTCATCGTGATCGATCCGGAAGAATATGACGGTAGGTCGCGGGGCATCAAAACTATATATATATATGTGCATTTTATTAGACATAAGAAAGTAGGATTTGTTTTTTTTAATTCCTATGAACATCTTTTTTAAAACAACTATTAAATGAAGGGTTTAATAAAAACAGATTCATCTGTGTTAAAAAATAAACTCATGTCTATAAAGAAAAGACATTCCAATGACATCAAAAATATAAAGAATCATCTGAATGGTTTTGATTAATAGTTATAGTAATATGTGTTGAGTATTTAGAAAAATAAATGTAAAAAAATTTGATGAAACATCAAAGCTGTGCTGCAGGATTCCAGATGCAGGATTCCCCTTCCGCTATCTTTGGGATCCAGATGACTCCAACCATAAATTGGTGTGGGATTCCTTCCATGCAACTCTAAATGCTTTTCAATATTTTGTGTGGCCCCCACGAGCTTGTATGCATGCTTGACAACGTCGCGGCATGCTCCTAATGAGACGATGAATGGTGTCTTGTGGCATTTCCTCCCAGATCTGTGTGAGGGCATCCCTGAGCTGTTGTACAGTCTAAGGAGCAACCTGATAGCGCCTAATGGACCCAAACATAATGTCCCAGAGATGTTCTATTGGGTTTAAGTCAGGAAATGGTGAAGGCCATTCAATTGTTTCAGTTCCTTCATCCTCCAGGTACTGCCTGCATACTCTTGCCACGTGAGGCCGGGCATTGTGGTGTATTAGGAGGAAACCAGGACCTACTGCACCAGTGTAGGGTCTGACAATGGGTTGAAGGATTTCATCTGGATACCTTATGGCAGTCAGAGAACCATTTCCTAGGCAGTAGAGGTCTGTGCGTCCCTCCATGGATATGCCTCCCCAGACCATCACTGACCCACCACCAAACCTGTCATGTTGAACCACGTTGCAGGCAGCAGAACGTTCTCCTGGTCTTCTCCAGACTCTTTCACGTCTATCACAGGTGCTCAGGGTGAACCTGCTCTGGTCTGTGAAAAGTACAGGGCACCAGTGGCGGACTTGCTAATTCTGGTGTTCTTGAGCAAATGCCAGTGGAGCTCCACGGTGCTGGGCAGTGAAGCACAGGGCCCACTACAGGACATGGGGCCCTCAGGCCACCTTCATGAAGTCTGTTCCTGATTGTTTGGGTAGAGACATTCACACCAGTGGCCCTCTGGAGGTCATTCTGTAGGGCACGACCAGTGCTCAGCCTGTTCCTCCTTGCACAAAGGAGCAGGTATCGGTCCTGCTGAGGGGTTGAGGACCTTCTACGGCCCTGTCCAGCTCTCCCAGAATAACCAGCAGTCTCCTGAAATCTCCTCCATGTTCTGGAGATTGTGCTGGGAGACACATTAAACCTTCTTGCTGCAGCACATGTGGATGTGCCATCCTGGAGAAGTTGGACAACCTGTGCAACTTCTGTAGGGTTAAGGAATCTCCTCATACTGCCAGTAGAGATAATTACACAAGACAAAATCAGCACGACGAGTGGAAACCAGCCAAAAAAGATCAAGAGGAGAAACTTGAAATGACCTCCACATGTAACACCAGTCCTGTTTGGAGGGTTTTCTAATTGTTGTCACTGAAGTGCACCTGTTGTTAATTTATGAACACCAATACAGCTGAAATTGATTAACGAGGCCCTCAGCTGATTAACCAACAAGAAAATGATCAGACAGGTTTAATTTAATTCATGCCAGGACCAATAAAAGAAGTGTTCCTTTAATTTTTCTGAGCAGTATATGTATATATACATACATATATCACATATACATATATATACACACACACACACATATATATAGATATAGATATTTAGATATGGCCATCTCACCATACGTGGACGGTTCAATCCCAAATCCAGCACCGAGTCTGCATGTTAGCCGCAAGGAAGGAGGGTAAGGACTAGTGATTGTGGAAGCCACTATCCACTGTTCAGAAAAGCGCAGTGCTAGGAACAGCTAAGATATATATGTATGTATATATATATATATAAATATTATATATTATTATATATATATATATTATATTATATATATATATATAACACATGACCTTTTCAAGCTCCACATAACTAATTTCCATCAACAATATTACAACATCTGTCAAATGCAGCACAACTATATTGCAATGTGATGAGAATGACTCCAGATTTTCTCGACCATTCAGCATTTCTAAACTATGTAATGACCTGGTGAGGCGCTAACTTCAAAGTCAGACTCTTGATTGGGATTCATCTAATTAGTGTATCTAGTTATTCAGCATGTGTACAGGATATTTCTTTGTCTTTTGTCAGATAATGAGTGATTCTGTATATGTCTGCCCAAAAAGCAAAGATTTCTTAGCTAAAATCAATGTCTGAGTAGTTTTATATCTACAAATCTGTTTAAATTAATTTAAGGAGTGTTGTACATCCAAGTCAACGGCTCTTTTTTTTTCTTTTGGGAATACAAATGACAGAAACACAAATGATGTAAAGCATAACATTTAGTTTGTTTTGCAGATGCATTGGTACCTGTAACAGAACATAACTCAGTCTGTGTGAAATATTTCATCACCAGAAATAATTAATGGGAATTATTATGGGATCTTTTAGTAGTAAAACACACCTTTTGTATTACCTACTGTAATTTGTTACAAGTGCTTAAAAAAAAAATCAGTGTTTTCCTCACTTCCTGGTTTACCAATGGACCCCATTATTATTTAGTTGACTTCCACAGGCCTGTTCTAAATTCATAGTAATACATAAGTTTGTATTGTTTTTGGGGGTTCTACTGTTGGTTTGTGAGTGTCTCTCTTTCTTAATTTAGTTGTGAGAAAAATGCTTGACTTTATCTGTTCAAATAAGAGGTTATTTCTGTCAAAAATGTATTGACTTGATTACTAATTGGGTCGGCCTGGTGAGGAAGACGACAACCATCTATAAAAGGACCCCTTGTTCTCAAGGTGGTGTGTTTTTCACAGACAGCTTCTGGGTTAAACTAGATGATAGTTTTTGCTACAGCGCAGTACTCATGTTAACTATGCGTATGTTACTGTCATCAGTGCCACATTTACTTGTAGCAGTTTTGAAAGCAACAGATAATTGATCCAGAAAAAACTGCAATGTTTGAAAATTGTTTTAGCATGTGCTAGACTTGCTAATGATGAACCACTTCAATAGACATGAAGGAAGCTTAGGTGCTCTATTAAATGGCACAGTCAACATGAAGATTACAACACTAATAAGATATGTCTCCATTAAGTTTCTTTCTGGCATTCAAAAGAAAAAATGTTTGCCCCTTTGGTGCCGTCTGCAGACATTTGTGTTAAAAGTTGCATCAAATTGTACCAACATTTCATGAAAAATAAGGGAATGTTGCTCCTCAGTGTTCAGAAACAAAAAAGCCAGAAATAACCTGAAATGATAAGGGCTTGGGGCTAACACAGATTTAATCATTTTAATTGCATTATTAGTTGAATAACTACTCCCCTAATGGTGGCAGTGTAGGAGGGCTTGCAGGTTATGAGGCCAAGGAATATGGAGTCTCGAAAGCCAAAATGAAATAAATATATACACCATTAAATAAATGTGGCAATAAATAAATAAATGTAGAGCACATTAAGTATTTCATGACATATTTATTTATTTCATTGTCCCTTGTAGGTTAAAAGAGCCAAATTGAAATAAATAAATTTAATATTAAATAAATAAATGTGGCATTAAATAAATAAATGTTGAAATAAATAAATAAATGTCAATTTATTTATTTATTTAATGGTGTAATATATTTATTTCATTTTGGCTCTTTTGAGTCTCCATAAAGGAAGAGTCTGTAATCTGAAAAGGAAATAGGAAGTCAGTTTAAGTTGTAGTTCTCAAAGCCTGAGTTTTGCACTCAACAGGAGTTGGCTGGAGAGGTACGGAGGCATAGACCCATTTCCAAAATGAAAGGGCAAATTGCATACTGAATTGTAAATGTCAAAATGCATCATCATTTGAATTATGAAATCAAAAACTCATGAAAATTGTTTTTGTTTTTATTCAATATTTTATTTTTAAAAATTGTGATGTTGAATTGTAAATTGAAAAATAAATTATCTTTTTACAAGCCTAATTTGAAGATTGTCAATTGAAAAATGCATTTTCAAATTGTATGATGAATTTGCAATTTGACTTGTCAGTTGGATAATATTTTGAATTACGACTTAAAAAAAACTTCCATGTGTTTGTCTAAAACACAAACTGTCAGTTTTAAGGTTGTCAACAATGATGCGAATGTTTTTTGGCGACTGAATATCACATCAGCTCCTTCCTGTTTCATATTGTAGCAGAAGAACGTTGAATCTTTTTGAACATGAACCTTCAGATACAGGAAGAGTTCAATTCCTCCTGAGCAACTGATTTAACACCAACAGAGAACCATGTAACATTCATAGTCTTTGGAGACGAGCCCTACCGAGGGTCTGTCTCTAATTACTCTGACAACTAACAAATCTTTCATCTGTTCATCCTGTTTCTGTTGAGATCGTCATCAAAAACCCACTGACACATAAAAAATCTGCAGGTTTCCAGACCCTGAAAATGACCCAAAACAAATACTCAAGACTTCAAAAAACTTTCATTCAAAAATGTTTTTTTTTTTTCCCAGGGTCCCTGAACAGAGCTCAACTCAAATAGTGATGGACTTCAGTTTAAAAGAGCATTTGTATCAGGAAAATGAATAATAAAGAACATATGGCTGCTGTCCTAAAAGAACACAATGTTCTCACCGCACCGCTGAACACACACTCTCGCATACATGTGTGCACCCAGAAACACACACAGACACAGACTTGCAGCCTTTGAGGGATCAATAAAGTTTTATTCTATTCAATTATTTGAAAACTAAAACACGCACTCAAAGAAATTCACACGCCACATCCCCAAATTTGCACACAAGCATTGACATGTTACACACGTTTGTGTATATATACAGACAAGTACACACACATCAGGGTTCTAGAGCATAACCAACTCTCAATGATGAAAGGCTGAAGCTGCTTTAAGGCTAAACGAATAACATCCGCCGCCTCTGTTTTGACGCATGTCAAATTAGCTGCAAGAAACTCCAAAACGTGTGATTATAAACCTGATGCTCCCAAAGCCCCTGGAGAGAGTTTCCTGTGGGAGGAGCTACTGTCAAAAACTTTTTAACTGCCTCATGTCTACATTGTAGAAGACATGCATGATGTTGATGATGAGACGGTATCTCAGGTTTGTAAATTCACGTTCGGTGTGTGTGTGTTGCATACGTTTTCTCCCACTGGTGTTTCCAGCTGTTCATAAACTTCTCTTTGACTCTGAAAGTCTTCCTGCGCTTCATCAAAAGACCCACTTGAAACTCAGATCGTGGTCTACACCAATCAGAGAAAAGGAAATCCACAAATCCTCCTATGATTAGCTGGGGTCCAGATACTCCTCTGTGTGTGTCTTCATTTGCAAATATCGCTCTCTGCATCTCATAACTGGAGTGGATGAAACGACACACATTTCTGATAAAAATGTTCAGGCCTGGTCTGTACGAATAATTATTACGACTTCATCCTGTTGGACACGCTTTGACTCTGCTAGTGGTGTGGACTTAAGGGTGGCATTTCCAACAGAAACCATTCCAGAGCAGGTTCCTGTAGGTCAGGGATGTCAAACTCATTTTGGTTCAGGGGCTACATTCAACCTGATCTCAAGTGGGCCGGTCCAGTAGCAAAATAACCTATGGTCAACTTGTTATCTGTAGCTTTGTTTTGTTTTTTTCTTAGTTGAGAAAAAAAAAAGCCTCAAACAACCAATTAGCCCAATCACTTATTACATTGTTTATTACAATTATTTATAGATCTCTCATTATGCCGCTTTCAGTGGCGGAATTGTGCATTGCGACAATTTCTTTAAAAAAATAAATAAACTGGATTAAACTATCTGGTATGTTTGACACCCCCTTTGTTGGTATCCATAAGCAGTCACTGTAAGAAATCCCTCTGTGGGTCAATTTCTTTTTCTTTTTTCCCCCACTGCACTGATTGTTGTATAGCTAAATTGGCGGTTATCCAAAATGTAGGTGGAACAGCGCTGAACACTGACCCCATAAGGCTGTCAGTAGTACTGCACCCATTGCACAGAAAATGTGTCGTTTTACAGGAAAGGACAGCAGATTACTTCAGTTAATGTGAGGAGGATGCGAGGCTTTAATTGTCAAAATGTGGTGTCTCATTCGAACACTAATACATGGGAGAGATTATCCATTTAATACAGAACATCTTGAAAGATAAGCTTGATGACAACTTCACAGAAGTCCACATGTAATCATTGGATTCAAAGACCTACTCTGATGAAAATGGTGTTTTTGTTCTTTTTAACATGTTAAGCAGCTGGATAGCTTAATTGACTGCAGGACTGGTATGAGGGAAACTGCTGTTTGCTTCCTCAAGGAAACAAACACCGGCTTCCTAGGGTTTGCAATGAGCTTCATCCACTGTGGGTCCCTGGACAAGACCCTTCACACTACTGTCCAACTATGTGGCCACAAGGGGACCCAAGTCTGGGTCTCTCTGTACTGGCGCCCAGTCTTGATGAAATGCAGAGTTGATTCAGGAAAGGCATCTAGCATGCAACCTCTGATGGGATGTATAGAAACGTGAAGATGCAGTTTTAGCATATCTTGTAGCATTTGTCAAATGATGGACATATATTCAGAAAATCAATTTTAAAATTGCATTCCTGAGTTATGATTAATCAGGAGGAAACAAAAAAAATTAGTTTGAAAAAGGTCTCTTTAGGCCAAAGTCTCCCTGCTTTGATTCATTGCTGCTGCTCTGCAGAGACTGTCAGAGAAATTTAGGCTAAAATGGCACTGAGAACGGTTTTAAAATGGATCAAAAGATTATCAGAGTGAGACTTTAATTATCAATAGTGCAAGAATAATCAATGCTGTGACATTTTTGTTTTCAACAAAAAAAGTGATGAAGCGACTGAGAATGGAGTTTGGGGGTCTGCAGAATGCACTTTAGGATGGAATAAATGCAGCATCTTCTTATTTCTGATGCAATTAAATAATTCATAGCAGTTTGTTCTAATCTGAATTTTAGTGCAGCGAATAGAAATGGAAAAAATAAACAAACAGATTTAAACTGTGGCTGATAATTAAACCGATGATCATATATGTGTATTCAGTCTGAAAGTCTGTTGGTCCTGACAAAGTCTACCTAATTTGGTCTGGATGAAGTCCTGGACCTTGCATTTGGTCTGTATTCAAACTGCAGTCTACTGGAGATTTTTGTTTCAAACTAAAGCCTGTAAATAAAACCACAATACTACAGTGGAGGCAAGCTACACAAATGGTTACTGAGGAGATTAATGCTAAGAAGGTATGCTGATAAATGTTTATGACATATAGAGTGTTAGGAAAACGGTGTGAGAGACGAGAATTGTTTTAATGAGCCTGCGTTCGTTCCATCCCATTTTAATGAGTTGCTGTTGCATCACTGCTCTACAATAATCCAGTGGCTCTCTCTTTACATCCCAGTTGATCAGGAGTCTATTTAGGGAAAACTGGAGCTCGATCCAATTGGAAAAAACAGATCACCTCAAAAGATGGGTCAGACAGCAGTTCCTGGTCCCGGACCACGGTCCACTTTGGTGTTGTCAGACTGAAAGTTTGTTCTGGAATATCAGGGAAATTGACTGGGGTTCACTTTAAGTGAACCAAACGTGTCCAGTCTGAATACATCTATCCATCTTCCTACGCTCATCCAGGACCGGGTCACGGGGGCAGCAGTCTAACCAAAGATTTCCAGACTTGCCTCTCTCCGGCCACTTCCTCCAGCTCCTCAGGGAAGACCCAGTGCTGTTCCCAGGCCAGCCGAGAGACTGTGTCCTGCGTCTTCCTCGGGGCCTCTGCCCAGTGGGACGTGCCCAGAAAACTTCTACAGGGAGGCCTCCGGACCAGATGCCTGAGCCACCTCGACTGGCTCTTCTCTTTATGGAAAAACAGCGGCTCTACTTCAGACTCTCTTCCGGTGACGGAGCTTCTCCCCTATCTCTAAGGGAGCGAGGAAACTCATTTCAGCCGCTTGTAGTCGGGATCTCGTTGTTTCGGTCATGGCCCAGAGCTCATGACTATAGGTGAGTACTGGAACAAAAATCGACTGGTAAATTGAGACCTTTGCTTTCCGGCTCAGCTCTCTTCACCACAACGGACCGGTGCAGCGAGCACATAATGATGGACGCCGCTCCAATCTACCTGTTGATCTCACACTCAGATTTCCCCTCATCAGTGAACAAGACCTCAAGATATTTAAACTCCTCCACCTGAGGCAGGAGCACTCTAACAAACTAGCTTTCTCCGGCCTCAGACTTGGCGGTGCTGACCCTCGTCCCGGCCGCTTCACACTCGACTGCAAACCGCTCCAATACATGCTGGAGGTCCTGGCTCGATGAAGCCAACAGAACCACATCGACTGCTAAGAGCAGAGGTGAAATCCTGTGGTCCCCGAAACATATCCCCTCCGGGCCCTGGCTGCACCTAGAAATTCTGTTCATAAAGACCATGAGCAGAACCAGTGATCAGCCCTGCCGGTCTGAATACACTTAGTAAACCTCATGGATTTGAGGACTGGGGAGTGTCATCCCACAATAACCTCTGGTGTTTTGACCTGTTGTCCTGCTCAGATGCAGTACATATAATATACGATATTTATTGTAAAGACATTGGGAAGACAATGGCTGCATTTGTGTCTGATTCTAATACATTTGGATCTGAAACTGTGAAAAAGAAACAGACATTAAATACATTCACCCAATATTGAGCATGTAAAGATGTATAAATGTTATTGTCCCTGTTTTTAAGAATAAAAATGCAAGGATTTTAACTATTTAATACAATTTCATACTTTTATTTTGACTAAATAGAGAAAAATCTTCTGTTTTTTAAATTGTATTTTCTGTTTAATTATTATCATTAATTATATTATTTTTGGGAGTTTTCTATTATTTATTTTACTTTTTTTTAGGGGCAAGCTTCAAGCTTCTGCCATTTCAAACACATTTTGTTTTATAGTTGTTCTATTGATATTTTATCATCTTAGATTTGCATCTTAATAATTGTTTTAGAATTATAAATATGTTTCAAACTTCTTTAATTTTTAAAAGTTCCTTTCTGCAGCAGCAAAGGGATAAAACTGTAAATGTGTTAAATGTGTGTCTACATTACAGGAGAATTTGCTCTAGAGTTCTGATCAAGCAGATAATTGATTTCTGACCATCATTTGTGTTTGTTCCGCGCATGCTCGCTCGCTCGCTCTCGCGCACGGCGCACTACTCACAGCACACTGACGGCCCGCGGGAGCTCCGCGGCGGCGGGGGCCCTCTCCAGGCCCAGGTTGGAGCAGTTAACGGTGCAGAGCTGCGGGGGCCCCGAGCAGCTGCAGTTCACGGGACAGGGGCCGCAGATCCCGCCGCGGTCCGCGCGCTGCCCGGAGCCGCACGCGCGCAAACAGCAAAGCGCCACGAGCAGACCGGAGAGGGCGCAGGCGCCATGTTTCCGTTTGGATAAGGTCTGTCCATTTCCAGCAGGCATCGCTCAGTCACACCTCATCGCCTCCGCGCGATCCTCGGATGGGACAAACGCGCACAAAAAAAGGCCCAGACGCGCGCGGCCCCCTTGAACCGCGTTCATGTGAGGAGATCAGCGCAATCTGCCTTTCAACAGCCGAACGCAGAGAAATCCGGTTTTTCCTGGACAGAACCCCCCCCCTCCTCTGAAAATCTAACGGGACTCCAGACTCTTCTAATAGGAGGAGGAAAGTTTGGAGAACTTCCTCTCTCCTCCTCCTCCTTTTTTCATCCTGCAGTTCCCAGAGCCGCCGCTGCTGCAAAAACACACAGCACGGTCATGACTGACCCCATCCCGCCAGAAGTCTGACAGCTGCAGAAAACCGCCGCAAATATGAAACTGATTTATCATCTTTAACTAAAACTGCAGCAAACTTTAAAGAGCATCCTCACTGTCAGCAGGTCTCTCCTTCCTGAAGCCTTGATGACGTTTCACACAAATTGCTACAGAAAACTTGTTTTTATCAAGGGAAAGCGAGTTTATTTGTGTAGCACATTTCATGTACAGACAATTTAAAGTGCTTTACATAGAATGTCAAGAGAAATGGTAAAGATGTGATCATTAAAATAAAATTAAAAGAAAGTAAATAGTAAATTTAAAACAAGCATAGGTTTGCAGGGAGAAAAAAAATTGAGTTTTGACCCAGATGTCGATGGTGCCTCATCCGTTTTTTCTCTTGGAACTGGAAGGCGTGAATCAGCCACAGTTCTGAAGGAGTCAATCCCAGAGTGAGTCTCATTTCTTGGTTTTTCTTTTAATCAACAGTATTATATTTATGATTTTTAAAAAGTTAGTGAAATTAATGAAAATAAATTGTCTTTCTTACCACTGAATGAGTGTCCTCTGGTTGAGCTCAAACAGCTGGATGGTTGTTGCATCCATCAGCCTGGGACTGCTCAGAACTACATCCCTGATGTGGTGGCAATCCGTGAGGATTTTGGACCACCTTGGAGTGTTGACTCCAGCCTTCTTAGTTGGAGTCTTGTGTGTAGCACAGAGCTTTACACAGATAGCCTCAACTAAGCGACTGGTGCTAGGCCACTGAGCTGGACCCCCAGGATGTCCAATTAAACACCTTTTCACACTTTCCACTCCTGGTGTCGCCCCGGAACGTTTTGGCGCCTTAAAGCGGCCATGTGTCAGCTGAGGCTGGTGACGAGGCTGGTAAATGACCTGCTTTTTGTCAAAATCTGGGAGGGCTGTCCAAAGTCGAATGGCCTCTGTTACTTGTGGCTCTGTGAGATAAGAAGCCTCACGAAGTCCAACAAGGTAAGAAGCCAGATCCTGAACTTTGTCCCAGCCAGCAATCCCATCAGGTCCAATGACAGCTGCAGGTCCAAGAACAGGAAAATTAATGTTAGGAATAATGATATGCTGAGTAAGATGAGACTAAAATTAAAGGAAGGTTTTTTAAATGTCTTACCTCTGCCTCACTACAAGGACTGCTTTCAGTATGACTGAGTGACAGAGGAAAGGTGCTGTCCTGAAGATGCATCTGGTGATGCTGAGAGCAGAGGAGGAGCTGAAGATGAGGGGCTGGTGACAGCATCATGGTGGGGGTCACATAAGACGGGAACAGTGATGTCCTCCACGGTGTCTTCCTCAAACCCCTCATCCTGCAGGTCTTTGTCGCTGACACTCTCCACCAGCCTGTCCTCCTCTTCTGGGGTCTGGAGCATGGGGGTAAGGGTTTTGCCAGTCTGGCTGTATAGGTATTCAATACCCAGAAATTCACCTACACAAATAAAGACAAACACAAGAGCCGTTAATACTGTCACGACATTAAGAGCCAAATAGATAAATCTCAAAAGAACAAATGATAACTTTTCTTACCCGTGTATGCTCCAGGAGGACGATAATGCTCATCCCAGGGCCTCCCTAGGACCGCTTGGCTGAGCTGATCCAAAGCTTCTCTCATGGCACTCCCAAATAAGCGGATTGAGGAACTTACTTTTACAGCATCTTCCATCCAATCATCATTCCAGTGCATCAATAAGGGAGATACTCCTGGAAATGCACAACACTGTCACTGGTACCCGAGTCAAACAAACAGGGCTTAAATGTCTTAGTGTACAAGATGTTAACCACATATAATGAAATGGAAGCAGTTAAGTGTTTGAACTGTTTACAGAAAGATTAGGAATCCAGATGCTCAATGAATGTTACCTGGTATGAAACGTTCAGGTGGAGGTGAAAGGACTCCAAGGAGGTGGATCCTCAGGCTCACCGGTAGCAGCACAGCTCCACGCCCCCTTTCTTCTTGCAGCAGCGAACAGCAGCTCCTCATCATCTTCCTCTGCAGGGAATGGAAGGGTCTAGATCAGTGGTTCTTAACCTTGTTGGAGGTACCGAACCCCACCAGTTTCATATGCGCATTCACTAAACTTCTCTTTGGTGACATTTTTTATTATTTTTTTTAATCTAGAAACAAGTTTTTTACTGGTACACAAAATGAGCCGTGCATGAACATCACCTTGTTTTTTCACACGTGGCAAATTCACTGTTTGCTGCCTGTCAAACATTTTGATTAGGGGGGGGCTGCATGACAGATGACTCCGCTGTTTGTGAGACTGAGTTTTGACGGCTTTTCCGCGTTAACTTGAGAGGAAAAAAATAGGGGACTTTTTATTATTGTTTCGACGAAAACTAATAAAACATCACAGTGAGGGAGAGCCAAGCTGGGCTCTTGCGCTCCCCGCGCTTGGGCCGGGGGGTCGCTCCGGGCTTCCAGCTTTGCGCCCTGCGCAGTAATTGTCTGTCTCCCAGCGTATGGAGCGAGTGTAACGGGCGTCTCCCACGTTCCTCTGGTCCTTGAACGCCTCGCCCGTTTCTCGGCGTCGTGTTCAAATAAAGGAGGATGACGCGTCTTCAGGTTTTCTCTGGTTTAATTTCTGACATGAATAGACAAAACAACTCCTTGACTGCAGGTCTCCAGAACATTAATACCTTCCTTAACGGGAGATGGCGCGAACTCATGTACACAACACCGCCGCAGAACAAACAATCAAAAACACTCGCATAGGATCAATATTCTGTCCGATGATCGGGTCTGTGAAAACATCACGAGCTCATGAGTTCCTGATTGGCAAATGTGATGCAGCACTTGTCAAACTGGGATTGACATGTCCACAAACAAATGAAATTTGACATCTTTCGGTTTTGGCAGAAAAATCATAACGGTTCCTACTTGGAACCGAACTTCGGTGCCCAACCCTACTGCCGAACCCCTGAGATCAACCCATCAAACCCCTGGGGTTCGATTGAACCCAGGTTAAGAACCAGTGGTCTAGGGGATGGAGGTGCAAAGACGATGGCATGAGAAGATGCAGCTGGAGGGACCGCAGCTTGAGATGATGCCCGTCATACGACATACGCTGGTGTTGGGCCTGACATCTGCCTTAACCAAATATTTGATAAGGGCTTGGGCTTCCTTGCTCTTCATGGACCGGCCCTTAAACTCTCCAAACTCGGCCATCGTGCATCCCTGGTCTCCAGCTGCACGAGCTTCTGCTTTGCATTTCTTCCTTCCTCTGGTACTTCTCACCTCTTTCTCCCATCTCTCTAATTTGAGAAGTGCACTGAAGGAACGGTTGGTTGTTTGCAGACAAAGATGGCGTCTGTCCTGCCTCATCGGAGATGCTAAGCAGAAAATACACCCCCTATGAAATGGTCCCGTTAATGGATGTACAGGAGAAATGCCGTTGATGAAGAGGAGGACAAGCCTCCTTTGTAAAAACTTTAACAAGCGTTCAACAGGCGTGCTTGTCATTTCTGGTGTGTGCTCCATGTTTTCTCACACTCCTGCTGCCCACAGGACACTGATGTCCTCTGACAGGCTGCGAAGGTCAGGCCTGGGGGGTGTGATAGCCTCACTCCGGGGAACGCTGGGGAGACGGAAGAAATTTCCTCCCTCTTTACACACACAGAAATGAACTAAAGACTTGGTATGTGTGTGCGTGGTGGTGGGGGGTCGGTGAGCTAGCAGGGGGTGGTGCCCTCCTCCTCCCCAAAGCCCGTTCCCCCGCAGAGAAGAGAGGGGCGTGAAGAAGAGCATGTAATTTGAGAAGCAGAGGAGGTGAAGGGTAAGTGTGATGGTCACGGAAGCGTAAAAAGATCCTGACGAATCTGCAGCTCCAGACTTCTGCTTTTGGGGGGGTTGGAGAGGTGTGCATTAATGGATCCTCACAGGTAGACATGGTAAGCAATATTTACAGAAGATGTCATGATTCACTCAAAGTGAATGCATAGAAACCTTTAGAACGGCGATCATGTTGTTCAAATCCAAAGTACCCCAAAGCTAAAAAGAAAAAGGACTGCAGTGGAGCTAAAAATGGAGGAAGGAGGGGGCATGAAGCTGCAGCGAGCCCCGGGGGCTCACAGGTCTCAACACTTGTGCTGATGTTCTGCTGGAAGACACAGAATTCAGCATCTTTGTCCCTGAAAAACCAAGAGAGGAAATGAGTTTATTTCTAAGCCCTGAACACATGTAAATGCAGCTGCTTGTTTCAGTCCTGGTGTTGATTTGAACAGTCAGAACAGTCAGATCACCTGATTCTGTGTGAGGTCAGTCCAGACCACGCGTTCATTCATGACTAAATCAAGATTTGCTTGTTTTCCAACCAATCTGCCATGGAAGCTCCTCACTGGCCAAACACACCAACTGGTCATTGTGAACCAGAACTCTAATGGTTTCTACAGGACCAAATAATGACAAGTTAAATGAATGCTTTAAAATTCTTCTCCATTCAAATGAACCCACCATCAGGATGACAGACTGTCATTCTCTAGGTGGGAAAACCAACAAAATCAGCAAGGCATCAAATATGTATTTCCTCCCTTGTATAAGCTAGCAGGATGTCAAAAAAGTTCATCTTGCTTTGATCCGGATCTTCCCTTTAATATTTGCTCAGTGGCTTGATCGCTGAGACTTTGAATGCTGGGTAATGAAAATGTCACCTGCAATGTTCAGAGTTTATTAGCCCCCTCAAATGTGGACAGAAAAGACAAAAAAAAATTGTCTTGGGGGGATGTAAAAGTTAAAAATATCTTTGTTAATTAAACTGAAGTGCTATGTGTTGGTCAGGAAGTGATGCCCTGAAGAAAGCACTTTGTGTGTGGGAGGATGGAAGAGCCAACACGGGAGAATGGCATGATAACAGAAACTACATGTTAGAACAGAATTTAAGAAAACTGTGAAAAAGAAAACATGAACGAATATTTTTTAAACCAAGAACCATGAAAAATATGAACATAAACAGATTCAAGATTTTAGATTTATTCTAAACGGAAACTAAAAATAAAATACAGTCATTTCATGACATTCAAGAATAGAAAACTGAGCTATGAAGGTCCCAGTCATTACTCTTACAGGTCATAATGTTTGACTTTTGTTTGGGGGCAGTTCTGGAGATCTTTCTGCAGGTTTTTCTGTTTCACCTGTCACTGGTTCCACCTCATCCTCCTCTTGTCAAGATCACTGTGGTCCACATAGATTCCCCAATAGCTGGTTTATTAAGGTGCATTCACACCGAACACGATTCGAAACAATGTGCGTGCCCCACAACTGTCAAAAATGTGTTCCTGAGTTTGACACCACGGCCGCATGTGGGAGGAGCTTCCAGCTAATGTATTTATGATGATCGCTATGAGGAACGATGTCTGTGGATATCTCACTGAGAATGTATGGAAGACACAGAAGATGTTGAGAATTAAGTTGTGGAGAGTTTATAAAAACAATGATAATCATGTGTTCATGCTTGGATTTATGATTATTTTTAAAAGATTTCTGTCTGTATGACAGCCGCTCCTGCTGTGTTTCTGTGTCTCTGTGGCTGAGCTTGAATGCTCTGTCTCAAGTTAACCCGAGGAGGAAAAAATCAAATTACGTTACTTTTTTTCCGTTTTTTTTTTAATTTAAAGTCTCGATGAGGCCCGAGCCGGCAGCTTCTGCTCCCAGTAGCAGCTCACTGTCTGCCGGCATATCGAGTGAGTGAGCTCCGCCACGGGAGTGAACACCCGCGATTGTATCTGGTAATCACATTTGGAGTGAATGCACCTTTAGGGTGCTGATATGACCTGCAGATCCTCCTCGTTTATGAAAGGACACATAACATTGACATTTGTTTCAGCTCACATGACGCCTAAATAATGAATCTTTTAGCCACAAATCTTAAGTGATCAGCATAGTCCCCCCCATCAGAATCCTACCCTACCCACTACTAATTACCTGCATCAGGTCTTTTAGCTTTTTTTATCATGACAAGGTTGTGATTGAGTATCTAAACACATCTGTTTTATTAGTATTATGCTAGCTCATTTGTGTAATTTGATATCCACTGTGGATTTTTATACTCATTAAATGCTAATTCTTTCGACTACTTTGGTGTTTACTGAGATTTTTTAAAGCTAATATGAAGTTTTTCTAATATTTTAGCAACTTTCTATTTTCTTTGCAAAGTGGGCAACTTCTGAGGGTTCTATTTAGACTTATCGTGCATTCTGCTAATATTTTAGCAAAACAGATTAAAATTAGGAAAAAATAGAAAATTTGAAAGCAGTTTTAACCTGAAAATACATATTGAAAATGAAAAAAAATAGTTGAACATTTGAAAAAATAATATTGAAAACCTTATAGTACAGTTGAAACTTTAAAAATAAAAACTAAAACCGTTAACAATTAAAAAAAAAAGTGTATTAGTACTTTCAACGTTCCTTCTTTCTTTGTTTTTCATTCTTTACTTTCAGTTTGACATGAGCTGATCCAAATTTTATCTGGGGGCGGAGCTTTGAGCTCGTTGACTATCGCGGCATGAAGAGAAAAAAGTCAGAGGACTAAAGAGAGATTATAAAAATGAGCACAGCTACTGAAGAGTCAGAAGGGAAAGTGTCACGAAGCTGCATCGTTATGACTGTTGTTCGGGTAGATTGGTCAAAGTTGCAAAGTATGCAAAAAATCGCGGGGTTTGCTTGAATTCGCTTTAATAGTGAATTAATTCCTGAAGGGTCTGCATGGTGTACCACAGGGCTCTGTGTTTGGTATACTTCTGTTTCATCTGAAAATTCTTCCCTTTGGTAACATTATCGGGCAGTAAACATTTCCACTGATGTATAAAACTCTATTAAACCTGGAGATGATTTCTAGATTTAGACTCCCAGCTTCCCTTTGAGCTTTATTTGAGTTTATTCCCTCAGTAGGTCCAAAATTCAGCTGTCAGAGTTTGAATGAAAGTAGCTCAAAAACTATATTTCAACAACATTTAAATATGTACACATACAGTACATTTAGCCCCTCTCACGCTTAAAAAAAACAACTCAAAAATCACAGAAGTACAATGAAATTCACTGCTCTAACAAATGAAAACTAACTGAAAATCCACCAAGAGAACCTTTTTTAAAATACAAAATAATGAAACAAACCTAGAGAAAAATGATGGCAACCATCTTTTTTGTCATAGGGAAAGACAAGTGAGAATCCAGAAAATTGTTCACTGAAACATAGACAGGACTTGAAGAACCTGGAGAAATTCAAGAACAAGAAGCAAAGTTAGAGGTAGGTTGATGGTAAATACAGGACATAGATGACATGTGGCCTTAATACCTCTTGGTTTTATCTGGAGTGATTGGTCTAAATTACTGGCAAATTCAGCAGATTGATGGTTTAGATGTGTCAGAATCTCTGCTTTAATTCAAAGACTACAAAAGCAGCAACAGAGGCAATAAAACAGACCGGGGAGGGCAGCAGAGAGCAGATTTGGAAAACTCGCCACATTTTATTTGAAGATATTTTGAGTTTGAACAATGTCTGTTAGAGGCTTCCGTACTTGTCTGCAGGAATTCTGTTCCCCTTTTCATGAACCAATCGCTCCAAATTATTCAACTTTGTCTCAATTTACCCCGACAGGTTGAAAACTGTTCAAATCAGTGAAGTCAGAGCGCAAAAGATAGAGGCGTTCATGGTCATACTGGAAAACAGAAATAAAATGATAAAGTAAAACAAAATAGGTCTTAGATTTGTAATGACCTTCATGCTGTTTTTATTAGTTCAGCTTCCAAACTGTTCTCGTGAGCCTTACAGCTCCAGACAATCAAAGATAATTTTATGTGAAACGCTGTTAGTGGCGTTCATCCCAGCAGCCATCAGGACAGAGGCAGCTACACAAAGGAAAGGTCAGCAAGCCTTAATTATCCCCATGTATTCATGAAACGATCCATGGCAGTGTGGTGCACCTTTGTTAGTTGTGCTCTTTAGCAGCTTCACGTGTGATGAATCCATGTTCTTCTTATGCGTTTGAGCTTCAAGGACAGTAAAATAAGGTCATTGGGGTCTTCTACTTTTTGTCTGTCAGTCACAGACATCAGCAAACAGGCTGATGGTCATTCAGGTATAGCTCAGATCTGCGTCAGGAAGCAGCTGCTCTGCTGCTGGGCCTGCCAGTCAATCACAGCTTCTGACAAGGAAAAATGAAAATATGTAATGGCTATCATCTATGGCAATGTTCTTATAGCACAGGAGACCAACATCCAAAACACACCTTAGGTTGCAGAACAAACAAGATAAACAATTATTGAACAAACTACATTTTTACGACTTTAACACTTTTAAAACAGAACTTTTCTTTATTTGAACATGAATATGAATAAAAACAGACAGGAATAATGTTCTGGAATAACTCAACTTAAATCATAATTAGTCGCTCGAATCCTTAATTCTGATTGGCTGCTGGGAGTAGATTAAAAAGTGAATTTTCACAGTGATGATGCACCCTTAAAAAAGAAGTTCCAGTCACATAGCCCAAATGTTCTGTATCACTGCGCTGAGCCATACCTTACAGGTGTCACCCATCACACACTCTTGCTTGTAACGTTTCTGTTTTTCAATACATTTTTATTTTAATAAACTATTTCCATTTAATTGAACATATTGTCCTAATACTGTTTTTTTTATGTTTATCAAGTATTTAAGAGGTAAACTTATTTCCTCTTTGTTGCAGACATCACTTAACAGTTTTATAATATTTTTGATCAGACGAGGATGAAGGTCACAGCGTGAGAAAACAACTATTAAAGTGTAAAATAATATATCTGGTTAAAAATCGGTTTTATTTATGGCTGTGGTGACTCTATTGTACACATGCATTTCTTGAAAAAATCCAGAGAAAAGGTTAAAGAGGGTCGCTCCTCGCGCTCTCTCCTGCATCTCTCCCTCACTCTCGAAGGACGCAGCCGCTGCGCGAGCCCAAAGTTTGCTGATCTTCTGTGGGATGTCGTCATCAGTGACGTTCCTCCACACTTCAGGGCGATAAGCAGATGTGGACCCCCGCGCGCTCATTTGCCTGGAGCCGCTCGTGAGCGCAGAGGACACCTGTTGCAGGTGAAGCCCGCGTGTGTTGACGCACGAGCGTCCGCGTGATTCATTTACCGGCAGATTTTTCCAGTGCCATGATGCGAGGAGCGTGAGAACACGCGAGGATTCCTCACTTTCTCCGGAGCTGGACCCTGACGCGCAGGTGTGAGGATCTGACAAACCTCCTGACTTCATCTGTCTGAAGGATTTCAGGTGACTGTTTGGAGGCAGTGACCCATCATCTTGAGATCTGAGTTCCTGACCAGATTAGCAGCTCAACCTAAAGCCCTCTTCAACTGAACAAAGTTCTCCTCCATCAGGGATCAGCTGATGAGTGAGTGACTGAAGCTCCCCTCTTTTTTTTTGGATTTCATGATGGAGCCTCAGAACTGGTACACCTTCCCATCAGAGTTGAATTCCTCCTCCATCCCCTTTCTCTACTCCAGCCAGCTACCCCCCAACCTCTCATCCAACTTGTCCACCCAGAGCGTCCCCTTCCAGGGCAGCAGCACCACGCTGACGGCCATCATCTCCCTCACCGTCTTTATGCTCGGTCTGACCGGGAACACTCTGGCCATCTACGTGGTGCTTCGCTACGCCAAGATGAAGACCGTCACCAACATCTACATCCTCAACCTGGCGGTGGCAGACGAGCTGTACATCATCGGGCTGCCCTTCCTCACCACGCAGAACGTGCTCTCCTACTGGCCGTTTGGGTCCTTCTTGTGCCGCGTGGTCATGACCGCAGACTCCATGAACCAGTTCACGTCCATCTTCTGCCTCACAGTCATGTCCATGGACCGGTACCTGGCAGTGGTCCACCCTATCCGAAGCACCAAGTGGAGACACCCCCGCGTGGCCAAGGTGGTGAGCGCAGGGATGTGGGCCGTGTCCTTCGTGGTGGTCCTGCCAGTGGTCATCTTCTCTGATGTACAGGTAGAGTACACCTGTAACTCCCCCTACCCCCATTGTTGTCCCAGTGATGGATGTGAACCAGCTAAAACTATGATTATGAATTGATTCCCACAGAGGCTAATGCAAACTTTTATGGGGGGAGATGTATTTAACAGTGATCGATTCTGCTAGTTATCCATCTTAAAAAGATGAGAGAGGCCGTAAACTGTAGCATTTCTAATCTGGGGGGAAGGCATTAAAAAAAAGGTATGCTCAGTTTCTAAACCATCAGTTTATATAAGAAACCCAGTCAAAATATTTCACCTAATCATAAAAGGAACTGTTTATTAATGAAAGATGATGCTCAAGGTCAACCAAGGCTAAAGTATTAGAGCTGAGTATCGATTATAATTTCCTGAAACGATTCAGTTAGATCAACCAGAGCCTGGATCGATTCAATAACGATCTTTTTCCATTCTTTCAATCAACTCAATTTAATTAAATTTTGAGTTTACACATTTGCTAAGATAATACGTTAATAATCTGCTATATGTTTCGGATATATTTATATGAATCTGATACAGTCCACATACTATAAAATGTATTAGTGAAATAATGAGAATGTTAATAGCCTACATAGTTTCTCTAAAGGAGAAGTTCTAACAAAAATGTTCAGTTTATTAACATTGTAAACATTGTTCTGCTTCTCCTGAAGGGCGTTTCCGTTTGGCCACTAGGTGGCGATGGTGCTATAGGAGTACACTTTCTTCCAGAAGAATACAGTATGAGCAAAAATCAGTGGTTAGACCAGTGGTCCCCACCCACTTTGTGGCTACGGACTGGTTAACCCATGATGATTACCATGGACCAGATGGGGGGGATTCAGTCGTGTAAAGTCACAATGAAACAGTATAAAACTGTGTGCTTGAAACATAATATTGAACAGTTCTGACAATAGATTTGATTGTCATTTAAGGTCTCTTAAAAATGCAGAAATTCCTAAATCACTGAGACGCATAAACAAAACCTGCCTGTCAGCATTGTAGTCGCTGCAACTAAAAACCACATGAGGCACCGTTTCCTGCTCCCCACAAATACAAAGACCACTGTCAGAGGTGTCCATTTTGAGAAGAGGTCCTATTTTATAGGTGGGGCTAGCCACCTATAAAAGAGGACCACCAACCCAATTTCAAAAGTTAAACACCTCCAAGAAACAAGCATTCATATGCATTTTACTTTTAAGAAATTCAACATAACAAAACAAAAATACGTATCCCATTAAACATCGATTCCAATTAGAAAAAGTAAATTAATTTCAGACAGGCCTGTCAAAGGAAACCAAAATCCTGAAACGGGAAGTGCCTCAAAATAAAACAGGAAGTGAACAAACAAATCACAAAACAACTTAAATCCAGTGACTATCATTAAACTAAACAAAGTGAAATGCAACAGATGGGAAAGCTGAACAGTGTGTGCACCCACTGACACAATTACATACAAATCACTTTGTTAAATTCTTGCTTAATGACAGACATATGCTCTGTCACATGAGGATTTTTAACTAATTAGGAGTTATGCTGGGGTTTTGGCAATGTCCTATTTTTTTTTTTGATAATTTTGGACCTACTATTTTGGGAAATTTTTTAAGTTAAACTAAAATTTTAGCCAAATACGCACTTTTTTTTCTTTTGCTAATTTGGAATCTACTGAAGTTTGGGGCTAATTCTTATTCTGTTTAGCGACCACATTCAGCAAAAAGCATTCACACTAGCAATATTGCAGGTAATGCAACTTTTCAAGTTATATTTTGAATTTTAACTTATTGCATTCTCAGTTGCTATAATCTATTTTGTGTTTTTGTTTTTAATGCTACCTTTTACTATTTGTATTTTGTGTATTTCTTAATGAACTCGTCACAGGACAGATATTGCAGTGAGAACCTGCCTTCCCTGTTGCACATGACGATAAACACTTCTTGTTTGCGCCCTCTAGCCTTCATTTCATGACATGGCAAAGTTCCCGTTTCTACTTTTTGCCATCTATCTAGTACCATCTATCTGAGCAAGTGTCTATGTACAGTCCTAGTGTAGACTGATGCAGAAAAGCTTTTATAATCCTGATCTTGGCAGTCTGGAGACAGATTCTGTTGCAGCTGTATTTCTGTCTCCCACATCGTCTTCTTTAGGACACCTTCAACTCCTGTAACATGATCTGGCCGGAGCCAAAAGATGTGTGGTCGACGGCCTTCATCATCTACACCTCCACAGTGGGCTTCTTCGGGCCCCTGCTCATCATCTGCCTCTGTTACCTGCTAATCATCGTGAAGGTGAGGAAACAGCAAATCAGACGGAGAAACAAGTTGTTCTTGGGTGTGAAACCGGTATGTTCCTGATCATCTTCAGGTGAAATCCTCTGGGGCGCGGGTCGGCTTTGCTAAACGCCGCCGCTCAGAGCGGAAGGTGACCCGGATGGTGGTGGTGATTGTGGTGGTGTTCGTGCTCTGCTGGCTGCCGTTCTTCATCATCAACATGGTCAACCTGGTGGTCATCATACCAGAGTCCAGCAGCACTGCTGGGATCTACTTCTTTGCTGTGATCCTGTCTTATGCCAACTCATGCGCCAACCCGCTCTTGTATGGCTTCCTGTCGGACAACTTCAAACAGAGCTTCAGAAAGGTCGGTCCAAAGCCGTCTGGTGAAACGGAAAGAAGCAGGCAGAGGGTCTAGTATAGTTTTTAACATAACCTCTAGATAATCTTATCTTGATATCAATTCTAAAAAACAAATGTGGTTTATTTAAATTTTCTTTCGCTTCTGTATATTTAAATACATTTTATATATCTATTTTTATCCTACATTTACGATGATTTTAGCCACAGTGTTTCCTGTGGGGATCTTTTTGTACCAGGACTTGCTGGTTTGTGCAGTGGTTGTTGCCGCTTGCTGGTCCAGCTGGGGTCGATCATTGCACCTTGTTGTTGTCTGGTCTGGATGGGTGCTGTGGTGGGGATCTATGGCTGAGCTGGCTCACTAGTATAAGAAATTAATCATATATTGTTTACTTACAGCAGACCCAGCCTTATGTCTCTTTTATAATCTTTTTTTTATTCCTGAATGCATTGTGTGTGAGCTCATTGTGTCATTTATATATTTTGTTTTTAATTGAAAGGCCCTTCGAGCTGCAACTCATGAACAATGCTTTATTTAATCAATAAAGCTTGATTGATATGGCATTCTTTTCAGAATTTAACTCCTTAGAAAACATCACAGTGTGACATGAAAATGAACCTACACTTTCTAACCCTAATTTTGAAACTGTCTGGAATCAGCAGTGTAGGAACCAAAAAAGCAGAAAAACAAAGGAGCAGGAACTTAATAGATTTTGACTTGTTGTAAAATAGAGGAACAAAGGTGTCTTCTGAGGAGTCTGAGCGGATTCCCTCCCCAGGGTGGCTGGGCGCTCCCTTGGAGATGAGGTGAAGAGCTCAGTCACCTGGAATGAACTTGGAGTAGATATACTGCTCCTCCGCATTGAGAGGAGCCAGCTGAGGTGGCTCAGACATCTGGTCTGGATGCTCCAGGGGAGACCCAGGACACGCTGGAGAGACTAATGCTCCCGACTGGCCTGGGAACGCCTTGTGGTTCTCCTGGAGGAGGTGGAGAAAGTTGCTGGTGAGGTTGTACCTGCTAACTTCTGCGTGTTCTTCCGTGGGCCAAATATACAATATTTTTTTACTTGTCATGAAATTAAAGGATAAATTAAATAATATGGTTTAATGTATTTGTTTCAATTCTGAGTTCATTAAGGTAACACACATTAGTGAGAATAAAAGGTAAATCACATTCGTCTTTGAAACCTTTTACAGCAAGGTCTCACTGCCATTTAGAAGAAAAACAAGAATAAGCTAAAACAAACTTTCTTTCTATGAAAACAGCGAACTTGGATCCTAATGAGAGACATGGAGCAGGTCTTTTTACTTTATCCGTTTGCCGTTATCACTCCTATCTTGGCTAGCTGAAACAGCCGCTAAAAGCAGTGGCAGTGAAGGCTCTTGGGAATTTCTAACAAAAAGTAAAAGCCCAGGGCTGACTCACTTGGTGGTTATTTCACTCATAGCTGCAGGTGAAGAAAGTAGTAACAGCGCCACCCGGAGGCTGAAAGTTCATTACCGTTGTAGAGTTTTAGAACATCATAGAGCAGGGATAGTGCTCCTGACTGATTACCTGGTTTAGGTGTGTCCAGCCCATTGAACATGCCAGAGCAGGGTATGCTGGAAAACACGCAAGAATGCGGCACTCTGGGCCTGGAGTTACCTATCTCTGTCATAGAGAGTCAATGGGAAAGGGATAACTCAGGGGTATTCAACTCCAGGCCTCGAGGGCCACAGTGTCTGCATAATTTCCAGATATCCAAACTCTACTCATGACTGATTACCTGGTTCAGGTGTGTCCAACCAATTGGAGCATGCCAGATCCGGGTATGTTGGAAAACCTGCAGGAATGCGGCCCTTGAGGCCTGGAGTTGAATACCCCTGGGATAACTAAACACTCCACGGCATCTGCAGCCAAGAACTAGCATGGGTCCCACTTTGGGCCCCCATGGCTTAAATGGTGTCCTCTCCAAACAAGTGGTCAGTGTCCTCGTTCCTGCTCCTGTTTTTCAGTGGAAAAGTACTGATTTGGTCCTTGAAACTTTCTCTGACCTGGTTTCAATGTGGGTTAATGTAACAATGCATTCATTAATTTGTTAATAACAAGATACAGAATTCTCACATAATAGAAAAGTATTGAAAAACCTTCACGCTGAAACTGCTGCCCCTGGGACCTGGGCTAGAGGAAGTGGATGGATAGATGGAACAATGCATCAACCCTATGAGAACAACGGCCGATCACCTGACATTGAGCATGATTGACTAAAGATAACAGTGGAAAATTATCAATCAGAACTAGGTGAGACTGAGGTGGAGGCAGTGGATGGGGGCAGGGACAAGCCTGAAAACATAATGAGAGAACAATGGAACTGAGATGAAACAAAACAAACTAAAGGACTCATTTTTTCCAGAAACATCAGAGCTTCAAAAGAAAATCCTTGAAAACTACACAGAGGAGCGACAGATTATTCTACCTCCTTCGACTTAAGGAACAAAAGCTGAAGGTGTCTTTGCAGTGATTTCACAATTTTAATTGCAAACATTTCCAACCCTCCAGACTTTCTGCTCTTCTCTTAACACACACTCCTTCTTGTGGCTTTTTCTCACCAGCATGCTTGAACTAACCAACTAAAATGTTGTTGAAGTTCATCTGAGGTTTGATTCAGATCTGACCGGGGGGGGACATTTAATAAATTACAAGATGCAATCATTTAAACAAACAAAAAAAGCATCTGCTTCATTTTTTTTCTGTCTGATTTCATAAATTACATAATTTGTGTTTGAATCTGATTGTATCTTTTTTTGTTTACTAAAATAACAAAATATTTCTCCAATTTTTCTCCACCTGAACTTTTGCCTTTAAACTATAAGTTCAGAAGCAAAACATCTTTGAGCGATTCCGAGTCTCCTTAAAGCCTTCCAAATTCTGCCTCGAGCAGCCGAGGAGAAACATTATGGACCGACAGAGTGAATGCTGTTAAGGATGAATTTGAAGTGAACGACAAAATATAAAAATATTCTAAAGTGGTTTGTCCTCCACGAGCAACTAAACGGAAAAATGTTGAAAGAAGCTTGTATAACTCCTACAAAAGTCCAAACATTGTGATTTTCACTTTGTTTATTTGTTGTTTGAGTTTTTTTGTTTTGGGATGTTTTCTCTTCCAAGGACTTTATCTAAAAAGTGAACTTAGTGGAAATCTTGACGAAGTTCAGTCATAAATTCAGGGTTAGCCGTTTCACAATGCTGAATAGCTCCCGCCCCGGGTTTGTTACCATAGTGATTTAGTATGCCAACCAATCTTTGGTCTGAAGCTTACTCACATGAATGAACTGTGAGCTCAGAAGAGAGCTTGTAACTTCTGTCTGTCTTCACTTTAACAGAGTTGTTCCGCCGGAATGTGTTTCACCTTTTCAAGGTTATTGGCTCCGGACATCATCTAAGTCATTCTTGATGCTTGTAGTACTCAATACTTAGCACCGTCTTAAAACTTAATTTATTGCAAAATTAATTGGAAGAGCGAGCCAATCATGACGTCGGAGAAAAACCCTGCCAATACAGAAACGCACATCTTCAAAATAGTACCGTATTTTCCGGACTATAAGTCACGTTTTTTTTTCATAGATTGGTCAGGGATGCGACTTATACTCAGGAGCAACTTATTTGCAATTTTTTTAGACATAAATAGGCTCATGTATTTGTTATTTTCGCCACTAACAACCGTTTGACTTTTAGTGGTTGTTTTCTCTACAAACCACTAGAGGGCGCTGTAGGTTTGTTCCAGTATTTGCTGCTGTCTGCCGACAGAAACGCAGAAGAAGTGCTGTTCAAGACAAAACAAACATTGCTCAGATCATTCTCCTAATGAACATTATGATCTTTGTTATTTTCATCGAGACATTATTATCATTCTTTTGATTTTTCTCTCCTTAGACTATTGCGGGACAGCAAAACATCAAACTGGGTTACAAACAAACAGCAGAGGAGCTAAAACACCGTCATTCAGATGCAGCTCCAGCAGGCTAGAAGATAACAATCGCCAATAGAAAAAGCCTGAAAAGCCCAGACATGGAGATGGGATTAAAGATACTTTTTGTAGAGCTCTTAAAAATAAATAACTTCTCAACATCATCCGTATCTTCTGTGAATTTTAACCAAATAAACAGTCAAAGCCTCTGTCATGTAGTGATGAGGCTAAAACATAGCTTCTCCACACGCAATAGGAACAACTAGTTCATGAACACATTTTCGGTCAAAGAGGCATCGAACTCGAATTTGGATACCCAAAACAACAAGTCACCCCACACATGTGCACCGTGCCATACAAAAGGTGAAGGGACAGGGAAATCCAACCCAGGGATCACAGCACACGTACCGTAGGGCCACTCCACCACCTGAAACCCAGTTCTTGCAGGGGGCTGGCTCTAAAACAGATTTAAAAAGAGAAATACAAAATTATAAAATACATATGCACACACATTCACACAAGAATAAAAAAAATGTTTAAGATGGCTGGTGGTCCAAAGCACTAGCACTGCACGCTGCAGTCGTCTGGTTACTGAGGCGATGCGATGATCCAGTCAGTACATCCAGGGCCCGGAAAAGTGGCCATCGCCTCCCAGTCTCTCTCCCAGCATCCTGCCATCCACGCCGTGGCAGCAACCAGCCCAGTGTAAAAGGTATAGGCTCTGGCGTCCAAGCAGCAATCAGACACCAACCAACCAGGTAAAAAAAAGACCATCATAAAATCATTTATAAAAAGGACCAAGCAAGGCAACGCAGGCAAAACAGCAGGGGCTCACAGTCTAACCCATCTTGTCCTGACAAATCACATGCCCTCAGGTGCAGGGGAGCAGGGAACCCTGGTGCTCCAGGTCCCTACACCAGGTTTCATGTGCCCCACTGACTGGGCCTGGAACCTGTTGCACAGTGCAGCATCTCCTCTTTAGAGTGCAGGCGTAAGCTTTTTATAAGCTGCACCACACCCTTTGGGCAATCAGAAGAATTGCCAACACCTGTGTAGCAGGTGCAGCCCATTTCATCCTGTTACACTATCACAGCTGGTGCTAATGCAGCTAAGGCTAGCAAATGCTCTTAATCCCAGTGAGTTGGACGGAAACTCTGTAGAGCAGCAGGAATGTGGAATGCAGAAATTGCTAGAAGAATCTGATAAAATGAAAACTATAAAATATTCATCAAACTAAACAGACCCCCTGAGCTGGCCAAAGTCAGCAACATGGAAGAATTTGAGAAGTGTTTGGTCAGAGAGATATGAACAAAAGAAATGTAAGGAGTGAAGTATAAGCTAAAGGATCATTGCTAAGGAAACTTAGATTTTTATTTATTTATTATTTTTTTTATTCAGCTACACTGATCACAGCTTTTAGAAGGACAAGGACCTTTATGAGCACAGTCTCTACATGTGACAGGACTTTAAAAACTCTGGTTACTGGTCACTGTCTCTTTGACAGCAGAACAATAAATACCAACCTTGGAGCCATCATGGAATATCTACAGAAAATAGACATTTCATTTAACCACAGAGCCACATCTAAAAGTTGGTTCAGCTGTTACAAGGACACTGACTATGATGACAACAACAACAGAAATACAAATAATGCAAGAATCCTTTCTGATCAAAAGATATTTAATGATAAACTTTCCATGACGCTTTCATTAAATGGATTCAATGTCATGTATTATGTATATATGAATATATTTCTATTTAGAATTAAGAATAATAACACCATTTACATGTCTATGTGAAATTATATATTACAAAGGAACACATGAGCTCCTTTAAAAATAAGGGACATTGTTCACAAATCAAGGTCATTTGTTCATTATTTTTCTAAACCCATTTTGTCCCTGTCAGGGTTGCGGGGATGCTGGAGCCTAACCTCGTCCTAACCCTAACCCAGTCTTCAGTGAAGGCGCCAGTCTGTCGCAGGGCCGCAGCCACATACATACATTCACACCTAATTTAGAGTAACCAATTAACCTACGAAGGATGTTTTCGGGTGGATGGGAGGAAGCCGGAACAATCCATTTTTAACCCCATGGGGGTGCCAGAACCTGTGCTGGCTGTTGTTGGGACATGCAGATCCTACATCATGTCTAATCCAGACACCAGAGAAGCTTGGAGAAACACTGACGAAGCTTGACTTCATTACTCTACATCCACTCAAGCAGCTGCAGAGTGAAGACGAACATCCTCTTCATCACCTTCATTGTGCTGCTGTCCTTCAGGCTGTTCGGAGAAAAGCATTCCTTCTATTCATCTGCACCGCATGATGAACAAAAACTCCACTCAGTGGAGTCTGTAACAAAGGTTGGCAAATGTTCACAACACTGAAACTAACTTAACCCACAAAACTTTACCTGCTGGGGGGGGGACTCTGACAGGGGCAATGGGGCAAATGAATTCAATCACTTTGATGCCTATTCTTAGATCTACAACAGGTGGGTGGTAACTAGTTATTTTTATTCACTTTTCCTAATTTAGATTTATTCAGCAATACTTACTTAATTATCCACAGTAATATTTACTCAATTACAATAAAAAACATGTTAATTATTTTCTTAGTTACATAAACTCAGTTGCAAATGAATACATTGATAATTAGTCACTATATATTTGTTTCACTCATTCCTTTAACCCCTTTTTTGTTGTTAGAATTTCAGAGATGACTTTCACTTTTGAACATGTTTGATATAAAATCTGCTTTTGAAGCTTTTATCTTTACCATGACATATTTCCAAGTGTGTTGTGGTTTGGAATAAATGATACATTTTTGCAGATCTGTGACATCCTGCGACTGACTGGCAATCTGTTTGAGGTGCCAAAATGACCCTGGGCCCACATTGTTCCTTGTTGTTGAAGTTGGAGTCTTGTGTTGCAAAAGACTTGCCATCAGTGCGTGAATGTGTGTGTGCAGAGGTGGAACTGAAAAGTTTAGTATAAAAAAATGTTTAAAAAATGATTTCAAAGAATTTACATGATTCTGTTTTCATTTAATTGGGGGAAATAAGCATTTGATCCCCTAGTAACCATTAATAGTTCTGGTTCATACAGAACAGTCAGACTCCTAATCAAATCGTCGTTTGTACAGAAATCGCTCACCTTTAGGTCTGGTTAATGCCACTCTTTCTTTTGTTCTGTTGTGGCCCGCAGGTGCTGTGTGTAAGGAGCCTGCGGTGCACCGTCAGCGGTGTGGATGATGGTGATCCCAGTGTCCCACGCACAGAGAAGAGCACAGCTCAGGACTGTATCCTGCTCTCCCCCCAGAATGAGATGCACCACCACCCCCAGAACAGCCAGGTGAGGAGCTGATATGAGGGGGGGGGTCTCATGAAATCTGTCAATGAGTTAGGTCTTAGAGGGGCCATACCATTATTTTCTTAAGTCTTTCAGGTAAATTTATCTGTGTATTTGGTCGTATATTACCTTAGGAACACTAAAAAAACAAATTATTTATGAAATATGAGTTATTTTTGTTAACTATTTTCATGCCCAGAAGTTAAACTACTTGATCTCTGAGGCTCCGCCTTTCGCTCCCTGAGGGTTCCACCCACTTCATGACATATACCAAGATCTGATGGAGTGCTGTCTGTGTGGATTTCATTTACAATGCATAGAAAACATGAATTATATTATTCTGATTTATTTATGTTAGAAAGTTCTACAACAGCTTCAATCACGTCTCTATGTCCGGGTTCATGAGATCATTCAGAGATTCTCCCTGGGAGCTGCGTTTGAATGACGGCTGTTTTTACCATTACTTCTGTGTCCCCGTGACCCATATTAATGACTTGCTGTCTGGCATTACTAATTAGTATGAATTATGGTACTAGTCTGTAGCCCAATTACTCACTCTTGATGAGTTGTACGTCATGATCTCGTGACTTTAAGGGTAATCAAACCCTAAATCCACTTTTTTTGTTCGTTTACCTCTATAAATGGGACTTTAAAAGTGCTGTCAATTGCTTGTTGCCAAATTTTTGACAAATTAAGATAAAATTGTTAAATTCTTTAAAATATAGTGAAAAATAGTGTGTGCTGCCCCCTACAGGTTGAATTGAGATATTACGGTTGAATTTTCTGATTGGTTAAACTATTTAAGTCCCACGTCATGATTTGCAGCTCTAGTAAGGATAACAGTCCTGTTCCCCCGCCCCATTCCTCTGACTGGATTTTTAAATTTCAACTGTGGGTGGAGTCAGCCTCCAATTTCCCTGTTTGGTTGCCCTTTAAAGCGGCTTCTTGGACCGCTAAGGTAAAAATCTAACGATAAACAAAGCAATAAACATACATGTAATTGGTAAGTTTCTTTGGGGAGAAAAGAGCCAGTGAGGAAACGGAAGATAAACATCCCAAAAGTTGAGTCCTCAATTTTGACTGGTTGCAGGTGTGCTTACATTGTCCACACCTGTTACCTGCTTCAGGAGTGACAAATGACCAGCGTATCACATTCTTGAAAAGCAATGCTTTGTCATAATTAGTCCAGTCCATTTTTGAGCTGCTTGTGACTTTTTGTCAGGTTTGGCTTTTGTTTTTGTTGTTTTAGTGCAAACAAATGAAGATGTATCGATCCTAGGTATGTTGGCGTTGGGAAGACAATGACTGGAACCTTTTTTCCAATGATTTTTGATTTTCACTGGTGTTCATGGTGCATCAGATAACACGTCAGTGTAAGGCTTGGGTCATCTGAGCTCCATATAGGACAATTATAGTTTCAAACTAAATGCAGATATTTTTGGCGAAATATATAAATTTGGACAATCAGCTGTTGCATTAAGCCTCTGTAGATGATCCAGAACGTCTCTGTTTCAATCTCACGTCCCCCCCATTTCTCTTCTGGTTGTTTTGTAAAGTCAACAGACTAACGTTCTAATTGTTTTCTGATTCTTTGTTTTTCATGCTTCCATGTTCGTCTTCTTCTTCCTGAAGATCTGTCCTCACCACTCCGACTCACCGCCCCCCCATACAGCGGCGGACTTGCACCACCCTACCAACCCCTGTCAGCTACTGTCTGTCTGCACGGGAGCTACAACCATGCTGACCTCAGCGGAAAGCGCACCAGACACCTCCCTGTCAGGGCTCTGACCCGCACCCCAACACCCTCTGCAGTTATCTGGACCTCAAATGTGCTGAGGAGGACCAGATCATCTGAGGAAAACTCCTCCTTTGGAGTTATCTTTTTGACACAATCTGAAACATCATGCTGATACAAACCTTGTGTTCAGGAGGGCAGAGAGAAAAAATACATGTGATATATTTTAGCAAGAATGAAAGATATCCCGGACAAACCCCCAATTATGAGGGTTTATAGCATTAAGGGAAAAGAAACATGACACACAAATGCATTGATCATAGGGATTTTTATTTCTAAAGAAAAACACCAAAAGGTATTGGAGGAGGTAGCGACCAAGTTAAAGGAATAAATAAATAGAACAATACCAGACCTGACTGTCCTGCCCACCTGTATATTGGTTGATGGCCATGAGGACAGTAAAAAAGATTAGATATGGCTCACCAGTTCAAGGTTTGTGTTCAGAGAGGCAGAGAGAAGCTTCTGCAGACCAGGCAAAATTTAGTTTTAAATGTTTGTATTTAGTTTTTGAGAACATAAACGAGGTTCAGATCTGAATCAGAGACCAGATTCTGGATTGTCATTCAAATAATAAAAAAGGACAAAAGTTCCAATCTTTAAACCCTAAACTGATCCTCCAGCTTTTATTTTTATCTGCTCTGATCTCACACATGCAGAGACAGACTTGGACAAAGATGTCTCCACATTTAACAGTTTTTATGAGTTTATATAAATGTCTAGAAGTACTGATCCTTTAAACCGTCTAACAAACTTAAAGGTTCTCCGGAGGTTTGGTATCAAGTGTAGATAACTGCATCAATTACACACAAATGTTGTAAGTTGTGTGCACATGTTTAAAGAGATTGGCCCACATGGACTTGTGTTTCTGCATTCATGCACAAAAATGCACTCTCCACTCAATCATCAGCCCTGCTGACACAGTAAAGCTCTGTGCTGCTGTTTTGTCTTTGCTTTGTCTTTTGTCAACCAAGGCTAACCTCTTCTGGATGTTGTTTTCTCTTCGTGTAGTCCAGGCTTATTCAAAAATGTGAACAACTGTGATCCATAAAAGTTGAAGATGCTAAAAGTCTTTGCACATATGACACTACGGGAGGTTGGAGCATCCACGGCGTGCTCTCTGTGTTTGAGCGGAGCTTGGGTCATTTTTTTTCAAGGGGAAAACTGTCAAACCTAAATGTATTTCATTGGCTTCTGTCAGTGCTTCTTCCCTTTTGGAATAAAAGGAGTTTATCATAAACTTATCCTCTCTTCTTCTTTGTTGCTGAAATGCGTCACAGCAGCGACTCGTGCCATTTTGTTTTTAAAGTTTCCAGTAAAGTTTTAATTATGATTATGAAGTTTTTAACCAAAATCCCACAACCTAAATATCTAAAAAAGCCATTTTTCATGTTGATCTGAAATCTTCTCTGATGGGGTGTGGCTATTGGTGTCGAGCAGCTCCGTAATTGATCCCCCTGTCTGACTATTATAGATGTGTGTCTTGCTAGAGTAAATCTTCACTTCTGCTACTTAAAAACATCAAGCAATATTAGTAATGTCCAGCCATATGGTTTTGATCCGGATGTCAGCTCAGACCGAACTTCCTCCAAAATCCTGATTCTTTTTCCTTCCAGTTTACCAAAGACTCTTTTTAGCTCATTCTTCAAATGTTTATTGACATTGCTTTGATCAATACCTTCAATCCATTGTTTTCTCAGTGAAGAGTTCTTGATAAAATATTAAAAGCTAATATATATGCGGTCAAATGAGCCGCCGTTCACATTTCCGTGGTCACATCAAGAATCTCCGTGGAGTCTGGTGGAGATTTTCCAGCGTTCTCAGCCCTGCTACCGTAAGTATTGGATGAAACTCACACCAAAAATCCAGTGACGGCTGATTTGGACCACAGAAATGTGAACGGCGGCTCATTTGACTGCAGTCAATGTGAAGATGGTATATTCCCATTGACTGGAAAGATAGTACTGTGGTGTAGCGGAAGGGAGATCAAACTCCTGGTCGGAAGATTGTGAGTTCAATTCCGGCTTGTGTTGAAGTGTCCCTGGGCAAGACACTGAACCTCAAATTACCTCTGGGGGAAGGCGCCAGTGTGCAAATGGGTGAATGGGTCTGTGACTGTAAAGCACCTTGGGCCTTCGAGGAAGTACTTCAGCTCTATATAAGTGCACGCCATTTACCGTTCTCTTCTCCAGGACCTAAACTAGACACGCAGGCCGAATCAGATGAGGGTTTAGCACATGTGCAGAACATTGTTGTGATGTAAAGAAGATCATAAATTCAAATAGAGCCTTTCTGAGGCAGTTTGATTGACAACAATTTAAAAGGAGAAATACTCGGAAATGCAAAAACGAAATGATTTCTTATTGCATTTGTTCTCTTTCATAAGAAAAATGCCACAAAGACATGTCAAAAACAAAACCAAAAAAAAACAGGATTTTCATCAGAGGGAGATTTTAAACAAAGTTTCAGTCTGAATACTCCCAAGGAACCGCTCTCTGACCCATTTTTCGAGGTGGTCTCTGTTTGTTTCCAATCTGACTGAACTCCGGATCGCTTTTAGGTTCCTCAGTCTGACTGCAAAGCAGTCCCAGAACAGAATCACTGGACCAAAACTGCCACTGTAGCCGGGCATTAAGGGATGTAAACAAGTAGAAATGAAGCAACAGGACAAATGTGAAGCAACGATTGTCGTGTTATGAAACAGGAAAAACGGTCCAACTCCTACTTTGTTAGAACGTTTGTTCTAACATGGCTAAAAGCGCTTCTTGAAAACACTTTCTGTCTCTTTACGCGGCACACGCCTACAGCTGCTGTGACGTCATCCCAAAAGCCAAATGGTAGTCCCTTAACAGAATTGTCTTGCAAACAATGAGACACAGCAAGTCATAGAAATGAGGCCGGCTCATTAAAACAACTTTTAACGTGATACACATTGCTTGTGCTGTACCTGGCCTCCACACTGATGTTCAAAATTGACCAACGAAATAAAGCGTTTGAATAAGTGAACAATCTTAACAAGTGTTTGCAAACTGTAGAACATCTTTCTCTTTTAGTAACCCCGTAACTGCTGGCCAATGAGTGAGGAGATCTTTAGTCATGTGGTTTTGTTTACAAGCTTTGGTCCAGAACAGGAAAGTCTGCTTGACAACAGTCTGAATACAGACTAAACCCAAGGTTCAGGACTTGATTCAAAGCAAATAAAGCAGATTGCAACAAACAATCGTTACCAGTTCTGAATACACACTTTACTATTGACGGTACCAAGTGTTCAGACAGAAGCCTCTAAGCGACTTTTTCATTATTCTACCAACAACGTGGAACAATCTTCAAAAAGACGTAAAATCCAAGAATCTGGTTCCTACAGGCCAGTTTAAAACTATGCTCAAAAACAGGTATGTACATGTATTAAATAGTTTCATTAATTTTATTATTGTTTGTCTTTTGGTGTTTATATGTATGAACTCCCTCTTCACACCCTTCACACCTGGGGCTCCTTTGAAAAAGAGATTTTTAATCTCACTTGGACTTTGCTGGTTAAATAAAGATAATTAAAAAATAAATATTTCTCCCTTTTCCATAATGTCTGATTTTTAAGGTCAGTGCTACAAGCCTCAGTTGTCTCTTTACAATCCAAAGGCATCTACAAAGACTGCAGTCACAATCTTCCATTAAGTTAACAAAAAGAAACACTGGAACCCAGTTATAAACCAGCACTGTGAATAAAGATGAACACAGATTTATTGAAGAACCTGGTGCAGGAAGTGTGGATGGCCTCAGGTGTTGGGAGACGCTCAGCAGGGTGTTCTGGGATTCCATGATTGACCATTGGCATTGACGGGATTCTGTTTACCACCTAAGACAACACAGCAGCAGCAGCAGCCAGTGATAGTAGTTTTAAACTATTACTTCGTCACCGGGATTTGAAACACCCAAGAAAGATGATAGAGGTTCCTGAAGCCCAGAAACCTAGGGCGACGTCTTGCGTGCAGCGGCGGGGGATAGGCGACCGCCCCTTGTGGGAGTCAGAGAGATGTGGCAATTCAGTCTCCAAATCCATCTTCTCTGCTAAAACCTGCATACACACAACATGGAAATCACTTTGATAACAGATTTTGGCAACATGCAATTTTTGTCAAACAAAAAGATCTAGAAAAACACAATGCATTGTGGTCCATATTCCCCAACCTAGTGAACATCAATGCAAATTTCTATGGCACTAGATTCTGGAATTGTAGATTTGGACAGCAAACACACTCCATAGTGCACTAAGTACTGAGTAAGGATTCTGGACATCGCCTTGGACATTTCGTTTCATCCCTTTTTAAAGTTAATGTTGTAACAATTGTGAGTAATCTAACTTTTAGACTGCTGTTTATCAAAACTACATTTCAAATTTAGAACAATTAGCAGGAAATATTATGAAACAAGAGTTCACTCCACCTTGTTGCTGCAGTAACCATCATTTGAAAAATGACATGAGCAGCCCTTACAGGCCACTTTCACAGTCTACAGGATTTGTGGCGTTTCAAATTTGAAAAATTTGTATGAAACAATTGCGTGCGTCTCTTCTACTTCACCCTGGCTTACCTTTGTGTGTTGTAAAATCGTTTGCTTTGACCTGTCCACTAGCAGTATGGTTGTTAAGTAAAAGTTCTTAATAAATAAACTTCTGAGACCTCTCCTGTTGTCGCTTTTAGCATTTAAGTTGAGCAAATAAGGGATTTGGTTTCGCTGGGCTGGACAATATGTTTCCTTCACAGACTTTCCACATAGTCTCCCCAGGATCTACAGTGTGGTTTGAGTTGCTTCATTTTCCTTTAACAATCCCCATCTGTTTACCTTTATTATTAAAAATACTCCTGTGAGCAAAATACATATTAGTTTGTTAATAAAATGAAAATTGTTGGTAGTATAGGTGTTACTTTAAGTGTAAGCTTTAAAAAATGAGAAATGCCTTTAAGGTGTTGGAGGAACTATTTGTGATGCAACAGTGACCTCCTCAGGACTCCATGGGTAATTATTACACTGCTTGATCTACAGTCATTCATCTGTTGCAGTCTTTACTCAAAACTGATAATTAAGCAAATCCACATATATTGAAAAATTTTGCACTTCACTTTTCAAGGCGGGGCCACCAAGCTTTCCCTCCTGTCAAGGGATCTAAAGGAGTCTTCCAGAACAGCTCAGTGAAAACTTGTGTGCGTGCGTGTTGGTGTGTGTTAGTGGGGGTGTTTTTGCTTCTGTGTGTGTGTTTATCTGTTAGTATGTCTGTGTGTTAGTGTGCATGTTGTTTTGTGTATATGTCTTCATGTGTCTGTATATTTGTGTATGTTGAACATGTTTTTGCATGTTTGTCTTTGTGTGTTATGATGTGTGTTCTTGCTTGCTTGTGTGTCTTGTTGTCTTTATGTGTTGGTATGTTTGTGTTTGTTGTGCATGTTTTTGTGTGTTTGTCTATATTTGTTAGTATGTTTATGTGTGTTAGTGTGCATGCTTTTGTTTGAATGTGTGTGCTCACTGTCAAAAGAACTCTCCTCTCCAGTACCCTGACATTGTGATTCCCTGGTAGTTGGGACGCACTCGAAGCTCCCTCCCCTTTTCTAAAAAAGGGGAACCACCACCCCATGCTACCAGTCCAGTGGTACGGTTACGATCTCCCACCGAGCGGTGTCGATTACCTCAGTGGCCTTAGCTTGGGTGATGGACAACTCCACCCCAAAGTCCTCACCCTCTGCTTCTGTGAGGGAAGGCGTGTCAGCAGGATTGAGGAGATCCTCGAAGTATTCCTCACACCACCCGACACTGCCCCCTGTTGATCAACAGCTCCAGTGCAGGCAGAAAACTGCTTCCAAAGGCACCAGATGGTTTGCCACAACCTCTTCAAGGCCAACTGATAGTCCTTCTCTGTGCCCTCACTGAACTCCTCCCAGGACCGAGTTTTGGCATCCAAAACAGCCCTGGCTGCACTTCGCTTCTGCCGGCATCTATCAGCTGCCTCTGGAGTCGCACAAGCCAGCCACACTTGGCAGGACTCCTTCAGCTTGACGGCATCCCCTACTTCGAATGTCCACCACTGGGTTTTGGTTGCCACCACGGCATCAGAGACCTTGCAGCCACAGGTCTGAACAGCAGTAGAGACACTGGTGGTGGAGCAATATCCACTTGGACTCGATGTCTCCAGCCTCCTTTGTTACCTGTTTGAAGTTCTCCCGTATATGCCATTTCTCCCTGATGTAAGTTAAAGACCTCTCTGACAGAGGGCTCAACCAGACGTTCCCAGAAATCCCTCACAGTAAGTTTAAGTCTGCTTAGTCTTCCTGGCCTCCTCCACCTCCAGCAAATTGAACTCCCCATCAGGTAGTGATCAGTGGACAGCTCTTCCCCTCCCTTTATCAGAGAGTCCAAGACATATGGCCAGAGCCGGCCTGAAATGACTTCATCAATCTCCTGCCAAGGGTGTCCTGATGCCAGGTGTATTGATGGACACCTTTGTGCTCAAACATGGTATTTGTTATAGACAAACAAGGATGAGCACAAAAGTCCAAAAACAAAACACCACACAAGTTCAAGTCAGGGAGGACATTCCTTTTAAAAACGCCCCTTCAGGTGCCACTGTCATTGCCCACATGGGCATTGAAGTCCCTCAGGAGGACGATGATGTCCCCTGTTGGGGCACTTTCCAGAACCCTCTAAGAGACACCAAGAAGGTTGAGTACTCCAAACTGCTGTTCGGCCCATAAGAAACCATAGTCGGAGACTTGTCTCCCACCCGAAGGCATGTCCCAAAAGACAGTTTCCATGTCCAGGGTTTGGGCCATCAAGGCATTTGACTTTGACTGCCATCCAAACCACAATGCACCGGCCCTTCTGAGCTCTCTTGCAGATAGTGGGCCAACTGGAGTGTGATCCAGTGTTGCTCCTTCTGCTCGTGGGAGGAGCCCCGCCCAGCAGGCAAGGGTCCCAATCCCTGGCCTGGCTCCAGAAGGGGACGCTAATAACAGGATCTTTGGTTGAGCTTCTCATAAGAAGGTTCTGAACCGCTCTTTGTATGACTCATCGTCCAGTGCTTGTCTGCCATGGAAGACCCTACCAGGGGCAGAATCTCCAGAGGATTCTGCCCCTGGTAGAGCTCCTGAGATCACTCCAACACTCAAGCTGCTGGTTCAAGAAGGGAAAAGCAAAATTAAAGTATTAAAATAAGTTGTTCCATATTTTGTTGAATTACCAACAGGAATTAAATTTTATAGTTGGTGAATTTGTCAAACTGGTAGTTTTGAAGTATGTTTAACCTTTTAAACAAGAGTCTCATTTTATATAAATCCATTGCTTACTTTGCAGAAATGTAGACAAAAGGTTAATAATTATCAAGAGCATCTGTAAAAACCAATGAATGCAATGGTTTTTTTTTAACCTTATTTTTCTTTTACTGGGAAAATACAAAAGAAGACTAAGATGCAGCTGAACAAATTTCACACATTCTGCTTTCAAATATGAATTTATAGAAAACATTAAGACAATTATACATTAGACAAACATTCAGTTTTAGAAAGTGTTGCTCTTCAGTGCACATTAAAACATACATATTTCAAGTTTTCAAAAGCTCAATTGACATAAATCCGCTCTCAGAAAAAAAAACATCTTAAATACAGTAACAGTGCAAGTATTGTTGTACTAAACATTCACATGTGCTAAGTGTGTGTCTTTACTCAGTGATTCTGCACATTCTAGTCACATTGGCACATTCTCCCCTCAGACAATGAGACCAAGAAGCAAAAATAAGTTAATGATGAAAAGTTACGACATCCAAGGATTCTGTGACCTCATTATGTCAGAGCCTCACAGCTCTAGATGATATTTGTTTATTTTTCCATTAAGAACTTTAAAAAAATGTTTGTTTTTCCACATTTGTGCTGGAGAGAACAAAAAAACGTCATGTGCAAACTGGAAACGAAAGTTGTCAAACCAGCATGTCCAGCATGTAGCTCCACCCCCTCCTCACCAGAGCTGGAATGGATGTTGGTTCAGATTGACACCAGTCTGACTCGCACAGCTTGAGAAGATCTCCAGAAGGTAATCACATTTTTGTTTCAAAGCTTTTAATTGGAATAAGAACTATTTGGTTTTCTTTTTCTTAAATTATCTCAAATTTTCTACTTTTTTAATGTAATCTGAGAAGATTGTTCAAGCAGGTTGTTAGACTTTTTTCCACTGAGTTAGCAAAAGTTTGGAGAGCCATCATGATGCTAAAAATGTTGCTTGCGTTTAGAAAGTAATCTCCAAACCAAACTTAGTCCAAAACCAAAGAAAACAATTGTCACATTTCTTACTAAAACCATAAAGTAGTGCAGCTGTGAGCAGATCATAGAATTATCTCCTCGGCTGAAACATAGTGATCAGAGATGAGATTGAAACATGGCAGCTTTAATTGTAAGGTACAATTTATGGGGTAAATAAGTGCTTGCTGAAAAAACAAAGCCTCTCTATCCTTTGCTTCTTCTATCAAAAATAAAAAATGCAACCAAACTTGCTTTCCTGCCCACGCAAAAGGAGTCTTGCATAATCAGTTCACCACTCTTGGGTCAATAAAATACATCCTGGTCTGCAGCTTCTGACCCTGATCTGAGCTTTTTGGTTTCTCTCACCTTTAAAGTTGTAGGTTTTTTCAGGATCTTCAAGCTTACTTCTTCAGCAGAACTTGACAAAATGGAAAAGCAGGGGCCCCCTCCTGATATCCCAGCACCACCCTACCCTGGCCCAGCTTTGGAGCAAAGTGCACCACCCTACCCTGGCCCAGCTTTGGAGCAGGGCGCATCATCCTACCCTGGCCCACCTTTAGAGCAATGTGCACCACCCTACCCTGGCCCACCCTGCCAACCACAGCCGGCCTCTTATCCAGGTCCACAACAGATGTACCCACCAACCCAACCAGGACATTACCAGCCACCTCTCCCCAAGGTAAGAGTACAGAGGTGTCACCTGAGTACTTTCTCCTACACGCCCCATCTCTGAGGTTACCTCTCTTTCAACAGTTCAACCAGGACCTTACCAGCAACCTACTCCCCAAGGTAAGAGTACAAAGGTGTCACTTGAGCACTTTCTCCCACACGCTCCATCTCAGAGGTTACCTCTCTTTAAACAGTTCAACCTGCACCTGCACCTTACCAGCACTACCCACAGCAACAGCAACAACAGCCACAGCCACAGGTTCATGTGACACACCAGGGTGAGCTTCCGCTTCTGTTGAAATTTCCTCACATTCTGGTTGGGAGTGCAGGTCACTAATGACCCCTGCTGTGCCCTCAGTGGCCCCGATGGTGGTGGTGCAACCATTGCCCACAGATGCCCCTGGACAGATGCACTGCCCCCACTGCAAAAACACTGTTGTAACAAAGACTGAGTACAAGGTGGGGATGCTCGCCTGGATCATCTGTGGTGTTCTGGCACTCTTCATGTAAGTAAACCCCCCTGAGATGGAATCATTCCAGCACGGGAAACAAGAGTTACAAAACAGAAGGCTCAAACTAAATCCTGACAAGTGATTTTATCGTCCACTACTTGGTGATTCAAACAGGTTGAAATGAGACACTTACTTACACTTCCTGGTTTCAGGCTTCGAGCACTAAATTATTTTGATTTTTTACTTATCAATGACTTTAAAATTTAAAGTTAAAAATCACTGCAGACAAAATGACAAAATGCCAGAGAGAGACAGATGGACGATATATTTCCATGGGGCAGCCAGTTGGAGTTCTGTGTTCTCTGTGATACCACTGCTACATTCATCTGGCTGAGAAACCTGTTACTATCAGTTCAGGCGGGCTAAGGGTTTCAACACTTTGAGCAGTCTTGAGCTGTTACCCAACAGCCCTCCTTTTCCTAGAAGATATTTTCTCAGAGCAAATGGAGAGAAGATCAAGTGGACCTCGGTGTTGGGCTACTTAGCAGTCGCACCTTCCTCTGGAGTTGGGATATGGATTTGCCCCACCACTCTGCTTTATTCAATCTAAAATCACTGCAACAGTCTAGCAGGATGTTCTAGAGGACTTCATGGTTCCTCCTGCTGAGGATCTGGATGGAGATGCAGATGTCTTCCCGAAAGACCTGGCCCCTCCCCAGACTACTGAATTATCAAAAGTGGAAATATCATTTGGCCTTATTATTTTGATCGATTTCACGAGATCATAAATTTTGTCTTCATCTTTTACAAAACTGAGAATCAGACGGAGATTTTTTCTTATTTTCCAAAATCCTGTTTTTGTCAGTTATGTGTACATAAACAAACAAATAAGTACTTGAAATCAATTAGACAGCGAGCCTTAAATCTATATTCTATGAAAGATGAATTACTCTGACTGACCTTATAGAAATGAATACACTTTTTAATGATACTTTAATTTAATTCTGTTTGTCTTTTTTTGTGTGGATATATTACGGCTATAATACTGTAATATTAACGTCAATAACGTCTATTTATAACTCAAATTTCTATGATGGTGAGAATGTGAATAGCTTATTAAAACAATTACATTTAAACTCTTTTTTTTTTTTGCAAAAATTGTTTGACAGTAATGTTTTGTGGCCTATGTTCACTAGCTAATCTAGTGAGCATTGACGCAAACTAATTTTTCACAAAGATTTCTGGGAAATTTCTAGGGCACTTGATTTTGGAAAAGTAGATTGAGACGGCATTAGAAAATGGCGAACGCAGGGAAGGCATAAAATAAGTTTTCATCATTTTTTAACCTTTATTCTTTTATTCTCCCCATGTTTTCTTCCTCTATTCTTGGTCTTAGAGTTTGAATGAAACGCACTTCTAACTTTACTTCCAATTTTTTTTTTTTTTGTTTCTGACAATAAATTATCATTCTCAAACAGTTAAAGACCAAGAACAACAAGAATACACTTTTATCTAACATTTCTTTTTATGTTTGGAAATGCAGAAACTAACTGTTTTTTGTCTTGTTTCATACATTCTAAGTCATAAATTAAATTTGCTCAAACCACCACTGGATATTTTTGGTGAGTTTTTCACCAGTTATGTTTTTACTCTCACTACTCCAGTAACATTTAATACAACTATTTATTATTATTTTTTTTTTTACTTTTTCTGTTGTAACTTTATTTTGACACAACATCTGATATGACTTAAACTAATTAAAAGCGACAAAAACATTATTTTTTTTTTTACGTTCCTACCAAGGACACAACAAGTAAGTGGCAGGTACTTTCTAGTTCGCTCCTCATTGCTTAAATCTCTTCATAGTAGATAATTATAAAGTGTTTTCCATGATGGAAAAGATGTTTTCTGAGGTGAAAACAGATCATTCGGTTGTTCATAATTTGCTTCTTGGATGCTGTGAGTCAGCTCAGACTGACTCACTTGATCTTTTTTAGCCCAAACATTCCAGCCAGCAAGGCCAAGTGGGCCCATATGGTTTAAAAGTGAGAAGAAAATGTGGGCCCCAAATGGGTTTGTCTATAATTTCCATGGTGACCCCACACCTGTGTTTGCCCACAGTGGCTGAGTGGCACTCAGTGAGTTGGCTCGCTACGCTAGCCAGCCGCCTGGTGGACAGTGGAGCTCGCTAGCTAACTACAGATGAAGTTGCTAGTTTGCTACAGTGTAGCTTGATACAGAGAAGCTCGCTAGCTTTATACAGTGGACCTTTCTAGCTTGGTACGGGGAGCTCACTAGCTCACTACAGGGGAGCTCGCCAGCTCGATACAGTGGAGCTCGCCAGGTAGGTACAGCGAAGCTTGCTAGCTCACTACCGTGCAACTTGCTAACTTGATAAAGGAGAGCTTGGTAGCTTGATACAGCTAATCTTACTAGCTCAATACAGTGGGGCTCAATACAGGGGAGCTCAGTAGCTTGATACAACAGAGCTTCACTGTCCACCGGGCGGCTGGCTAACAAAGTGAGCCACCCCATCTGAGTGCCCACTTAACCCAATGTGGGCAAACACAGGTGGGGCCATCACAGAAACTGAGGACAAACCCAGTTGGGGCCCACATTTTCTGCCCACTTTTAACCCATATGGGGCCACTTGGTCTTGCTGGCTGGGATTTGTGTTTTAGTCCATTGGTGTGCTTGTCTAACCAACAGTTTCCACATTAACAGATGCAGATATTTACCCCTTATTTCTATCTCTTCACACAGATGCTGGCCTTGCTCCTGCATCCCCTTCTGCATTGATTCCTGCAAAGACGTGCAGCACTCCTGTCCCTCCTGCAACAACGTGCTGCATCTCTACAAACGCATGTGAAAACCTGAGTGCCTTGTAGTCTGTGTCCAGTCAGGAGTTTGTTCTTCTCTGTTTTGTACATGAACCTCTGTTTTTCTTTTCTAATCCCCGAGGTGTGAACAGGAAATGTGAACATTTTTGAAAAGAATAAAAACAGCCTTTCTATTTATGTAATATTCTTGTACAGCAAAAATCAGCTGCTATTGAATTTTGAGTTAAATGTATTTTAAATCCTCTCACATAGACTGGAAATCCATAATTGTGTTAAAACCAACCGGTTTCTTGTTGCGCGGCTGTACATGTCCGATCAGGTATGGTTAGAATTTGGAGAAGAAACCGTTTGAAATGTATGTTAATGCAGAGGCACTCACCAAAGTTTCCATAGTGCCAAGTTGGGTTAAATGCAGAAAATAGGCCAGGAAGGATGTCTGATGTAAAAGGGTGAACTACACGAGATGATTGTCTGTGGCGACCCCGCTGTGATCAGTTTCTTCTTCATGCTGATGTTTACAGCTTTTCTAACAATGAGAACAAAACTTTATTTATTACCATAAAAAAGTTCAGCTTTACAGAAAAGATTTACCCATTTTGCTTGAATAGTAATAAAATATGTGCACCTAAAAATTGCAAGGCAGTTTTTTCTAATATTTAATTGCAAAGTTATTTGGAAATCGTTATCTTAGATATTTCATAGTCTGCCTACTTAATGTCTGTAAAAAAATGTATTTACTTTTACTTGATTTTAAAATGACTTTTATTTTACTTATACCAGTGCTTTTAATATCACATTCATGAATAAACAAAAAGAAATTAGTGCTTTTTTTTTTTTCTTGTTGCATACTTGAATGTTGAGATACTTTGTTAATTATGTCAAAAAAAGATTAAAACATCTTTGTTTTGATCAAAACGTACATGCCAAAACCCCCTTTTTCATCAGTTTTTAGATTTCTTTGACTCTCACGTCGGTGATGGATCTAAATTTAACATCTGAACTCATTCTCTGCAGTCATCTGGTTATTCTGGTTTTGCTCTCGTAGCTGTCGTTTCTGCTTACGACTAAAGGTGTGGCATGTTTGCAGATCATTCCTTCCATCATGCTCTCCGAGTTAATTAAACATGACTGGAATGTGGTCTTTCCCTCTGCGGCTTTGCAGTGTTTGAATGTGACCAAAGTGCATCAGATAGGAAGCAGGTCATAAGAGAAAGAGGGAAATCATTGAATGAAAAGTCTTATAAAAACCTTTTGACTCATGCTGATCCTCTAAAAAACAATTACTGACCCCAATTTCCAAATGGAAGGAAGTACAAAATATTCAATGGTTGATAATGTGGTAAACTTAAAAAAAAAAACATTCTAGTTTAAAATATGTTTCTGAGAAATGTAGAGGTTCTATATGTACATACATACAAAGCTTTGTCTGACAGAAAAACAGCCACTCCTTGCCCATGCTGCCATCCTTTTATTTCTTTATGGTTTTGTTTTTCATGTTTACTCAGTGGCAAGCACATCTGCAATGGAGCAATCTTCATCATTTACCTACAGAGTCCAGATCTCTGCAAAAACATTGACCATTTAGTGAATCTAATACTCCTTTATAAATGTGAACAGTTACCCCAGCTCCCACTCCACCATCCCCAATATGGGAGGAGTATCCCTGGTCATAGTTATGGGTAGTATAGAGAGAAAAATTGACAAAATTAGCTCCTCCCCCCTCACGTTCCTAAAAAGTAAAAGTCAAAATCCTATAGACTTCTATTGAAAAACATGCAGCTGTTTGTCAGGAAAACCATTCTTGCTCTGGTATTTCTTTTTAACACGTTCTTGCTATACTTATTTTTTTCATGATATTTTTTCTTCATCACAAGTTATTTAAATAATAAACTGGCCAATCAGATGCCTCAGTAAGAGTCTCTGGTGTCCGCTGCCCCCACTTCAAAGGTTTGAAGCAGATTCTCCCTGAGCCTTCTCTCAGTAGAAGGGGTATTTCCAACAAACGTAAGAGTTTTTTCCATAGAAATTATGTCTCAGACCGTCTAGGTCCAATCACTGCTTACTCATGCTATCTGGTCCAAAAATGGCTAAATCAGTCTTGCTGACATATATACTATCTCTATGGTCACACCTAACCTGATGGGGGGCTTCCTCCATTTTCTGGCTGAAATTCACATTCTCAGACTTCGTAGGTGCTAATTCTCCTAAATTCTTAATTCTTAGCTGCAAACTTCCAAAAAGAGCTGAAGGTGCAGATGGAGCTGAATGGACCTCTTCTTTAACCACTTTACTAGCACATTTCCACCACCTACAGTTGAAAGAGTCTAATTATCAAAGCAGTGCAAATCTCTGGTCACGTATCGGCAGTCAGAGACCAATCAATGCTCAGGTTCATAAAAAAGGAGTCTTTAATAACCAAAAATCACATCAACAGAGGGAAAACTACAAGAGCTTTAAAAAAATAATCAAACTAGAAATCCCAAGAGCACAGGGGAATCATAGAAGACGAACCAACACCGAGGGAGGAAAGCAGTCAACATGAGTAGGGAGCAGCCGAATCAAGTGAATGTAGGCAGCTGGGTCACCAGCAGGTCACAGGGAGGACCTACAGACTGAAACAAAACCAAACCAAACTACACAGAACATAACATGTTCTATGTAGTTTGGTTATTGTTTTTATTTTACAGACCTACTCAATATATAAAAGACTGAATGACTTGGTGTCATAGATTTCTGGCAAAGCACATATCGCAATTATTAATTTCGCCTCCATGATCAATTTTCAAACGGTTGGCACTTCAATAAATTTATAGGGACGACATCCACATGTTGCTATACCAAATCCAAGTCCAGGACCGTTCAAACTTGAACCTGGTTTAACTGTTAATGCTAGTTCAATTCTATACGTAGAGTCTGATAATGGTCTTTGATAATGTGTGTAGCTCCAAGAAAACCCAAAACACACATTTATGCACATCTGCATAGACTTTTCATTGGAAGTGGCTGCTTGAACATGTGCTGTTGAGGGTGGTGTGGGCACAGCTTGAGTGCTGTGCTCATCCGCTGGAGCATTAGGAAGATTGCCGTTTGGAGCTCCTGGAGCCTTCTGCCACTCATTAGAACATTAGGATCATGCTGATCACCAGTGCTAGGAGATCTTTAGGATCTTTCCCACGACTTCCCTGTTGTCAAACAGTAGCAGTTTTCTTCTCATTTCAACTTTTTATTCATGCCAAGCAAAGTTCATGTTGCTTACTTTTGTATTTTTAACAACCATGATTTGGCCAGCTAAGTTCTCAGTATTTGTCTGTTGTGTACCCCTGTTGCTCTTACCACACCGTTCCTCTGGAAGTTCAGGCTTGACTATCCCCTGGATAGCCAGTGTGTCTCTCCACAAACTTCAGGCAGCCCACAGTTCGGAATACCAGAAACCTCTTGTCCCGTTTGTCAGAAATCCATTCATCTAACATTTGTATAGCTGCACAACTTCTACATCTTCCACAGACAGTTGCGATAAACAGAAACCCAACTTTGCTGCATGGATTGTTGATGTATCTAGCTGCTAAAGTAGCATCCAAGTAGGGAGGATCTGCTTTCTCATTCCTTGACATGGGAAAAAAACTGTCAGTCAAATTCAAACATTAGCTTTTCAGATCAATTTTCAAAGTGAGAAATGCAGAAAGACTACTTAGGCAAAGAGAGATAGATAAGGGAGCGACACAGGAGGAGCAGGGTACCTTGGCTAAGCAAGCCTGACTCCATCTGACTCCGGTTACAGATAAAAGAGAAGAACATTTTTGGAGACTTGTTGAACAGATTTATGTTTGTATACCTTGATGACAAATTCTTCGTTACTCCTGCAGAGAGTAAGAATGCCAAACACGTTGGAGCAGCTCTAACCTGTCATCCTGGCTTTGCATGTAACTGCCTTGTAGTTCAGCAGCATTTTAGATGTTTGTCTTTAGGAAAGGATGTCAAAGAATTATGTGGAAGCCTTTCTGGAGTGAACCAGGAGAATAGGACTGCGTAGGACTATTGACGCCTTGAGCATTTTGAAGTACGCTTGGGTTTAGATCTTGTCAGACCTAGTTGCAGAACTGCTTGATTCCAAGAAATACACCGTACTGCTAAAGGTGGTTGACAGGTTTCGTAAGATTAGTTTTTTTTCTTTGCCTAAGCTCCACTTACAAAAGAAAAATGGTTATTTGGTGCAATATGTTGTTCTGATGGTGGACTACAATTCATTGTCAAGTTTAGAGCTGGGTTCTGCAGACTCCAGGGAATGACTATCAGCTTGTCTCATGGGTTCCATCCTTGGTTCAAATAGACAGTCAGAGAGGTTAGCCACAGTTGGGAGCCAGCCTCCCTTCATATTATGATTCAAGATCATCAGTCTCATTGTCTGTCACTGTAACTTTTATTGTTTATGTCCCATTGCTCAGTTATGCATGTCTGTTCCAAGTGGTGGTGTGATAACAGGTCTGACTCCTGTTCTGATTCTCTGATTGATAGAAGCCCATTGAAACATCTGCTGCCCCCAGTTCAGCCTCTCTCACTAAAAACATCAGTCCAAAGTACTATAGTTTAGTTGGTTTTCAAAAGAAATATGGATTTTGGGTCTGTGATCAAAGGGTCAGGGTATATAGCCTATTGTGTTGACCTGGCTTTCTCCTGGTTTGAGCTAGCAGCTTTAAGTGGCAAGGTGGCTAGGCACTACCTTACAAATAGGATGCGGAGCTCATTCACTTCTCCAGATTTAGAGGAGCCTGTTGCAACACGATATGTACCAAAACCCAATCAGGAATTGTGAATCTTACGTCACTTCCGCTTGTTGACAACATTACAGCAGTTAAGCAGTTAAATTCAGACTGGCTCCCTGTAGCATTTTAAGACAGTTTTGCTTCCTTTCCTTTCCTGTTTGAGCAATTTAAACAATGGATAAGACAGTGTTCACAGCAAAGTCAACTTTTTCTTACAGTTGAATTACAGTATACTTGTATATTGTTTTCATATTTTTTATCATTACAGACAATAAAAAAGTTACTCAATGATAACGCGCATCTCAATGATACCTGTTGTCAGGGAAAAAAGGTAGAAATGAGGACATATTATTCTGAGGATAGCCCAAGCCTATGGTAATCACTTTTGCAGGCAACTTCTTTTTAATGGTTTTGAAAAGAAACTGTAAAAATAAACAAGTTTGGAAAAAGGCTTTGGATGAAGTTAAAAGCTTATCAAGTCCAAGTGCCCACTTTCTTATTCACCCAGAACTAAATATACAAAGAGAAAGTCCTTAGATCAATACACAGAATAATACAAACACAAAGCAGTTAATATGACAAAAGGTTCTTTTCATATTTCAGTTTATTTATTAAATGTTTTAAGTGTCTGCCACCAAGCCTGGTCTCCTGTGTTTGAGTCTTTCAACACCCCCCCATCTCTCTCTCTCACAGTCCAACACACCTTTTAAGTCACAGCCAACTACAACACAAACTCTTATGCATGTGTCTAGAAATTAATTCTCTTACAGTAGGTTAACAGCAGTTTTTTGAAAAACATATAAATGTTGGCATTAACTGAAAAAAAGGCCTTTCATAACAATATTCCACTATGAAAACAGGCCAAAGTTGAAATAATATTGCAACTATGTTTGTCTGAAACAAAATGTACTGTGATAGTTCTGTCATACCTACAGCAATAGAACTGGATATGTCACAAAAAGATTCCATCAATGTTTCTAAGAACTTCGTAATTCTTATTTAAATACAAATAAATACGCGCAATTTGACTTATTCATCCCTTGTTGCATTCTGACAGGGCCTGAGAAGTTCTATTGTTGTTTGCATATCAAGAAAAACTCTGGCTGATAGGAGACATCATGTTATACAAGCAAAAGCAGATGCATGTTGTGTATTTACCTATCGGGTAACTGTACAGATTGGGATGTGACAGAGTCAGTTGAGGTATGTAGAATTTAGCTTAAGGTAGTGCACAGTTCCATTTTTACTTTACATTTATTTTGTTTTTGCATCAACATTCATTTATATTTTCTGATTTTTATGTTGAGCTGCATTACCCAATATGGGCAGAAGAAGTTCTGGAAAAAGGAAAATTGGATTTTCTGTTCTGTTTAGTTAATGTTCTTCATCTCACATCCCCCTCTCATGTCAATTGTAGTTTAATCCATTTCTCTAAAAGCCCCAGGTGTGTTATGTTGCCAGGTCAGTTATTTGAGCTGTATTTTGAGTTCTTTTGAGTTCTGTTCCGTTTTTGGAGCCATTTAATTAGTTATACCTTTTCAGTTGTGATTCTGGAAACTTCTTTTGGTATTCAAATTGTCTGTTTTTGAACACTTGTGCTCTTTGGTTGTTTTGACTGCTTGGTTTCTCACAAGGTGTCATTTGGTCCTGATGCTTCCTGGAAGCCTCCCTGTACAGTTATTCTTGGCATGTCCTACCAGGTGGAGACACTGGACATCTACCTACTGAAATGGGAGCACCTTTGAATTACCCCTGGAGAAATTGCGTAAATTGGCCAGAGAGAAGAAAGTCCGGGGATTCATGCTTAGGCTGCGACTCTGCTCCAAACAGCAGAAGCAAACTAGTTGAATATCTAATCCTAAAACCAAAACCCTTATAATCAGTAATCCATAAACACTCTACCATGCAAGGGACAATCAAAATGGATCTAAAAAAAATCTGATTCTGATGGAAGGACTCGATCAAACTCGGACAAACTAGCTAGAGCCTGCGACTTCTTCTCAGGAGTGTAACCCTTCTACTTAACCAAGTACTGGATGGAGGGAGAGAGCTTTGCTTCCCAAACTTGAACTTGGACACATGGAATGCAGGAGGAATCCTCAGTGATCTGGAGAGTAGCAGCTTGACTGGCTTTACCACTTTGCCTATATGAAAAGGGTTCATAAAATGTGAAGTAATCTAAGTCTTTTGAGACAGAGGGGCACTTCAGGGTTGTACTACCAAACCCTTTGGTCAGCAGCATGTTGCTACATTCAAAGCCAGAGAAACCCTGGATGTATCGTACAGTGTGTACCCTGCTCCTCCAAGTCCTGAAAGAGAAACAACTTCTTATCACAAAAAGGGCAATGAACTGATTTAGAGTGACCAAGGCTTATACAACAAAATAATCCCCTATGATTTCCTAACTCAAGATCTACCATCCTAGAGCTAAACCTGTACAAGGATTAGTACAAGTTCAGAGCATCTTACCAGGCACAATCGTTGACATAATGATTACTAGGACCATTTGAGAACTCCAACCCGCCACCATATGGGGTCTTCAGAAAGGAAGCAGGTTAGCTGCTCTCCATACCAGAGGTCAGCAAAAGAGTGGGTGTACGGCAGAAACATGAAGGAATTGTTCAATGCCTTGTATAACCTTCAGATGGTTGAGGGTCTGGAGAGGGAGGTCTTGTTCAACTCTGTGGATAAGTTGATTTCTACACCTTCAACTTCTGGGTTTCTTCCGGATGAACTTTCATCCATTCAATACCTAACTCTAACACCCGAGGACACAGGGTTGCTGGAGCCTGATGTGGTTACTTTTGGGTAAAGCCAGGGTACACCCTGGACAGGTTGCCAACTATCGCAGGGCAATAATCAAATACTCATACGCTCACTTTCACACCTATGGACAATTAAGAGACAACAATTAACCTATGAAGCGTCTTTTAGGGACTGTGGGAGGAGTTTCCAGAGAAACCCACTCATCCAACATGCAAACGAAGGGTCCCAGCTGGAGCATTCTTGCAAGAGTGCCAACTACAGTGCCACCGTGCAATCTCCATCTGAACCTGTCATCCTTCTTCCCTCTTTCATAATGTCTTTTTTAGCTTTCAAACGTGAGTATTTCCTCAAAATTCTAAATCCTAGACGGCGCTTCAGAACAAATTCTATCTACAAATCACCACCCACCTTAATGCTTCTCAGAACTGGTTTATCTTTCTTAATTTAGGAGTATTGGCAGGAAATAACAAATGTGCAAACAGGTGACTTATTCTAGCTCCTGAGCTCATTCCTGCATACAGGTGCTGCAGAAAATCATGCAAGCAGCGTGGGAGAGCAGAAGTAAGCTGGACTGAATCAACACCTCCGCAGATTCAGTGTGAAGCGGGGAGAGGGAAGAGCAGACAGAAGGAACAGAAAGAGAAGGAGAGGGGGAGTGGGAGGGAAGAGTTAAAGGGACTAGAGATATATTTAATGGTGTGGGTGTGTGAAGCAGCCAGGCATGCATCATAACTGTGCCTTCTTCTTCTTGGAGCAGCTGGACAGCCAGAGCATCAGCAGAATTTAGCTGCTTGCTGTTTTCACGATGGAAGCTGCTTTGTTTCTGCAGCCTGGACGACTTTACTAACGGGAAACAGCAAAGATTCGAGTGAACCTTCATGAGCCTCCTGTCTGTCGGCAATCGAGATTTCACCCGAGGTGAGTTGGGCACGACTGCATGAAACAGCTTCTGTCTGCCTTTGTTCTCTTTGTACTCGTAGCTTCAAGCGTGACAGCATTTTAAATGATCTTGAGTTTGGGGGAAGTTCAAACTTTTTTTTTTGCTTCTGATTAAAAATGAAATCTTAAAATTAAATTTCTAATTAAAAAACAAATTAAGAACAGTGTAGGAATGTGTTAGTGACCCACATGCATGTGTACACAGGGAAACTCATTCGACTCATCTGCTCTTAACTAAGACTTAACATACTATGAAAGAACACTGGTGAGTTTCTGTGCACCGACACAGTAAAGCGAACCGTGCTCAGGCCAGCTTGCAGAGGTGGTTTGTGATTGGTAAACTCACCACAACTCTGAGGTGTTATGTAACATACCCCCCCCTCCACCCCCACCCCCAAAATTGCAAACAACACTGTGATTTAAAGTCAGAACAAATATAAATGAGAACTTTGATTGACAGTTGTGAGATTTTTGATGAGCACAAGATGAAACAAAGTATTTAGACCGTTACATTCAGAAATAGTGCAGTAGTGTGTCCCTTTCTTCTTCAGGTTTACTTTTATTGTGGACTTAAACAAACTGAGGCCCGTGGAGTCTGAGATGACTATCTCTCTGGGTTTTTGTAATAAGATATCAACTAATATTTGTGCTAACCCCCTACACCTGTAGTCACGGGGCTCCAGTTGAGCAGAATTATCTACTGGGGCAGTATTACCTAAAACGTGACGTCCATACATGTTGACGGCAGGTTAAAAAGCACTGTAGAGCCTGATTTTTGTGTGAAATCCAGCTGTGAGACAACAATCTGTGGTAAATATTTTCACATATTCTGACTCTACTGATATCCCTCCTCCTCTGCAGAGACACAGAAATGCTTCTTATAATCTGTTTAATGTGCTGAAAAGCAAAAACCAGGAATATTTGATTAACAGGAAGTTTCCTAGCTGCAGATTATTAGTTTTGGCACAGATGTTGTGTATGAAAGCTTCACTGTCTGTTGACCATTTCTGATCAGAATGAGTGCAAGTAGACGCTCATTCTGCTCTGAATGTGTTTGTCTGTGATTTGCGGCGCTGAACTTGACTCCTCAAGAGCCTGGTGTAAAATGGAGCGGCCCACGCTGTCTCCCGTATCCATGGAAACTCCTGCCCAGTGCTATATGCAGTTCTGTTCTGTGCTGCAAGCCTGTGTAGACGTGTGTTCATTAAAGTGTGTGTCTGCATGTTTATGTTTGTACATACGTGTGCGTCTTTATGTGTTTGGATTTTTTTTCTGTGTCCCTGTGTTAATGGTGTGTACTTATGTTGCACTTTTCCTCTGTAATTTAAAGCCCAAAGCTCTTTTCAGCTCCACTCCTATTCACAGCAGGAGAAATATGTTGTTCATTTTGACACATTTGCAGGCAAGGCGAAACCAGACCTGCGACCTTCCAGCCAGAGGTCAATCCAGAGTGCTCCAAATTATGCTTTTTTATGATTTTTCTAAATACCCAATGCAAATGACAGTCAGCATAATTTTCAAGTCACTAACCTTTGGAGTTTATGTTATTGAACAAACATCTGACAGATGACAGTATTTTTTTTCATAAAATAAAAACCTTAAGATGCAACTGTTCCACATTATTATGAAAAACAGAGTTCTACAACATTTAAAGATTCTAAAGAACTGAAATGGTCATTTGCTGCATGAGGAAATCATATTTACTGAAATCTAAAACATCTTCATGCGTCAAGTTACATTTAAACACAGGACCCTTACTTTCTGGCAGCTTTACACTTTTTACATCCTTTGAACTTTTTGGAGAGTTTCTGCTTGAATTCCTTTGCAGGATGTCAGAATATCCTCCCAGAGCTGCTGATTGGTTGTGAACTGCCTCCAAACTCAGAGGTATTTGGCTGAGGATGCCCCAAAGGTTTTCAATAGGGTTGATGTCAGTGGAGGATGGAGGCCACACCATCAGTTCATCTCCTTTTGTTCCAATAGCAGCCATTGATGCAGAGGTGTTCCTGCAGCATGAGATGGAGCGTTGTTGATGAAATTCTACATACTTTTCAGGCCATTTTCACACCTTCAGGGACCCTAAAGGGGCCAACTACGGAGTGAAACTGGGGCCAATATTATTTGAAACCAAAATAAAACAAATTGAAAAAAATATTGGTGTTTGGCCAAAAAAAGAAATATGTCCAAAAACTTTATGCAATTCTAAAATAAACCTGATTATTTTCCGCTTGAAATGTTCTGTTTTTTTGGGTTTCAAAACTCATAATTTCAATTTCAATTTTTTTAAAGTCTAAAAATTGAAAAATAATTTAAAAAAAGTTCACTTTCACCTACAATTTTTTTTTTTCAAATCTGAAAATGTGAGTTTTAAAACTTTTGGCCCCATTGTGGCGTGTTGGGGCGGGGCTAATACGAAGGACCAATCAAAATCAACTAGGGCGGTAACTTCAGTCCCAGTTCATTCACTGACTATGACTGTGATAATTACGGTCAGAAAATGTCTGTATAGTTTGTACTATCATTGTCCTAAAACTGTTGTAAAAACCAGAGTTATGGTTTGGATTGGTCTTTCGTGTTAGCCCCGCCCACAATGGAGATAAAAGTTTTGAAACTGAAATTTTCAGATTTGAATACGAGGAGAAAAAAAGAGTTGAAAGTGAATAAAAAATATGAAACAGAAAAAAAGTTTTGAAATCGAAATTTGGAAACCCTTAAAAACAGAACAATTGAAGCTGAAAATTATTGTTTATTTTAGAACAGCAAAAAGTTTTGGACATCCAATTTGTTTTATTTGCATTACCATTAATATTGGCCCCAATTTAGCTCCATAGCAAACCAGCCCTCTGGCCCAAACCATGACTCCACCACCTCCTTACTGACGTCACAGCCTTGTTGGGACATGGTAGTCATCCACCAACCACCCACTGCTCTATCCATCTGGACCATCCAGGGACTGTTTGTAAATGAGTCGTCATGCATGTCTGAGCAACTGCAGCCGTTTCTGCTTGAGTGTGTTGTTTAGGGATGGTTCAATAGAAAGTCTACGTAGAACTGTAAGCCTCTGGAGGATCCTACAGCCTCATGTCGGTGGGGCTCCAGCAGCAAGACACCAGCAGCTTCATATAAATGTTTGCTGCTTTCTTTGTTACTGTATTTTCGCAAAAATCTCATGTATTTGTCTGTCAGAAACCTTCCTCATTCTACCTTCATCTGCAGAAACCATGTGTGAGTCTGACTCAGCCACTAATCTAATAGTACAATGATCACACTCAGGTCTTCTTTAGTAGTTTTTCCTTTAAACTAATAATCACAGGTGTCTGAGATTGATTTCAGTGATCCAAAGAGCTCAGAGTCACAATATCATCCATGAGTTTAATTGAAAACAGAATTTTGATCTTTTGAGACTTAAAAACAATTAGCATAATGATTTGGAACGCACTGTAATGGAACTGGGCATTACCTGGCTGTTACCTTTCCTTTTCATCTCTTTGTCCCACCCCTTCAGATGGCCCTCACTCCTGTCATCATCTGCCTCTTGTCGATGGCAGGCCTGGCCTCCCCCCACCCCACTGCTCCTCCTTCTCCCCGGGGGTGCGGCCCAGATGTGGACCCCCCCTACAGAGTGCTGTGTGACCTGGAGGCGGCGTGGGGTATCGTTCTGGAGGTGGTGGCGTGCGCTGGTGGCCTCACCTCTCTGGTCCTGGCGGTTCTTCTGATCGTCAAGCTGCGGGGGGTGTCTGACCCTTCGCGGCGCTCTGGCCTGGGCCCCCTCCTCCTGCTGCTGGGCACCCTGCTGGGGCTGTTTACCATCTCTTTGGCATTTCTGGTGGGGAAGACGCAGGTGCTGTGTGTGGTGCGCAGGGCCTTCTGGGGCCCCCTGTTCGCTTTGTGCTTCTCCAGCCTGCTAGTGCAGGGGGTACGGCTCAGGAGGCTGGTGGGGGGCCAATCAAGCCCTTCAGGGAGTGCCCTGGCAGCACTGGGTCTGGCTCTGGCTTTGGTTCAGGGGATCATCTCTGCTGAGTGGGTTCTGCTGACTGTGGTTCGGGAGGGACACCCCGCTTGTGAGTACCCACCCTTGGACTTCGCCCTGACCTGCAGCTACACTTTGGGTCTGCTCCTCATCGCTATGGGCCTGTCTCTGACTGTGATTCTGTGTGGGGGGGAGCTGGCAGCGGACGGAGGGGATGACAGCGAGGAGGACAGAGAGGGCGAGAACGATAGAGGAAGCTGGAAGTGTAACGCCGTCTGGGTCTTCCTGTCCAGTCTGGCATCAGCGCTGCTGTGGGTGGGCTGGCTGGGATTTTACCTTTACGGCAGCCAGGTGTTGAGGGGAAGGGGGAGTAGAGAGAGGGGAGGAGGAGGAGGAGGAGGCAGGGATGCCAAGGTGTTGGATGAGCCGGCTCTGGCTGTGGCCCTGGTGATCCAGGGATGGATCCTGTTGCTGTTCCACGCCATTCCAGAGTCCCATCTGTGTCTCCGGAAACCCTCGCCACCTGGCTCGGAGGACCTGTTTGAAAGCAGCCAGAGGTCTCCAGCCAGACAATATGGAGAGGAGCTCTCTGGACATTCCCACCCCTCCTTCCAGGAAAACCAGGCCTTCTCCATGGAGGAGCACAGCTCAAGTAGGTGAAACATAGCATTTGTCTGTAAACCGTATCAGAACCCTTTATTTTCCATCACATCAGCTGAACATGCTGGCATTTGAGCATCACACTGAGTGAGAAGAGCACTGTTGCTAGGCAACTCCTGGCATAAAGGGATGCTGAGTTGTCCTGTGAAAGTGGAGATGAATTAAAGCTCCGGATCAGTTTTAAGACCAAAGGTTCAGTTAGATCTGTCAACTTATTAGCAGAAGCATGTTTACATTTTAACTAAAGTAAAAAAAAAATCTGATTTTGGTATTGTGAACCCGTCTTTGATTAAACTTTTCACATCCGACTCATTTTCAAAGACCTTTATCTCTTCTATAATCCAGAGTGGATCTTCTGTAATTTCTTATGTGAAACTCCAACTCGTTTTCAAGGACAGAAAGCTGTTTTTTCAGACATATGAGGCAAACATTTTAAGAAACCAGAGTTAAGTCCAGTTGCCATGACTCAATTTAAAGTCATTATCTGGAGGAATAAGAACTTGAAAGGTGGGTCAGGGTTCTTTTGCTTGACATTTTTAGGTAGCAGCGGTGAAGATTTACGCCAGCAAGACACAGGCCCAATCTGAATTCTGTCCTTTTCCCTTCCCTCCATTTGAAGGGGCATTTTTAGTACAAGTACGTCCGGAAAACTTTTTTTAAATCCGACCCTCCACATGTAGGGATACGACGTCCTCTGTCGCGAGGGTAAACCACGTCGCGCTGAGAAGTGCTTTCCTTCACTTGGTTGTGCTCTGAACCACAGTTTACATTAAAATGTGATGACTTTTGTTGTAGCCTGACCTTAATAAAGTTATTAAAACACTGTTATGTATATTGGCGACGTCACTGAATGAAAGTGACGTACAAATATGAGACACTATTTTTTTCGCAACTCTTGGTTTGGAGGGCTAAATGAAGGGAAGAGAGAAGGGTAGAATTCGGATCGGACCACAAAGGGGCACCTCAGCGCCAAAAGCCACGCCCCCTTGGAGTATATTTTGAAACAAAGGCCTCAGATCAACATGAAAAATTGCTTTTTGAGACATTTAGGTTGTAGGATTTTGATAAAAACTTCCTAACTTCCCACTACTGGGAATGTTTTTTAAAATAAAAAATATTGTCAAAATACTGTCAATGATTAATGTGCAGTAGTGGTGTGCAGTTTGTGTCTGTGAGGCGCTGAATCTGTCAGACAGATTTACAAACACATGAACCCAATATTTTTTACCAAGGGATGATGTTTCATATTTTTTTAAAACACGTACTGTACATTAGGCCAAAGAAGATTGTAAGATGTATAGCTGTTCAGTATGACTTAAAAAAAACCATCAAGGTACAAGCTACAGAGAGTCTAGAGCAAGTCACCCACAGTTTCTCAGTGGGTTTGAGAACCACAGAGAGGCAGACGCCCAGCCTGGTCTTCCTCAGGATCTCGCTCTGGTGGTTGATTCCTTGAACACTTATCAGAAAGTTCCCTGGAAGCATCTAAAGCCTTTTTCCACCAAGCAGTCCGGTCTGGTTCGGTATTTTGAGTGTTTCTTGTAAAATGGACCCATTAAAGAGTGTCGAACTGTACCTCTTGGGGGCCCCAATCGGTTGTAGGTCCATAGAGAAGTGGAACGGAACGGTTGGGGCGGAGCCGCTGTAGTCCCCCATTAATTGGCAGAAAGTGATGAAAACATTAGAAAGCCTCTTGGCTGTTTTGTTATCAGACATAATATATATTCAAACATAGCCGACATGTTTAGACAGAAACTTTCCGTCTTCATCGGAATCATCAGCAGGTGGTCGAGTGAGTGCATCACACTCAAACTTTACAGCATTAACATTAGAAGTGCCAATACAGCGCTCATTTAAGCTAATGTTTGCAAAGGTTGTAAACATTTGTTCTTTTGCGGTTTTCTGTGTACTCTTTTGGTCACCAGTTTATATTGAAAATGCCTGCAAACAATGCCGGCCCTGGGCATAGGCGACCTAGGCGGCTGCCTAGGGCACCATCTGCTGGAGGGGGCGTCACATCACAATGATTATATATTGATTTTTCCTTTCTTTAATTCAGTTTTTATACACCACTCATTAATGTAAAAATAAAAAGTAATAATCAGAAAACATTAAAATTAAGTTTAATCTAAACAATAACAATAACTCAGCTAAGGTAGGGAGGGGGGAGGAGAGGGGCTCGCCACTGTTGTATTGCCGCTGATGGTGCTTACTTAAAACTTTCATGATGGAAAAACAAGCCCTCGGGGCAGCATAAAAGGAAAAAAGGAAGGAAGAGGAGGAAAAAACAGGTGCAGATGGATGCTTGTCTGATTTGCTTATATACATTTTTTTGGAAATTTCATTTTGGTCAAAAAAGACAAACTCAGTTGAAATACAGTACTCTTACTTTGCTCCAATGTGTAATCTGAGCGGTTGCGACTCAGTTAGCTTACCCTCCTCATTATTAAGAAATCCTGGGTTTGAGCCCCAGCTGAGATAATCAAATTCAAGCTCCGAAAGGATGCAATTTTCTGTTTTTGCCTAAGGCGCCATCCAGCCCATGGCTGGGCCTGCCTGCAAACAACAGCAAGGCCTAGTCTGTTGTGGAACTGCAAACGTTCTCTTTGTTGACCTGCATTGTTGTAACTTTTCTAGTCGTTGTACTATAATGACGCAGTGACACACTAGCGGTCTACCGTGAAACCAAGCTGCTCTGTGGATCAGAGCTTAACTGATTGGAGACGCTCTCCAGAATTAACTGGACCGTACCGTTTCCATTGAGCCTCAAACCTTGGTTTGTTTTCATGGCGCATGCGTGGTGTAGACCGCTAGCGTGTTTTTGCGTCATTGTAGTGCGACAACTAGAAAAACAGCAACAATGGAGGTCATACTTTTTGTTCATTGTGTATAACAGGAATTCAATGTTGTGAGAAAAAAGATTAATCGGAGGACTTAAAGACTTTCAGCTGCAAAGATGATGATAACAGTGCAGTTAGAACGATTTGGTTTTCAAAAAGTCTTTGCTATTTACAATTTCTTACATTAAAAACTCATCATTTTATAATTTAAAGAATGTTTTGGAGTTAAAGCCTCTAATTTCTTACAAGTGCCGCATTTTTTGCCGTATAGTCTCAAGTTTTTTTTTAATAGTTTAGCCAGGGGTGCGATTTATACTCTTATTCATGTTTTGTTTTTTTTAATAGACATAAATAGGCTCCTATATTTGTGATTTTCCCAGTAAACGTTGGTTATCCTTTCGCGGTTTTTTCCTTTAACAACCACTAGAGGGCACTGCATCTGCGTATAAATATTTGCTACTGATTAGTGGTGGAAGAAGTGTTATCCAAAACAAACATGGAAGATAATCTGATTTTTTTTTTCCTCTTAAATTTTGACATAATTGTATTTATTTATTTATTCCAGCTATGCTGGGCTCAGCAGGTTTGTTCTGAAACATCAGACTTCCAAAACTGTGACTTATACCACAGAGTGACTTGGTTTTCTTCTTCTTGATGAGATATTTTTGACTCTTGTGACTTAAACTCTGCAAAAAACGGTAGAAGGTTTGACTTGATTTTTTTTTTCTTCCAAGCAGGGTTAGAATTGTTCAGTTATTTTTTTATTTTTAAACATGTGACGTTTAATTTAAAATGTGTGCTTTGATGGAAAAAATTTCTCCTTGAAAGATTTTTTAGTCATTTTGCCAGTTTTCCAGGCAGTTTTGACGCTCACTGCAGCATTTGTTGTTCTGTTTTAATTCTTACTTTCTTCAATTATTGTTTCCTCTCCTTTCAGAGATTTCTGCTTGAAATCATTTTTCTATTTCTTCAGTCTTATTTTTTAGTCTTAACATCTTCAGCATCATTTATCATATTTTTGTTTGAGTTCCAAAATAACCTTTTAACAAGTTATAAAATGTTAATGTATGAACAAATGATGACAGAAATGTCTAAACACTTGATGCCTGGATTGAACCTAGGCCTCCGAAGTGCAACTTACCACGGCAGCCGCCCCGGCATCGCCTTCAGAGGCCACGTCTACCAGCCCACTGAGATGGCCTTGGTCATGAACGGTGGAACCGTAAGTTGGACACAAACATCTCAGGTTTTGCTAAAGTCCCACAAAATTTGCCAACGCTCACTGTTCCTCTGCAGATGCCCACAGCCCCCATCACCTACACCGGGCGACGCTTGTGGTAGCCAAAGAAAGAGGAGGCCGGGCGGGAAACTCCCAGATGGCTGTGAAAGTGCTTTACTGTGTTCGTCGTGTGAATTCCTCTCTTTAGACCAAACGTACGATTCTGCGGCGTCTCTTCCCAGAGGAGAAACCTGATGCAGCTGCAGTTAGAGAGACGCTCTGATCAACAAGCAATGGAACAAAAACTTCACGTAAACCAAAAAGCTAATCACACACTGCTTAGAAAAGCTTTTCTGACAAGTGCTTATGATGTCTAAAAAAAAGAATTTGCTGTTGTTTTAGCCAGACAAGGTTGAAGATCCACATTTGTTTCTTCACTCTTACTTCCAAGAAGGATGTTCACAAACCAAGAATCATGTGAGAAGAAGCAAAAGCCATAATAATAGACCCTTCTTACAGTGACGTCACACAAACATTTGATCTAAGAGGAGAAAAAAATACAACCAGATAGGACATTTATAAAATAAATATAGTACGAATTTCTGTTACAATTAGAAAACCTTCACTGACAGGAATGAAAGTTTACCTTTTATTATTTTACTTAAAATTGGTTTAAACAGCGATCAGCTGTCAGCTCTGCCGTTCTAAACCATAGACATAATATAGAACCAGAAGTCACTCTGTATAATCACCGTTTTGAGTGACGTTATGTGAAAAGAGTCTATGATAAAAATCTCACCAAAACTCCAGAGGACTCAATTCATGAAAACATCCTCCTGCAGTTTATAGGATAGAAGCCGCAGTAAAATTCTGTCTCCTCGTTTGGGAACGTAGTCCAAAACAATCAGATTTGGGTTTGGTTAAAGTATCTGTCGTCTGCTTCAGTAAATAAAAATAAAATGATAGACCAACGGGAGGAGAACCAAACAACCATAACGTCAAATTTCTCTTCTTTCTGATTTATTTTGGTCCTGTCAGAGCTTGTTTTAGACAATAGCGCCCCCAAATGAACAGTCGTTGGAAGTGCAGGAAGTTTCCAGGCGGTTCGCTTGTATTTTAGGGTCTTTGCTGAGAAAAGCAAAGCAAACCAGATAAGGGGGAATTTTCCTTAGATGTCCCCTTCAGTCCATGGGGCCGTCTCAAAGAGGTGGAGACCTCAGCTTTAATGGTTTTTATTGTACAGAGCGTGTGCGGTGACGTCCGTCATGTTGTGCCGCTGATGCGACGCGCTCGCCTGCAGAATCAGCATCAACTTCAGCTTCAGAAACTCCCTGAAGAGTGTAAATGCACATGCACATTTTCAAATGAACTCTGTAGAAGAGTAAGACTCCGCCCACTTATGAAGAGGATGCTTCTTCTTCTTCTCTGTTTCCATCACATTCAAATATGTAGAAACATTGAAATTGTTTGCAAAGAATATATCTATATTTCAGCATTCATTTTTATATGTGATCAATCCACAAATTTTAATAATAATAAATCCTTGTTTTACTAAAGGGGCTTAACCCTTTAACGCCAGAGCTCCAGTGTTTATGATCTTTTGATTCACTGTAATTTTTTAATTGTTAACACAATCAACGTAAATCCAGCAGATTCTGAATAACGTTGATCGTGTTGAAAAGTTCCAGTTTTTGTGTTTAAGCATCAGGTGTTAAAGGGTTAAGGAAGTTTAATATTTCCTCTAATATACATCGTTTTCTGCTTAATCAGAATTATTTATTGTGAGGATGAGGAGCAGCATCAAGCAGTGTTTTGACTCGAGTGAATGTTCAATAATTATATGTTTCATAAAACTGCACTTTCCTCAAATCTGCCTCTAGTATATTGATGTAAATTAGCTGCAGACGCCCACGCAGCTGGCTCGTTGGCTGCTTTTCAGGGTTCCCATGGCGACTGCAGACAGCAGGACACTTCCTGTCACTGGTGCATTCAGGAGCGGGAAATAAAGCCATGTAACTCTGGGATCGTCCCTCTGCCACCGAGCACGACCTTAAAAAAACATTTAGAAGACACATATTTTTGTTCAGAGGTACAAGCAAAACATTTCTACTAGCCTGTATGAATGTTTAATATCTCTCTCCTTTGAAACGTTTAATTTGTAAAAAAAAAAAAAAAAAAAAAAATTTCTAAAGGTTAAAGTTCAATAAATGAGAAAAAATATGGAAAAACAATATATATAAAACAAAAAGACATGGATAAATTAATGTATACACTTTTGCTGGTGTGTATTTCTGAACAAAAACTATGCAACGTCTTTTGTTTTTGGTGGATATAAAGAATTGAAGTGAACTATTACAAAAAAGTTTGCCCTTTGTTCATGAGGCTTCAGCGGACCAGAACCTTAGAACTCTTAAGTTGATTGGAAAGCTCCAAATTACAGCTGAAGTGCAAGTTTACACTAAAAGTGGGGTCATCTGGACCCCACAAGACCGAGCGCTGAAGTCATTTTTTCAAGGATTTTTTAATCTCCACTGGCGTCCGTGGCAGACCTACTCCATAAGATAGAACGAGGGTTAAGGCGGCACCTCAACGTGAAAGGAGAAACTGAAATTTCATCCAGTTCAGGCCCGGTCCTTCCAGAAACCCAAGTGAGCTTCGTTGCACTTTATGATTACTAACCCCCCCTAAATGGAAACAAACTCCAGCAGATCCAGATAAAATGTGTGTGTGTGTGTGTGTGTGTGTGTGGAGGGGGTCAGTGACTTTCATTGACTGTATAAAGAGAACTGGATAGAACGATTTCTCCTATAATCCCATACACTTCTATAGAAAAATAAACAGTTATTACTCAGTCGTTCTTCTGGTCAGAACAACCATTCTTCCTCTGATACCTCTTTTTAACATATTCTTGATAATTCTATATTTTTTTCTTAATTTACTTTTTTTCATAGCGAGTTAAAAACTGACCAATCAGATGCCTCAGTAAAAGCATTTAGTGCCTCCACCTCAAACGTTTGATTGACAGATTCTCCTGAGCCCGCTTTCAGTGGGTCCAGTTTCAGTCCAGTTCCCATAAACAGTCAGTGATGTCACACTCTCCCTCCAGTTCTCTACAACCAATGGTGACTTCTCGTTCTGTAAACCCTCAGTCTCACTTCTGCCTCCCCGTGACTTCATCTTTGTTTGGCGCCCCCTTGAGGAACTGTGAAGCAGTGATGCTGTTTGTTCTGGTGTCCTCATCAGGAAAACTTCCAGCAGATTTCAGCCTCTGACCTTCAGGACGATTTAACTTAAAAGAACTCTCTTCAGACTGTGGACACTTGAGTTCATCGGTTTGTTTAGCTAAGATAAAAGATAATTACGAGTTTATGAAGCAATATGACAACCACTGCCATGGACCCTAACAGAACGATCTGCTGAGTTGTGTGGGGATTTTTTTTAAACTGGGTTGGCAGGTTGTGTTTACAGTCAGTCATTATGAAAAGATAAAGTCATATGAGACGTGAAGTGCAGGTCTGAGCTGTTCTGAGACGACTTTCACTTCAGTGTGACGTTTCTGTGATGTTCTTCTTCTGCAGCTGTTTCACTTTTACAGCTTTCAAATGCATCGTTCTTAAACCTGCCTGTGACCTGTGACCTCAGCGTCAGCGTGGATGAACTAACAGGGATGGAAAACTCTCCTATTTTCCTCCCCTCTCAAGCATTACTTTATATTTGAAGTGCTTCAAATGTTAATAAAGTTTTGTGAGTTCGAGCTCAAGTTGTACTGTTGTGTTGTTGGTTCTGTGGATAGTGGCGGCTCCTGTCCAGCTGCTTCTCCTGACTGACTGCAGACTGATGATTTAATAAAAAGCTGACCAGAAGAACCAGATGTCCAGAAGTCATCTAGTGAATAAGAGGAATCCAGAGCAAGCCACAGAGGAGGATCCAATCAGGACTTTTTTTTTTACAGAAAGTGTCTCATGATTCTGCATGGAACTGAGCTTTCTGAATACTGATGAAAAAACTGTAAGTTATGGAGTTTGTGGTGCCTCCTGCTTTCTCGTCGGAAGAAATCGACTCCTGAACTTCACAAATTAACTTTCCTGTCAAATCAACTCTTTTCTTTGCCAGACCAACTTTCTTTAGCCAAAGCAAAAATAGAACTGGATTGATAAAATCGATTAATCAATTTGAATTGAGTTGAGCTTATTAGACCAATAATCAATTCATAGAAATATAAATCATTTTAGCACATAAAGCTAACGTCCACTAGCTTAATGAGATTTCCCACAGGACTGCTAATGCTAACGCTCGGTCAACATAAACATTACTGATCAAATGAACATGTTTATAAACTCACAGCTATGAATTTTCCAAACTTTTTTAAGGAAATATTTTTTAAAGTAACCATTTGAGGTCTAAAGCACCGGTTTTTGTTCATTCTTTCTTCTTCTTGAAAAAAAGTGTAATGCTATGGCACGATCGCCACCGAGGGGCCAAACTGAAACGCCCTCCAGGAGAAGCAGAACCATGTTGACAATGTTAATGACCTGAACATCTGTGTTAGAACTTCTCCTTTTGAGAAACCATGTAACACTGTATGATATTAACAATCTCATTATTTCACTAATACATTTTACAGTCTGTGAACTCTATCAGATTAATATAAATATATTAAAAACATATAGTAGATTATTAATGTATTTCTAAACATATATGGCTACATGTGTAAACTCAAAATTGAATTGCATCAAATAAATTATCAAATAATTTCTTGCAAGAAAGAAATTGCTTGCAAATAAGAAATTGTAATTATATTTTAATTATTTTATAATTATAATCAATTATAACACAAGAAATTATCTTGCAAGCAAGAAATTATTTGATTTAGTTTTTAATGTTTTGATCATTTCCATATTCCATGTTCATGAAAAATATATATTTAAAAAAAACAGACCTCACTTTATTACATTCCGGAAGTGAAATTTTGATTAATTAAAATTCATAAAAATAGAAAAGTAAGAAAGTTTTATGTATTTATTGTTTTTTGTTTTTTATGTTTGCAATTGTTAAATAAAGTTTTTAGGAAGAAAAAAAAACCTCCCAGAGAGTCCTCGGCCCTCGTTGCTAAGGACGCGGATCTGTAGCAGGAAGTCAAAAACTACTTCCGGGTCAGAAGCGTAAAGAAGCATTCACGTGGAAGAGTTTTGAAAGTAACCAAGGTGAGAGAGCCTGGACGGCTTAATGCAGCCGCGGAAACGTTACTTTAGAAAGTGGAAGTTTGAGTTTTCTCCGCTCTTTAGGCCGGGTATCCGCATGGTTTTGTCTTCAGCCGGTTAGCACGCACGAGCGAGCTGCGCGTGTAGAAACTGTCCGCGTGTTTGTTCAGTTCCATGTTTAGTTCACTTCATTCTCAGACGGATTCCGATCAAGACGTAGTGTTTGTGTCTGAGAGGTCTGCGTGGCGACGTACTGAGGACATGACAATTGACCAGGTAAAGATTTGTGATGCACTTCCGCCCACATGAACGCTTTGTTGTAGCTGGAGCTGTGTTCACGCCTAATGGGAGATCATAAAAGTGACGCTCTGGACGCGTGTGGGAGGAGCTATCGTCAAAAGTTTGTTATGGAGTCAGTGCTACAGAAGACAGTGATGATGTTGAGGGATCATATTATTTCAAAGAACTCTTAAAAAAAAAAGCATCTATAAAATCTCATCTCAGTGTTTATAGATCATTCAGAAATTCTTCCAGTACTGTGAGGTTCCTGATCTACTGCAGTAGCCGCCTCTCAATGACGCTTTCAGCAGTACTTCTGCCTCTTTATGACCCAGTTGGATGACTTGCTTTCTTCCACAAAAGTCAACGAAAGAAATGGTAAAATAAATAAATAAAATCAGAGGATATTTGTATTATTGTTTCAATTCAAATAACTAAAACATCTTAAAGTTTAGCATTCAGCATTTCCTCCATGTTTGTTTTGGATTCTAGTTGTTGATCAGATCATCACTGCTGAAGCTGAGTTCCTGATTGGTTGACTTAATGGACAGATTCACCAAAGTTCAGATATTTTAGGTCTTGAAAAAGGGTTTGGGTTAGAGCAGCGGTCTGCATCCTGGGGCTCTTTGAACCCTTCATCGTGGCTCTCTGCTTGAAGAAAATTGAAATGTTTCTCATTTTAAAAAGTAGCCTATTTTTCTGACTGTAAGGCAAAACAAAACAGTTTATTCATCATTCACAAACATTTGAAAATATATGCATCACTCCATTAGGCTCCTGACTAGAATACCCATAATGCTCCAACAATCCATCAAGCGTTAGCTTCATAATCGTTCTAAAACATTTAGAAAGAGTGCTGCGTTCCACCAAACTCCAGGTCAGTAAGCACAACCAGAATTCACACGTGGATTATTAGAAAGCGGACTGTTTCAAGGGTTTTAATTGTGCCGTATGGTCTGAAAAACACAACAAAGGTTGCTATGTAGCTCCTAATTTATTCAACATGGCTAAATTTATGAATTTCCACTTAAATCTATCAAATACACTAGATGACTTTTTTTTAATCACAGAGGATCTTATGCCTTTTATTTTGAAGGGGAGTCGTGTTTATAATAGCCGTTTTCATATTTAGAAAAAAAAAGATATTTTTTGTAATATTTATTACATTTTATTTATTGTAATTCTTTATTTCAAAGAAGATCTCCAGACTAGTCCTGGCTCCAGAATCTTTGAATCCCTGGAGCACTCTGACTTCTAAAAGACCAGTAATACTGAAATGAACCAGAAGGATTCTGATACGGAAAATACAGAATGTCTGAGCTCAGACAGCTTCAATATCACTGATGAGAAGAAACTGAACATAGAAAAAAGCAAACATGCAGACAACATACTGAGAACAAGCTCAGGAAATTCACTGAGAACATGAACACTAAAGCATTGTGAACTCCTGCGGAGTTGAAGCTGCAGTTACTGTTGGAAAATGCAGAAAAGCATCGATTTGTCTTGAATTGTGAATGGATGGAAGTTTGAAGCAGCTTGAAGGCCCCATTCCAACGATGGTCCTCAACCGTCTGTGTTTGCTTCATTCCCAGGTCTTAGCAAATGTTCTGGATCGATGGATCATTCAAACGTTTGTCTTCTGGCTGCTGTTAGCTCTGATTCTTCTCCTCTAACATGTCGCTCTGTCAGACTGTCTAAGGTTGTGGATGAAGGTATCTGACCTACAGGGATTTCTTCTCCTTCATGCTTTGCTGCAGGTGAGGAGATTGGACCTTCAGAGGGACATCGACCGGCAGTCGCAGCCCGGGCAACAAACCAGACCTCCGGTTTGTGTTGTTCTTCAGCTCCGCCTGCACTTCCACTCAAGTTCACTCTTTACTTAGACTTTTTTTTTTTTTTTTTTACCAAAAAAAAGGCCAAATCTTTTCCTGCTGTGAGGCCAAAAGAGACAAAGATGGAAGAGAACAACGTAGAGACAAAGAAACGACGCAAGAAAGGAGAAAAATGTCCAGATGAAAGCAAAAACTCTACTTCAGAAGACACAAACCACACAGGCGAGGAAGAAGAGAAGAAAAGGAGAGCTGGAAAGAAAGAGAAAGAGGAGGGAAGTGGTGAGAGGAGAGTGAAGAAGAGGAAGAACACTGGCAAAGACAATGAAGAGGATGAGAAAGTATTTAAAGAGGAGAAGAAGGAGATGATGATGGAGGAAACTGCACAGGGTTTTTTAAATAAAGATAAAGTAAAGAAAAAGAAACAGAAAAGAGAGAGTTTTCCAAATGAGGAGGACGAACAAGACCCGCCAAAGAAAGCAAAAAAAAGAAAAAAGCCTGTCTCACCTGAAGAAACAGAGCAAACACAGGGGGGCGCTGCAGAGAAAAAGAAACGCAAGGTGAAGAACAAACTGGAGCCAGAAAATGTGAAAGAAGAAAAGAATGAAAAACCTGAAACTGGAGAGAAAAACTCCACAAAATTAGTCAAGAAAAGAAAACGCCGTCCCTCTGAGGATGGTGTGATACAGGAGGAAGGAGGAGGAAGCAAGACCGACCACGAAGAAGAAGAAAACTAAAGCCAAAATGGGGGATGGAGAGACTCAAGCCAAGGAGGGGAAGACAAAAAAGAAGACAAAGAGAAAAGACAAGAAGGAAAGAAACAGGTTGAAAGACAAGCTGGATGGGGGAGAGGAGAAGACGGAGGAGGAAAGTGAGCGACTTCACAAGAAGACAAAAGACAAACTAACAGAGACAGGAAACGGAGAGACAGAGTCCAGAAAGAAGAAGAAGAAAGACAAACTCATAGAGATGGGAAATGGAGAGACAGAGTCCAGAAAGAAGAAGAAGACAAAAGACAAACTCACAGAGATGGGAAATGGAGAGACAGAGTCCAGAAAGAAGAAAGAAGACAAAAGACAAACTCACAGAGACGGGAAACGGAGATACAGAGTCCAGAAAGAAGAAGACAAAAGAAAAGAACAGAGCAACATCTGCTGTGGAATATTCAGAAGAACCGAAGAAGAAGAAGAAGAAGAAGAACGGAGCAAAAATTGGAGCTGAGGTTATCAGCGAACTTGGTGAGGATTCCAGGACAGAAGCAGGAGGCTGCAAGAAGGGAGGAGGGCTTCTGGACACATCAAAGAAGATCAAAAGGGAGTGGGCGGACCCTAAGGTGAGCCCTCGCCAGGTGTCGGGGGTATCATTCTCTCCTGCCCCGTCCTGACTGTTCTCTGTTTTAGGATGTGGTTTTCCTGTCGGAGAAGAGCGGGAACGCTGATGAGATCACCATTAACCAGGTGAGGGGGGTGGAGTTCTGTTTCTGCTTAAACTAACCTGGAGTCACCTGGTCCAGGTGAAAGCTCCTGTGATCCTGAATCCACTCGCACAATTTCATAAAACCAGATTTGAGTGATGTTTAAAGTAAATAAGAGGCTCTTTGCTGCCAAAACTCTGACTTCAAAATGTCTGGCAGCTTTTTATGTTAATGTAGTCACAACTGCCCCGAACGGATGGAGGTGAAAAATGGGCAAAACTTCACGAGGCACGCAGGTGGCCTGTACTAAATATTAAGGTCATAGGTCACTCAGTAAGCCCATATCGACAAAATGTTCAAGCTCATTTTGTCTTCAAACGTGTGAATTACTTGCACGCTGTCAATAGAGTCAATCCCCGCACGTTACTAATGACTAAAGCTAACAGCAACCTACATCTGTGGAGAGGAAATGGACTCACCCCGATTTATGCGTGTGTTATTCCTGATTTGTGAGTAACTGTAGATTTGTGTGTGGTTAGTAACCAATACAATACATTTTGTGAATCGCAACAAAACTTACACAATAAAAGAAAAATACAATTTACACATGCACAAATTAAATGACAACTTGAAACTAAATTGTGCACGAATCTTTAAAAATGACACACAAGTTGCTTGTTATGCACACACAAAACCACATTTACGCCCAAATCTAAAGTGAGTCTTTGACATTTGTCCTTAAGTGATGCGTTTAAATGCTGCTAGAATGCTGGGACGGCAGAGTTTTCTTATCAGCCGCTTTGAACTTAGATTGTGAATAAAATCTGGTGAAACTCGACATTTTCCCACTTTAAGCAGATTTACCTGATAACTAAAACAAAAAGTCTAAATGTGTTTTTAAATACTCAACACTAAAGTTTCTCTATTCAAGAATCAAACTCAGCTGATGGAACTGCTTCACGGCGGGTACAACTGATGCTGTCATGCCTTCAAATGTTGACCTTTGTCTTTTTTCCAGGAAAGAAGGCGAGCCTTACAGATGGAGGTTGAAAAGGCGTCTCAGCCCACGGTGAGTGTGGGGGCTCTTTTACCCCCCCAACTCTTTATTCATCCTCTTTCATAGAGAGAGTTCAGCTGCTCTTCTCGTTTTTTAAATCTGTTGGTGAAATTCTTATGAATAGATAGATGTTGCTGCTGTGTTCCCATGATGCATCAGTCTCACCTGCAGACGAGTGTTAAGCCCCGCCCTCCTGTGTTTGTGCCTGCAGCTGGGGCAGTGGAGCACCGCGCACTTTGACAGCTCCCAGCAGCAGCAGAAGTTCCTGCGGCTCATGGGCGGGCTCAAAAAGGGTGTGAAGACTTCGGGGGCGAGCTCTGGATCGGCCAACATGGCCATGGGGCAGGAGGAGCAACGGCAGCTGCAGCAAGGCCTGCTGGGAGAGTTTGAGCGAGCCCAGCTGCGCAGAATGGACTTCAGCAACAGGGGGGTGGGGCTTGGCTTCACACCATCGTCCAATAAAAAGTTTTCCATTGACATCAACGCAAGCCGATCAGTCCGATTCGATGACTGATTGCGTCGGACGTCTGTTTTTTCTAAGGTTTGCTCATCATCAGCGTGCAGGGACGATGTCATTGTCTGAGCTGCTGTTGTTTTTTAATAAATGTTTTATTTACCCCAAAAAAAAGTTTTCTAAAAATGTTTTGGAGAATTTGAAACAAAAACAGTTCAAGTCGGAGGGCTTGGTTTCATCATTTTGCACTTCCTTCCATGATGCACTGCTTACAGAAGACTTTTAATAGAATCCACATCACGTAAGTTCAGAATCAGAATCAGAATCAGAATGGTCTTTAATGTCATTGTTCCACAAGGATTTGCGTTACAACGAAAAAAACAGTGGCTCTCCAGACAAGTGTAAAGAAATTAAGATACGATAAATAAAAGTCTAAAAACTCTGTAGAATAAAAAATAAGAATAAAGAATATTATTTACAAATATTGTACACGGAGGATAAGTTAAGACAGTTATCAACTAATGAAGTTTGTTTTTCATAGTTCTGATTTAGAGAAAGAGAATTTGACGCATAGAAAACACGCTGGGCGGGCCACTAGCTTCCTGCACTGATCCATTCACATGGAGACGGATAGATCCGTGTACGTCTTTGTTTTCCTCGTCTGAACTGACATCTGCTCATAACTGTATGGCTGAATAATGTTCGGCTGGGGGGTGGGGGGCTGTAGAAAAGCAGAAAAGTCCCCTTCTGATGAAAATCCTGTTTTTTGAGTTTTTAACATGTATGTGTGGAATTTTTCTGCTGAAAGAGAACGAATGTAATAAGAAATTATTTCATCTTTGCATTTCTGAGTATTTCTCCTTTTAAATCTCTGTCAATCAAACTGTCTTGGACAGACTCTGTTTGAATGAATGATCTTCTTTCCATCACATCAGTTCTGCTGCACATAAACTAAACCCTCATCTGGTCCGGCGAGCGCGTCAAGCTCAGGTACCGGAGAAGAGAAGATGGTATCTTCCCAGCTCCAAAAGCCACGCCCCCTCAGAGAAGATTTTGGAAACAGAGGCTTCAGATCAACATGTGAAAAATTGATTTTTAAGACGTTTAGGTCGTGAGATTTAGGTTAAAAACTTGATAATCATAATTAAAACAATACTAGGAATGTTTTTCTTACGTAAATAAAAAAATTGTCATGGAGGACTTTAAACAAATGGATGATGGGATGCGGGGTAAAATTGGCTGGTTACGACATGGAGGAATCCATATGACCAAAAAAAGGTAATTCAATTGACTTCATGAGTCATATACGGTCAATGGTTACAGGAAGTGTAACCTTTCTGGTTTCTAATCCCTGTCTTTTTCATTCTAAGCAATTATCAAAACAATTCATTACAATTTAGGGATGAAAACTTCTGACAATCTGGTGAGTTTCTTCTGTCAAAGGTAGGACCAGCAGGCACCGCATGCTTTTACCTAGGCTTTTGATTGGTCAGTTTATGACTAAATAACTTATGATTAAGAAAAACTATCTTTTAAAAAATAGAATTATTAAGAACATGTTAAGAAGAAGGTATCAGAGCAAGAATGACTATTCTAACAAATAAAATGATTGAAAAATAACTTTTTCTCAGTGAAAGTCTGTGGGACTTTGACTTCCTGGAACTTAAGTGGATACTTTCTATTTGGAACACAAGAGAGGAGCGGTTGAGATGTCCAGTGATTATACAGTCAATGGCTGGTACTTAGGTTCTTGCAAAAAAACAAATAGAAATCCTGAAAGTGAAAACAAGGGTTCCTAAGGGGTTTTCAAAAGTCTTTAAAGCCTGAATTTGAAAACAAGACCTTAAAAAGTATTTGATAAGTTTTCAATTTTAAAATCTTGGTCTTAAAAATTGAGCAGCAACAACAATTAACAATGTAAGTAAAGTTTCATTGCACTGAAATGTGAGTTTTTAACTAAAGACACTTTGAGGCCACTTTCAGAAGGAAAGAACCCTCGCGTTCAGGTTTGATTTGGTTTTATTTCATGTTCCAGAGGACTGCAGTGACAGAAACAACATGTTCAGGAGTCACACAAACCCAAGTCCTTAAACTTCACATAACACTGTAGGCAGATCAGCAGGAGCGCTCGGGTGCCTCCTGCAGGAGAAGACGTCTGGATCAGCTGAACGGCTCATCTTCACAGAGTCCAGGAGACACGACCACACTCCCAGAATTCAGAGCAAGAGTTCAAATCTGAGCCATGATGACGTTTCATCCTCCTGCAGAAACAATCAGGAATCCCTGAAACAGAAGACTGACCCCCCGCCCGCACGCAGCCTCTGGACTTCTGCAGGACAGAGTTCTGCTTCCACACAGGACTAGATGCCGTCTTGGTGGGGGGAGAGCGTGTTTTAAGAAGGTGGTTGTGGTGAGGTCCAGGTGCAGGGGGTGGTGGAGAACCCTCACGCCTCCAGATACTCGGGCTGGACTCGAGCCACTTTGCGAAACTCCTTGGTGTGTGTCTGTGGACACTGCATCTCACACCAGCTGATGGGAACCATCTGAGCTCGGGCTGTGGAGACCCCAGAGTCTGTTAGAGCCCCCGCCAAACCATAAGCACGACCGAACAGTAACGCTGTGTGTGTGGAGATTTACAGTTTTATTTCAGTACGCAGTACGCATGCCACAAGACAGAGGGCGCTGGTGAGCTCAAAGAATGTATGTGACACCGCAGCAAAAGAATAGTAGATTTAGCTGTAACAAGTACAGACTTTCAGTTACTGTTTAATATTGTTTAGCATAATTTTCTAAATGAAATATTTTGTTTTTAAACCCCTAAATTCAATAATGAGTTTGGACACGTCACTGGTGGTGATCTCCACTGAGACAGAGAGACTTCTAACACTGAAGAAAGAAAATGAAGACTTCTACAAACAGGTTATTCATCATGTTTCTTCAGAAGGAGCTCCGCACAGACTTCATTCAGAAGTAAAAGTAAGTCAAAAAACAGTTTTGGTGTTTTTTTTTAATGCTACAGTTTGTGAACAGAAGAAAAATGTCAAAACTATATTTTAACAACACACTTTATCTGTCAATCAAATGGTTAATAAGCTGCTATGTAGGCAGTGTTGCCAGATAGTGTCAGAGCTTTCCAGCCCTTTATAAGTTTGTAAATCTGACTGATGACATCAGTGCCTCACCAGCTGTGAACCTCACCGTGTGTCACTGTAAATGTGTATGCGTGTTGGTGTGTTAGTGTATGTGTCAGGATGCTTGTGTTTATGTAAAAGTGTTTGTTAGTATGTCTGCGCTAGTGTTTAGATGTGCGTGTCAGTAAGTGTGAATTCAAACATAGACAAACACAATTACGAAAACTGAAACACAAAGCACATGCTAACATTAACACAAACACGGGAACACACACACACATTCCAACACAAACTCACCAACACGTGCTAGCACAAACTCACACACAGCTGTTAACATAAACACACACGCACACTTACACAAACTAAAACAGACACACTAATACAAAAAGACACACATGCTAACGCACAACAACACAAATTCACAGACATGCTAGCACAAACTCCCATACAACCACTAACATAAACGCACATGGCAACACAAACACAATAACGCAAACACAAATTCAAACAAAGCCGCCAACAGACACACGCACACCAACACACGCACACCTATTCTTACACACACCAAATCAGACACACACACATACTAACACAAACTCACACACACTATAACATAAACAAATATAACACACACTCACACACCTGCTAACATTCACAGACTCACACAGCCTCACACAGCCTCACACATGAAAATGAACGCGCCAACAGAAACACAAAAATCACACACGCATTTCAACACAACACACCCACAAAATAACCCAAACACACACAGCTTTCTTTGCTCATAACTACGATGTAGATCTGAGGTTGAATCAGAATTTGTATTATTTTCCGTCTCCCGTCTGAACTTGTGTTTGATCGCCGCCGTCTCGCCGCAGCAGAGTGACTGTGTGCTCACCTGCATCGCTGTGCGCCACCACCACTCCGAGCTCGTTCTCTGCTGTGGTCAGCAGGTAGTTGGACTGAACATCTCCCAGAGAAATCTAGCGTCAGGTTAAGGTGTGCCGTGACAGCTTCAGAGCTTTCAACCAGAAGCCTCAGCAAACATGAAGGATACCACTTTGGCCAGAACGATGTCCCCGGGTCTGAAACTTCTGTGCATCTCCACCTAAACAGAGCTCAGAGTTAAAGCATCAGGAGCGGCCGGCGTGAGACGAAACAGATCCTGCTTACCTTGTCTTTCTCTGTGGCGTGAACGTCTTCTTTCCTGAACACACAGAAGAGCGTCAGAGAGCACGACTACAGCCACACCTGCTGCATCCATCCTGCCTCACCTGATGGTTCCTCTGAACAGGTCCTTCAGCGGCGTGGAACCCACGTACAGGATGTGGACTTTAGCGAACCTGGAGTTGATGCTCGTCACCTGTCAGGTGACACAGCAGGTTATTAAAGATCTGACAAATAAAATGATGTCACTGAGGCTCCTCGTGCCTTCAGACCAGAAGAGTCTGGGATTCTGTTTGCTCCTGCGGGGAGAAGTTCAGCATCTGTCTATGAAAGACCTGGAAAATATCTTCTTACCACCAATTAGTTTTCAGCAACAGCTTTTGGTGAAACCTTTGATTACTTACGTAATGAAAACTTAAAGAAAGGTTTTATCAAACAGAATCAGTCAAAATAGCAGTTGTTGAATGTAAGCTAATATTTTTCATACACGTGACCTTATTTATATACTGTGCAAAGATGAAATTCACAACAGTGCTCCCATCTGGTCGAGCTATTAAATATAAACCTGTCTCTGAGTGTCGCTGTGGTTCAACAACAGAAAAGGTGTCAAACTGGTTTTGAATGCAATCCAGTTTTAAAATGTGGAGCCACTTAAGAGAATAAATGAGTCTAAAGCTCCGAGTAGAATCGTGGATGTGTTTCATTCCTTTCTGATTTAAAGACACAGAAGATATTTTTCACATGTTTTTACATCTTCCGTCACACTTCCTTAAGTTTAAATAATAAACCTATTTATATAATATTTGACTAACAACATCTAGAATTATGCTCCATACAAACTCCATGAATGTGCAAATTTAGGTTCAGAAAAAATCTCTAAATGAAGCTCAAAGTGTAGGTCCCACCCATTGACAGTATATAGAGATGGACAAAGCATCTGTGATGTCACCCATGGAAAATGCCTTACTTCTGGTTCCAACGAAATAAAGCCATCGAGTTGTCATTTTTTCAAGATACAAATGTCGACTTGTTGAAACCAGACGATGTTAGTAGTCCAAGTCAGTCTGACTCATTGTTTCTATGGCAACCACTCTTGCTAATCAGGAGTGAGCTTGTTGGAAAGCCACTCTGCCACTGAAAGCATCTCAGGTGGGGCAGCTGGGACCACATCCTTTTACTGAGACATCTGATTGGTTCATTTTTTTAAAATAGAATAACTTGCAATAAAGAAAATTGATCTTTAAAAAAAACAATAGGATTAGCAATAGTGCTGGGCCATATGGAAAAAAATGTAAATCACAAATAGAAATTATTTTATATCACAATAACAATATATATCATAATATAAAATAATAAAGTATATTTTCAGTTATTAAAAAAAGCTCTCGCTAGTTTTACTTTGAAAACAGGAAGCTTCAATTACACTTTATTTTGAAGATTTGTTCACTTATTGTGACAGTACTGCCGCTCATTCCGCTTTCTTTTACTTTATAAATTGAAATCTAATATTATTCTGTATTTCAGAGCAATCAGTATTTTACTACATGATAATTACTATACTCTACTATATTTATAAAGATCATGAGTCAGCCATTTGGGCATACTTGAATTTTCAGTAGCAGATTGCAGGAATCGGTGTGTCTGCTCCAGGAAAACAACTTCATGCTGTTCCATGTCCATCGTTCTGCACTCGTGTTAAGTAGCATACAGCTTGTTAAACTCACGTCAGTGCAAATCAAAGAACGTAAAGCAGATTTACATCGCAAAACGACAAGACAGAGTTTCTTTATGAAGAATCTCTTTTCAAATTTTCACATATATATTTTAATGTATATCATGTGAATATCATTAAAGGACCATTATTTGGCATAGTAATTGATCAAATTAGGTTATAAACCATAAAACAGAAATGGCACGATAGACACTTTTCTATCGCCCACACGAAAAGTATTGTCATACTTTCCAGCACTAATTATCAAGAACATGTTAAAGAGAGATAGCAGAGTAAAAACGGTTATTCTGGCAAACATAATGACTGAGTAATAACTGTTCATTTATCAATAGAAGTCTATTGATTTTGGCTTTCAGGGACCGATGAGTACTTCCTATTTGGAATGCAGGAGTTCTCTCGGTCCAGTTCTCATAGACTGTCAATGGTCCCACCTCTGCCAGGTTCCCATCCTACCTTACAGGTGACGATGGCGCCCACATCTGGTAGCAGAAGGACTTCTGTTTCTCTGACCACGGAGATCACAGGCAACTGCAAAACGCCACAAACGTGCATGACAACCAGTTATCACCAAACTCTTCATCAAAGTGTTTCATACCAAACTCTGGTGGAGGAAGGCTTAACGTAAGGACTGATAATAAATTAAATACAGTTTATCCACAAATTTGAAAAAGTTCGACAAAACAACATTAAGGGAAACATTTCCCCTTAACTCTGCCCTGAACTGCAGATTTGGAAGATGTACCCCTCCTCACCTCCTCCCCTTCATTCTTCCTCAACACATAGCCTGCAAGAGAGGAGTAGATGTAGCCGTGCCGCAGATAGACGCCGGTACCCATAATGCAGTCCTCTACGCTGCACAGTTTGTCACCTGTGGGAAAGACACACATGGTCAGAATGAAAGTGGATCCTCCTGCAAGTCCAGATTTAGCTGCTTCCAGAGCTGATTAAATGTGTTTAATCAATCAGAAACTATTTAAGTATTTTCTATTTGAACTTTATCTTCACATATTAGAGCATGTTCATACATAAAACAAACAACAGCAAATAATTAAGAAAAACTATAAATATTATTGGATTATTTTATTAAAATTCCAAAAAATAAACAAATATTAAATAAATACAGAAGAAGAGAGGGGAGGCCAGTGGTCATATAGATGAAGGTTTAGTGAAATTATGTTTAAGGAGCAGAATTTAGCTAAATATTGCGGAGATTCAAATAATTATTTTATGACTTCATTTCATGTGTGTCTCAACTTTCTGTAGTCAATAATAACATCTGTAGTACAGGTAGGAACCTCTGGAGGGGACTACAGGAGGCCCCACAACAAACACGCGATCCTGAGGATCGGCTGCATAACACTCGGAGGGGGGGTAAAGGAGTTATGGGTAAAAGTGACAGTCAATCACGTGACGAGCGTTCCCCACCTTCTCACGTGTCTCAGAGTTCGGAAAACTGCGGCGAGGATGAGCCCAGACGAAGAAAAGAATATAATTTACGAGACAAACTCAAACTAACCCCCCAAAAGACGCGTGTGCAAAAAGCTAGCTAAACCCCGTAGCGCGGGCGTGGCAGCTACAGTCGCGTTTTACGCCGCAACTACTGACGCTAGTGAGACTTTTACGTCATTTTCCGACGTCCCAGTGAAAGACTCATAACCGGGACCAACACTAGAAACACACAACCTAAATGGAGAACAAATGAAAGCAGTTTTTACGGACACTCACCTGGAACACACAGCCTCGTGGGAGACATGTTTGCGGAAGACGCGCCCCACTCAATTGGCTCCCGGCAAGGGCGCGAGGCGACGCTGATTGGTTTAAAGTCAGAGAGGGAGGGTGTGTCCTAAGGAGGTGCGCATGGGCATGAAACGTGCCGCTGTAGCAGTAAACAAATAATTTGTCAATTTTATTTCGGTATGTAACAGTAAAATACACTTTTTCATATTTAATACACTTGAAAAAAACTTTATTTATAGAAGTAGGTTGAATAAAAAGAATATGAAAAAAACAGTTATTGTTTCTTTCTCTTTTGGTTTTTTTTTTATTTTGAAAAAACTAAGACATTAATCAAAACACAAGGACTTTCTTCTACCCACAAATGGTAAAACTGCAAAGAGCAACAACTGAACAAAGTATTTCAGAGAACTTGTGCTTTGCTGTTTCATTACTAACAACAAGTATCAAAATTACATTTTTCCTAAGATAGTTTGAGCCCTTTGAATACCATTTAGTAAAGTTCTTCTTTGTGTTTGTTTATTGTTCTCAAAAAGGATAATGAAGCATTGTACAAACACAGCAGAACTGAACTGACTGAAGATTAGAACCTTTTTCCTGCATACACCACATTTCTGCTGATGTATGTTAGCATGATGCCGCATGCGGGAGAGAATTTGTCAGAGTTGTGTAATCTGTTAAACCTCTTGTAGCAGTGTGTGTAACACTCTCTTTGTACATCCATTTTAACATATTTTTATTGTGTTTCTCTGAAAATGTCCATAGATAACTTTTTCTCAGGGGAAACTATTGACCATATATAGAAAACTGGACTCACTGGACTGGATGTGTGGTGTATCAAAAACCGTAACACACAGAAGGTCAGCCTTGTGGAAGAAGGGTGAGGATGGGTGGAGGAAGGGGGAAAAACCGAGACGCAAAAGAAAGACGAGGCAAACCACAAAGACATGTTGATGAAATCTGGACAGCACTTGTGAAAAACGTGGTAAATCCTTGTCTCACAATGGCTGGGACTGATCGAAGGGCGTATTTTGTCGGGAGAACAGATGAATATTAAGCCAACTAATTTGTGTAGGCATCAGTTCAAAATTATTGTGTTTTCTTTTAATTTTGGCCATCTATTTTGGATACATCTTTTAAAGCATTCACACTGTTTTTTTTTTTAACTATTAAAAAAAAACAAGAAACTGTTGTTTTAACATAGATTCTGCAGAGTGGCAAGAGTTCATAAATTTACCTCCAAGAAGTGGACGTAACTGTAGGTGCAAGCCCACTCCCACTTCCTGTCATCCATTTGTTTGCACTCTCTCCCACTAGCTTTTAGCCCTTCTTAACATTACTAGTATAACAAATGTTGGAGATTTGTTGTGCCCCTGGTTCACAATGATCTAAATACAGAAATTAAGCTTAAAACACAATTTTAATCTTAAGTTTCTTTATAAATGTCCTCTGTTATCAGAAAAATGCCACAAAACTATGTTTAAACCACAGAAAACATGATTGTCATTGAAGTGGTGCTTTAAGGAAGAAGTCAAAACATTTTTCCGTAAATATATTTACTCAGTTATTTTTTTCTGAGCCACAGTTCTTGCTTTGTTTATGCAGCTCTGTTGCTTTTTCTGGAACAATAAGCTGAATTTCTTCATAATCCAGCATTAAAACCTACAGCTCTGAAGTTTGCTGCCCTTTTTTTCCTCACCTCATTTCCACTGAGCTTTATAGATTTGGTGATCCACTGAAAGGGTCTTTGTGTCCAGTCCACAGCCAGAACTGCCTTCTGTATACCGTGGAGAGTTTCAAACGCTCAGGGAGTCATGACATCTAAAAAACAAACAAAAAAACTCATTTACAAATGTAAAAATTAACCAAATTAACAACGCCCAGCACCAAAACTGCCATTCATGTGATAAAATCATACAAAATGTTCAACTCAAACTCCACCTAGAAAATTAATTGCTTTTGCTTTATTCAAGTGACCATGACTGAATCTTGTCCTCGTCGTTTCTGTTTAAACTTTTACTGACAAGTATTGCACTTACAGTTTCAAACATTAAATTTTCACAATATTTGCAAAAAAATGTCACATTTGAGGAAAATCAACAGAATAAATAAATTAAGCCCTGATAATTGCAAGACAAAATGGCTAAAAACTAAATAAAGGTAGCTGTAAAGCCTGAATGAAGGTTCAATTTTTGTTTGTACATTAAGGGTGTAAAAAAATAGTTTTCTTAAGATCTTCATCCCTTTCATTTCCCCAGCAAAAGATGCTTTTTGTTGTTTTAATGTATTATGTTCTTGTTATTGATGTGGAAATGAAAACAAATGAAATGAAATGAAAATACCAAAAAAGATTAGGCACAGTTTCTGGTGAGGAATGGCAAAATGAGCAGTTTATGATCAAATCTTTTTCAAATTAAGTAAAAAAAAAAGTGTTTCACAGGGTAAAATTTATGAACAATTTTAAAAGAAACGTCTTTAATTTTATTTTTGATGAAATATTCGTGTGCCAGAGACCAAGCATTCTCCCATTGAATACTAAAAACAAACTTATTACAGTAAGAAATAACACAGGGTTTTGTGGAAATTTAATTTTGGAAAAAGTGAACGGATGTTTCGGTTATTTCTGCCTGCTTAAAAACATATTTTTCCCTTGTGCGCATCTTCAGATGCTCAAAACTTTGGTCATATTTCAGGAGGATGCTGTTTGTTTCAGGAATATGAAATAACATCGGTAAATAAAACTAGACTGCTCCATGGTCCAAATAAAAGTGTGTTAACATGACCTTGGACCTCTCAAAGTAGTGATTAGAAACAGCAGATATTTATCAAAGCCTTCTTGAGTAAATGATTAATTAGTTGTTTTTTTCCCCACTCTCGCGTGTTTTCCGTGGGGTGAAACGAGACTATCCAATCAAATGCAAGGGGGTCACAGAAGCCCTCGAAAGCTGATTGGTCAGATATAAAAACAGTTTACATGGTCCCGCCTTCTCCCGGAAGTTGAGAGTCATCTGATTCTTGGTGTTAGCTGCGGTCCTTGCTAACCAACAAAACAAAACAACCCGTCCGCTCCGTCTACCTTCAGTCTGTCGAGAGGAGGACGCTCCCCCACGGCTCTGAGGAATGGATGAGACGAGTCCGCTCGTCTCTCCGATCCGGGACTCCGGAGACTTCAGCTACTGCCCCACGGAGCCCACCAGCCCGAGGGGAGCGTTTGGAAACACACCGGGCTCAGTGGTGCGCCTCCCGGCTGGCAGCCCGGGACGCAGCCGAGAGAGGCAGCCGCTGCTGGACCGGGGGAACGCGCAGCGGGAACCGCACAGGAACGAGTTCCCCGAAGACCCGGAGTTCAGGGAGATCATCCGTAAGGCCGAGCAGGCTATCGAGGAGGGCATCTACCCGGAGAGGATCTACCAGGGCTCCAGCGGGAGCTACTTTGTCAAAGACGCTCAGGGGGTAAGAAGACCCGAACCCGGGTGTCAGAAGTGTCCACTTAGTGATATTCTTGGTTCATTCGTCAACCTTATTCCAGCTGCGTGTGCTTTACTGCAGCTGCGTCTGCTTTACGGCAGCTCAGCAAACATCAGCCTAGTCAGACTTTTCTCACTAAAAGGATTTAAAACCGCATCGTAACAGAGTTCGGTTCGTTCCTGTCCAGCCTGGAGCAGTGGGGGGAGAACCTCTTTAAATTTAGCAGATCCGGATTGGTCATGTGATCCCCCCACCACCCGTTCACGAAGTTAGTCACCGCAGTCATGTGCTTTCTATGAGGATATGATCAAGTCCCACACTGACTGGACTCGGCGCGCGTGCGCGTGTGGTTGGGAGGAGGGGGGCAATGATAATCATGTGGTTCAGCCTTGAGTCCTTCATGTTTCTACTTCACTACAAATAAAGCAGTGATATACTTTACAAATGATGCAGAGTCGTGGAAACTCAATTAAACAGTTTTAAATGGTAGAGGCTTTTATTATGAAAATATTAAAGGTACTTCGAGGCTTAAAAGTCTTTTTTTTTTTAATTCACAGCTCTTCAAAATAAAGCTCATCTTTGTTTGAATTTCTGTGGTTGACTCTGTCCCCTCTTTTTTTTTCTCTCTTCTCACAGAAAATTATTGGAGTGTTCAAACCCAAAAACGAAGAGCCTTACGGTCAGCTCAATCCCAAATGGACCAAGTGGCTCCAGAAGCTGTGCTGTCCCTGTTGTTTTGGCCGCGACTGTTTGGTTCTAAACCAAGGGTACCTGTCGGAGGCGGGGGCCAGCTTGGTCGATCAGAAGCTGGAGCTCAACATCGTTCCGAGGACCAAGGTACAGCCGTTCACACTGACAACCGAAGATTTGAATTCATGGGATTGATCGAAGCTTCACCCACTTTCCAACACGGCTGCTAAAGAGTTAAAAGATGAAGACAACTAAAAATATAATAAAATAAGAGCTCAGTGAGAGCTACACACACTGGTGTCAAAACAGGTAAAAGATTCAGATTCTCTGTGAAAGAATGGTGTAGTGAACAGGGCTTAGCTGGTTTCCCGCCACGTTTTAGGGATCTGCACCCCCGAGGACCTTGAGTCACCATTTGCTTAAACATGTTGTTGTTTACTATGACGTCAAGCTGCTGGAATCATGCTAATCCATTAGCATGTTGCTAACAGGCTTCTAACCCCTTGAAACACCTCAAATTTTTACATACTGAAGAGATTAGAATTGATAAGATTTTTTAAGGAATTTCCTGTACAGACAGACGGACAAAGGCCTGCTTCAGAAAACGAAGAACACCCCATGCTCCCCTTGTTTTTTGTATTTCTTTTCTCTTTTTTTAGCCATATTTACTTACAAGCATATAAATTATGAGGTTTTTAAAAAGTAAATTGTTGTAGATGATGACATTTTGTTTTGGAGCATCTGTATTTTGCTGATTGCTGCTGTCTCAAGTTTGTCCACTAGAGGTCACTGTATATGTTCTATGGCTTTATTTCATGTGTGTTTGTGGCGTCCCTGAAAGTTTTGCACAAAGACTCGATGTTGGGGTTACTTTGTGCTTCAGATATTAAACCTCCATTAGAATGAGATGTGATGATTCCTCCCCCCAGGTGGTGTATCTAGCGAGTGAGACCTTCAACTACAGCGCCATCGACCGGGTAAAATCCAGAGGAAAGAGACTGGCTCTGGAGAAGGTTCCTAAAGTGGGACAGCGCTTCCACAGGATTGGGCTGCCCCCAAAGGTAAGCTCCTCAGTCTTCACGCTTGACGGTAAACGACATTGTTTAGGAAAGTTGTCATCGTTTGAATGTTACGACACAGACCCTTCAGGTTTATATGTAGGGATCTCACACACACTAGCATAAAGGAAGGACTGTTGAGCAGGACCTCCAAGCAGCGAAGTAGACCAGAACATCCTGGAAACACTGAGGTCTATCGGTCTGAAGGTCAACATTTTTGCAGATCTGTTAACCCAAAAGTGGAAACCACAGAACCCTCTCTGTGCATGCTACACATGCCTCCAGTAAGGTCAGAGGTCATGACGTTGAGCAAAAATCCTCAGAAAGTCTCTGTTTGATGAAAAAGTTTTCCTCTGATGAGTAAATAGAACTGAAGTTGTGGGTTCAGTCACATCTGGAGTAAAAGCGAGATTATCACATCGACAGTCAAACATGGTGGTGGAAGTGTAATTGTCTGGGACTGCCTCCTGTAGACTTGCTGTGGTAAATGCACTAAAGGAACGCTGGATTCTGCAGAAGGACTTTAAACCAAAACCACTAAGGGGTCCTTTTTAAATCACAGAGGAACCGGTCCTTAGGGTTAGGGTACAAACACTCTTCCTCATTGGACTGTTGAAGTTTGTTCTCCCTTTAGAGTTGTGCTTTATTGGATAATAAGCTTCTGCTTGTTGCTGAAATGCTGCAGAAGATGGAAAAAAAGTGAAGCCAGTACTGGATGATTCTTAAAGGGCTAGTAATGGGGTTGTAGGTCATTTTCGGTGTTAACTGTATTTTGCCTTATATTTACAATTTCCAAATGTTTTGGCGTGTTTTGAGCAAGAAATATTGAAATAAAACGGCTTTTTTGCGGCCAATCCATATACAAATTTCCACTTCCGGGAAAACGCTCCGTTTTGGTCACGTGGTGCGTGTGACGTCACATGGGTCAACACAGCAAGACGGCTTCTCCTTTGCGTGTCGGAGCTAGCGATAGCGGCGATATTTCAAGGTCCACAATTGTGTCTTCAGACTCAGATTGTGGAAACATTTGTTCTGAAAGTGACGCTGATTCAGAGGCGCCGGGTGTTTTTGGTTTGAGGACTGTAAAGCCCGATCAATTTGAGCCGGCAGTGCGTAAAGTAAGAGCTCACAATGGCAATGACACTGACGCTGAGAATGCCGATTTAAAGTCGTAATTTAATGAGAAAAGAACCAAAGCTGTCAGTTTATCAGAGCCATGCTCGAAGCTGGAAGACGTGGAGCATCTCGTGAAGCTTTATTTACAGATCGGTTTTAAAAACAAAGAAATTCGGAACCTTTTGGCGACTCGAAATCAAATCATCATCAATGAAGCTGACTATCCGGGTCGGTAATGCAGAGTTTCATATGCAAAATAAAGAGCTTAGAGACATGTTTGTAGGACCGTCCGCCACTTTATTATTCACTTTATTCACATACCCGGAAGCTCTTTCACCACCTTACTGCATGTCTCTGACATGCGCAGAAACCAAAGGAGAATGTAAACAGAGCTCCACGTGAATCATCCCGTTTCAACACACAACAACAGGGGATGACAACAGTCTGTCACGTTAGCTAAGTACACTGAAAATTCCAAAAACGATTCCTCTTCAGATGAAAGCATCACACAGAAATGAATGAGATCTGATCTTTCATGGAGGACGAAATGACTGAAGTGGACAGCTGCGCGTGTCGATGGTTTCATCAACGGAGCTGCAGAGATCCTGCAAGCCACCATCAATGATTAATAAACTGCAAATCAAACAAAGAAACTTCCAAACATGTGCAATGTTTTAAACATTCAGTTTACCTGTTGAAATCCGAAGCTTTTCACAGTTTAGTCGGTCTGGTTCTGCTCAGTGTTCATCGCAATAGGCTCATTTCGATTGTAAATCTCGTAAATTTACGACTTTAAAAATCATAATTTTAATTTTTTTTTCTTTTTTGTGGCCCTAATACTCCGTCGTACCATAACACCGATGTTTATAGGATTCAACTTTGCCGCAGCGCGCACACATACACGTATCTGCAGACACGTATCTGCATTCTGCTGCTGGCGCCGTCTTACCCATATGACGTCAACGCGTCACGTGACCCAAATCGAGCCGTTTCTGAAGCAGGGCGAAATTTGTCGTTGATTTTGTCAAATTTTACAAAAACCTGCGTTTGTCAACGGTAATTATTTGTTAGTTTTGATACATTAAAACATATGGAATATATCTGGATATGCATTTTAGCTTTGTCCCTGCCCATTACTAGTCCTTTAAGGTTGCTCAAAAGAGGACAGATCATTGTGAGGGAGTCAGGTGGTGATGTAATGACTGAGGGCTCAAGGTTCCACTGACCCCGTTCCAGGTGGGCTCGTTCCAGCTGTTTGTTGACGGCTACAAAGACGCAGACTTCTGGCTGAGGAAGTTTGAGGCCGACCCTCTGCCGGAAAACACCAACCGGCAGCTGCAGCTGCAGTTCGAGCGGCTCGTGGTCCTGGACTACATCATCAGGAATACAGGCGAGTCCTGACATGCAGACAGGCCCATTTGCACCTTTGCCTCCTTAGTAATGTTTGAACATTTCTCTGCAACAGACCGAGGAAATGACAACTGGCTGCTGAAGTACGACTGTCCCATGGATGCTGTTGGGAACAGGGTGAGATGCACACAAACACAATGATTCTCTTTAAAACTACTCACGCTTAATACTGATCTATATTGCCCATATCGATCCCAATATCGATATTTTTGGTAAATGTTGTGGATGTGACGAAAACCTGAAAATCTCAATTGTTTTAATCGCTACAAATTTTTATTTTATAATTTTCCCTTTTTTATGATTAATTTATAAACATAAAAACAGAATTAGGACAATATTATCAATTAAATGGAAAATAGTTCATTAAAAGTTTCAAAAAGGAGTAGAAATATTGATATGTGCGGGCCAGTATCGATCCAATACCAACTTGAGATCAATGCTATTGATATTTTGGATTGATTCGCCCAGCACTTGCTGCCACACGTGCATGAGCACATTCCCAGCTAGAGGTTCATTTGGCCCATTTGGAACACAAAGGATCCTCTGTGTTTTTATAAAATCTAAAACATCCGATTCAGATCAGAGATATCATGGGTCATTCTGATGCTTTCTCTGCCGTGCTCTGAGCTGGGACTCCTCCCCCTGCAGGATACGGACTGGGTGGTGGTGAAGGACCCCATCATCAAACTGGCAGCGATAGACAACGGCCTGGCCTTCCCGCTCAAACACCCGGACTCCTGGAGAGCCTGTAAGCCCCGCCTTTTTGGACCATTCTCTCTCTTTCTCTTTTTAAAGTGCTGTCATTTTCCCATGATGCATCATTCGGCGTGAACAAAGGCTGGGTGTCCCCTTTCCTCAGATCCGTTCTACTGGGCGTGGCTGCCCCAAGCCAAAGTTCCTTTCTCGCAGGAAATCCAGGAGTTGGTTGTTCCTAAACTGTCTGACCCAAACTTCATCAAAGACTTGGAGGAGGACCTTTACGAGTTATTCAAGGCAAGTTACTCATGATGCTGTCTCAAGCTACGTTCACATCACTCATGGCAACGCAAGTTCAAGCAACCAATGAGGTCTATGTAAACGAAAATGTGTGGATGAACATTTCAGGATTTATTGAAATGATGAGAACATTGTTCTGAATAGCATTAGCTGAGAATGTTTATTTTCTCTTTATAGGATCATCAATCTCTGTATCAAAAATCCTTTTCGCTTTAATGCGGATAATTTTCTTGGAGACTTTCTGTCTATGCTTTATAATCCATGTTCTTCTAATTTGTTGCTCACGTTCTCCACCAGGAAATAGTCTTCTCCCGTCCTACTGCCGTCTTCTTGCGCCATTCTCGGCAGAATTAAACTTTATTCATATCCCCAAGGGATAAATTTATCAAAAGAAGTGCAGTCCATGGACAGGAGCAGGAGCGTGGGCAATCCACCTGGGATCTGAAAGCTGATTTCAGATTTCAACATGATTTCAGATTTGACATGATTTCAACATGATTTCAACATGTGAATCGAACTGCACCAACAAAAGCATGGAGAACTAAACACAATAAATAATAAAGAGTAAAAGAGAGGAGATGTCAGTGATAATAGAGAACAAAATCCCAGAGCCGATGCAGACATTAACCATGACAGAAAATCTAAAATTCGGATTTGGAAGAAATTTGGAAGAATTCGGATTCGGACTAAGTCTTGCATATATCGGAATAGAGCTGTGAAAGACTTAGTTCGAAGCAAGAGATGCATCGAGATTTGCTTCCATTTCACCATTTCATTAGTGCCTTCTTGAACACGCGTCACATGCCCGGTGTGAACGTAGCATTGTGGTGATGGAGACCGGTGTTTGAGCGACAGATGGGAGGTATGACCTAACCTTCTCCGGTTGTTACCACAGAAAGATCCTGGTTTTGACCGAGGACAGTTTCACAAGCAGGTTGCAGTTATGCGGGGGCAGGTGAGCGCACAGTCAGCTATTTTAGGTCCATTCGGTCCTCTGTTCTTTCAAGGCTTTGATCTGAAACCTTCCTTCCTCAGATCCTGAATCTTAACCAAGCCCTGAGAGACGGCAAAACGCCCCTCCAGCTGGTGCAGCTGCCCCCCGTGATCGTTGAGACGGCGAGGGCCCCGCAGAAGGCCAACAGTGAGTCGTACACACAAAGCTTCCAGAGCAGAAGACCCTTCTTCACCTGGTGGTAGAGGGGGACCTGGACCTGCACCTGGAGCACTGCTGCTCCCCACATCCCTCCCCCAGAGGACCGCTCGGTACGGGGGAGGAGGCTTCCCTGTCCGCCTCTGTGCCTTGGGTGACTGGAAATGCTGGCGGCGGGCTGCGAGCCCCCCCCAGAGTGACACATGAGACACGATGTTTCGGGCGCACGCTGCTCGCATCCACGTGCACAGAAGTCCCTCCTGTGTTTTCAGGAGGGGAGGTGTTGCATTCCATGCCTGTTCAGTTTTTCACCTCCCTTTGCCTTGCGCCCCTCCCCCTGAAAAGAACAGTAATATTTATTCTGAGTTGTTTCCCAGCGTTCTTTGCCCTTCTAAACAGCCATGGTTGTTGATGCCGCAGGTCCTTGAGGGTCTAATCATGTTTACTTAAGAAGTTTCTCCCACAGGTGAGTAATTGCTGCTGGAGCCTTTCTTCAGCCTCTCCTGCTGCACCCTGGTGATAAAATGTACGAGACGATGCACTGTATCATTTGTAATATTTAATGATAGAATATAATTAAATCTTATCCAACCGGAGGATTTGTGTTTTTTCTGTTTTTTTTTTTTCTGTTTTGGGTAACCAAACAGGGAAGCTGGAGGTTGACTCCACCCACAGCCAAATTTTGAAAATTTAGTTAGAGTACAAATCTTAAAAAAGCTTAGTCTAAGCTAAGATTAGTGCAAAGAGCAAGCAGTTTCATGGGTTTAAATAGATCGCGTGTGCTGTCATCAATGGGCTGTATGGAGACAAACCAGAAGATCTGCAGCAGATCCGTACCGATAGTACCTCTCTGTTTGCGGGGTGAATGTTTCAAAATCAGCATTCTCCGAACCAATCGCTGCGAGGGCAGCGCAAAATATGAAATGATGCTGGGAATGAAATGCACAGCCAATGCGTTTGATCGTTTGATTTGAAGAGCACAGATTTTGAAATGTTCAGCAAAAGAGAGGCACTGTGTCAGCACAGATCTGCCACAGAGTTATGGAGTGGTGTCAAAACAATCTACAAGCCCCAGAATGACATTATGATTTAAAGCTTTAAGAAATTAAATGGAGATTTTTTATTTCGTTTTTTTGTAGTTGATTCAGATTGTCAACCTCATTTGATTGAAGTCTTGTTTTAATGCCAGAAACAAATGAAAGGTAAAAGCTGCATGATTCATTAAAGGCTTAATAAGTTTAGTTAGCATATACACTAAAAGTATAAAACTAATGGTGGTTAAGATGTGTGTTTTACATCCAGCCGACGTGTAACCCAATTAGCTAAACTGTAAAAAAAAAAAAAAGGTATTTTACTCCAGGTGTGTTGACCAAAGTCCAAATTAGTTCAAAAGCATGAAATAAATACATTTATAATATGTTCTTAAATAACACATTTTTATTATTATTCTATCCATAATTTAAAGTGATACATTTTAGCATATAAAAAAACTGTCAGGTATAAGGGAGAACACTTGAGGGTACCCCAGGATGCAACGACTCAGGACCAGAGGGAATTCAATGAAAGATTTATTTGTACAGTGATCCTGCAGTTTGGCTCCCTCTCCAGCTCGGCGGAATGGCGCTAGTGAGCAGCGCTGCTGGATGAGAAGCAGAGTTAGATGAGTCCAGGCTCAGAAGTAGTAAAGGTGACAGCGAGGTAAACAACTCACGCTTCGGCGACTCCGGGGGAGCTTGGAGGTGAAGCCGGAGAGAAGTGGCACAAGCACGTGGAGCTGTTGACTGGTTGAGGAGAGAAGGCAGCGGCAGGGCGATGCAGGCGGTTTGGCGCGAGCGGGACAGACAGGAAGACGAGAGAGAGGCAGGCTTGGAGAGTCTTTCGTATGAGCGAGGCGGGTTGACTGGTGAGGCAGGCTTGGGGAGGATTGTTTTCATGAGCGTAGACGACCTTCTGGCGAGGAGGAATGGAAAGTGGAGGCTGAAATGCTGTGGACAACAGGTGGTGGGAATCAGGGTGATAGCCACACGGACCAGCCTCCACAAAAATAATTAGATAATGGAAAAATTGTTCAATATAAACCCCCAACCCCCCCTGCATGCACAGGTGCTGAAAAATGAATACCAAGAAAAAAGTGCTCTGGTGCCATCAGCAGACATTTTGACTTTGATGAGTCATCAACAGCCATTTGAAAATTGATGACGTCACCAGCCGCCATTTTGACTTTGATGACGTCATCGGCCGGTATTTTGGTTTTGATGACGTCATCAATCGCCATTTTGGCTTTGATGACATCATCAAACGCCATTTTGGCTTTGATGATGTCATCATTACACAGTTTTACAAAAACTGAAATCTATCAAACCAGGAGGTCTAACATTGTTTAGAAAAGACTTAAACTTCACTGTAAAAGAATTCTTCTGCGAAAGGTGCTTCTGCAAGACAAAATACTCAAGACATAAAATCCTATGCTGAAGATGGAAATTCCAAAAATGCTTGATCATTATCCAGATATTCTTCCAGGTATCCATGTTTACCGAAAATTACGTTGTCTGGGTCAAGGAGCCTTTGGGGCAGTATTCAGCTATCGACAATGTCCTACATCTAATGAAGTGGCAGTGAAAATTTCTACAGACGGTTCAGCACTGCATGAGGCAAATATTCTCGAAAGAATCAAAAATGCTGATCCGGACAAAAACAACCTTTTGAAATTGGTGGAACATTTCAGTTTTCGATACGCACACTGTATTGTAACTGAAAAACTAGACAAAGACCTTTTACGTTTTATGTATCGAGAATGCCGGAGGCCATTGACAGTGTCTGAAATACGACCGATTGCTCAGCAAATTCTGGTGGCTCTAAAAGCTTTGAAGTCGATGGGAATTGTTCATACTGACATTAAACTTGACAATTTAATGTTTGTAGATCACGCTAACTATCCTTTCAAAGTAAAGCTCATTGATTTTGGTTTGGCAAGAAGAACATACCAAATGAGTTCTTTAAAACAAATTCAAATTCTGGGTTTCAGAGCCCCAGAGGTTGTCTTTGGCCTCCCAATGAATGAAAGCGTGGACATGTGGGGTCTTGGATGTGTTTTGGCTTATATGTATTTAAATAAAAGCCTATTTGGAATTACTTCTGAATATAGTTATATTGCAAGTGTTGTTCAAATGCTAGGAACCCCCCCACGGGAATGTTTACGGTATGCTGTGAGACTAAGAGAGTTTTTTGTTTGGCATAGAAATAATTACAAATTCAGAACTCCTTCAGAGTATCCGTATGAAAAAGGGAAAATTACAGAGCGTGACTTCCTGAATATTGGTACATTTGATCATCGGCTAAACGTTGGTAGACGCAGCTGTGATTCTCTGGAGCTTCAAGATGAGGAAGAGTTCAAATCCTTATTAAAACAGATGCTGTGTGTTGATTCAAAGAGAAGGATCACCCCAGAAGAAGCTCTAAACCATAATTTTATTACAATGAAACATCTTTCTAAACGTGTATATGCTCCGTATGGAGCATCAGCATTTAGACTCATGTCTGTCTGCCGAGACAAAAACTGTCCAAGGGGAAACTAGATCAGAAATTTCTACGTTTCCTGCAGCACGGTCAACTGTTGGAAAAACAGCGGGAAAACAGAACGCTCATGAAACCCATGATGAGACCAGGGCCAGAAGAAAAAATGAAAATGCCAGCAGCAGAAGATTTACTACTGTTGATAATGAAGACATCGACCGCAGCAGATCTTCTGGTGAAGGAAGCGCTGAAGCTGTAAAAAACATCCTCCTCCAGCAAAAAGAAAACAATTCCACCCTGTGCAGCCATTAAAAAGGCTTGGTGTCCAGTTGAGGATAAAAAATCTAAAAGTCCACACAAAGTGGAGCATGAGATCAACATGGGAGACTCATGTACTGTAGGATTGTGGACAGGAGCACATCTTATAAAGAGGTGAACATGGAAGCTTCACCAAAGAAGAACTTTCATGAAAAGAAAAGAGTTCCACCATGTGCAGGCATGGAAATGTCTGTGCTTCAGTTATTGATGAAAAGCTCGCTAAAAGAGCTAAAACCTCAAGTTCCTCATGTGATGGCCTGCTGTCCAGATGATGATAAAAAATCTAACAGACCACACAAAGTGGAGCATGAGATCAACATGGGAGACTCATGTAGGATCGTGGACAGGAGCACATCTTCTAAAGAGGTGAACATGGAACCAAAAAAAAACAAAGAAAAAAAAGAACTCCCGTTATAGAAAAAAAAAAGAGTTGTCCATCGATGTGCAGGCACTGGAAAAGCGCTTCACACATCTGACACCGTTACAATGAAAAATCAAAGAAGGACAAAAGCTGGTAGGAGTTGCTGATGTGAAAAGCTCACCCCTGACCTGGCTTGTCCCGTTGAGGATAAAAAATTCAACATCTGAAACATAAAGAGTGGATAGAATTGAGATCAACATAAAGTGTCTGATGTGATAGATCTGTGGACAGCGGTGGACATCTTTAAAGAGGTGAAATAGACTAACCAAAGACTCAGATCGCTTGCAGCATGAAAAGTGTTCCACCATGTGCAGGCATGAAAAAGCCTCACCATCTGACACCGTTACCAGTGAAAAAATCAAAGAAGAAACAAATAGCTCAAAGTGTTGCTGATGTGAAGCCCTGCTGTCCAGTTGAGGATAAAAAATCTAAAAGTCCACACAAAGTGGAGCATGAGATCAACATGAAAGACTCATGTAGGATCGTGGACAGGAGCACATCTTCTAAAGAGGTGAACATGGAAGCTTCACCAAAGAAGAACTCTCATAAAAAGAAAAGAGTACCCCGATGTGCAGCCATGGAAATGTCTGTGCTTCAGTTATTGATGAAAAGCTCGCTAAAAGAGCTAAAACCTCAAGTTCCTCATGTGAAGCCCTTCTGTCCAGATGATGATAAAAAACCTAACAGACCACACAAAGTGGCGCATGAGATCAACATGAAAGACTCATGTAGGATCGTGGACAGGAGCACATCTTATAAAGAGGTGAACATGGAAGCTTCACCAAAGAAGAACTCTCATAAAAAGAAAAGAGTTCCCCGCTGTGCAGCTACGGAAAAGCCTCACCGTCTGTTACCAGTGGAAAAATCAGAAGAAACAAAAAGCTCAAAGTGTTGCTGATGTGAAGCCCTGCTGTCCAGTTGAGGATAAAAAATCTAAAAGTCCACACAAAGTGGAGCATGAGATCAACATGAAAGACTCATGTAGGATCGTGGACAGGAGCACATCTTCTAAAGAGGTGAACATGGAAGCTTCACCAAAGAAGAACTCTCATAAAAAGAAAAGAGTACCCCGATGTGCAGCCATGGAAATGTCTGTGCTTCAGTTATTGATGAAAAGCTCGCTAAAAGAGCTAAAACCTCAAGTTCCTCATGTGAAGCCCTTCTGTCCAGATGATGATAAAAACCTAACAGACCACACAAAGTGGCGCATGAGATCAACATGAAAGACTCATGTAGGATCGTGGACAGGAGCACATCTTATAAAGAGGTGAACATGGAAGCTTCACCAAAGAAGAACTCTCATAAAAAGAAAAGAGTTCCCCGCTGTGCAGCTACGGAAAAGCCTCACCGTCTGTTACCAGTGGAAAAATCACAGAAGAAACAAATAGCTCAAAGTGTTGCTGATGTGAAGCCCTGCTGTCCAGTTGAGGATAAAAAATCTAAAAGTCCACACAAAGTGGAGCATGAGATCAACATGAAAGACTCATGTAGGATCGTGGACAGGAGCACATCTTCTAAAGAGGTGAACATGGAAGCTTCACCAAAGAAGAACTCTCATAAAAAGAAAAGAGTACCCCGATGTGCAGCCATGGAAATGTCTGTGCTTCAGTTATTGATGAAAAGCTCGCTAAAAGAGCTAAAACCTCAAGTTCCTCATGTGAAGCCCTTCTGTCCAGATGATGATAAAAAACCTAACAGACCACACAAAGTGGCGCATGAGATCAACATGAAAGACTCATGTAGGATCGTGGACAGGAGCACATCTTATAAAGAGGTGAACATGGAAGCTTCACCAAAGAAGAACTCTCATAAAAAGAAAAGAGTTCCCCGCTGTGCAGCTACGGAAAAGCCTCACCGTCTGTTACCAGTGGAAAAATCACAGAAGAAACAAATAGCTCAAAGTGTTGCTGATGTGAAGCCCTGCTGTCCAGTTGAGGATAAAAAATCTAAAAGTCCACACAAAGTGGAGCATGAGATCAACATGAAAGACTCATGTAGGATCGTGGACAGGAGCACATCTTCTAAAGAGGTGAACATGGAAGCTTCACCAAAGAAGAACTCTCATAAAAAGAAAAGAGTACCCCGATGTGCAGCCATGGAAATGTCTGTGCTTCAGTTATTGATGAAAAGCTCGCTAAAAGAGCTAAAACCTCAAGTTCCTCATGTGAAGCCCTTCTGTCCAGATGATGATAAAAAACCTAACAGACCACACAAAGTGGCGCATGAGATCAACATGAAAGACTCATGTAGGATCGTGGACAGGAGCACATCTTATAAAGAGGTGAACATGGAAGCTTCACCAAAGAAGAACTCTCATAAAAAGAAAAGTGTTCCCCGCTGTGCAGCTACGGAAAAGCCTCACCGTCTGTTACCAGTGGAAAAATCACAGAAGAAACAAAAAGCTCAAAGTGTTGGCGGTGTGAAGTTCCACTGTCCAGTTGAGGATGAAATATACATAACAGACTCAATAAGGATCGTAGACAACAGTAAATCTAAATCGTCAAAGGAAACATCACGCAAACAGAAAAGCCAACAAACTGTTGCGATTGTGAAGTCCTGTAGGGCAGTTGACGATGAAAATGACAGAAGACCACACACAGTGGCCCAGAAGGTCAACATCAAAACTTCAAGAGATATAGTGGTCAACAGTACTGCCACCAAAAAAACAAAAAAGGGTGGAGAGAAACACCCGTCTGCTGGGGCGAAAACGAAGAAATCCTTCTTATCAAGAATAAGAGGACTCTTCAGCAGATTATGGCCATTCTCTAAAAAATAACATACTTGTTCTAAAGTATGATTTAGAGAAAATAATTTTAGTTGAATAATCCTTTGAAATATAAAGGATTAAAACAATCGAAATTAGTTGTTAGTAAATTTAGTTGTTATTACGTTAAGTGTTAGTTGTTAGCAACTTATTAGTAAGTAAGTTGTTAGCAAGTTAGTAGGTAAGTTAGTTGTTAGTAGGTTCTTAGTAAGAAAGTTGTTGGCAACTTGGTAAATAAGTTGTTAGCAACTTATTAGTAAGTAATTTGTTAGCAAATTAGTAAGTAAGTTAGTAGTTAGTAGATTAGTAGAATGTGAGTTGCTCGCAACTTATTGGTAAATAAGTTGTTAGCAACTTATTAGTAAGTAATTTGTTAGCAAATTAGTAAGTAAGTTAGTTGTTAGTAGGTTCTTAGTAAGAAAGTTGTTGGCAACTTATTAGTAAGTTGTTAGCAACTTATTATTAAGTAATTTGCTAGCAAGTTAGTAAGTAAGTTAGCTGTTAGTAGGTTCTTAGTAAGAAAGTTGTTGGCAACTTATTAGTAAGTTGTTAGCAACTAATTATTAAGTAATTTGCTAGCAAGTTAGTAAGTAAGTTAGTTGTTTGCAGGTTCTTAGTAAGAAAGTTGTTGGCAACTTATTGGTCAATAAAGTGTTAGCAACTTATAAGGAAGTAAGCAAGTTATCAGTAAGTAAGCTGTTAACAAATTAGTAATTAAGTTAGTTGTTTGAAAGTTAGTAAGTAGGAAGTAGTTGTTGAGTAGCACATAATGTAGGGCATACGTAAAAACAAAATAGGTACGGAAGCCGAAAATGGTCCAATCGTTTTCGGCTTCCGTACGCGAGTAACTCTGCCTTAGTGATTTTTTTCAAATCACTTTGCCAGTCCCAAGCCTGGATAAAGGAGGAGGGTAAACTTTTTGTGTTTACATTTTAATGTTTGTCTAACTTTTTTTCTCAGGAGAAGATCATCCTTGTGCTATACTAGGGATGCTAACACTGGTAGTGGGTCGTCTGGAACACACAAGAAACTTTTTTTTTTAAATAATTTTTGATTTTCACTGGTGTGCATGCAGACATGAAATCTTGTCCACTTTATTCCACTTTTGTCATAGAAGGGAAAACACTTCAATGTAAGGGTGGGGTCATCTAGACCCCAAAAAAATGGCACAAGGGATAAAAATCTCATGCACAAACTGAGCTCACTTGGGCTGAACACCCCACTCCAAAATTGGATGGGGCCTCAGTTTGTACAAGGAAGAACCAACATACACTGAAAAGGTGTCTGAAAGTTGGTGCATATCTGTTAAAGTTTGTGTATGTTTTTTTTTTTTTACAATTTTTTATTGGTTTATTTTAAGAATAAAAACAAAGGGAAAAACACAAAAAAACAAAAATATATAGATAAATCATATCTACTTAAAGCACAAATGCATAAACTAATTGGAAATAAAGATTATTGTAATTGTTTCAATCATAAATAGACACATTTGTGCTAATGCATATCTCATGCACACACCTAACACATTGAATCAATTTAGTATGATAAATTTATATATTCCTATCCTTATGTTTACCCAAAGTCAGTTTGGAGGGGTGTCAGGGCAAGTGACAAGACCACCCAAAAATGACAGACCCAGGAGTGGAATGACCTTCTATTTATTATTGCTGATAGGTGGAGAGTCAAGCAGGTTTGGCGCAGTAACGCCGCCGGACGTCAGGGGGGGCTGGAGACGAGGGTGCCGTCAGAGAGAAAGACGAAGGAGCGGAGAGGAATAGTCCTTAACTTTGTTGACGTCTTGTGGCGGTCTTAAAAGAGGTTATCCGTGAGGAGATAGCGGCAACAGGATATTTTGACTGGCCTTGAGCAGGGTTTGAAGCGTGGTGGAAGACAGGAAGACGATCCCAGCTGAGTGGCAGCGTTGTCGCGGGAAACACAGGGCTTGGAGGCAGGCATGTAAGCAGAGCACGAACTTGAATTCCTGAGCATGGAGAAACAGAAGTTTAGGCAAAGCTGGTGATCTGAGCTGAGCTGGTAGTCGAGCTGCATAGCAAGACGTTCCGGCAACGATTGGAGCAGGGAAGCAGACTTAAGTAGGAGGACAGACAGGTGCAGGTGATCGACCTGATGAGCAGCAGCAGTGGGAGGGACAGAGGCAGGGGCTGCCATGACAAGGGGGTGGGGTCTGTATGTGCAGTCATGAGTATGACCATGAATGTGTGTACTTACAGTAATCTGTCCAAAGCCCTGGAAACTTTTGGCATTGGTGAGGGTTACTTGTGTTGACGCCAATGTTATACTCTTCGTCGGACGGTTTTTTTTACAGAAATTATGACACGTTGGTCCTCCCCTGTACAGTCCTGACATTCCACAAAGATGTTTTCTGCTGTTCCCACTCGCAGCAGGTTGGGGGCAGACATCAGGTTCCTGTGACAGATGTTACTGTTTACTTCTCTACTCGTTAGTGTTCCATCACTGCTTGGATATTTGCATACGGATGTTTTCTAATTCACTTTTCCCTTGGGTGAGAGGTAAGAGCAGCAGATTTGGGGTTTTTACTCTTGGATGCACCTGATCACTGGACTTCATGATCGAATAGGATCCAACAAATAATTAATCAAAGCTTATCACTAAATATATAAATTCCTTGTCCTAATGTTAACAGAGGAAAACAAGACCTGCCTAAAGAGGCCATACCATGATATTCTTAAGCTTTTCAGAGTAATCTATATCCATATATATGATCATGTATTAACTTCAGAACAATTAAAAACAAATTATTTATGAAATATAGATCATTTTGTGGACCGTTTTCATACACAGAAGTAAAATGACTTGATCTCTGAGTCTCCGCCTTTTGGTCCTTGTCGATCCCGCCCATTTCACGACGTCATCTTTGTGCCTCCTCGAGGCTCTTATTCAATTTTTATTTGACTGATGGATTTTGATCGTCTGTAAGAAGGCCAGGTTCAACACTTTTTACTGCAGCTTTGACACCGCGAAGGAATCCTGCATGACGGTTACTGGGGACGCTATGTTTCCAGGTACAGGGGTGTTGCAGGAGCTAATGCCTGACTCAAAGGGCAGAGGCTCCAGGGGAAGAGGTGCATTTGTGGTGCGGGCAGTGGGGCACTCTTACAGTGCCTCCCCTTGGACCGCAATAGTCCAGGGCTTCGGCCTTCGTGTGGTCTCTTCGGTGTAATTCCTCCGGACTATTACAGCATCCCTCTATCCCAAGACCGACCGTGCGTGGCCCCTGGCCACATCCTCTCCGAGGTGACCCTAAAACTGGGCAGCGTGAGCTCCCAGGCTAAACATGGCGGATCTAGAGGAGAGAACCTCGACTAAAAATCAGAGACCTGTTGCCTTGCAGGCTTGACCACTTGGTTGTAGAAAGGCTAAGGGAGGAAAACCCTGACAGAAAAGCCCACGTGTCTCCGGGGTGAGGTTTTGTAGCCAGAGACTAGGATAAGGACAGTCTGATGTAAAACCTACGACCTGAGGACCTCGCTGTCACCGTCCCAGCTTGCTGGGCCATGGCAGACTAACCAAGGGTTTAAAGGGCTAGTAATGGGGTTGTGGGTCATTTTCGGTGTTAACTGTATTTTGCCTTATATTTACAATTTCCAAATGTTTTTGCGTGTTTTGAGCAAGAAATATTGAAATAAAACGGCTTTTTTGCGGCCAATCCATATGCAAATTTCCACTTCCGGGAAAACGCTCCGTTTTGGTCACGTGGTGCGTGTGACGTCACATGGGTCAACATAGCAAGATGGCTTCTCCTTTGCGTGTCGGAGCTAGCGATAGCGGCGATATTTCAAGGTCCACAATTGTGTCTTCAGACTCAGATTGTGGAAACATTTGTTCTGAAAGTGACGCTGATTCAGAGGCGCCGGGTGTTTGTGGTTTGAGGACTGTAAAGATCTATGAATTTGAGCCGGCAGTGTGTAAAGTAAGAGCTCACAATGGCAATGATACTGACGCTGAGAATGCCGATTTAAAGTCGTAATTTAATGAGAAGAGAAGCAAAGCTGTCAGTTTATCAGAGCCATGCTCGAAGCTGGAAGACGTGGAGCATCTCGTGAAGCTTTATTTACAGATCGGTTTAAAAACAAAGAAATTCGGAACCTTTTGGCGACTCGAAATCAAATCATCATCAATGAAGCTGACTATCTGGGTCGGTAATGCAGAGTTTCATATGCAAAATAAAGAGCTTAGAGACATGTTTGCAGGACCGTCCGCCACTTTATTATTCACTTTATTCACATACCCGGAAGCTCTTTCACCACCTTACTGCATGTCTCTGACATGCGCAGAAACTAAAGGAGAATGTAAACAGTGCTCCACGTGAATCGTTCCGTTTCAACTCACATCAACAATAACAGGGGATGACAACAGTCTGTCACTTTAGCTAAGTACACTGAAAATTCCAAAAACGATTCCTCTTCAGATGAAAGCATCACACAGAAATGAATGAGATCTGATCTTTCACGGAGGACGAAATGACTGGAAGTGGACAGCTGCGCGTGTCGATGGTTTTATCAACGGATCTGCAGAGATCCTGCAAGCCACCATCAATGATTAATAAACTGCAAATCAAACAAAGAAACTTCCAAACATGTGCAATGTTTTAAACATTCAGTTTACCTGTTGAAATCCGAAGCTTTTCACAGTTTAGTTGGTCTGGTTCTGCTCACAGTGTTCATCGCAATAGGCTCATTTCGATTGTAAATCTCGTACATTTACGACTTTAAAAATCATAATTTTATTTATTTTTTCTTTTTTGTGGCCCTAATACTCCGTCGTACCATAACACCGACGTTTATAGGATTCAACTTTGCCGCAGCGCGCACACATACATGTATCTGCAGACACCCTGGGTCCGCCTGCATTCTGCCGCTGGCGCTGTCTTACCCATATGACGTCAACGCGTCACTTGACCCAAATCGAGCCGTTTCTGAAGCAGGGCGAAATTTGTCGTTGATTTTGTCAAATGTTACAAAAACCTGCGTTTGCCAATGGTAATTATTTGTTATTTTTGATACATTAGAACATATGGAATATATCTGGACATGCATTTTAGCTTTGTCCCAGCCCATTACTAGTCCTTTAAAGGATGGGGCCAGGACCACGCACACTGCACTCCACCATAAAGCTCCATTGCGCAGGCAATAGGGAAATGTCCACGGATTTCGACCTATGTTTCTAAGTCCTGTAGCGATGGGGGAGGGGCGAAGTCGGCAGGTGGAAGATGACACTGGAAGCTGCAGTTCCAACCCTGCATGCAGGTGGTTCAGGATATTGGTCGCCCGGTGCTGACATGGGGATGACAGCTCCACTCGGCAACACCCTGAACGACCAAGCAGCCTTTTTTAAGGACAGCACTGCTTGCTCCAATCCGGAGAGGGGCCTAAAAAAGGTGGCCTAAACAAAGCTCATCCCTTCGACGACCCTGTTGGCTTACCGCTGCCGACGGGCATCTTTAAATGCGGTCAGAAACTAGCAAGAAAAGGAAAGCTTTCATCCACCCTGAAGACTGTGACAGAACTACGTGTAGCATGCTGGAACATCAGAACCATGCTTGACTCAGCAGACAGAAGCCGCCCAGAATGCCGTATGCTCTCATCGCACATGAACTGCAAAGACTGAACATCGACATTGCAGCACTCAGTGAAGTACACCTCCCCGAAGAAGGCAGCCTGCAAGAACAAGGCGCCGGTTACACCCTTTACTGGTCTGGCAAGCCCAGATCAGCAAAACGGCTTTCCGGTGTTGGCTTCATGGTCAAGACCTCCATTGCCTCCAAGCTGGAACACCTACCAACAGGCCACTCAGACCGCATCATGTCTATGCGGCTTCCACTACAGAACCAACAGCATGCCACTCTATTCAGTGTGTACACCCCAACCCTGCTGGCTGAACCTGTAGATAAAGAAAGATTCTACAGCGATCTACGTACGCTCCTGCAGTCCACACTTGTTGATGACAAGATTATAATCCTTGGCGATTTCAATGCCAGAGTAGGCCAGGATGCTAAAGCCTGGAAAGGTGTCCTCGGCAAGCATGGAGTGGGTAAATGCAATGACAACGGGTACCTACTCCTGGAGCTCTGTGCAGAACAGCAACTCGTCATCACCAACACTGTCTTTCAGCAGAGGAACAGCCGGAAGACCACCTGGATGCATCCTCGATCCAAACACTGGTACCTCATTGATTATGTCATAGTGCGCCAGAAGGACATGAAAGATGTCCTACACACCAGAGTGATGCCCAGTGCAGAAGGCCACACCGACCATCGGCTTGTCCGCTGCAAACTCAAACTTCAGTTCAAACCCAAAACGAAAAAAGGAGGGAACACAAAGAAGTATAAGATCAGCAGTCTCCAGTCTGCGAACGTGGAGACCGTCTTTCAGGAAGGCCTACAATCCAAGCTTGTCAGTCTGGATGACCTCAATGAACCCTCCCCCGTAACTCTGTGGCAACACCTGAAAACTGTCATCACCTCTACATCTGCAGAGGTACTTGGCTTCTCCACAAAGAAGAATAAAGACTTGTTCGACGAGAACAACGAAGAGATACAGGAACTGCTTTGTAGAAAGAGAGCTGCTCACCAAGCGCATCTAGCTCAGCCTTCCTATTCAGTGAAAAAGTCTGCCTTTCATCAGACTTGTAGCAACCTACAGCGCAAACTCCGGGACATCCAGAACGAGTGGTGGACCAGCCTAGCCCAGAAGACACAGCTTTGTGCAGACACTGGGGGACTATAGGGGCTTCTATGAAGCACTCAAGGCAGTGTACGGCCCTAGCCACCAGACTCTGAGTCCCTTGCGCAGTACTGACGGTCAGGTGCTCCTCTCGGACAAAGTCTCCATCCTAAACCGCTGATCAGAACACTTCCAGGCCCTCTTCAGTGCTGACCGCTCTGTTTATAGTGCTTCCATCCTGCACATCCCACAGCAACCAGTGAAGTCAGAACTAGATGAACCACCCACCTTCGAGGAAACCATCAAAGCCATTCAACAGCTGAAAAGTGGCAAAGCAGCCGGAATAGATGGAATTCCCCCAGAGATCTGGAAACACGGGGGTCCTGCTCTACATGCCAAGCTCCACGAGCTCTTTGTCTGCTGTTGGGAACAGGGGGAACTCCCAAAGGACCTCCGTGATGCAATCATCATCACTCTGTACAAGAACAAAGGGGAAAAGTCGGACTGTTCCAACTACCGTGGCATCCCCCTCCTCTCCATTGCTGGAAAGATCCTAGCAAGACTGCTCCTCAACAGGATGGTACCCGCCATCGCTGCTGGCCACCTCCCCGAAAGTCAGTGTGGATTCAGGTCTAACCGGATCACCACAGACATGGTCTTCGTTCTGCGACAGCTACAAGAGAAATGCCGTGAGCAGAACAAAGGGCTCTACATTACCTTTGTTGACCTGACAAACGCTTTCGACACTGTGAGCAGGAAAGGACTGTGGCAGATCCTGGAACGCCTTGGATCCTCAGCATGGTCATCCAGCTGCATGAGGGCAAGCGAGGCCAGATCAGAGTCAACAGTGACCTCTCAGAACCCTTTCCCATCCTCAACGGAGTGAAGCAGGGATGTGTTCTAGCGCCGACTCTCTTCAGCATCTTCTTTAGTATGATGCTGAAGCAGGTCACTGAAGATCTTGATGAAGATGACAGCGTCTATATCCGGTACCGTCTCGATGGCAGCCTGTTTAACTTCAGACGGCTGCAGGCCCACACAAAGACACACAAACAAATGATCAGGGAGCTCCTCTTCGCTGATGATGCTGCACTTGTTGCCCACTCAGAAGGAGCACTGCAGCGTATAACATCCTGCTTTGCAGATGCTGTCCAGCTCTTTGGACTTGAAGTCAGCCTCAAAAAGACGGAGGTCCTCTACCAGCCAGCACCCAAGGATGAATACCACCTCCCTCACATCAAGATTGGTGATACAGAACTGAAGACAGTCCATCAGTTCACCTACCTGGGGTGCACCATCACATCAGACGCCAAAATTGACAAGGACATCGACAGCGGCTAGCGAAGGCAAGCAGCGCATTTGGCCGACTGAGCAAGAGGGTGTGGAACAACAAGCACCTGAAGCAAGACACCAAGATAAGTGTCTACAGAGCCATCGTCCTCACCACTCTTCTGTGTGGCTCGGAGTCGTGGGTCACCTACAGAAGCCATGTACGACTCCTTGAACGCTTCCACCAGCGCTGTCTCCGCACCATCCTTGGCATTGGCATCCACTGGAGTGACTACGTCTCAAATGTTGAGGTCCTGGAGGTTGCAGGGGTCATTAGTATAGAGGCCATGCTGCTAAAGACACAACTTCGCTGGGCAGGACATGTCTACAGGATGGAGGACACTCGCCTACCAAAAGTCATCATGTATGGTGAGCTAGCCAGCGGTCATCGGGACAGAGGGGCACCAAAGAAGCGGTACAAAGATCGCCTAAAATGGAACCTGAATGCCTGTCACATTGATGACCGCCGATGGTCCACCCTTGCTGCTGATCGTAATGCCTGGCACTCCACCATCCACACAGTTGTCTACTCCTTTGAAGGCTCCCGTATCGCCAACCTGAAGGACAAGAGGCTCAGGAGGAAGAACCGCAACACCACAGCACCCACCCCGACCAAACCTTCCCTTGCAGTCACTGCCGGCGGACCTGTCTGTCAAGGATTGGTCTACTCAGCCATGAGCGCGCCTGCAAACGACGTGGACAGCCACCCTTGTGATCTTCGTTCGCGAAGCCAAGCCAAGCCAAGCCAAGCCATAGATCATTTTGTGGACCGTTTTCATACACAGAAGTAAAATGACTTGATCTCTGAGTCTCCGCCTTTTGGTCCTTGTCGATCCCGCCCATTTCACGACGTCATCTTTGTGCCTCCTCGAGGCTCTTATTCAAACTTTTTATTTTGCTGATGGATTTTGAGCGTCTGTAAGAAGGCCAGGTTCAACACTTTTTACTGCAGCTTTGACACCGCGTAGGAATCCTGCATGACGGTTACTGGGGACGCTATGTTTCCAGGTACACATGTTAATAAGAGTGTGTGACATGTAGATTGTCAATAGAATCAATTTGGATCACGTTAAAAGTTGTTTTATTTAACATGAATTCATCCCACCACATTTTAATGAGTTTCAGTGTCTCATAGTTGTGGTGTTATGGTTTGTTTTTAAGAGAAATCTGTTGGAACTACATTAGTTTTTAAGATGACATCACTGCAGCACCTGTGCACGTGCCGTGTAACGAGACACAGAAAAGCGAGTAAAACATTTTTAGTTGTGTTAAAATAAATGTTCTAACAAGTAAACAGTTGGACCAATTATTTATTTTTGGCTAAGATGACAATCTAAAGCTCTACATTTTTCCGTGACTGATCGCCTCATTTCTAACGTGTTTACATCACTTGACCATCGGGTACGGTGGCCATTTTGGTTCAGTTCTTCCGCTCTCGGTTCTTTTCGTACTCAAACTGAGGAATCTCAGAGCAAACCAAAGTTCAGTCCGATTGATAACTAACCGAGACCACCTTGAAAGATGGGTCTGAGAGCGGTTCCTGGTACAGGTGTGGTGCCAAGGTAGTTATTCCCTGCCAGGATATACATTCTGGCAGGAGATAACTACCTTGGCACCACAGCTCCGAGGAGAAAGTGGGTGTGTGTTCATTGCAGCCCGGGGGTGGAGCTTGCAGCACAGATTCTACCTGAAGGGGGCGGTTCACATTGTGCTGACGTCAGCACGATCGGCCTGCTCGTTTTTGTGGGTATGGCAGGGGCTGCTGCAGAGAGCGCAGGTTTTTGAAAGATTATTCTTAAATCCATGAACAGATCAAAATACTGTTAGTGGGTTCTTTATGGAGAGGAACGAACATTAAAATGAACATAAAACCTCAAAAAGTAGAATGTTCATCGTCTGGCCCCTTTAATATTTTGAAATATTTATATTTTAAAACATAATGCTGGCAGCAACAACACTCAGTTGCTGCTGTAGTTACAATTAGACATTTTCCAACGATCTTATAGTAGGGCTGGGCGATACTGAGCATTTGGTTATTGATCTGATACACATGTCAATACTGATATTTTTCTTAAATGTTGGATGTGACATGAACCTAAAAATCTCATGAACCTCAAAATTGACCTGATAAACATAAAAACAGAATAAGGAAAAAAAATTCACACAAATGGAAAATAATGTATTAAAATAAAAAAAACTTCTTATAACTAAATAAGAAGTGAATCCAAAACAATCAACAAACAAAAAGAAACAAGTAACAATGATTTAGAAACAATATCAAAGTGACATTCAAAGCCATGAAAAAACAGCTGGTAGAACTATATATAATTTGTAACTTCTTAACTTTTAAATAGAACAAGGTGACAGGTATAAAGTAACTTGTCAATAACAACAGCATTTAAATTAAGTGTACAATACTGAGATCTCACAGGACTGGTAAAAGTGGTGAGGCAGCATAATTACTGGGTCCATAAAGAAAAGATTCAAACAAGAGAGGAAATATAGATTTCTGTGGGACGTTATCAATCCAATACCAATACCAGCCTGATATATCGATATCCAAGTTGAAAATTACTGTATAAATATTTACAGAGTCGGATTTGCATCCTTTTTCAGGCTGCAAACTATTCGACAAAGATTTAAAACCTTGTTTTTAGATATTTTACGAAGTTTTAAATTGTTTTAACTTCTCTTTGCCTTACACCTTTCTAAGCTTTTCCTCAAATTTTCACAGTCAAGAAGTTTAAATCTCATGAAGAAATAAGGAAATTATTAAACAAGATAAAATCCTTTAGAAAAACTTGATTTAAGATTTTAAAAAACAAAAACTCAAATTGCGCTGTCATAGTTAGTTTGATTTTAAGCAGATTACTTCAAAGTTCAACAAGTGTTGAGATGTTAGACCGGTATTCATTGTCATTATTTTGGAAGCAAACATTTTGATTTATGTTGTGAGAATAAGTGCTAGTTTTATATTTTAGGAGGCTTTATTTAAAAAAGCTAATTTTGGATCATAATCTCATTTTGCTCTAGAATGAGTCACTTCCACTTATTACACTAGTTTTTTGCCACTGGAATCAAAATTGTCATGGTACAACCTGCTACCTCCTCCTTCAACCACCAGAGGGAACTCTCACCTGAGTTTTGACCACCTCTGCCTTCACTCAGGACTCTGATCATCCTCAGCTGTTTTCAATCTGCTGCTCATCACTACCACAGTACTTAGTCTGGCTTCTCACCACAGCTCACTGTGGGAACTCGCTCTCCGACGACCGTAGTTTTTTCGTGCGGAGTGTTTTGTGTTTTGGCAATTGAGAGGAGTGTTGCGTTAGTGAGGTTGTGTGGGTGGTGCATTACTGGGGAGGGAGGAGGTGTTGTGCTGGTCACCAGCCGACGCCTGTATAGGCCCGGTATTTTTGTTGCTTGCCGAGCTTCTTCTACAGGTGTTTGGCGTTGTGAGTTCTTGCTTGAGTTTTATCTTTCTATCTTCTTACTTTTGCCGTATGCGGTATTGATGTTTTTGCGGGTAATGTCTAAAGTGCTAAAATCTTGACTCTGATAAACTTCAACTGTCTGGGAAGCGAGACAGGTCTGCCTCTTCTTTGAAAAGACGAAGGCGTAGGGAAGTGAAATGGTTAAGTCTGTTGTAGAGCTAAAAGTTGTGATAAGACTGAAGGACAGTCTGGAGAGGGGTTCAGAGCATGAACCCTCTGAAGATAGCAGATTCGTTTAAAATGTTTGGGGCTAATGTGAAGGCTCCAAATTTTCCGAGTGGACCTGTTGTGTTTGTTCAACTACGGATCAACTTTCTAAAGCAAAGAATATCACTAGGATTTGTGGAAAAAAAAGTGGAGGTGTCAGTGTCGGAGCGGAGAGATGTGGGTGAAAGGTGTCATTTATAATGTGTGCAGATGTGTCAGAAAAGGAAATTGCAGACAATCTCATGGGTGGGGAGTAGTGGAGGTTAAAGCGATTCAGAGCTCGTGATGGTGGAATCCTAATGCCCCAGTTATTACTTTCTTTTTCGGAAAAAAACCTCCATATAAGAGTTTTTCTTGGTTGTATCTCTTACCAAGTCAGGCCTTATGTTAGACCCCCATTGAGGTGCTTTAAGTGTCAACGCTTTGGACATATGGCTGTTGCCTGTAGAGGGGACCGGCGTTGTGCAAAGTGTGGGGGTGATCATGATATTTCCAGTTGTGAGATGACAGCTTTAAAATGCTGCAATTGTGGGGGGTGTCATATGGCGTCGTCAAGGGAGTGTGAATCTTTTGTCAAAGCCAAACGGGTTCAAGATGTCAAAGAGCAGCTTAACATATCATATGCAGAAGCAGTTAAACGGATTAAAATGGGTAATCCTCCCAGTACTCTAATAAACGCGTCTGCTCACAGGGACTTCTCTTCTGAAAGTTCACCTATAACAATTGTGGGTTCCAATAGAATGGTGGTTCACACAGAGTCCTTGTTGGCATTCGTAGTTGATGTTATGTACGGAACGCGTGGGAAAACATCTAGGTCTGATATAATAAAGTTTGTGGCTGAGTCTGCTAATAGATTCTTGGGATTTAAGAATTTTGCTCCTCAATCTCTTCATGAGTTCATGAGGACAAGCCAGGTGAGCCAGTCTGTGAGAGAAGTTGACATGGAAGACGCTTATGATTTGGATGAGGGGGCATTTATTGAAGATGTGGATGATGTTTGAGTTGATGCTTATGTTCTCCATTTTGCAATGGAATGCTAGGAGCCTTATTGCTAACGGGCAAGAGTTCAAGCGGTTTATTAGGGATTTTTCACCAGCACCGGATTTTTTATGTGTACAAGAGACGTGGTTGCACCCTGTTCTAGATTTTGTCATTCCGGGATATGATTGCATACGCCAAGATAGAATGGATAGGGTTGGAGGGGGGTGTGCTACATTTGTGAGACATGGTATTCAATTCAAGATCTGTAAATGGGAAGGAACGCTTGAGGGTGTGATTTTGGAGGTTTGGTGTAATGAGGAAAAAATTTACTTGATTAATTGTTATAATCCAAATAAACCATTACTATTGGAAGAACTAGAAAATATCCTCAGTAAAACGGAAAAATCTGTGGTGTGGGTGGGGGATTTTAATGCACACAACCCCTTGTGGGGGAGTTGCAGGAGAGACTTCAATGGGTCAATACTGGAGGAATTTATGGATCATTCCGATCTGGTACTCCTGAACACCACTGTTCCGACTCGAGTTGATATCAGGTCGAATAAGGAATCGTGTCTCGATCTGACGTTCTCTTCACCGGGCTTGGCGAGAATTGGAGAGTGGGAAGTGGTGCGTGGAAATCTGCTAGGAAGTGATCATTTCCCTGTTCTGAGCAGATTTGGACGGTCTCTGGTGGTGGATGGTGGGGAACGGCTTCAAAGGTTTAATTTTTCACGGGCTAACTGGAAGGATTTTGCGAACGGGACAGCTGCAGGTTTGGGTCAAATTAACAGTGAGGGCACAATAGATGAGATGTGGGAATCTTTAGTTTGTCTGATTCTGGGTGTGGCTTCTAGAACTATTCCTGTTAGGGGTACTCCAAGGAATCGTGTTATTGTCCCTTGGTGGAATGAAAAGTGTGATGCTGTGATCAAAAGAAGACAGATTGTTTTTAGGAAAGTTCGGAAATTTCCAACCCTTGACAATGTTATTGAATTTAAGAAGTGTAGGGCCTTGGCCAGGAAAGTAATAAAACTGAAAAGAAAACTTATTGGAGACAGTTTTGTAGTACGTTGGGACCTGAGACTCCTGTGGTACAGCTCTGGAGAAAAATACACAGAATGGCTGGAGAACTCTCTGTCGATGAAAATACCAGTATTGAGTGATGGGCAACGAGAAGCAGTTCACAAATAAAGATGAGATGTTTGTTCGGGTTTTCAAGGATATTCATAATTCTGTGGGGGGGGGACTAGATGTTCTGGAATCAAGAAGAACTTTGCTGGAAGATGGTGTCAGTTCTGTAGGAGATTTAGTCTCGAATGTTTCGTATAACTTGTATTTTTCTATGAGAGAACTGGAGGATGCTATTCATGTAGGGGCAAATACTGCACCAGGTCAGGATAGAATTGATTATCAAATGTTGAAACATTTGGATGAAGGGACAAAACACGAGCTATTAGTTTTGTTTAACTATATATGGGAGGCAGGAAAGTTACCAGAGTCCTGGAAACGTGCCAGTGTGTGGTACCATACTGAAACCTGGTAAAGATCCCTCCTCTCCTTCGTCATATAGACCCATTGTTCTAACATCTGTTGTATGCAAAGTAATGGAAAGGATGGTGACTAACAGGCTGGTGTTTTATTTGGAAGATAGTAGATTTTTCGTCAACTTTCAGAATGGCTTCAGGAAAGGACGAAGTACAATAGATTCAATTGCAGTGTTGGATAAAGATGTTAGGCAGGCTATGATAAATAAGGAAGCTGTGATTGCTGTGTTCCTGGATATTGAGAGGGCCTATGATCGCCTGTGGAGGGGGGGTTGTTAATGAAACTCAGTAAAGCTGGTGTTCATGGCAGAATGTTTTCTTGGATTAAAGATTTCCTGAGTGGGAGATCTATACAGGTTAGGGTGGGGAATGTATTGTCCAGTAAAGTGGAAATAGACAATGGTACTCCCCAAGGTGCAGTTATTAGTCCTGTACTTTTCAATATATATGATAAATGATATTTATACAAATATTGATAACTCTTTTGGCAAATCTCTGTTTGCCGATGATGGTGCCATCTGGAAGCGTGGAAGGAATATTGCTCATCTTTTTTTACAGATACAGAAGGCACTAGACTCTGTTGTTTGCTGGGCTGAACAGTGGGGGTTTAAGGTTTCCAGCGAAAAAAGCAAATTTATAATTTTTGGTTTTAAAAGGAAGATTCCTCCACGAATCTTAAAATGTATGGACATGTGATTGAGAGGGTCAAAGTCTTCAAGTTTCTCGGACTATGGTTTGACGAACGGTTGACGTGGAAAACACATATTGAAAAAATTGTGATTAAATGTGAAAAAGTTATTAATGTTATGAGAAGCCTGTCTGGTAGCGATTGGGGGCAGAAAAATATATCTCTGCAGTTAATTTACAGAGCCATGATCAGGTCTGTTTTGGATTATGGCTGTCAAGTGTTTGGAGCTGCTGCTAAGACCCTTCTTCTTAAATTGGACAGAATTCAAGCAAAAGCCTTGAGAATTTGCTGTGGGGCATTTAGAACAACGTCGGTTCCAGCTCTGTTGGTTGAGATGGAGGAGTTACCTTTGCAGCTGCGAAGGTTGAAACTGGGGGTGCACTACTGGGTTAGGGTGGCAGGGTACAGTGGCGATTTGGCTGCAAAAAGTCTTCTTGTTGACTGTTGGGAGTTTGAGGGCGTCCATAAGAAAGTTCATTTTATGACACATGTAGCACAAGTTGTAGAATCTATGCAGTTACAAAGTGATTCTCTGGTTGGACTGGAGTGGCCTCAAATGCCTCTGTGGTGCCTGCCAGAAACCGGATGTAAATATGGATCTACTAGGAAATGGATAAGGGATTGCGTGTCAGCAATTAAGATTGTATCTTCATTGAGAACAGGGGGGCAGTTAAAATATTTACTGATGGGTCAAAGGAGAGTGGGTCACAAAAAACTGGGTTTGGGGTTTTTGTTGATGGGTTGCAGGTCAGTTTGTGCATCAGAGTGACAAACGGTCTCTCTGTGTTCACTGTTGAGCTTTTAGCAATATTATGGGCTTTGGACTGGGTTACAGATAATATTCATCCACATATACTCATATGCTCTGACTCATCAGCTGCCTTGTTGGCCATTCGACACAGGGATTCGGAAACTCGCCCTGATTTGATTTATTCTCTTTTGAAGTGTCTTCACAAGGTAGAGAGTTTGGGTTGTACAGTTCAGTTCATCTGGGTTCCGGCACATGTTGGGATCACTGGCAATGAGACTGCAGATGCTCTGGCCAAGAGGTCACTTGCTAAAGATAATCCTGATGTAATAGTTCCTTTAGGGAAACAGGAATGCTTTAGTATTTGCAAAAAACATCTAGATAGACAGTGGCAGGAAATATGGGACAAGGAGCAGCGGGGACAACTGCTATATTCCTGTCAGAAGTCAGTGAAAGTCAGCCGACCAGCTCCGTTCTCTTGCCGTAAAGAAGAGGTAGTCATCAGCAGAATACGACTGGGACACTGTGGACTGGCTGAATACTTATTTAATATTAACAAACATGACAGTGGCCTTTGTGAATGTGGAGAACGGGAATCTATTTCTCATGTCATTTTCAATTGCAGTAAATATAGGGTGGAAAGGAGGTGTTTTTATAACAGACTCAGTGATTGTAACATTTCCACTTTTTCATTTCGATCTGTGTTGCCGTTGTGCGTTACTGATTTGTTGGTTAGAAAAGCACTCCTGCATTTTCTCCGTCAGACTGGTTTATATTTTAGGATTTAGTTAAATTTTACTGAAAACCTGTGGGGGGCAGCATTACACACATCAGTGTACAGCCTGCCGGAACTTATTGGAAGAAGAAGAAGAAGAAGAACAGCTCACTGTGAAGTCTTGTTTGCACAGCATCCTTTTCTGAACGGTTTTTCCCATGTTAGATCCTCTCTGTGCTGACTCTTGCCTGCCTCCTCGTCTCCCTGCCTCGTCCCTGCATTTTGACCACAGCCTGTTTTTGACCACGCCTTGCTTTGTCCTGCCTGGCTTTTGTTTAAACCAGTGCTTCTCAATTATTTTCTCTCACGCCCCCCCTATGAAGGACTTATCCTTTCGTGCCCCCCCCATAACTTTCTGCTGTGAATATCATTGGTATCATTAGTTAATTTGCTCTAGTTAAATGTATATATCTCTTCAAAATATTGTACCTTTATTATCATCAAAGAATATTTAAAAAAAAAACTTCTAAATAATCTGTTTTATTGATTTTTCTGTCTTTTTGTTCTTTTTTTTTTGAATACTTTCAGACAAAGTAAAAACAACAATCTTTCCTTGTTTTCCTCCATAGTAGTGATGGAATTCTGTCTTTTCTCAGAGATTCAGTTCTTTTGCATTGGTTCACTGAAAACAGCGGCTCTGTCTGCTTTATTCAGTTTTTAACTCTTTATATTTTAAGCTTTTTTTTGTCCTTTTAAACATATTTGAAGTGAAAAACACAAAACTCTGCAACCACAATCCAAAATTCACAGTGGTCCGGCATCAATAAGAGACATCCAGGAGACTGAGGCCAGCAGCAGTTGAAGAGCCCTCCTCATCCTCACCTTGCTCTGTTGACTGTGTGCAGCAGAACTCAACCACCCCTTATTTTTAGTGTTCCGACTGCTCTTCCAGCCCCTTTTTTTTTGTGAACTTCAGTGTTGATGGCAGATGTGCAGGTTGGTGTTTAGGCCACAGAAGACGTTTAGTTTTGACAGTAGAAATATTTCTGCTGATTTCAATTGATTCTTGGAGTGACCTTGTTGAAAATGGACGTTTACCAGGTGCAAGACCCCCCACACACACACATGCACGTAAAAGATAAACGTTGAATGAGCGATTAATCCAAATTCACTATTAATTGACGATGACATCAGACACTCAGATGAATCTGTTGTTTATCAAAATCATAATAATAAAAATTACGAGAAATGTCTGGAAAAAACTGATGGTAACCTAAAAAAGACTAAAAATGGTGTGACCACAGAAGCATGTTTGACTCAGGTGCGTCTAACCAACATCACAGTTGTCTTTAAACCTGTAATTACTCAGTCTGCCTGTGTTGTGGTGAGAGGCGCCACTTGAGGTCTTTATGTGTCCTGCACTGAACAAAGACCACAAAAAGAAAAAGACAGTTTCTCAGAAAATTTAAAGGAAAATCATTTGACATTTTAAAGGTGGAATATGTAATATATTTCCTATTAATGTAAAAATATAATCTGGTAATAGTTATTTCGCAAAACTTCTGTTGATATTTAAAAAATGAAAAACAATTTAACTGCCAGCAAGCCGGAGATGTCCTCTCAGTGCCTTACCCGCCAATTTTAACTACACTTTAGACATTTAGGGCCCCTTGGTAAGAGGGTGCTTGGACATCCCTGGGATCAAGCAGGAGATGCTGGTCAACTGCTGGGAGATGAAGTGCAGTCAGTATTCTGAAGATGGCTCCTGCCGGTGACCAGAGCGGAGACAGAATGTTGAATCTCCTTTCCCTGTATCCTCACTCTTCTCTTCCACTTGGGTCCCTCTTATTCACACACATGTACTCTATCTTACTGCGGCTGATTTTATTCATGTCATTTCCAGGACAAACCTCAAACTCTTTAGCTCCTCCTCCACCTGTTTCCAACTCTCTCTACAAATCATAATATCATCTGCAAACATCAGTCCATAGTGATTCCAATCTAACCTCATCAGTCAGTCTGTCCATCACCATTGCAAACATCTGTTGGTCTCACAGCAGATTTGGCTGTGTAAAAAAATGTTTAGAAAATGGTCACTTGAAATGTTTGCTTTTTTAGAAAAGTAAAATCTTTAAAGAAAGATGTCCGTTGTTCTTGTTCTACTAGGGTGAAATAGAAATACTTCAATAACATTTTTGGTTCTTTGCTTCAGTACGTACCGTACTTAAATACTTTCAACTTTCATTTACTTATGATTTATATTTTTGTGACTGTGCAGGAAGAAGAAGAAGAATGGAGCATCAACATCTTCAACATCTCAACTGAATAGACCACAGTGGCCTTATCTGCTGAGAGACCAACAGATGCGAGAGACACACCAGAGGACATTGACAATGTGCTTGAAGCTCAGGGGTCCTACCGGATTTGGACAGTGTTGCCTCTTCTACTGCCAGGTTATTTGGCCTCATGCATGTTTGAACCTCACCTTCCCCTCTGAACTGAAGTGAACTTTTGCAGTTCCCCAGAAGATCATGATGGAGCTGGATGCTGATTCCCTCTAAGAAAGTCCAGGTTCTGAAAATCGGACTGTCAGGGAGCGCTGCTGAAAATGTCCCACCTCTACATGGACTATTTTGCTCTATGTTCTCTGCAGGATTGTTTTCCCCTCTGTTCAGGTTCCATATGAGTTTTTTGTTCTGATTTCTAAAGCAGATCTTTTTTTCTGTTTCCATGAGTCCACTTGCTTTTTGTGACTACTTTTTCTCATCACAGGTTTATTTGGAAACGTTCTGTAAAAGTTTTAGGAGGAACTATCGGGGCTCTTTTCTTACACTTGTATTGGAAGACATTTGTATTTTCGGTTGTGATGTTTTTGCCTTTTAAACTACACACCTTTGAAAGAAACAATTTTGTATGTCTTTATTCTAAAAAATGCAATCTTAAATATTCTTAAAATCCACTGGTTGAAAGTTTAGATTAGATGTACACAATGTATGTAAAAGTCAAGATTTGCATGCACAGGTAACCAGTGCCATAGCACATTGTGAGTGCTTAGTATAAAACATTTAGTGTTCATAAATTAATGAATTTATTAAAAATATACAAAATTCAAAATATCAATTTTAATTTTAGAAAGGTTTATATATTAACATGACTACATTATTTGAGGTTAAAAACATTTTATTTTAGTCCCTAACATATCTTAATCGTGTGAGTTAAACATGGTAAAAGTTTGTATAAAAACATAAAATAAACATAACAAAACATAAGGGGTCGCCACAGCCAATCAGCTTCCTCCATCTCCCAGTGGACAGTCACAACAGCAAGATGGCTGACGGCGCTCTACCGCTCAGAGTTTCTTGTACTCTCCTGTGTGAGAACTGCAACTCAGGACACCGCCAACTTCACGCCACTGTCCAAAAGCTGAGACTGGAGCTCAAGGAAAAACAAAACGTTATAGAGAAAATTCTCTCAGTATCAGATTCACAATCCAAATATATTCAACACCTGCAGCTATTACATCGTTTAATGTCCCAGACGCTGTCATGCTTCGGAGAATTTCCCGCTGAAGCGAATTCCACCGCTACCGAAAGCAACATTGTTCGAAAACGTGGCCGTGATAACAACGGATAGGAGCGGACAGACGCAGCTCCAAGCACCACCAACACCAGCTCCGTTGAAGCCAGGAGTCCACAGGACCTCCATGATGACCAGACCGACGCTGGACCCAGGGCCCCAGCCCTCTCCTCCACGCCCAAACAATCATGGGCTAAGGTGACACGTTGCAGCCGGAGGAACCGTGGATCTAAACCCAAGACTGCCAGCTTGGAAAACCTAGCGCTCTCTAACCGCCTCACCCTGCTGGCTGAAGGCCTCATTGTGGCGTCAGCGACACGAGCGAGCCCGCCGAGACCGAGATCAGGTGGAGCTCCTTCCGTGACGTTCGGCTCTGCTGTGGGTCTCTGCGGGGCAGTGGGTCCCGCTTCCTCCTGCCCGGATCCAACGGCGTCTGCTGCTGCTTCGGAGCCCCTGCTGCTGCTTCGGAGCCCGACTTGGTGGAGCCTGATCGGGACGCGATTCTTCTGCCGCTGCAAATTTTATTGATATTTTTAACCAAACTCCTGCTCAAACTTCATCTGCATCCTGTGATTTTATGGTTGATGATTTTAATAACAGACTTCAGTCTTTCTTAGATGCAGTGGCTCCAGTTAAGACAAAAACATTAAGAACCACTGTGAAGACACCGTGGAAGACTGACGACATTAGGTGTCTGAAACAGAAGTGCAGAAGAGCAGAGAGAAGATACAGAAAGACAAAACTAATAATTCATAAAGAAATTTTTAAAGAACAACTCAAAATTTACATTAACTCTGTTAAAAAGGCCAGAACTCTTTACTTTTCAAACATCATTACAGAAAATAAAAACAATCCCAAATGTATTTTTAAAACAATTGATATTTTAATAAACAAAGATTTTAATAAGTCCTCCATGCCATCATCTGATGCTGCATGTGAGGACTTCGCAGACAACTTCATGGGTAAAATCAATGCTATTAGATCTAGCCTTTTACCTGTGCAACACTCTGGCTTTAACAGATCACCAGCTTTGGTTTCACCCGAGGAAACACTGGGGAGTTTTGTCCTGGTTGATGCAGAAATGCTTGGTTGAGTTTTATCCCAAGTAAACACCACAACCTGAATTTTAGATCCCATTCCTACTTCACTTTTTAAAACTTTTTATGGATCAACACTTTTATGTAAGTTTGGATACATGCTCCTCAAGAATCCATGAAATAAGTTGTGGGGTTCCCCACGGGTCAATTTTTGGCCCCATACTTTTAACTTGTACATGTTGCCTCTTGGGGAAGTCATCAGGAGACATGGCATTAACTTTCACAGCTATGCTGATGATACTCAGCTTTACATCGCCGTGTGTCCTGATGACTTTAAACCTATAAACTCTCTTTTAAATTGTATTTTAGATATAAAGTCTTTGATGGCAAAAAACTTCCTTCAGCTCAACCAGGACAAAACAGAAGTTTTAATCATCGGTCCTGAAGGCAAGAGAGAGAGGATTTTACCTCATCTTCAGAATTTTAAACCTTCTCATTCTGTGAGAAACCTGGGCGTTCTTTTAGACTCTGATCTGAATTTTATCCCTCACATTAAAATTGTTGTGAAGACTGGTTTTTATCATCTCAAAAATATTGCCAGACTCCGCCCATTCCTCTCTCTTGCCAGTACAGAGGTGCTGATGCATGCTTTTATTTTTAGTTATTTAGATTATTGTAATGCCCTGCTCTCTGGTTTACCTCAAAAGTCTCTTACAAATTTACAATTATTATAGAACTCAGCGGCACGAGTTCTGACGAGGACCAGGGGGCGGGAGCACATTACACCAGTTTTAAAATCGCTGCATTGGATCCCTGTGCGTTTCAGGATTGAGTTTAAGATTTTTTTAATGGTTTATGACTGTTTTTTATGGTCTTGGGCCTTCTTAACTCAATGATCTTCTTTTAAAGTATGAACCCTCGCGGACCCTGAGGTCTTCCGGCACCGGCCTGTTAGTTGTTCCTAAGGTGAGGACCAAAACACACGGTGAGGCTTCGTTTCATCATTACGGTCCTCGCCTCTGGAACAGCCTGCCGGAGAACCTCAGGGCCGCAGAGACCATAGAGGTTTTTAAAAAGAGACTCAAGACCCACCTTTTTAATTCTGCTCATTCATCGCCGTGGTTTTAATGTCTTATTGTGACAATGACTCAGAGGCGTTTGGATCCATGTGCAGCAGGTAAGTTTAATAGCAACCAAGATCAGGCAAGGGCAGAGATGAAAGCATAATCCAAAAACCAGGCAGGAGTCAAAAACATGGAGTAGGACAGGAAGACGAGGAGACTGGCAAAGGTCAAAATACAAGAAGGCCAAAGGCACAGTAAATACTCAGTCTAGCTTGTGAACAAGGCAATGCTTCGCACAGAGCAGAGTCCAGACAGGGTTTATATAGAAGAAGGCTGATGGGAAGCAGCTGGAGATGACATGGAGGGGAGAGCATTGACTGATGGGATATGGAGTGAGGAAGTGGCTGAGAAGGTCAATACTCAGGAGAGGGCTCCCTCTGGTGGTCAGAGATTTTTGTTATGTTTTTAATTTGTCGAGTCAAAAATAACATCCAGGTTTCTCACACATTGAGAAGTTTTACAATTCTTAGTTTAGATGAAACAAACTCTCTTGTCTTCAGAATCGATCACTAAAACCTCTTGTTTTATCCTGGTTGAGCTGTAAGAAGTTCCATCCGTGACTTAATGTCTAAAATGCAATTTAAGAGAGCGTTGACTGACTCGTCATCATCCAGAGAGACAGCAATGTACAGTTGTGTATCATCAACATAGCTATGAAAACAAACGCCGTGCCTCCTGATGACGTCCCCTAGTGGTATCAGTTATAAATTAAAAAGTAGCAAGCCTAAAATTGAACCAAGGGGGACCCCACAATTGATTTCAAAGACCTTTGAAGAGCATTTATCCATACTTACATAAAATCTACGATCTATGAGATAAAACCAGTTAAGAACAGTAGGCTGAGAGATTTGGGCATCTCTTTTACTAAGTAAAATATTGTGATCTACTGAGTCAGTAGAGGTCAGATCCAGTAGGACCAAGACTGAGAGTTTCCGACAGCCCAGGGGCCCGTTTCAAGAAGCAGGTTTTGTTGGAACTCTAAACTCTAAAATAGGCGGAATGGAAAAAGAAAATGCATGATACTCAAATGTGGAGTAACTATTTGACTTGATTGTTTTAGTTACAATTGAGCCACGAGCAATTGATGCTGTGCCGCCACCTTTTTTACCTCCCCTGGTAGAGAATAAAAAGTTAAAATTTGGTGGGGAAACTTCAGTGAAAATAACAGGAGCATCAGTACCAAGCCAGGTTTGAGTTAAAAAAGGCAATCTATGTTGTTATCTAAAATAAACTCATTCACAATAAAAGATATGTTCAAAAGAGAACGAATGTTTAAAAGAGAGCCCGAGAAGGAGGGGGGATGTCACCACAACACCTGCAGTGTGTCAGGGTCTCTGGATGTCTTTTTTGAGGTTAGTGATCTGTTTGTTGGCATTTGTTGTTCCACTCGCATCAGTGTTGGGAGATGCAGCCGGCGCAGTAGCAGCCATCTTGTCCCGGGATAAAGGATGGGATACACCCTGAACAGGTTGCCAGTCGGTCGCAGACCCTCAATCACACATCCATGCACACTCACATTCACTCCTAAGATCAATTTAGAGTAACTAATTAACCTATCAAGCATGTTTTTGGATGGTGGGAGGAAGCTGGATTCCCTGGAGAAAATCCATGCACACAGAAAGATCCCTAGTATGTGGTTCTGTTTCAGATCCCCCAACTGGGATTTGAACCAGGGTCTTCATGCTGTGAGGCAAGAGCGCAAACCACTGTGATACCATGCAGCCAACCAACCAACTAACAGTTTTAATTATATTGAAAATAGACTGGTGGAATTTTTAAATCTCCCTAATAAAAAAAACACATTAAATTCTATATCACATCTGCAGAAAACATCCAGTTACAACAACCATTCAAGTTAAAACACAGACATTGTGCTGGTGAATTGGTATTTTTCTTCTGAGAACACCTTATGGTCTTTAAAATAATCGTGGTCAATGTCCTTGTCATGGCTCTGGGCCTTGTGTATTCCTGGTGCCTGCCCTTTTTCTCTTTCTCCTGCACAATTGCAGTTTATTGGAACTAAGAAGACAGGCATTAAAGGTCTGTGTCAAGCTCTCTTCATCTGGTCTTCTTGCAGAGGTCCTCGTTTTCCCAGAATTCTGCTCTGATCATCAGGATTCCAATTTCCTCCCTGCATGCCCTCTTTAATTTGCTTTCTGTGGTTTGCTTTACCACAAACATACACTCACGCATCAGGGACCCACTCAACATCAGAGCTTCATGCTTAACTTTAATGTGCCTGAACACTCAATCTGGCAGCACAAAGTACATGCTAAAATACCAGAAAGCAGGGTATGTGCAGTGTTGGGGGTAACAGATTACAAAGTAACAAATTAGTGTAATTTAATTACTTTTGTCAGTAACAGAGGAACGTAACAAATTACAGTTCAAATTTTGGTAATTAATTACAATTACTGGACTACAGAAACCCTTGTTACTCTGTTACTTAAGTTTTAAAGGTTCTGACATTTTCTCTTGGATAAATGAAACGAAAGGAGAAAAAATAAATGCCGCATTTGCACAGCACGCCCACACATTCCTCCGCAGAGTTGGTCAAACCCACCTGAATGCTGTAATCATAGCACCTAAAAATCCAATGAGAGAATGAGATGTTGCGAGGAGACGAAATACAGGAATTATTTGATTCACTTTAAATACAAAAAGACAGAAAATGTATCAAGTGAAAAGTTGAATGGTAATAAAAGTCATGTTATCAATGTTCTTATTGTCTTGTTGTTCTTATCTTGTTGATGCTAACAGTTCTTCCCTTGAGAATTTGTACATGACCGGAAAAAAGTAAAGTAACAAGTAGTGAATTACTTTTTTAAATAGGTAATAAGAAAAGTAATTTCATTACGTTTTCATCCTGTAACTACAGTAAAGTAATCAATTACTTTTTAAAAATAACTTACCCAACACTGGGTATGTGACGTACCATTTTAGAACTTGCATGAATTGCACAATTGCTAATATACAATGAAAAAAAAGGGGATTTGTAAAAACAATTTTTAAAAGCAGAACAAGAATGGTTTTCTTACATATTTAGTTACTGATAAAACTGTTTTTTTCTCAATAAATATTCCTGGACTTTGACTTTTTGGGACCATTGGATACTTCTTATTTAAAAGCTGAGGGGGAAAGGGTCCATTCAGTCCAGTTCTCTGATACAACCAGTGTGTTTGACACCTTATCCTTTGTGTTTTTTTAATTAGTTCACATAAATCAAAATCCAAAGGTTGGTACATTTTATTCTGTGAACACTTTGCATCAGAATAAAAAAGTATTTATTCTCTTTATTATTGACATGCTAACACCCTGTACTGTTCTCGCATCTTTTCTAAGCCCAGACACTTGAGTCTATTTCTATAGCCTTGACATTCCTCTGCTGTTGGCCAATACTCAATCCAAGTTCTCTCTCCAAGGATGTACTGATATCTGAAAGCAAAGAGGAAGTGAATGAGTGATTAAACATTAGTAATCACTCACAGGTGAGTTTAATTCATGTGAGATGTATGGGTATACTAATGGACACTGATATGCATAAACCAGACTTACGTTTGCTGATTTTCATCACTGTGGATGTCTGCGGATGATCCCATGATCAGGTACGTTTTTCCTCTCACCAGATTCAAAGCCTTTCTGCAATAGGGATAACTGAGGAATGCCCGCAGTTGTCCCATGGGAGCTCCATCTGGGGTTCCTGTAAAACAATGAGAAACAATGACAACAAATAATGACAATGGCAGTCAAAACCAGTTGTGATGAGTGCTCTAGGAATATGTACATGAAGATACGTGAAAAGTCAATGAGGCTCATTCAAGCCAACTACAAGTCAAACTTGTGAAAGTATAGTTTTCATTCCACAGAAAGAAACTGCCTCCCTGACGTACAACATAGCTTCAGGAATTGAGTCATTTACTTCCAGGTTGGAAAAAACGAACGAAAAAAAAACAATTTTCATAAATAATTTGTTTTGACGTGTTCCAAATGTAATATTGATCATATATATGGATATAGTTCACTCTGAAAGGGTTAAGAAAATCATGGTATGGCACCTTTAAGAGCCTTAAGGCAGTACAAAGTACATGGCGTACTTAGGTACTCCACCATCATCACTGGAGTTGGTTATAGCTGAAGGGGTAATTTAAACAATCAGCCCATGAGACCAAAATCCAAGGGATGTTCTGTTACTGGATTTCCCTGCTCTTCACAGTTTTTTCATAACAAAAACTATGTTTTAGAAGAAAGATGTTAATCAGTGCACGCGGACTCTCTGCAGAAAGTCAATGGTACATGTTGTAGTCTTGTCATCTGACCTTAGACCATTTACCTTTAAGCGGGAAGAAAAGCTATAAACTGATCAACTGATAGTGGTGAGTTGAAGTCAATGGATGACAAGCAACCAAACTAACTTGTCAAATAAACTTGACAGTACTGTGTTGTGAGAAAGTATTGTAGATGTTTGGTTAAGGCTACCACACGATTGCATTTAACTCCACAAGTGTTGACCCAATGAGCTGACACTAATCCAGCAGGCTTCAATCAGTAAAAACCTCTCTGAAAGCAGACTTCTTGGTGCCAGAGAGAAAAAAACTTCAGATGATCACCAACCTTCTTTGATGGAATCCTGCACACGCATGGTATATGTGTCTATAGACTGTTTATGGACAACATCTTCCACCAGAACTTTGTACGCTGTAAGGAGACAGAGGCAGCTGTCATCTTTAGATTGTGCATAGGGAAGATGTACGCTCAAACAGTTGTAAATGTAGCTTAGATCTTACCATATTCAATTTTACTGGTCTCTGTGCTCTCACAGATTTTAGTGGTTCGCTCATCGTTGTTGATATAACCCTTCCTCTGCATGCTGCAGTTCTCTGAAAACAAGGAAACAGCATGAGCACACTGTCTAAAAAAGAAGCAAATGTCCATGAACATTTTACTGCAACTCAAAAGGGTTGACTTGTCTGGATGAATGTCTTGTGCAACCATAAGGGGCATAATCCACTGCTTATGTGTGGCATTTCCAAGTCCAGGTAAAAACAACCATCAAAATACAGTCCAAATACAATTACTGCCTTAAATGACTATCTATAGCAATTGTATTTGTTTCAATAAATGTTATTATTTTTTGATTATTCCATTCATTTATTCATGTTTTTATCAAGAAAATTGTTTTATTGCCATATTTAAAGACATATTTCTGTTCATTTGAACAGACAATAAAGAAATAAGATCTATCTATAGAGAGGATTCTGTGAAGAAGGACTTATTGTTTTTGAGCTGTTTCTGTATAGCAGAGCCATTTTTCACCCAATATCAGACAAGAGCAGAGTAAGATGTATGATTTTGTTTGATACTAATTGGCTTGTCTCATACTTGCCTGGAGTCATCAGTCAAAGTCCTGTAACATAAAAATGTAACTTAGTTACCTTCTACACATGTGCACACGTCACCTCTGCAAAGCTGCAGCAGCTGTCCTGCCTCCCTCTCTGGATGGTAAAACTTAACACAAGGGGTTTCTGGAGAGAGAAAATTGATATTAATTCAATTGACATTTCTCTGTATTTATCTTTAACCTGACGAGAACAGATGCAGCTTGTACTTACGTTCATAATATTCATAGACAGACACTGCTGCTGGCTGAAGAACGCCCACCTGCATGGTCTGCTGCAGTCTGAAACTGATTTCATCTGGTCTGGTGTGAGAAACCTGCAGGATGTAATTTATGTTTGTTTTTTTCTGCCATTTATGGCTATTCTTATCAGAGTGTTACCTGGATGGTCATGTGAGCCGACGTGCTCTTGATCTTGTTAATGGATGTTGACAAATGTTAATTGATAAATGTTTATTGAATATATTTTATATATATTTGGGGCTGCCACACATGATTATTTTATTTCTTGACTAATCACCGATTATTTTTTTTGATTAGTCGACTAATCGGGTCAATCGCAAAGTGGATGTAAAACATCTCAAACATTATTAGGTTTAAACTAACCAAGAATAAAGACAATTAAGATGATAGTTGATTAAACTTTTAATGAAACGTGCAGCCTGTGTCCAGATCCTGTGATTAAAACAACAATAAATCAAATGAGAGAGAATAAGGAATGTGCTTTCCATCAAACTCATTTTGACAGGTGCCCGGCCCCTCAAGATGACATAACAATTTGCGATTAATTTTTTTATATAATGTAGTGATGCACGATATTGACTTTTTACAACCGATACCGATATCCAATATTTTCCAGCTGCTTGAAGCTGATACCGATATTGATATTGATAATCAAAAAAAAAAAAAATTCAAACCTGAGAAAAAAATATTTGCAAATGCAAAGTAAGAGTGCATGGCTCTAGTGTATTCCAACAAATCTGCAGAACTTGTTTTACCTGCAAATATATTGAACAACAAGTAGTACAAAGACCATTAGCTTTTTCAGTCTGCAATACATCTGTAAATAGAGAATGTTTCAATGGTCAGAACAAATGCTAAAGTCCCCCTACAACAATTTTTTTCATTTTCTTTAAACGTTCCCAGTGGGGTTTTATTTAGGACTCAAAAGTTTTTAACACAAATTCCACTAAATGTCTTAAAAAGCTTTTTTTCCTGTTGATCTGAAGGCCTTCTTTTCAATAAAATTCCTCAGTGTGGGCATGGCTTTTGGTGCTGAGCTGTGTAACACCGCCCCTTATCCCCCGAGACATGCTAGCGAGACACACACTTTGATGAGCCCATGAAAAAATAAAATAAAGCATGACCATCCTGCATTGCCCTAGCTGGGGTTCATAACAGATTGCATGCTAGCACATGATGATTGTTGAATTCACTTGAACAAGAAATCTAATGAAATATCAGAATTCAGAGATGGTCTAATCGCGCGTCAGTTTCCAAATGCGTGCAGCAGTGTTGACGTTTTTAGAAGCAGACAAAGGGTTATGTTCAGGAGAACGACTCCGGTATCCGATTAAGCCACCCGGTAGATCCTCAGCGGAGCTGCTGTTGCAGTGCCACTTCTTTATAGCTACCCGTGGCCGCCAGTGGCGGCCCACGGCTGCCACCGGTTGTTCGCCGCTGCCCGCGGTCGCCACCAGCTGTCCACCGCTAACCCGCGGCCGCCCACAACGGACAGCATATTTGTGACAGCTGATGGGATTTTACTTTCAGTCTCATTTTAAATACATAAGGGCCAACTTAAAACCAACCCGCGGCTTCACAGCATGATGGGGAGCGAACATGAATTTCAATCACAAAATAATGAAAGCTAACATCAGTTTGGCCTTTCACTGAATTACAATCCTTTACAGCACAGAAGTGTACGGTGGCCGGGAAGTGCAAAACAATAATACATTTACCACATTTAACACATTTACAAGTTCATCAAAACACTTTTACAAATTTATAAAAACACATTTACAAGTTTATTAAAACACATTTACATTTACAAGTTGACCGAAACACATTTACATTTCGACCGAAACACATTTACAAGTTGACCGAAACACATTTACATTTCGACCGAAACACATTTACAAGTTGACCAAAACACATTTACAAGTTGACCAAAACACATTAACATTTCGACCGAAACACATTTACAAGTTTGCCCATAGTCTGTATATTTGATGGACAACCCCCGCTCCAGTATGCCATTCATTTCCTATGACGTCCAGTAGATAATATAGCGTCTATGACAGGGCTGCTCATTCCTGGTCCTCGAGATCTACCACCCTGACTGTTTTCCAGATCTCCAAGCCCTGCCAGCTGTTGATTGGCTCAGTCAGATGTCTCCACAATCTGATTGAAAGAACACACCTGGTCCAGGTAATCAGCAGCAAGCAGTACATGGAGAGCTGGAAAACAGGCAGGTTGGTAGATCTTGAGGACCAGGAATGAGCAGCCCTGGTCTATGAGGTTCACCTCCGACATGACCCGGAAGTAAGGGTGCAGAGGTGAATTCTGGGAGGAAAAGACCACGGAAACAATAGTTTCGGATTCGGAATCAATATAGCCGACAGAATAACAAGCGAAGATGTTTTGCCCGTTTTGTGGAGTTTATAACCCGGTTTTAGGAAGATTCTGTGGTGATTGTGGACATAATTTGGTTTTCTGGCAAATTTGTAGGGACAAGAAGTCTGCCTCTCTGTTGTCGTTTTTTAACCCCCGAAACCCAGCTCTGGCCTCGCACCGGAGTCTGCCCACGTTGATCTGTGTGCGTGCGTGTCTGATTGGTGTGTGCCTGTGGTCGCACGCACACATGCGACGGCCCGCGCGGTGCAGTGGATCGTTTCTGCGTCTCCTCTATCTTGTGCGCGAGCCGCGAGCCCTCCGCGTCAATTCTAGCAGGAAGTTGCACCAACATACACGAGAAAATCCTGTTTATCTTCAAAATATAACCAATTTTCACAATAAAACACTATGATTGACAAATGTGATCATGTTTTTGTATCTAAACAGTCTGTAGATATGGAAAACATACAATCATAACACGCACACGTATGTGCGTGCGATTACAGGCACAAACAGACCAGACATGCACGCACATGACATTTTGGGCACGCACATTCTGATTTTGGGCAGAAATCAGTTCCTCTTAGCAGAGACATGGGATAATAATTTTAGTTTTATTAATTTATCCACGCTCACACCTGCGAGCGCGTGCGCACAGACAGTGCGAACCCGGCGTAAACAAGCCAAGACAGGACTACTGTAAACACAAAGCTCAATAAGGCGATCATCAAGCTAAAAAAATGTATTGAAAGCCCCTCCCACACCGAGCCCCAAGCTTATGAACACATATATTGGCAGGCGAGGGGCAACAAGGGCTTAAATGACACTGCCCAGGACCATAAAGCGTCTCCTCCTGGTGCGTTCACTGAGCCTGAGAACAAGGAAACATTAGTGGAAGTCCGATCGCCATCCAGCCTAACTAAGTCCGCTACTTTTTTATAATAAGGAAATAAAAAACGCCAAACCGACCCTAAACCCGCCAAAAATATGCCCACCCGCCAAAGCAATTTTTGCCAGCAAATTTAGAACCAAAACCGCCCAATCTGGCAACACTGGCTGTACGACCCCATTTCCGCGGTCTTTTTCTTACTCAACATAGATATTATATATTCATTAGATGCCGCATTGGCTGCCAGGGCGCAGGAAATGTGGCAGCCATCTTGGACCGGTCGTCCGGTCGCCAAGATAAACAGAAATAAAGAAGATAAATACAAGAAGCATGTGCATTGAGTGGCGCATTCTAGTTCAAATCTGCGGACTATTGAAAGCAGGGCTCAGGGGATTACTTTTCACGGGTAAGTTTGAACGTTTTTATTGGTTATATTTTTTGAATAAGCTATAATATCCCTGTATTGTTATGTGCACCAGCGAAATCTTAGTCAGCTAATGTCAGCTATAGGCTATATCTAGTGCAACTGTTTCCCCCAGCTATGAAGGCTAACTGAGACTTTTTAAATCATATATTCCATTACAATAACTTAGATTACAACTGACACAATAATGCTACAGTATAAATAAAACGTATATGACTGGTATTAGATATCTCTCATGTCCATCCAACCTCATTGATTTGAAAAACAAACAACTGAAGGTTTGCTAAAAGGCTTACTCACAATTTCAGTAGCCTTGGTTCATTATCAAAAGAAATGTGAAATTTTATTTTGTTGACAAAAGGTTCTAATAAATGTGAACAATGAAGTAAATAGGAAAATTTGAATAAAATGGGAACAGAAAATTGAAGACTATGAATAAAACAGTAAGACAAATGAAAAAAATAAGATTGACCTCCTTTATGATGGTTTTTGTGTAGACTCTTCTGGATCCTTTTAATGTTTCCCATGTGAGGAAGAAGTAGCTTTAAGGAGGGAAAAGTCGGAAAAATAGTTCTAGGTTAAAATGAATTTATTAAAAATGAAGATTAATTTATAATTATTATGCTTCTCCATTTTATCCAGAAAAGGGCAGGGCCACACCTATCTCCAGAAAAGCTGAAGAGAGCCTGTCAGAGCCCTCTCAGAATGAGACTTGAACCTCACCCCCTCAGCATCAGCCCTAATGATGTGAGTATTTCTGTTTTAACATCATATCAGAAAGACCCTGGACATTATAATCTCCCTCGTTTGCTTTTACCCAGATTAAACCCAGTGACGTGCTGAGAGCTGCAGAGAGCGGGATTCACCAGGCTTCAACAAAGCAAGCTCCAAAGGTGTCAACAGTCTCACACATCCACCTGGAGGAGATTGGAACAGAGGACGTTCTTCTGCTCGGGGAACACATAGCGGGGACACAGTTTGGCATAGACAACCATCATTCCTACTTGTCATTGGTTTTTTGTGTTTATGAAAATAAGGCTGCACAACATTGCCAAACTTACCGCAAGAAGAAAGCTCTGCAGTCCTTTTTCAGGGGTTTTAGCTCATGTAAAGCTTTCATGAGCAACTTCCAAGGCCTTCTCAACCTTCAGAAACATGCAATAAGGACTATTCATAATGCTGGAGACTGGGGTCATATCAGCATGTTAATGTTTAGTTCTAAATGAATCACATTATTTTGTTTAGTATGTTTGTATACAGCAAAAATTCTCTATAAAGCTAGCAATAAAGTTTTACCCCATAATATTCCGAAACAGTTAAGGGGACAAAGATTATTCACTGAGGGGATGTGGTATTTTTAAACAACCAGTAATTCAAACTATTAGAGTTTGTGTATCAGTGTGTGGGATTAAACTGTAGAGTTAATACAAAAATGTTTGGACATCAAACTATTCACTATCAAAATTAAATAGAAGCTGTTGTCAAAATATAAGATGGGATGATAAAATTATGATTTAAACAATTTTTTATTGTGAAATGGTGATTGTGGATAACAATGTATAGGATTTATAGGTAAAAAGAGGAAAAATGGACAGTTTCTGAACATTGTATTGTTTAGTTTAGATTTATATATTGTGAATTCTTTGATTTACTGAAAAAATACATAAAGGAATAGGCTTAAATAAGCATTTGCTTCTGCCTATCTTGTTTTCAAACATGTATTCATTGAATTTGGTTTGTGACTTTTCATTTATAAAAGATGATTGGATTGATTTTTTTAAAGTCGGTTTTTGTAGCATTTTACATGTTTGAAATAAATCAAATCAAAATGTAAAAAGTAACTTTGTACATGTGTAATCATTGTTTATGGTTTGTCTCTTTCTTTGTTATAGTCCCTGATTTCTCTCTCTCTAAAATGTCAAGCTACATTATATTACACACACTTACACATATATACATATACAAATATATATGTATATATGTGTGTGTGTGTATATATATGTATATATATATATATATATATATATATATATATATATATTATATATATATATATATATATATATATATATATATATATATATATATATATATATAATATTGAAAATATAAATAGTCTTATCATATATTGAAATAGCTGAGGATTTTTGTTTCTGTTTTTGTTCTTTTTGCTTCATATGTTAGTATTTTGGTAAAAACTCACCAGACATAACTATTTCAGTATATTCTATGACTGTTCAGCCCACAATAAATGGTAAAATATGCCAAACCATGTGTACTGCATCATAGCTACATGTTTGATGTTTGCAGCAAAAAAAAAAGTGTGAAAATCAGTTGAGTATTCAGCGAGTTATCATTGATTAAGCGCGAGAACTCTTCGTGGCGCCTGCCAAACAGATAGTATCCAGTGGAGTGGATGACCGGTCCAAGATGGCGGCCCCGTGGCTCGTCAGCGCCAATAGGACGTAGTGGTCGATGCGGCATCTACCTCTATTATATCTATGTTACTCAACTCATCTCTGTACCATCCCTTCCGGGTCATGTCGAAGGTGAACCTCATAGATGCTATATTATCTACTGGACGTCATAGAAAATGAATGGCATACTGGAGCGGGGGTTGTCCATCAAATATACAGACTATGGGCAAACTTGTAAATGTTTTTCGGTCGAAATGTAAATGCGTTTCGGTCGAAATGTAAATGTGTTTCGGTCGAAATGTAAATGTGTTTTGGTCAACTTGTAAATGTGTTTCGGTCGAAATGTAAATGTGTTTCGGTCAACTTGTAAATGGGTTTCGGTCGAAATGTAAATGGGTTTCGGTCGAAATGTAAATGTGTTTCGGTCAACTTGTAAATGTGTTTCGGTCGAAATGTAAATGTGTTTCGGTCGAAATGTAAATGTGTTTTTGCATATTTGTAGAAGTGTTTTAATAAACTTGTAAATGTGTTTTTATAAATTTGTAAAAGTGTTTTGATAAACTTGCAAAAGTGTTTGGGTAAATGTATTATTGTTTTGCACTTCCCGGCCACCGTAGAATACGGTACAAGATGGCGGCGCGCGTAGGTGCAGCGGCTCTCGGCTCCCGACTCAGTGCTTTGTTTTCTATACTTTTTCTTTACTTTTCTCTTGTATTTTTGTCTTTTTGCGTTGTGAATCCCCACTACACTCGACAGATGCTTTTGGATATCGGAAATCAACAACACTCCGTTGTTTCCAGCGACTTCCACCACAAGCACAGCATTCCAAGCTACATAGCGAGGCCACCGGGCTCTCCTTGGATTGTTGTCGGGTCCGGCAGGCGACGCAGACGGAGGAGGGAGAGGAAACAGAAGCGAGGCTGCCGGTCTGGCGTCGTGCTAAAGCTAAGGAAACAACCACACAAGCCAGCGCTACCAAGCCTGTTCCTCTCAAATGCCAGATCCCTGGTACATAAAATGGACCATCTACGACTGCAGCCGGTCGGAAATCGGCATGTTAACAATTGCTGCGCGCTGATAATCACAGAAACCTGGCTTCACCCGGACATTTCCGATGCTAGCGTGCAGCTCGAGGGCCGCACTCTGCTTCGTGGAGACAGAACGCAGGAGTCCGGTAAGAGCAGAGGAGGGGGGCTCTGTGTTTACGTGCATCACAACTGGTGTACCAACGGGACAATTATTGTCCAACATTGTTCCCCGGATTTGGAGTACATGTCCGTTAGATGTCGGCCGTTTTTTCTACCGAGAGAGCTGACTGTAGTGATCATCACGGCCGTGTACATCCCGCTGGACGCGAGAGTAAACACCGCGCTCTCTCTCCTGCTGAATGCCGTTAACAAACAGCAGCGGGCTCACCCCGACGGCGTTCATGTCATAGCGGGAGACTTTAATAAGGCTAACTTAAAGACAGTTCTCCCAAAGTTCTACCAGCATGTGAAGTGTTCTACAAGGGGGGAGAACACTTTGGATCACGTTTACAGCAACATCAAGCATGCTTACAAAGCCACCCCCCTCCCCCACCTCGGACAATCAGACCATCTTTCCCTCCTGCTCTTCCCGGCCTACATCCCCCGCAGACGCCAGTCAAGGCCCACCACAAAGACCATCACAACGTGGCCTAAGGATGCTCTGCCCATGCTGCAGGACTGCTTCCTGGAAACGGACTGGAACTTATTTCACCAACAAGAGCTGGAGCCACTCACAGGAACAGTGCTGGACTATATACAGTTCTGTATTGGGAATGTGACGGTGGACAAAACCATTCGGGTTTTTCCAAACCAGAAACCCTGGATGACCAGCCAAGTCCGCACACTCCTCAGAGCACGCGACACCGCCTTCAGGTCAGGTGACAGAGCACTATACAGTGCCGCTCGAGCTGACCTGAGAAGAGGAATTAAAAATGCCAAAGCAGACCACAGGATGCGGATAGAGACCAATCTCTCAAGTAACAACTCACGGGAGGTCTGGCGAGGCATCCAGGACATCACCAATTTCAGAGGAAGTGAGGTGTCTACAGCAGCTCCAGATGCTGCACAAGCAGAGGAGCTGAACCGCTTCTTTGCTCGTTTTGGACTCCCACAACAACATCACTCTGCTCCAGCACCACCCCCAACCCCCAGCACACCTCCACTCACTGTGCAGGAGCACGACGTCAGACGGGTGCTCCAAACAGTGAACCCAAAGAAGGCTGCTGGTCCCGATGGAGTACCAAGCAAAGTGCTTCAGGCGTGTGCCCACCAGCTCGCCCCCACCTTCACAAAGATCTTCAACCTCTCCCTGGCTCAGGCAGAGATCCCATCCTGCCTGAAATCTGCAACAATAATCCCTGTTCCAAAGAAGTCTCCGACCACCAACCTAAACGACTACCGTCCAGTGGCCCTCACCCCGGTTATAATGAAGTGTTTTGAACGGTTCGTCCTTCAACACATCAAAGATCATCTCCCCACAAACCTGGACCCCCATCAGTTTGCATACCGAGCAAACAGATCCACAGAGGACGCCATTGCTGTGGCTCTTCACTCCACACTGAGCCACCTGGAGCAGCAGCAGAGCTACGCTCGGATGCTCTTCGTGGATTACAGTTCAGCCTTCAATACAATAATTCCGGACAGACTCTGTGAGAAACTAGCCACTCTTGGCATCCCTCCCCCCACGTGCAGCTGGATCTACAACTTCCTCTCAGACCGCTCACAGGCTGTGAGACTCGGCCCCCACCTCTCCTCCACCTGCACTCTCAGCATTGGCTCCCCTCAGGGCTGTGTGCTGAAAGGCAGAACGCTGAGGTGAACGCAGTAAGGTCGCCATGAGCGCCGTAGCATCGCTGTGACATCTCCATGAACGCCGTGGTGTCTCCATGGACGCCATGCCACGGCGCGCACTTTGTGCATGCACAAAGTGCGCGCCGTGGCTCGGCGTGTTCATGGCGTTCTGATGTGCGCGCCGTGGCAGCACCGTAGCAGCGCACTGAGAACGCCGAGAGCGCCACAGCAGCGCCGTAGGCGCGCACTCAGGACGCACATAATCGCCACAAGGACGCAGCTGTAGACAGGGGCGCTTGAACGGAGATATCATATAGAGATAGCCATATCATCCTCCTCAGCAGGAGTCAGGTCCGTCATCGTCTTTTGAGCCTGGATGGAAGGGCTGCTTGACCTTGATGGGGATGGAGAGTCAGGCGGAAGCAGCTCCACTTCCGCATGTTGAGGAGACGGTGGTGCAGTGGGGTTGGGGGGCTGTTTTTTCGTAGCCCTCTCTCGACTTTTTTTTCCTGTCATGATGCTTTGGGGAACAGGCAGGAACAGTGCGGGTTTGACTGACTATTGGCTTATATATACACGCTGCCGTGACGTCATAGGGACGATCTGGCAACTGCGCCGTGCACGCGCCGTGCACGCGCCATGGGCACGCAGTGACAACTCTTGTGCGCCGTGTAACTCCGTCAGCACGCTCCGTCAGCACGCCGTGACAACGCAGTGAAACGCCAAGTAAAACTCTGTGGGAACGCAGTAGCACGCCACGGATGCGCCGTAGGAACGCCATAATCGCCGTGAAAGCGCGGAGACATCTCCATCTTGCAAAAATTGAAACAATTTTCGCTTCATTTTCCTGCGTTTCTACGGCGTTCTGAGAAATTTCATAACGCCGTGTGAACTCCGTAGAATCGCAGCCTAGTGTGACAGGGGCTTAAGACGTGCTGCTCCTTGTGTCCGTTCTTCGTAATTATTTATTTGCTTAAACTGTTTTAAAGTTAGTTTTACCTGGATGTAACAAAAGTGGCAATTGTACTGCATTAATTTTCTTCTGTTTGTGATGTATTATTTTTGTTATTAGCTACTTTAAACAAGCCGATGCACCATTTTTTCTTCTATTTTTATATTGATTTTTCTTTCTTTTTTGTGCAATTTTCAGCCGTTGGGAGAAGCACTGAGGAAAAACCTCGACATCTATATAATACGTGTTTTTCTGTTAACCAGGTATGATGTTGGTTTCTCATTGTATTGTGTTCTTTTCATGTTTTATTTCACGTGGTGTGGGGGGAGGTGAATGCGCACTCAGACTGCTGTGGCTGAGCCGTTGGGAGAAGCACTGAGGAAAATCCTCGACAGCTATATAATACGTGTTTTTCTGTTAACCAGAATAAAGGAAAATTAATCTACGTCGGAGCCTGATCTTTATTCACCCGCCCTGAACACAAAGCAGACCAACAGAGACAGACCAGTTACACATATGCTTGGATTTCAACAGATTATAATCAAGCGCACCTCTCCTCCAGAATCTTTATTAGAAGATTTATTTAGCCCGGTGTTTGGACAGGTTACTGCTGTTTCCGGCTTTTCTGTTGCGTTTTTACTACAACTGAGACAGCACGCGCTGTCTGCAGCTACTTTGGATAAATCATTGAGTGTAAAAACACTGGACAAAACAAGCAATGAGGTCTCCCATTGGAAATGCATTACCTCCTCTCCTCGCAAAAGTAGGCCGGCGCTTTCACTGAAGCGGCTATCGCCATTTTGCAAACAATCACCAGCGACTGGTCCGAGTCTCTGTGAGTCATAGCCGAGTCATGGAATCTATATGAAGTACCTTCACCCATTCTGAAGTGAGTTTATTGTGAGTCTCCGCCTCTTTCCACGCCTCTACCACGAGACAGCGGGATGTAAACAGCTTCCACTTTAATAACGGCGACTAGAGAGAAATGTACAAGTCATTGTTCAAACCCTTTGAGGGAAACCATTCAAACATTTGATTCTGCTGTTAACCTTTCCTGCTTCCTCGTCCTGACGTGTCGGGCGAGCAGGGGATCCGCTGCAGCTCCTCGGACGAACGTCCTCGTGGTTAAACCGCGGGTGTTTGTTCTGCAGACGATACTCTCTTTGTCTGGTTGGAGGATGGAATCACCATTTATTTTCACTTTTGTTTTACAGCACATTGCTTTACTCGAACTCTCCCCGAACGCCCGCTCCTTTTCTTTCCGCTCTCCTCCTCTCTCTCTCGCACGTACAATCACACTCGTGCCGCCCCGTCCCTTTCTCTCTCCGTAGATTTCCCGCAACACTGCAAACGGCAATGTTGTTTTGACATACATATTTTCTTTTTTGTCGAGCTAAAAGATGTGTCGCCACACATATTCCGGAAACATAAACATTCTCAGTTATAATCAGATATTTCCATATTGAAACCAGTGACTGTTAAAGCTGGCCTTTCTGAACGCACGTCCACGTTAACTTTCAACTTCTTTTGTTTGTAAAGCGAGCGTGTTTTTTTTACACCCGGTTTAACCGCGTTGAGCCTCGAAATATATTTCTACAGAGTAAAAGATGGCGACAGCCTGCGCCTCTTGTTTTAAACTGCTGCATTCCATTGAGGAAAACAATAGAGGACAATGAATGGATCATTGTTGAATTGTAAAGTAGGTGTTAAAAGGTCTTCACGGACCGCATTGATGAGTTGCTTCCCATTGGCTACCCGTCATCTGTCACTCAAACCCTCCAGACGTTCGACGTCAGACCCACAAACGCTTATTGAGCCATCTGATTGGTCAACTTATAACTCGAATAACTTGTGATAATGGAAAAAAATCTTTAAAAAAAAATTAGGGTTAGAAAAAAGAAGTTAAGCAGAAAGCACCAGAGGAAGAATGATTATTCTGACATTTAAAATGACTGAGAAATAACTCTCTGTTTCTCAATGTAAGTCAATGGGACTTTGGCCTTTTTGCAACCCAGTGGTACTTCCTATATGGAACACGGAAGTAGGGGGGCATGCTCAGTCCAGTTCTCCCTTATACAGTCAATGGGATAAATACAGCTTCAGAGTATTTTCCTTGCACCAGCTCTGTCATCTGCGTTAGTTTGCTGTCTGTGTGTGAGCGCAGGAATGCGTGTGTCATGGTGGGTGAACGCGCGCCGCGAGACCAGACCGCGCTGTTAGAAGCAGACGAAGGGTTATGTTCAGGAGAACGGTTCCGGTATTGTCGGCCGCTAAAGTGTCACCGTTAAGCAGTACCTATGAGGCTGAAACTTTTGTGGTGAGCAGAGAAGCTGTAACACAAGCAAATACTGAGTGGTGAGTGATGAAGCGTCGGCGGTTTAACCTTTTAATTATCGATCCATTTTATCTGCACATTTTTTTCACATCAAAATTATCAGCATGACGTCATAATGCCCGATACTTATCAGTAACCGATATTATCGTGCAACGCTAATATAAAGGGTATATAGGGTCAAAAGACACCTGTCAAATGAGTTTGTTTCTGTTTTTCAGAAAATGAAAACTATTTTTCACTAAAGATTAAGTTTTGGTCTCACTGACTCAAATATTTAAAAAAGTGCTTTTTTTTTGGTACCAAACGTTCACGACTGAACAACTTTAATACGCCCCTCTCACCCTCCGTGGGTGGTTTCTCCTTTTAGCTTGGGTCCTCTACCAGAGGCCTTGGAGTTTGAGGGTGGTGTGCAGTATCTCAGCTGTTCCTAGCACTGCACTTTTCTGGACTGAGATGTCTGGGGTCTTTCCAGGGATTATTGTAGCAACTTGGTTGTGGCATTCCATATATGCTTTCCTAGCCAGCATCTTACACCCTGCAGTTATGTTCTGGGTTGTTTCCTCTTTGCACAGCCTACACCTTGGGTCTTGTCTGGTGTGGTAGATCTGAGCCTCTATTGCTCTGGTGCTCATGGCTTGTTCCTCTGCTGCCAGGATCAGAACTTCTGTGCTGTCCTGCAGGCCAGCCCTCTCTAGCCATTGGTAGGACTTCTTGATATCAGCCACTTCAGTTATTGTCCGGTGGTACATCCCATGCAGGGGCTTGTCCTCCCATGAGGCTCTGTCCTCCAGCATCGCATCCTCTGCTTTCCATTGCCTGAAACATTCACTGAGCACGCTGTCAGTTGGGGGCTTGAGCTTCAGTCATCTTGGATGTTTCATCCTGGATAGTGGCTTTTATGCTCACTAGTCCTCTGCTTTCTTACTTGCAGCTAGTGTACAGTCTTAGAGAGCTGGATTTGGGATGGGACCCTCCATGCATGGTGAGGAGCTTTCGAGTCTTAACATCTGTGCTCTGTATCTCTTCCTTTGGCCATCTTATTATTCCTGCAGGGTATCTGATGACTGGCAGTGCGTAACTGTTTATTGCCCGGGTCTTGTTCTTGCCATTGAGCTGGCTGCACAAGACTTGCCTTACTCGTTGGAGGTATTTGGCTGTTGCGGCTTTCGTTGTTGCATGTTCCAGGTTGCCATTTGCCTGTGGAATTCCAAGGGTCTTGTAACTGTCCTCTATGTCTGCTATTGTTCCTTCTGGGAGTGAGACCCCTTCTGTGTAGACTACCTTGCCTCTCTTTGTCACCATCCGACTGCATTTCTCAAGCCAGAATGACATCCCAAGGAGGAATTGCCCTCGATGCTTCATTCACAGTTTCCAGGAGACTCTCAGGTGGTACTTCATTTAACCGTTCATTTAACTTTCATGTAAACTGTAGTTGTTGCCTGGTGTTCATTCTAGACATGATCTTGTTTTTCAGGTCAGTTCCCAGGCTCTGGTTGGGAGTTTGGTATAGCCTCTTCCCTGGTATTGTGATTGTCCCGTGGTGTTGTATTTGTGTTGAATCTCGTCAATCTCAAGGTGTGATAGCAGTTGCCGTTTGTGGATGTTAGAGCATTGAGCTACTAGTTGTTTGGCAGTTAGCTCTGGTTGTGGTGTTTTGAAACATCCATTCTCTCCAAATTCTTTGCATGTAACCTCTCTGAGTAGGATTACTTGGGTAATAGCATTTCATCAGATCCCAATTTTCACATCTAGTCAATTTCCTTCTTGTTCCAGTAGCCCATTTTCCAAGGTGTACAAGGTTGTACCCACACCGTCTGAGACGGTGTGGGTACAACATATGCTCGGCCTGCAAGAACGGCTCGGGGGCCTGCGGCTTGATGACGTGTAAGATTGTGATTGGTCCGGACAATTAGACCACTGTCACGTGACAAGGGAAATGACACACTTCCCCCATAACAATGCACAGACTCTTCCAGAGTGTAGAACCGAGGAGGTCCGAACAAATATGCAAAGAATCACAAAAGGAGACGGGATATTTGCAATCAGCCGCAAAAACTTTGACAATGACATAATCCGATCAAGGGGAATCATTACAGGATAATGATAGTTATTTTAATAGAGAGAAATCAGGCTGAGAAGCATGAAGTTTGAGCTAAAGTGGATGTTCGTGAGTAGAATGCTAGTTAACAGTTGGTTGCACATTTAAAAAAAGAAAATAGTTATTCGCACATATTTTTTTCAAAATATATCCTGCCAATGTTGGACTTCTTTTTGGTTGCATGGACCGGATGAAGTCCCGCTAGAATATGCAGCGCTCACTTTCTGCTCAGTTACACAAACACTGAGGAGAGCAGATGTTAGTGAAGGAGCTGTCAATGATAAAATAATAAATGGCCCGAGCAGATCTGGACCCTTTTTTTTCTCCTCTCTTTTTCAAAATAAACTGTATTGTAAACATCAGTTTCAGGACAGAAAAACTGCCACTTTTATCATTACTGTTGTGTGACAACATCACTTGCCACAAGGCCCCGAGTCTGCTCACGACAGTAATACTAATTGCCACCGAGGGGACAATTGAGGATTGAACACTGGTTTCTCAAGTGCCAATCCTGCACTTAACCAACTGCGCTATCCATCTTGTTTTTAAATATATACACACATACTTTTGCTTAACTTTGTAATAGATATGACTGTAATCAAAACTCAGTCGCTGTCTCCTTAATTGCACAAAGATCAAATGATCCAGAACATGCAGACATTAATGAGAAGCAATTTGGGATCAAACCTTATCCAGGTAGATGATGAGCGAGCCTCGTTCTGAAAGAGTTGCGTTCATTTCAAATTTGCTAATAAAGCGGGCAAGCCCTCCAGACAGCTGCAGACACAAGTACAAGTCATCATTGGTTTGGGGCACTCACTTAATCTCATCCTGAACTGATTATCTTCCTTACAGCATTTAGATCGTCTATGTTGGGAGTGAAGCCTGTCAGTAAGCCGATGTCTAAGATGGACATGGTGGCATCACGTTCACTGTACTTGTATCTGTACATAAGAGCACTGTGAAGAAACTGAATAGAATTGAAGCAGATCAAAAATAGTTGGTTAAGTATACTTACAAAACCTCTATCTGCAGCTTGTAGACCTTTTGATTCCCAATATACTTATCTACAGGAAGAAACTTCTCAATATATGATAAAAAAAAGTGAAACAATAAAAGAAAAAACAAAGTTACCTGGAAGCAGCTTCACTGATAGGTTAAACTTTTGGCAGTCACTTTCCTTTTCTTGAGGATGAGCATAGTACAGAGACACCATCTGTACAAGCAAGACAAGAAAGATAAATGTGGATAGTAACCAAAGAAAATCTAATTAATGGATGAACTGCTTGCACTAGGTAGGAGGCAAAAAGGAGAAAACTTAAAAGAAAAATAACTTTTGATTGCAGCACTAATATTTTATAAAACAAAGCAGGAATAAAATACTCTTCACTCTGCAAATTTCTGAATCCTGTGTTTTAACAGATTTCCATATTTGAGGTAAATTTTTAAAGTTCATACTTAAAAAAAAAAGGCCCTCCCCTCCTCTCCATGTAGGTGAATCATTTTCATAACACTTCTCTGCTATTTTCTTAAGTTCTACATAAAAATAGTTTTTTCTAAAGGAGATGAAAGTGCCACTGTGCTTTACAGTGCCTTGCGAAAGTATTCGGCCCCCTTGAACTTTTCAACCTTTAGCCACATTTCAGGCTTCAAACATAAAGATATAAAACTGTAATTTTGTGTGAAGAATCAACAATAAGTGGGACACAAACATGAAGTAGAATGAAATTTGTTAGATATTTCAAACTTTTTGAACAAATAAAAACTGAAACATTAGGTGCGCAAAATTATTTAGCCCCTTTACTGTCAGTGCAGCAAACTCTCTCCAGATGTTCAATGAGGATCTCTGAATGATCCAATGTTGACCCAAATGACTAATGACGATAAATAGAATCCACCTGTGTGTAATCAAGTCGCCATATAAATGCATCTGCTCTGTGATAGTTTCAGAGCTCCGTTTAAAGTGTAGAGAGTATCATGAAGAACAAGGAACACACCAGGCATGTCTGAGATACTGTTGTGGAGAGCAAAGAAATCTACAAACAACTGCAAATCTACAAAGACCGGGCCGTCCGTTAAACTAAACTTTCAGCTCAAACAAGGAGAAGACACATCAGAGATGCAGCCAAGAGGCCCATTATCACTCTGGATGAACTGCAGAAATCTACAGCTGAGGTGGGAGAGACTGCCATAGGACAATAATCAGTCGTATACTGCATAAATCTGGCCTTTATGGAAGAGTGGCAAGAAGAAAGCCATTTCTAAAGGCATACATAAAAAGAGTTGTTTAAAGTTTGTCACAAGCCACCTGGGAGACATCAAACATGTGGAAAAGGGTGCTCTGTTCAGATGAAACCAAAGTCAAACTTTTTGGCAACAATCTAAAATGTTATGTTTGGCGTAGAAGCAAAACAGCTCATGAATCCCCTGTACACACCATCCCCACTGTCAAACATGGTGGTGCCAGCATCATGGTTTGGGCCTGTTTTTCTTCAGCAGGACATGGAAGATGGTTGAAATTGATGGGAAGATGGATGGAGTCAAATCCAGGAGAATTCTGGAAGAAAACCTGCCAGAGACCTGAGACTGGGACAAAGATTTGTCTTCCAACAAGACAACTATCCAAAACATAAAGCAAAATCTACAATAGGATGGTCAAAAATTAAACATATCCATGTGTTAGAATGGCCAAGTCAAAGTCAAGACCTTAATCTAATGGAGAATCTGTGGAAAGAGCTAAAAACTGCTGTTCACAAACACTCTCCATCCAACCTCACTGGAAAAAAATGTCAGTCTCTCGATGTGAAAAACTGATAGAGACATGCCCCAAGAGACTTACAGCTGTAATCGTAGCAAAAGGTTGCGCTACAAAATATTTACTTAAGGGGGCTGAATCATTTTACACACCAAATTTTTCAGTTTTTATTTGTTCAAAAAGTTTGAAATATCCAATAAATTTAGTTTCACTTCATGATTGTGTCCTACTTTTGTTGATTCTTCACAAAAATTTGTAGTTTTATATCTTTATGTTTGAAGCCTGAAATGTGGCAAAAGGTTGAAAAGTTCAAGGGGGTCGAATACTTTCGCAAGGCACTATAAATTAAGGACATTTTATTTGTGATGTCTTCATGAAAACCTCTTGTTGTTATGATTAGTGATGAACAACTTGTTATATAGGTCACATAGGCCACAATTCACATATAACCCTTCTAGGCATGTTTGCTCTTAAAGTGGGGTTATGTGGACCCCACAAGACAGCACGCTCAACTTTTTTTTTTTTTAAGATTTTTTCTCTTCACTAGTGTCTGTGGCATATTTAAAAACCTGTCCACCTTTGTCATGGGAGGAATCACAGATCAATATAAGGGCGGGGTCATCTGTACCCCAAAAGAGAGCATGAGGGTTAAACCACAAATCTAGGACACCATTAGAAACAGATGCAATCCTTACTTTGACAACGGCTTCTCCTGATCCAGTGGCTTTCACTATCACATCTTTGTTAATGTCTTTGATCTGCAGGAACATACTTAGTCATAAATAATCAGATAAAAAAAGAAAACATGGAGGTTATCTGGATCAGAAGCAGGATCTCACTCTAGAGGTTCTTGTAGCGTAGCTGTTGTCACGGTTGAATTTATATGTGTCAGGCTTTGGTCTGCCAGGCAACAAGACCTCCACTCTCAGATCATACTCTGGTTCTTGAGCGTTGGTCCAATACTCTGCTATAGCCTGGTACATAATTATTGTAGCCTAAAAAAGAAAGATAAAAAAGAAACAGATTTTGAGGCCAGAAGGATTTTAAATGTATGATACTAAAAGAGGCCAAAACAATTTCTAACCTGGGTGGATCCAAAGCCTCCACCAATAAACTGTTGCTGGTTGAACCATCTCACAACAGGGGTGGCATCTTCAAAAGACTTGACACGAATACAAAAGTAGTTTATACAAATATAGATTTTGTGCATCTCAAGTTACACAATTCCCTATTTTAACCCTTCCACTCCCCTTACCTTGTTTACTTTAAAAGTGGGGTCATCTGGACCCCACAAGACAGTGTACTAAACTTATTTTTAATCATTGATTTTTGAGTTTTTCTTTTTTTTTTTTTTTACTTATCCTGTCCAACAACTGAGCAAGCAGATACCGGCTGAGAGCCTCTTGCGTTGGACAGATTTTAATGTCCCAGCAGGGGTTTATTAAGCATATACCCCTGTTGTATTTCATGCTAAACTTTATTTATTTTGAATATGTTGTATCTTTTTCTTTTTTTGTTGGACCGGACGGAGACAAAAAAAGTGGGGGGGGTAAAAGAGTGGGGTTAAGAGAACAAAGAAAGTAACACAAAGTAGTAACATCCTATAACAACCAGGTCTAAATAACAATCTGGAATGGGCGGGGCCTGTCTACACACACACTCAGTTACACACATACCTTTTGGCTAGAATAATCTTTACCTATAAAGTCATCAAAAAATGTACACAATACCACTGCAGCTCACACACAATCATAGAGGCTGACACAAATAAAGCCTTTCATTCCATCACACATTCTTTTAGTGCGAGGTGAGCGGACACCTGTGCTCAGGTGAGTGTTTATGTTTTGCTGATGTGGATATTGATGGAATGTATAGAGGGAGAGAGAGCCCGGCCACCCCCACGCCAAGGCCCCCCACCGGGGCGGCAGCAGAAGCACGGGCCCCCCAACACCCGCCACGGAGCCATGGAAAGAATCCGTCAGCCGTAAAATCCCGCCAGACACCCAGACCAGGGCGCGCGGGACCGCCGCAGAGGCCCGAGAGCCGGAAGGCACGGGAGCACAGAGATTGCAGACCCCCGCCCAGCCAGAACAGCAATCCCCCCACCACGCCAGGAGGGCCAACACAAGGCCCCACCCCCAGAGAGCGCCCCCAACCACAGAGGAGCAGCCCACCACCACCCAGCAGCGCCGAGCATCCCCCCGCCCCACCCCAGGCACGAGCCAGAGCTCCCCCAGGATGACCCGCTTCTTTGCTCGGGAGGCCCAGGGGTGAGCCAGGAAGGGTCCACCCACCCCCGCCCAGCAGAGAGACACCCAAGAGGAACGAGGGTCCCAGAGGAATGATGTTAACAAGGCCTGACCAGGCACAACCACTGATGGAATTTTGAAGAGGCCCATTTCTCAAGAGCCGGGACCGGAACCCGAACCACCGAGACCTGGACACCCCACGGCTCCGATGTAGTTTGATCCCCTGTTAAATCTTGGGGATCCCTCTCCCAGCGTGAGGGGAGGCCGCCGAGCCCAGGAGACCGGCACCCAAGAGACAAGACCACTAGGCCGAGGGTTCCCATCCCCCCCGCCAGGGATGGGTCAGAGGGTCGAAAGTCCCACCTTCCTTGTGTGATGCATGCGTGTTTGTTTGTTGGAGTGTATATTTTGAGGTGTTAGAGGTGTGTGTACTACAAGGTGCGGTTAAAATTGGTGAGTAGGGCCTTGACAGGACATCTCCTGATTGCTCACAGCGATGCCCCGTCACCCTCTCACCAACGGCCCTACATGTCTATGGTGCTGTTAAAATTGGCGGAAAGGGCACTTAGAGGACATCTACTGCTTGCTGGCAGTGATGTCCAAGCTCCCCCCCACCAAGGTCCTACATGTCTAAGGTGCTAATAAAACTAAGGGGGAGGGGCAAACTCATGCAGCGGCCACTGGAGGGAGGGCCACTTGCAGGTAGTCCACCCCCAGCTGCACGCTGCAATACAACCACCCTCCTCTTCACCCTAATACATGTTTGTATGAGGAAGAGGGTAGGTTGAGGGCAGTTTGCTGACCGACCCCCAATGGTGGACCGCTGTCCCCCCGCCCCCCCAGCGTTGGGACCAAGTTCACCAGACCGCCCAGGCCCCGTACCAAATGGGACCCCCTGCTCCCCACGGAAAGCCTCCTCCACCAGAAAGAGGTAATTATTTCTAGTAATTTTAAATCATAATCCTGGTGCTTAATTTTTTTTGTAATTATAGATTTCAGTAGTTGATATTCCAAAAAGTGATTTATTCCATGTTTATCTTGTAGTTCCTGCAGTGTTATAAATCGTCTTTCAATAATTAAGTGCTCTAATAGTGTTACGCCCCCTGCTTGCCAGGCTGGGAAGTGTAACATTTTTTTGTTTATAAGGATGTCTGGGTTGTTCCAGATGGGTGTCATTTCACATGGTACGACTGAGGACTTTGACGCTTTAAGAAAATCCCACCAGGCTGTTAAGGTGGTACTTATGTTAATACTCTGGAAACCGCCATTTTTTTTAATAGTTTGACTGATAAATGATAGATTTGACAGGTAGATCTTTCCACATAACTCCTGTTCCAAGTCCATCTGTGAGTTGGGTTTTAGATTATTATTTAACCATTTTAAGATGTATTGTAATCTGATGGCAAGAAAGTAATTGTTGAAGTTTGGTAGTTCTAAATCTCCACATCTTTTTGCAGATTTTAAAGTTTTAAGGCTGATACTAGCTGGTTTATTATTCCATATGTGGCAAGGAGAAGGCGCAGCCTTCTCCACTTGATGATGCACCTGGTACCAGTCAATTAAATGGGCTACCAGGTGTATATTTAAAGGGCATGCGCAGGTGAATGTAAATGACAAATTGCTGCAGATCCCACACAACCGAGCCCAAGTGTGTTTGGATCCCATGTCGGGCGCTCTTCGTAAGTGGGTAGGCTGTTCTTCCACGTTTTTTTGGGCTAAGGACATACTTAAGTGACACAAACTTGATGTATTTCCTTCTGAAGTATTGTTCCTGCCGAGCCACGTAGCGTAAACTAAGAGCGGATGGCTTTGCGCCCTCCCCCCCCCTTCTCTGCGCTGGTCGCTGCAGCTTGGAGCGACAGCTGTTCCCTGCCTGGTGTCTGCAGGCTTTCCTGCATTAACTGCGGATTGCCAAAGTTGTAAGTTAAAACCTCCATTAACTCCTAAAATTATTTTAAGTTTGTCTGATCTCTTTTCTTTCCCCCTCAAGTGCTGCATTCAAGCACGCTCGACCATCCAGGATCTCATCGGTGCTCAACTCCACCCCTGTTCTAAAAGCTGCTGCTTTGCCCTACCTTGTGTTCTGGTGTTAACGTTGGACAAAAGTCTTCCTGTGACGAAGACCTTACTTGCTGTCACTCACCAGACTGAATTGCATTTTATGAAAAGCATTTTCTTAAAAGTGATTTTTTTAATTCATTTTTGTCATTTTAATTTCTATTTGGAGCTGCTCTGGTGTTGTGGAGCCCGGTCATTTGTGCCCTCACAACAATCCGTTGGATTCAGCAGGGGCTCCACAACCTGCGTTGCATTGAAGTTGACTCCTTCTTTTATTATTTTTCTTATCTTAATTGTTTTTAATTGGTAGTTTATTTTCTTGTCTTTTATTGCAGAAGTTGGGAGCCAGGAAGTAGCAGACTGGTGGTGGTTCCTGTGTTTTGGCTTGGTTATCACGTGTGTGCGTGCGTGTATGTCCACCCTGGTGTTTTTTTAGTGATTTATCTTTTTTAGGTCTGACTATTCTTCCGCCCCAACTTCCAGGTCAATTTTCTTCCCTAATTGGTTGTGGATTTTAAGTTTTTAGTAAATTTTAAACCTTTGTTATCAAATAAAATTTTATGTGCACTTTTAAATTGTCTCTTGTCTCCAACTTGCAAAAAGAACCACCGTGCCTGGATGTAACTTTTTCTTTGGGCTCACATCCCAAGGTGGCGTTGTTGATTTTCTAAAAAAAAATACTCAGATTAGACCACATGCCACACATAAAAAACTGGATATGACCGAGTCTAAAGCTTTAAACCATGTTTGTAGATTTTTGAGTGTCTCTAATGTCCATGGCAGACATAAAATCCTGTACCCCTTTGTCCACATTTGCCATGGAAGGAATCACATCAATATGTCGTTGGACTCATCTGGACCCCAAAGAGAGCGGAAGGGTTTTAACAGTAAGCACAAGAGACCATCAGCTCTCATTTGTTTGAGATGTTGGACAGCATAAGTAAAAAAAAACAAAAAAAAAAGTGAAAAATAAAAAAGTATCATACTTTTTTTTGACTAAACATGTGTACTAGCACAAACACGATTCTTAATCTGGATGAAGGATGAGCTTACCCTGGTCTTGACCAAAGCCAGTAGAGCATAAGCTGTGGCTTCAAGGGTAAAGAGTTGGTTTCCAGGAATAGGCCAGTGGGACAACGCTGGGAGACAAGAGAAAAACCATCATCGTGATACATCTCAAACATGAGGCAAATGTCCAGGTTAAAAAAAGAGAACTTCTGCACCTGGAGAAATGAACTTGTAGAGAATCTTGCGGTTTAGTTTTCCCTCATTAGCCAGAGCATATGATGTCATTGCAACAGCGTAAGGATTCGTAAATCTGGGCAGCCATCTCTCCAGGTAAGCAACTGCCTTGTTAATGCTGCCTGGTAGAGTCTATACAGGAGGGGAAGAAAAAAATGATAAAAAAGAGTAAACCTCAGTAATTAAAAGCTGGTATTCATTAGAGAAGTGTCAAGATTTGGAAGGACTGCCATTGTGGAGTACAATTTCATTATTCTTGAAATCCTGTATATCTTCTAATAGCTGGCCTGGCATTTTTTAGAGACCGGCAGTAGCGGTTTTAGGCACGGGCAGTGCAGGCATTAGCCCGGGGTGGCAGTTCATAGGGGGCGGCATCTTAGCTGGAAAACAAAAACTGGACATCGATGGTGTGTATTATCTGTGTGGTGTCTGGAATAGCCTGAAACAAGCGACTTGGCGCCCCCTGGTGGTGCAAGCGCCCCTGTTGGAAAGGTGTGTGAAAAAGAAGGGGAGGGGTGAGGCAAATCGCTTCAACTGCGGGTCTCCAAATTAAATTAAATCCAAATTAAATGGACGTACGAGGGACAAAAGCGCGTGGGGGGCGGGGGCGGAATCTACATTATGAAACTTTTAAAAAAGTCAGTCATATAATGACATTCCGTAACACACATTTTAATACAGATATATTACATTAATGATCTTTGTGTTAATATGTATGTGAAATGACGAAATAAAAGAAATAAAAGGATTACAAAACAATGTGGTCACCAAGGGTAAGAGACAATCGGTTTAGTCGAAGCCTTTGTCGGGGAAGTTTATTGCTAAGTGCCGATTCTGCCGAAATGCCGGAGAGATGGACAGAAAAAGGTCAAAGCCATCTGGGGCTCAATTTACAAAAAGAAGAAGAGGAGAAAAAAGATTAAGAAACGGGTATGTGACATCCTCATAGCTAGATTGATGTTTGTTATGCTATCTAGCTACTTAGCACAACGATGTCGACGACCAAAACAGTTTTTGGTCGATGACAAAAAATTAAGTTGGACTAAATGTGGATATTTACATATTTTTCTATTTTCTAAGCTTTTATATACTCTTAAAAAATTCACTATTCCTTTGCTTAGTTGTAACTAGGGTTAACTACGGATTATCCATGATCCCTACGAATCACTAGCCACAGTTTAGGGCAATAGTATATTAATAAATCTGTTGGTAGTTTTTAAGATTATTATTTACCATATACAACTACTTGATGGTGACAAAACATAATGTAACCAGTCTAAAAATGTGCCAATCATAGGATTGAAGACGGAAACCATTAGCTATTTTTTTCTTCTCTGAAGTAGAGATCTGTAGTAATTCAAAATTTCAATTCATTTATGTGTTTTTTTTTTTTAATAGGGCAGCAATATATTGTAGTCTATGGCCTTTTGAAGTCATTATCAAATGCCATTTCAGGGGCACTTCTAAGATATTTTGGGTCCTCTACTTCTGCTCAAGATGAGACATCCACTGCCCCAGCCACAGCCAGCCACATACAGTCCCAATCATCGGCTGCCCTCTGCCCACAATGGCCTCCATCTACACCTCCCGCTGCCTCAACAGAGCCAGAAACATTGTTAAGGATAAAACCCACCCTGGTCACCACCTCTTCAAACTGCTGCCCTCTGGCAGACGGTACAGGGCCATACCAGCCAGAACAAACAGATTAAGGGACAGCTTTTTTCCAAAAGCCGTTACTGCACTAAATGTAAATAATAAGCAATAAACCCCGAATACCTGCACATCAATATGCAACTGTTGCACATCCGTTCTGTCTCCCGTACTTTACTTTTGATATTTAGCTCGTTTGCACATACCCGTTTTTTATTTGCACATGTCTGTATAGTTAGGTGTCCTCCTTCTATTTATTTTGTATTTTATTACCTTTTCCTGCTTGTGTGTTGTTTGTCCACAACGGTGTGAGCTGTACCTAAATGTCATTGTGGCATCCACAATGACAATAAAGGCATTCAATTCAATTCAATTCAATTCAATACAGGTGTTACCGGGAGTTGTAACGGTATGGGCACAAGGACCCTGAAAATAGCTTGACACCAGGTGTGTGCTCTCCGGTGCTGATGAGGACGCTATTTATTGACGCAATGCGCAGCCGAGCTCACTTAAACGTCATTTAACGTGTCGGGCCAATCAAGCCTATGTTGGTGAGCTCCCTCGGGGATGTGGCCATGCAGTGAACATTGAGTCCAAAACGTAAGGTGCCATAAACTTTCTCTCAAGCAATCCAACATTAGCCCTATTTAGCTTGTATAGCTCCTTGATGATCATTCTGTCTCAGGATTGTGCGTGCCATTGCAAGCCCCCGCCCTTCGGATAGGGTGGTGCGTGGAACGCGGGATTGAACGTGAGCGGTTTTAAATTATTTTAACACGATTTAGCACTTTACATTTTTAATTCCCATCTTTGTTTTAATGCAAATTGTGTTTTTAGAAACTTGCGGTGTGATTAAGCCCCACTGTCTGGAACTGTTGTGGGAGAAAAGTCATATGACTTCCTGTAAGTGTTTTTCACTTTTACGCTCTTTTCTCCCTCATGTTTTGATGTGCTTTTTTTTTAATATGCACTTTCTGTTTCCAGTATGAGTTGGTTGTGCTTTTAATCTGCCACTATTTTATACCACTACATTTTATTTTGTCTTGTTTGTCTTTTATTGTGCCAATCTTTTATCAATTTTAAATAATTTTTATCCCGGGCCGTTCAGCCCCAGTTTTATAAAACAGTAGTTTTAGCTGTAATTTCTCAAGCTGTTCTTAAGTGTGTGGTTTTATTTGCAGTGTGCCCTTTTTATTTTTTGTGATTTGTTTTATCTGGGCCAGTTGCATTTTAAGTGTGTTTTACAGCTTTGAGTTTTTACTTTTAAACTGCTGTCGGTTTTTGTGCCTTGTGCCTGGCCTAATAAAACTGTTTAAATCTTGCAACTGCCTCCTCCAGTTAATTCTGGACACCTGCATTTCACTGTGCCGTCACGTTACACTTTTCACGACTGCTACACAACGTTGTTACAAGCCTTAATGTGAGTACATAGAAATTATTTTCTCTACTGATGACGATGACACCAACTAATTCAGACGTTTCATTTGGACCAGCTGGCTGCGATGTTAATTTTATAACTTGGAATGTAAAATCCTTAAACATCCCTGTAAAGCGAAAAAAAGTATTGAACTACTTAAACAAGTTAAAAGTAGGAATAGTTTTTGTCCGGGAAACTCACCTTTGGACTTTTGATCACTTTCGACTCAGGGGAGGGTGCATCGGGAAATCATACCACTCTAATTTTCACTCTAAATCTCAAGGTGTGGCCATCCTCATTAATAAGAATGTCCCCTTTGTAATGTCTTCAGTGAAAACAGACTCTTCAGGACGCTATGTGACTGTAACTGGCAGGTTGTTTAACACATCTGTAATGTTGGTTAATGTTTATGCACCTCATTGGGAGGATACCTCTTTTTTCCTTAATTTTTTCCCCAAGATGCCAAATATGAACACTCACCATTTAATATTTGGAGGAGACATGAACTGTGTCTTGTCACTGAGTCTGGATCGCAGTTCATCTCGACCAGCACCCATGACCAGTTCAGCTCTCCAGTTACAGCGCTTTCTTAGCACAAATGGTGTTATTGATATTTGGAGGTTTTTGAATCCCACATCCAGACATTCTTTTTTCTCCCCTGTCTGTCCACGGAACATATTCCCGCATTGATAATATTTTCCTGGATAAACAAATCCTCTCACTTGTTCGCAAATGTGAATAACAAGCCATAGTTATTTCTGATCATACCCCTTTACTTATGACTTTATGTATACCAGCTTCCTTTAATAGCTACCGGCTCTGGTGGTTTAACTTATAAGCGAACGGTCACTTGAAAACTAAAATAATAATAATAAAAGCACATTAATAAGATCATCTCTGTTGCAGGTTTGTTTGTTTTCAAGAAAACGCGCTTCTTCTTCTTCTATGACCAGTTTAGATGTTCTTTACATGTCAAAATGATGTACTCCAGTGTGGCGTATGTCAATATTCGTTATAATTGGATAAAGTTTTTTCAGGGCCCATGTGCACAGTTCAATTCTAATTCGATCTTTGATACAAATTAAGACATTTTGTATATGTAACCGCAGCTAATGACAAAGGACCTCAAGTTATACAAAAATAACAAATTCATCCCACAAAATGGGAATACACCTCTCACAACATAGAAAAGGAAATTATTGAAACATTAGCCTAAATGGTATTACATAAGATCTAGGATAAATAAAAAGCAGACTTTGCTGGATTTTGCATCAAAAGTGATGGAACCAGAGACAGATGCATAGTGAAGAGTCTGTCAGTCATGATTAGGTTTGTCTGTAACGGTCTTCCAGAGGAACACCTGATTGGTCTGCTTGAACTCAGTCAGTGCGGAAATTGTTACCACCTAAATTCTTGAACATCTAGTGCAGCTAAAATTGGTAGTCAATGCTTTGATGGAGCTTCTGTCATGAGTGGGGTTGAGGTTCAAGTCTAATTGCAAAAGAAGGTAGGGAAGGATTTTCCTTATAGCCACTACTAAAGCCACCAGCTGCATTTGGCAGTGGTCCATGCAATGCAAGCAGAGCTGTGTGCAGAAACCTTTTTTGATCTGTCAGGATCCCTGCACTCATTATTTCTATCGTTATTATGTCTCACATAATAGATATCCAACAGTTGTTTTAGGAAGGGAATATCAGGTGGACAAGCCACCATGATGTAACGAAGTGTCTTATGGAGAATCAGGATGCTATTATGAGTATTTGGTCAGAGGTCACAGAGGGCAGAGCTGCTTCTGTTGACATCTGTACAGAGGCATTAGGCAATCTTAAACAGATGAAAGCAGTTGATTGGCTTCAACCTCATTCTCCATCTTTTCTGGATGTTGCCATGCTAACTCCTCTGCAGAAAATGGTAGAGAGTGACAGTGACAAACTTTCCAGTGATGTTCTTGTTGCAAAAATAATGTTGGAAAGAGAGTTAAAAAGGAGTGATTCATCTGCATCACTGTAGAGCAGGAGTCCCAAACTGATGGACTGCGGTCCAGGTCTGGAAGACCCTGAGACCCTTTTATTCAGACCGCCAAGCATTTTTGATAAAAAGTATAACATCATATCGATCCTTATCCACTTCACATTAGATTTTCATCTGGATAGGACGAGAGTAGAACCTCACATGCAGTCCTCATCCTTTTTGTCAAAAGTTATTACTGAACTTTCCCGAGTAGATGTTTGGATGCTCCATAACTCACAGGCAGGACAATACACATGGGTTAGGGTATCGGGCGGGATGGTTAGTGAGATGCAGATTGCTCTATATTTCCTATAGGGTTTAGTGATCACCATTTAATTACCTTTGATTTTATTGTTGAGTCATGTAGAAAGAGGGTGTCATATTGGCACGTTGATACTAAGCTTCTGTTAGATAGAAACTTCTGCGAAAAGTTTGAGATTTTTTGGGACTTTGGAGATGCAGAAAGTCAGACTTTGGTTCTGTCAGTCAGTAGTGGGAGGTGAGAAAGGCTCAAATAAGAGTATTCTGTCAGCAATATTCCAGTCTTTCCGCTGTCACTGTTAATAAGGTCATCTCTGATCTGGAAAAGGATATTTCCAACCTGGAAACCAGTGGGTCATCTCTCTCAGTCTCAAGTCATCATGTCCTTAAAACAAAAAAAGACTGAGTTGAGTTCATTCCTGCATGAAAGAGCAAACGGGGCATTGGTCCATGCCCAATTCACCAGCATAAAAGACATGGACGGTCCCACACCTTTCTTTTTTCATTTGGAAAGATCTGTTTCGCAGAGGAAACAATTAGTATGCTTCCATTGTCTGGAGGGGTTCCTCACCACAGACCCGGTCTCCATGAGGGAACTGGTGGTGAATTTTTACAGCATGCTTTTCTAGAAACAGGCATGTGACAGTGACTGCATAAACCGGCAGCTGGACGGCTGACAGGGATGCACTGGACTCCCCTGTTTCCCTGGAGGAGCTGACAGCAGCAGTGGGGCAGATGACCTTAAGGAAATTTCCAGGACTGGACGGATTACCAGTGGACTTCTATAAGCATTTCTGGAGGTTCATGGGCCCAGATCTTCATTCAGTGTTCCAGGATTGTATTAGGAGTGGCGTCTTACCTCACTCCTGGTGTCAAGCGGTTCTGACCCTGTTGCAGAAAAAAGGAGACCTGACTTTGTTAGAGAACTGGAGACCTCTGTCCCTCCTTTGCACAGACTACAAGTTGCTTTGAAAGATCCTCTCCAACAGACTTAAAAGTGTACTGCATGTGATTGTACACGAAGATCAATCTTATTGTGTGTTGGGGCAGACTAAAATGGACAATTTTTGTCTTTGACTTTTGTAAACTGTGTGATGTGGATGTCGGTATCATTTCCTTAGACCAGGATAAGGCTTTTGATCGGGTAGATCATAATTATTTATTTTCTACTTTAAGAGCTTTTGGTTTTGGTGATTTTTTTTTCGCATTGCTTAGACTTCTGTACATAGATGCTTTGTCTGGTTAAGATAAGTGAAGGGCTTAGTCCTCCTGTTGAAGTTCAAAGGGGTATCAAACAGGGGTGTCCCCTTTCCGGCCCCCTGTACACTCTGGCTATTGAACCGTTCCTGCACAGACTTTGTTCCAAGTTGACGGGGTTTACTCTTCCTGGTCCTGCTCACGGACGCGCTATTGTGGCATCTGCTCATGCTGATGATGTCACCATTTTTGTTAGTTCTCAGAGAGATGTTTTCCTACTATGTGACTGCTTAGACTTGTTCCAGAAAGCTTCGTCGGCCAAGGTTAACTTGGATAAATGCACAACTCTTCGGGTAGGTCGATGGGTGGACCTCCCCACCCCCACACACACACACACAAATTCCTACCAGGGAACCTGGGTTGGGAAACAGAAGGGTTGAAAGTTTTGGGTATTTATTTGGGTACTGAGAATTTTTGTAAAAAGGATTTGGAGGGTGTTACAGAAAGAGTGTGTACCAGACTATCCAAATGGAAGCATCTGCAACCACAGCTTTCCTTCCGGGGGGCACTTGTTGTCAATAATTTGGTTGCCTCGACACTCTGGCACAGACGGATGGTACTCCCCCTCCTCCGGGGTTGATCATGTCCATCCAGAAAACAGTCATGGATTTCTTCTGGTGCGGTCACCACTGTCTGAAATCTGCTGTTCTCTACCTGCCGGTGGGGGAAGGAGGTCAAGGTCTGATTGATATTGCCTCACGTATGGCGGCTTTTAGGCTGAGGATGGCCCAGCGACTCCTGTACGGCCCCTGCCTACCCTGGGTCGACACTGCTTGTTTCTTGCTGAGAAGTGCTGGACGTTGGGGCTATGACAGACAATTGTTCCTGCTTCAGCACCTACCTGGATCTAATGGGATTATTGCCTGTCTATCAGTCTGTACTGCTGCAAACCAAGAGACGTGGCGTCTCTTGGTTTGCAGCAGAGGAAGAGCTCCAGCCCCCGGCCTGTGGTTGTTTGAGGAGCCTCTGCTAGGTAGTGGCCTCATCTCCTCGCAGATCCTGTCCTCCACCGCTGTGAGGTCAAAGCTGAAGGATGTCGGGTGTGTAAAGCTCCTTGACAGTCTCCTAGGCATGTGAAGAGTGGCAGGAAGATCGAAGCAAGCTGTTGTCCTGGACCACACCCCAGATGGAGTGTTTTGACACTCTTGGGACAAAGACGTACCTGGTCTGTGTAAAGGTTCTGAATATGCACTCCTTAGCGGATGTCAGAGTGTCGAAGTGGACTGAGTTTTTTGGCATAGGGTCTTCCCAGAGGGGCTGTTGGAGGTCCCTGTACAAACCCCCCGTGGAGAAACGGGCGGGTGACCTCCAGTGGAAGATTGTACATGGGATCGTAGCTACAAATCGGTATCTGGTGCACCTCGATCCGAGCACAGGGGTGGGGTGTCCTTTTTGTTTGGTTAGGGAGTCAGTCCAGCATCTGTTTGCTGAATGTGGGCGTCTGACTGGTCTCCTTTCCTTTCCGCAGGAGTTGGTTAGGGGTTTAGGGGAGTCTTTTTCTTTGGTGGTTTTCATTTACGGCCCCAAATACCAAGTTTGGAAAAAAACTGTTCACACATTAATACATTTTCTTGTAGCTGAAGCAAAGCTGGCTGTGTGGAGGTCACGGAAGAAACATATTCAGGGGACCGGTTCTGATGATGTTTTATTTCTTTTTAAACATTTAGCTGTTCATTTGCAAATTGAATATAGATATTATAAACTTGTTAATTTGATTGACGATTTTGTTCAAATTTGGGCTGTTAAGAATGTTTTGTGTTCTGTCAGCAGAAGCAGTTTGGTGTTGAATTTTCAGATTTCTGTTTTTCTCATTGTTTTTTTGGTTGTTTGGTTTTGTTTATTTTTTCTGACTATCTTTCTACTTCTATGTAAGTGCTTTTTGTAATTTTGCAAAGCTACATTGTGCAATAAAGGTGCTTTGAAAAACAAAAAAACCTCACTCACTCACATACATAAATTTAGGTACTTATCTAAAAATAAAATTATTAATTTAAAAAAACAGACCCACTCTGGACCTAAGAGACTGAAAGTTTTAAACCACCTGAATGATTTAAAAGCAGATATAGTTTTACTGCAGGAGACCCACTTATCTAAATCAACTGAGCATCTCATGTGCTGCTCACAGTTTCCATTCATGTATGCTGCTAGTTATAACACTAAACAAAGAGGAGTAGCCATTTTAATTAATAAAAATATTATTTTTACTCATAAAGACACAATTATTGATCCAGAAGGTAGATGATTTGTAATTATTAACATATCTATTCAGAATAAAGACTTTTGTATTTGTAGCATCTACGGACCAAATTCAGACGAATCCTGTTTTTTCCATAAACTATTCACCTCACTCTCTGCTCACTCTGATTCCACGTTCTTGACAGGTGGAGATCTGAACTTGGTTCTTGATCCAGAACTTGACAGACTCAGCGCAGCAGGACACCAGCGTTCATGGCGGTCTGCAAGTATTCTGAAGCAATACATGAATGATCTGGGTCTCTGCGACGTTTGGCGCTCATGTCATCCAAACACTAAAGGGTTCACCTTCTTCTCTCCAGTTCACCAGTCACACTCTCGTTTAGATTATTTATTAATCAGTAAATCTCTTCTAAAAGATGTTAAAGGTTCCAGCATTCATCCAATTATCATCAGTGATCATGCACCAGTTTCTGTAAACATAATAGGAAAGCAGAAACACCTTCAGGTTCAACCTGGAGTTTAATACGTCTCTGTTAAAAGATCAGTTTATTGAATTCTTTAAAAAAGAGTGGACAACCTTCTTAGAATTTAACAATACTCCTGACATATCACCGTGTGTTTTATGGGAAACCAGCAAAGCAGTTATGAGAGGTAAAATCATTTTTCAACGCATAAAAAACGTAAGAGAAAGCAAGATTTAATAAACTGGAAAATAAAATTAAAAATCTGGAGAATGCTTATGCTGCTTCTACACAAGAACACATCCTGGGAGATTTAAAAAAATTAAAACTTCAGTTAAATGACATAATTAATAAACAAACGCAATTCCAGATACAACGACTCAGACTAGAAAGATTTGAACACTCTAATAAATCTGGCAAATTCTAGCAATCAGCTTAAAATTAATAAAGAAAAATCAACACATAACATATTATTGATCAGTCAGGAAATGTCACTCATGACCCGATCAGAATTAATGATACGTTTAAAGATTTTTATCATAACTTATATACTTCACAGATCAACCCATCAGAGCAAAGCATCAACTCATTTCTTAATAATATAAATCTTCCCAGATTAAATGAAGATCAAGTCACAGACTTGGACTCGCCGCTCTCATCATCTGAACTCCATGATGCTCTGCTATCATGCCAAACAACAAAGCTCGGGCCGGATGGCTTTCCTGCAGAATTTATAGAATTCTGGGATGGGAGCAGCTGCAGAAACTTTTTATAAGATGGATTCATGGGATGGCATCCATGCAATGCTGGCTAATAAACCTATTAATCTAATCAAATATTTTTACATCTCATTCTTCCAGTTTTCGCATCGCCATACGATCAATGCAGATGTTAAATTATTTGTAAAGCTTTAGCAAGAGAAGAATGAAAAAATTCTCCTATATAAACCAGATCAAAGTATGATAAAGGTAAATAAAGGTAGACACTCGAGTGACAATGTCCGCAGGCTAGTTAATGTTATAGATTTTGCCACTATTAAAAAGCATGAAATGAGCATACTCTCGTTGGATGCTGAAAAAGCAATTTGACAGAGTAAACTGGAAGTTTCTCATCGCTGCCCTCCATAAGTTTGGTTTGGGGAATCATTCATTGATTGGATTAAAATATTATATCATAATCCAAATGCTTCAGTCAGAACAAAACAAACAGACGACATCCGGCAGGTTTTTCTTGGAAGAGGAACCAGACAGGTTGTCCACTCTCCCCTCTCTCTTTGCAATATTCATCGAGCCTCTGGCTGCAGCAATAAGACAGAATGAGAACATCACAGGAATTAGAACTAAACATGGCAATTCATAAAATTAGTCTTTATGCTGATGACATATCACTCTTTTTACACAAAATCACGTTCAATAGTGAAACAATAACTATCATTAATGAATTCTCCTCATCTCAGAATACTCAATTAACTGGAATAAATCGAGTCTTATTACCACAAAACAGTAACGCCGAGCAATCACTCTCAATACCGATCAAATCAGGCAATATTAAATATCTAGGTGTTCATTTCTCCTCCAAACTATCAGAAACTGGTGCAGCTAAATTACAACCCACTACTGAAAGCATTCAGGATGATCTAATTCGATGGGTCAACCTCCCCCTGTCACTCATGGGCAAGGTAGCCACAATAAAAATGAACATCTTGCCAAAAGTTAATTATCTATTTACAATGATCACTAAACAACCTCCACAAACATGGTTTAAGCTTTAGACTCGGCCATATCCAGTTTTTATGGAAATATAAACCAGCTAGAATCAGCCTTAAAACTTTAAAATCTGCAAAAAGATGTGGAGGTTTAGAACTACCAAACTTCAACAATTACTTCTTGCCAACAGATTACAATACATCCTAAAATGTTAAATAATAATCCAGAAAAGTAAACTCCTGGATGGACTTAGAACAGGAGTTATGTGGAAAGATCAACCTGTCAGATCTACCATTTATCAGCCAAACACATAAAAAAACACACGATAGTTTCCAGAGTATTAATATAAATACCACCCTTAACAGCCTGGTGGGATTTTCTCAAAGCGTTCAAAGTCCTCAGTCGTACCGTGTAAAATGACACCCATCTGGAACAACCCAGACATCCTTATAAACAAAAAATGTTACACTTCCCAGCCTGCAAGCAGGGGCGTAACACTACTAGAGCACTTAATTATTGATAAAAATTTATAACACCCACAGGAACTACAAGATAAACATGAATAAATCACTTCTTGGAATATCAACAACTGAAATCTATAATTACAAAAAAAAATTAAGTACCAGGATAATGACTTAAAATTGCCAGAATAATTACCTCTTTGCTTAAATTTTCACAATGACTAAGATTCTTTCAAAAATATACAAACTCTTATGCAACCTAGACAATAATATTTCAATTCCAATAACTAAATGGGATGCAGACCTGAGCAGAAACACAGACCAAAGCTTCTGGACAGAAATGTTGTCTTAACACCTTTAAACTGACTAAAAGTCCAAACTTACAATTAATCCAATTCAAAATCCTCCATAGAATTTATTATACTGGACAGAGGATGTTCAAGATGGGTCTCAGAAGTTCAGACATTTTGAGCACTTGATAGTAACTCACCTGACAGCTTCATGCATGCACTGTGGTTCTGCACACCTGTCCAGGCTCTCTGGCAGCAGGTCTGTGCTGTCATCAATCAGTCTGGCTAAATGTTTCAATCACAGCTTCACCGTCACTTTGTGTGCTTGGTGACATGAGTGCCATCGAGATAGTGAGGGAGGATTAGTATCTGTAATCTTCATAACTCTTGTATAGCAAAAAAAACAATTTATTTAAATTGGAAAAGCAAGAAAAAAATATCAACGTTAATCAGTACGAAACAATCTGCTCTTTGATCATATCAGCTGGAAAAAACATCAGCTAAAAGTTCAGGTAACTTGAAAGAATTCAGTCTCTCTGGTCTCCGATTGCTGAGTCCATGATTTAGGGGCGGGGTGCTTGGGTGTCCCCGCGTGTCTTGGCCTTGTCTGCGGGGGTACTGTAGGCGGTGGGTAGTGGGCTCTCTGGGATGCTTTGTTTGGTTGGGGGGTCTGGCCTGGCGTCTGGATGGGGGTGGGCGGGGGTCGTGTGGGCCGGGCCTGGGTGGTGGGGTGTGGGTGTTGTGGTGCAGTGGGTGGGGGGCTGGCTCGGTCTGGGGGTGGTCCTCTTGTGCGTCGGGTGGGCTGGCGTGGGGCCCTTCCTGGGGGGTGCCGCTTGCGTCGGGGCGGCTTGCCTGCACCTGGGGGGGCTCTCTGGCTCTGGGTGCGGGGTGGGTGCTACCTCGTGGGGGTGGGGCCTTGGGGCCGCGTTGCTCCGGGCGGCGCCCGCTTTTGCCGCGGGGTCTTGGGGGGGGTCGGTTTGCCCGTCTGGTGGGGGGGCTTTCCGTGGGAAGCGGGGTACCATTTGTACGGGGCCTGGGCGGTCTGGCGTGTTGTGGTCTCTACTGAAAATTCGGTGGGGGCCGCGGCTGGTCTGGCCGCCTCGGTCCTGTTGGTGCCTGCCCAGTACACCCACAGGAGAGTGCTTGGAGGCGGGAGCTGGGATCTGTCCTGGGACTGGCTCCTTCTGGCTCCCTCCTTGCGGGGTGGGAGGTGCGGGGCCTGGGGGGTTGGCTCCTGGGGGGTGGGGCCATGGGCTGGGGTGAACTTGGTCCCAGCGCTGGGGGGGCGGGACAGCGGTCCACCATCGTGGGTCGGTCAGCCAACTGCCCCCAACCTACCTCTTCCTCATATAAACATATATTAGGGTGAAGGGGAGGGTGGTTGTATTGCGGCGTGCTGCTGGGGTGGACTACTGCAAGTGGCCCTCCTCCAGTGGCCGCCGCATGAGTCTGCCCCTCCCTTAGTCTTATTTGCACCTTAGACACGTAGATGGTGGGGGGGTGCTTGGACATCACTGCCAGCAAGCAGTAGATGTCTAAGTGCCCTTTTCCTTTTAAACAGCACCATAGAATGTAGGGCCGTTGGTGAGAGGGTGACGGGGCATTGCTGTGAGCGATCAGGAGATGTCCTGTCAAGGCCCTACTCACCATTTTAACCGCACCTTGTAGTAACACACCTCTAACACCTCAAAATATACACTCTAACAAACAAACACGCATGCATCACACAAGGAAGGTGGGACTTCGACCCTCTGTGTCCCCTACCCATCCCTGGCGAGGGGGGATGGAAACCCTCGGCCTAGTGGTCTTGTCTCTTGGGTGCGGTCTCCTGGGTCTGTGACCTCCTCGCCACGCTGGAGAGGGATCCCAAGATCTACGGGGGATCAAACTACATCGGAGCCATGGGGTGTCCAGGTCTCGGTGGTTCGGGTTCGGTCCGGCTCTCGAGAAATGGGCCTCTCCGGGATTCCATCAGTGGGTGTGCTGGTCGGGCTTGTTAACATCATTCTCTGGACCCTCGTTCCTCTTGGGTGTCTCTCTGCTTGGCGGGTGGGCGGCCCCTTCCGGCTTGCCCTGGACCTCCGCGCGGGCGCGGGCGGACGTCTGGAGTATAGAAGCGGGTCATCCTGGGGGAGCTCTGGCTCGTGCCTGGGGTGGGGCGGGGGGATGCTCGGCGCTGCTGGGTGGGTGTGCTGCTCCTCTGGGTTGGGGCTCTCCGGGTGTGGGGCCTTGTGTTGGCCCTCTGGGCGTGGTGGGGGGATTTGCTGTCTGGCTGGGCGGGGGTCGCGCTCTCTGTGCTCCCGTGCCTTCCGGCTCTGGGCGTGGGGCCTCCGCGGCGGTCCGCGTGCCCTGGTGTGGTGTCTGGCGGGATTCTGCGGCTGACTGGTTCTCTCCATGGCTCCATGATGGGTGTTGGGGGGTCCGGGCTGCTGCTGCCGCCCCGGTGGGGACCTTGGCGTGGGGGATGGCTGGGCTCTCTCTCTTCTATACATTCCATCAACATTCACATCAGCAAAACATAAACACTCACCTGAGCACAGGTGTCAGCTCACCTCGCACTAACAGAATGTTGATGGAATGAAAGACTTTATTTGTGTCAGCTTCTATGATTGTGTGTGAGCTGCAGTGGTATTGTGGTACATTTTTGACAACTTTAAGGGTAAAGATTATTTTAGCAAAAGGTATGTGTGTAACTGAGTGTATGTGTAGACAGGCCCCGCCATTCCAGATTGTATATTAGACCTGGTTGTTATAGGATGTTACTACTCTGTGTTACTTCTGTTGTTTTTTACCCCACTCTTTTCCCCCCCCTTTGTTTCCGTCCGGTCAACGAAAAAAAAAAAAGAAAAAGAATACAACATAATTAAAATAAGTTTAGCATGAAATACAACAGGGGTTTATTAAGTATAAACCCCTTGTTGACAATAAAATCTGTCCAACGCAAGAGGCTCTCAGCCGTATCTGCTTGCTCAGCTGTTGGACAGGACAAGTTAAAAAAAAACAAAAAAAAAAAAAAAAAAAAACAGACCCACAATAGTACATAAGCCAATGTCATATTTGTGCTGGTCCCAGTAAATACAGAGGGTAGTGTTAGGTATGGTATCTTACATGAAACAAAAGTCAAGTGGATCACAGATACGGCTGCCACAAACGATTATTTTAATAGTCAAATAATCACCGATTATTTTTTCCGATTAGTCGACTACTCGGGTCATGTGCAAAGTGGATGTAAAGCACAAATCTTAACGATCATTAGTTTTAAACTTACTAAAAATGAATACAGTTAAGATGATAGTTTATTAAACGTTTAATGAATTGTGCAGCCTCTTTCCTTTATTAGTTTCTGGTATGATACAAGACAAAAATCAAATGAGGTCGGCTTTTGAAACAAGGACTTAGTTTTGACAATAGATAATGTTTTGGTCTCACTGACTTGAATATAAAATAATTTTTTGCTGCTGAATGCTCACAACTTTATTCAACTTTCCTCGTTCTGACTCCATATAGTCAGGATCCTGGTGCAGAAGCAGGGTATTCAATTAGAATATTTTTCTCTTTTTTTAAATTTTTCTTTTGCTGAGCGTAAACTCAAAAGGCTGGAAAGCTCGTAGCACTCGCGAAAGCACACAAGACCATCTGGCAACGAGTAGAGGAGGACATGCAGCTTATAACGGAAACAAAACAATCAAACACAGGTGCATCCATTAAGATGACAGAAGGACCATGTGGAAAAAGGAAGAAAATCGATACAATTTTACAGAGAGGAAGGTGAAAACAAAAGGTAAAACAGAAAACACAACCACATCTGGCCCAAAACCTCACACATATAATATAAAGTAATGACTAATCGACTATTAAATTAGTTGTCAACTATTTTAATTTTCGATTAGTCTTTGATTAGTTGACTAACCGTGGAAGCCCTAATCACAGAAGACAAAAGTTATAGCACAGTTAGTATTGTTTTTTATGCTCCCACCCCAACCTCTTAGAATCACCCCTCACAACCACCACCACACACACCCGTATTCTATCTCCACCCCTAATAGAAGCTGGCAAGATCTGGCCCTGACTTGCTACTTGTTTTGAGACACAGATCTTTGAAGTTCATTCCAACTTCTTTCTTATAGTGAAAATTATATTTATATAGAAAGAAGCATAATAATAAGCAAGTTTTGTCGACTAGTGCAAAACTGCTTTTCTCTGTATCAGACAACATTGCAGTTGTGGTAGATGCATGCAAGGTCAGTGAGGTATTGTAGTTCAAAGAGTGCATGTTATTTGCTGCTGCCGGCGACAGCTCCAATGTTAAAGGGTTGAAAGACCGGGTGCATGACTGAGTTCTGAATGCAGTCGCAGCAACGCCTTTCTCTACATGGAGACACTGGACATTCCAAGTAGATCTGGAGGACGAGAAGAGGCTGCAGAGCTGGACAAAAGCTCCAGATCAACGAGCTTCCTGCGCTGGCCCAGGTGCAGCGGGAGTTTGGAGAGTGCGGTGTCGTGTGCTTCGCGGATGGACTAACTCGGGACCCTTTGGTCTTGTTGGAGGTTTTTCTGGCTTCTCTGTGTGGACGGGAGTGGGGCGGAGAGTGGAGAGACGGAGGGTGGGGGGGCTCCTGGCAAGCGACAGTGACAGGTGATGCAACCCGGCGCACATCCGCACTGAGGAGCAACTCTGCTGTGGGGTCATCAAGCTGCACCCCCTGCGTGTGACCTGCTCCACGGCGCGATGACCTGGATGCACACCTGTCATCCGCAATTCCCTCCTGCTGATTTGCGGAACTTCAACCATGTCTCTCTAACTGCCACTCTTCCCATTGAAAAAGTGTTTCTGTGATTTTTTTGGTGTGTTTCTGGTGCCATAACGAATTAATTTATCCTCGGGATATAAACAAAGTTCAATTCAATTTATGCAGAGAAGTTGTTGAAGGTTTCTGTTAGAAAATATTTGTGAGGGTGCTGCTGAGTCTAGCCAAACTGTGCTGTCAAACCGGTTCTAACTGTTTTTTAGAACCTCTTGGTCAACATCAAGCCTGTCCGACATGTTTACAGTAACTTTCCATGGCCATATATGGTGTTGTGCCTGTTCCTTTGTTAGGGAAAAGTTAATAAAGGTCTGATGCACGTGGGAGCGACAGAGCTGCAGACGAAGACAGTCTGATAACCTGTTCTCTCTTTTCTGTCACTCTCCTTTGCAAAGAGTTTTGAATTTTGAACTGAATGGTTTGTGTTTTTATTCACCTTTAAGAGAGTCTTACATTTTTTTATTCCTTACATTTTCATTCTCATTCAAATGTTTGCCGGGATCAAGTGTTCAACAATCAGAATTTTTAATTGGTCCGTTCATGCTGAGTGTATGTGGTTCTACTTGAAGAACTGACTGTCATCTTTACATCTTTACTGTACTTTATTGTGTATCTTTACTGTCCTTGATCAGGGTAGATAATGCCGTGTTTGCGACAATGCAAACACTTTGAGAAAAAAGACTGCAATTTGATAAGAAAGAATGTAAATAAATTTAGATTTAAAATCAGAAACTCACATTGACTGTGTCTTTGCAGAGCGTGCGTGACTCCTGCATGGCAATGAGGCAGAACGCTGTCATGGAGGCATCAGAGTCAGAACCATAAACATCACCCTGGAGGGAACACAAATATAAGTAGAGTCTTAACTTAGTCTAAGTTGGAAACTTGGACATGAAACAATTGAAGAAGATCAGTGGTTTCACTTACAATCATCTGTACTGCAGAGACATTTCCAACTTCTGTGAATACGCCATTGGGTTGCTGAGCATTGAGGATCAGAAACTTCACAGCATCACAAATATGTTCCTTTTTAATGGCTACCAGGTTGTTGGCCATGGAAAACACTTTGACAACATATGCTGTTAACCTTGTGGAATAAAGAAGACAGTGTAGTGGTTCAGTTTCACAGACCAGCTTTGTGTTTGATTCTGCTGTTTTTGGTAAGTATTGCACATAAAACACCCTGGCTATCGATGTATGACTGACAGTCACTTCTAGATTTACAATATTTATTAAACATTCCGGGTTCACATCACTCATGTGGCCAAAAATCTTTACCATCATTTCTGGAAGAAATTCCAGCATTCCTCCACTGCACTCCCGGGGTCCCTCCCTTGTGGAAAAGATGTCACCATCGCCACGGTAAAAGTAACAACAAGAAGCAACATTGTCAACCTAAAGACTTGCTTCGGTTGTTTAACTGGACACACCATGGCAAGACTCGCTGAGTTTAAAAGTTTCTGGCCTTCACGCCGTTCGCCGGAGAATAAATGACTAGAATTTTTAAAAAGTCGGTTCTGGTGTAAAAAAAAAAAAAAAGATCAGGAATCTCTTATACCTGAAGCAGCTCAACCACAGAACATCACTACAGCACCCACCCGAACCAGACAGCAATGGGTCCACTCCACAGCTACTCCCCATATGGAAACATAACTTCATAAATGGCAAAAGCCTGACCAAAAAAAAACAAAACAGCTGTACAATCATAAACGTGCGCTTCTCGCACTTCCTCCTCCAAAGTCGACTCGAACTCTAGTCAGTCAAGTCATGACGATCTTGACGACTTTAAACTCGACTTGGACATTCACCGCAGTGACTCGTGACTTGACTTAGACTTCAACATTCTTAAATTAAATGTAGAATCGGTGTGTAAACTGGCTAAATCAGTGTCAGACAGTTATTTTCTCTGGCCCTCTACCAAACACAGTCAGTGATGAAATGTACAGCCGCGTTTCATCATTTAACCGCTAGCCAGTTAAATGGTGCCCAGAAAACGGCGTTAGCTTTGTGGACAACTGGAGTGTGTTCTGGGGAAAGCCCGGCCTCATGCGGAGAGATGGAATTCATCCCAGTTTGGACGGAGCAGCTCTTCTCTCCAGAAACATTTCTGCTAGCTTTAGCCATGCAGCCTGACAACCCAGAGAGGAGACCCGGGGAGAGAGCTTAAAAGCTTAAAACTCTCCCCTGAGCAGCCTTTAGCGCTGATGCTAACCCCAAACAGGGCTAGCCCAGCAGTTCCTAGCATTAGCTTATGTGCTGGAAGGCAAATGAAAGGAATGAGTCATAGGACTAAAAATGATGTCACAAACATGTCTAAACATTAGATCAATTTCCTCAAAGTCCCTGTTAGTCAATGAATTGATTAATGATAATAAACTTAACCTGCTAGCTCTAACAGAAACCTGGCTACACAAAGATGATTATGTTTGACTGAATGAAGCAACCCCCCCCGGCTATAATAACTATCAGAAATCCTGGATTTCAGGGAAAGGAGGAGGGTTAGCAGTTATTTCAGAATCATGCTTACCTCTTAACCCTAAAGTTAAATACATTTATAACGCATTTGAAAACATTGTGCTGTCTATAAATCACCCAAATAGAAAAACTGGAAAAGCTGTTCTATTTATAATTATTTATCGCCCCCCCGGCCCGTACTCAGAATTTTTATCTGAGTTTTCTGACTTTTTATCAAATATTATTTTAGATTCTGACAAAATTATAATAACAGGGGATTTTGGAAACGCATTTGCAGCTTTATTAGAAAATGTTTCAAACAAAACGTAGATCAACCTACTCACTGTCACAAGCACACTCTGGACCTGGTTTTAAGTCATGGAGTTGAGATTAGTCAGCTGAATGTCCTTCCTCATAATCCCAAACTTTCAGATCATTTTTTAATTACCTTTCAGTTCATATTAGAAAATGCTACTGCTCCAACAACTAAGAAAGAGCTTAAACGAACATTATCTGACCGTTCTGTGTCTGAATTTAAACTCACAGTCCAACCAATGTTTAGTAACATGTTGAGTAAATATTCGTCGAAAATGATCAGTTTGTGAATGATGCCATGCAAGCCCTCAGGGGAACACTGGATGTTATTGATTATTCATGTAGAGAAAATGGTGCTGGTCGAGTCGGGGTGGGATTATATAAGTTCGCTTCCTTCCACCCCCTTTCAAGCGATCTATTTGTGATTTATTATGTGAAGTTATTCCATGTATTATAACCTGATTGCTTGAAAAATTCATTTTCATTCATTCATTCATTCATGTTGTTGCCCCTCTGAAACTCAAGCTTGTTAGACAGAACAGAGCAGCACCGTGGTTCAATGCTGAAACTCGTTCCCTAAAACAAATAACCCATAAGTTAGAAAAAAATGGTGCCGTTCTAGCTCAGAGCGCTCTCTTAATGTTTGGAAATGTAGCCTCTTAAGTTATAAAAAATCCCTGCGTAGAGCGAGAACTCAATACTATTCAACTTTAATAGCAGAAAATGCAAATAATCCACGATTTCTCTTTAGTACTATAGCCAGGCTAACCAACAGCCACAGCTCGGTTGAACCACATATTCCTTCTACTATCAGCTCTGAAGATTTCCTTCAATTCTTTGATAGTAAAATCTCAAATATTAGACACAAGCTAAATGTGGTTATTCCCACCATCAGCCCAAAGCTGAAGTCGTAGAAACAAAGGCCTCCATAGAATCGTCTGTAACCTTTGACTGCTTCACTGCTGTGGACCAAACAGAAATAACATCAGTTATTATGTCTTCTAAAACTTCCACTTGTCTTTTAGACCCAATCCCCACTAAACTTAGTGACTCCATATTAACCATAAATATAATAACCTCTCTTTTAAATAGGAAACTGCCTCAGTCTTTTAAATATGCGGTTATTAAACCTCTTTTGAAAAAGCCCAGCCTGGATCCTGACATTCTGGCCAACTATAAACCAATATCTGATCTCCCATTTATTTCTAAAATCTTAGAAAGAGTCGTAGTGAAGCAGCTACAGCGCCACCTACAGGACAATAGTCACTTTGAAGATTTTCAGTCAGGGTTTTGACCTCACCATAGCACTGAAACTGCACTGGTTAGAGTTACTAATGACTTGTTATTGGCTTCAGATAAAGGACTAATCTCTATTCTGGTCCTGTTAGACCTCAGCGCAGCCTTTGATACCATCGACCACAGCATCTTACTCCAGAGACTAGAGCATGACATAGGGATCAGAGGATTAAATGTTCAATCACTATCAAACAAATCATTTCTTATTCATGACTTTATTTTAGATCACAATCTTAATGGCCTGTTTTTAACTGAGACTTGGAACTCTGGTGCACCAATCTCACTGTCAGAGGCAACACCGCCCCTTTTTAACTTCACAAACAAGGATAGAAAACAAGGCAGGGGTGGTGGGACTGCTGCAATTTTATCTGCTAGTATTGGTTTTAAAGACACCATGTTTAATGAATATTCCTCTTTTGAATATCAGGCCATTGTTTTTAATGATCCAGTCATGTTGTGTTTGATAGTATATAGACCGCCAAAGTATAATTCATCTTTTATATCTGATTTCGCTGAACTGCTTTCATTAGTTTATATGGATTTTAGGAAAATATTGGTTCTAGGTGATTTTAACTTGCATGTCCACAATCCTTCGGGAATGTATGTCCGGGACTTTTTAAACATTTTAACATCTATGGATTTTATTCAGCATGTGAATGAGCCCACCCACAACAGAGGTCACACTTTGGATCTCATAATGACTCATGGCCTGAAGGCCACTGTGTCCTCTGTTGTGGACGTGGGAATTTCTGATCATTCATGTGTGTTTTTTAAAGTTCATGATTTTATGATTGAGAAGCTTCCTGAAAAAAAAATTAGAAGGCGCTGTCTACACCCTGAAGTGGCTGCAAACTTTATCTCCCATCTCGAAAACCAGCAACCAACCTTTTCATTTCCATCTATAGATTTATCAGTTCACCATTTCAGTAATAAACTCACCACAATTCTGGACAAAGTTGCGCCTTTAAAATTAAAAACTGTAAAAGAGAAAGCTCCCTGTCCCTGGAGAACCCTCAATATAAAGAAACTAAAAATAATGACAAGGAGGGCGGAACGACAGTGGCGCAAAACAAAACTTACAATACATCATCAAATTTATAAAAGAACACTAATACACTACAATAACTCAATAAAAAAGGCAAGGCAGGACTATTTCTCAAAATTCATTGCAGAAAATAAGTCAAAGCCAAAAATCCTCTTTGCCACAATAGACAAAATAATAAACCCAATCGCTGGTCCACCCTCCACCTTTAGCAATAAAACCTGTGAGGAGTTTGCAGTCCACTTCACCACTAAGATAGATGACATTAGGTCATCTATCCTACAATCTCCTGTTGGTCTTCCTACTGCATGTCCTCCTATCAGTGAGAGAAAGCTCGACAGTTTTGTCTTGGTTGATGCTGCAATGCTCCGACAGGTGATGTCTCAAATGAAAACCAAAACCTGTTCTCTTGATCCCATCCCCACCTCACTTTTTAAGTCAGTTTTTACATCCTGTGAAGAAGAGCTGCTGAGCATCATGAACTGCTCTCTTCAGAGTGGAGTCTTCCCTGCATCCCTAAAGACTGCAATGGTGAGACCCATTCTGAAGAAGGGTGGTTTAGATGTCTCCAACTTAAACAACTATCGGCCAGTATCAACCTGTCATTTTTAAGTAAAATTTTTAGAAAAGCTTGTTTTTACTCAAATTAATGATTTTATTAATGAAAATAATATTTTAGAAAAGTTTCAGTCAGGTTTTAGAGCTCACCATTCAACAGAGATGGCACTGGTCAGGTCTTAAATGATCTCAGGTCCAATGCTGACATGAAAAAAGTATCTGTTCTAGTCCTACTGGACCTGAGTGCAGCCTTCGACACAGTTGACCATCCTATCCTTTTAAGCAGACTCCATGACATGGTTGGTATTACAGGCACAGCTTTGAACTGGTTTAAGTCCTACCTCACAGATAGAGATTTTATTGTTCAATTAAATGATTTTTCCTCTAAAAAACACAGACTGACATGTGGGGTGCCTCAAGGCTCCATCCTGGGTCCCACACTTTTTAATCTATACATGCTTCCACTTGGTGACGTCATCAGGAGACACGGCATTAACTTTCATAGCTATGCTGATGACACTCAACTGTATGTAGCTGTGTCTCCTGATGACATGGGACCCATGGACAGCCTTTTAAACTGTATTTTAGATATTAAAAAGTGGATGGGAGAAAACTTCTTGCAGCTCAACCAGACAAAACTGAGGTCTTGGTTTTCGGTTCTGAAGCTGAGAGAGAAAGGGTCCAAGTGTATCTGTCTTCCAACTGTATGAATGTTTGTAATACAGTGAAGAACCTCGGCGTGACTCTAGATGCAGATCTTAGCTTTGAACAACACACGAATCAAGTCACAAGAACTGCATTTTATCATTTGAGGAATATTGCCCGAGTTAGACCCTTTCTCTCAAGAGCCAGTGCGGAAATCTTTAATTCATGTTTATTACTCAAAATAGATTACTGCAATGCGCTCCTCTCTGGTTGTAAGAAAAAACTACACTTAACCGCGTGCAGCTTGTACAAAACTCAGCTGCACGCCTTTTAACAAGAACCAAGAAGAGGGAGCACATCACACCAATTTTGAGATCTCTGCACTGGCTCCCTGTCAGTTTTAGGATTGATTTTAAGATTCTTTTAATTGTTTATAAAAGTGTACATGGTCTTAGTCCTTCTTTTATATCAGATTTACTTTTAGCTTATGAACCTCCTAGAGCTCTCAGATCTTCAGGCGCAGGCCTGCTGGAGGTCCCGAGAGTCAGGACTAAAATCCACGGCGAGGCCTCTTTTAGATATTATGGGCCTCGTCTGTGGAACAGCCTGCCTGAGGATGTGAGGGCTTCACCCACTGTTGAGGTTTTTAAAAAGAAACTAAAGACACATTTATTTAATTCAGCTTTTAAGTAAATAGTATTTGCAATTTAACATTTTATGCGTATATTTTATCATATCTTACCATGTATTTATTTGTTTTATGCCAGTTAGTGAAGTTTTACCTCCTATGTATTAACTTATATTTTATCACTTCTTTTTTTTTTTTTTTTTTAATGTGTGTTTTTATACTTTAGCTGTTTTATATTTTGTCTATTTTATTGTTTTAAATCTGACCACGAGCGTTTTCTCACTCTCGGCTGGGGTGTTTGTGTTCAGGCTCATGGAGTCGTGGTCCTGCTTGTCCACTGGCCTTCCATGTTCGTTGTCCTCTGGGCTGTCTGGCCTTGTGTGCCCAGTTGGGTGCACTGGGCCGGGGGGCTGGGGGCGTCGAGCTGGGGGTGCTGGGGATGAGCGGGGCGTGCCTCATGTTGCCTGGATGCTGACAGTCCAGCCAATAGGAGGACAGGGTGTACAGCGCCTTCAGGTTGCTCCTCAGTGATCTGTTTGCTCTGCTTTTTTATCTGTTTGTTTCTGTTTTTATAGTTATGAGGGGCTTATGTTTTTATAGTACTGCATGTGTGGGGTATAGTTTTTCTTGTATTTGTTTTATGTACAGCACTTTGAGCTGTTTTTAACTGGAAAGGTGCTATATAAATAAAATCAATTTGAATTTGAATTTGAATACCCTCCAGTGGTTTGAATTCTATTAATTTGATAGATACCAGTTTGTTAATGTAAATGGACAGTCTTCTCATTGTACTCGAATTAGCTATGGAGTCCCTCAGGGCTCAGTTCTAGGGCCCATCCTGTTCGTGCTTTACATGCTGCCCTTAGGAAACATAATTAGGAAACATAGCATAAAAAAAAAAAAAAAAAAAAAAGAAACATAGCATAAATTTCCACTGTTACACAGATGATCCGCAGCTGTATTTATCCATTAAACCAGACCAGAATGACCACCTAGAGAAACTTAATTCCTGCATCAGAGACATTAAGTACTGGATGACAATTAATTACCTCCTCCTTAACCCAGAAAAAACTGAGGTCATTATACTGGGCCCCAAACACCTGAGAGATGCCCTATCGGATCAGATAGTCTCCTTGGATGGCATAAATATTGCCTCCAATCCTACAGTCAAAAACTTGGGGGTTTTATTTGACCAGGATTTATCGTTTAGGCTCACATATCACAAGCTTGTAGAACTGCATTCTTTCACCTTCGCAATATAGCTCGGATCAGAAATATGTTATCTAAAAGTGATGCTGAAAAACTCATCCACGCATTTGTTACGTCTAGACTGGATTACTGTAACTCTTTACTAATAGCCTGCCCAAAAAGTTCTTTAAAAAGTTTTCAGCTTGCTCAGAATGCAGCAGCCAGATTGTTAGCAGGAACTAGCAGAAGAGAACACATCACTCCTGTGTTAGCTTCACTCCACTGGCTCCCAGTTGAATCCAGGATTAAGTTCAAAATCCTCCTGTTAACCTATAAGGCTCTGAATGGTGTGGCCCCATCCTACATTAAAGATCTCTTAGTTCCTTACCAACCAATCAGAACACTTCGTTCACAAAATGCAGGACTGCTTGTAGTTCCTAGAATCTCTAAAAGTACAGTTGGAGGTAGAACCTTCAGCCACCAAGCCCCTGTTCTATGGAATAAGCTCCCAGCTCATGTCAGAGAGGCCAGCACAGTTTCTACCTTCAAAGCTAGCCTTAAAATATTCCTCTTTGGACAGGTTAGCGTTCTGCCAGGTTAGCTAGTAATCAGAGAATATTCCCTCTGCTGTGGCTCTTGAGAGGCTAGATTAATACGGATACATTTAAATGTAATTTATAGATTTTCTATCATGGTAATTCTCCATATCAGCTCTGAGGTTCTGTTCTCATTTCTTCTCCTCTCTTCTACTCTTCATTATTTATTATATTTAGTTCTCTATGCTTTTGTTGGTGCAGTTCGATTCACATGTTGTTTTTCTCTCTCTCTCCCCTCTGGGGAGTGGGAGTGATTTCAGATCGCAGGTGGATCCCCCACGCTCCTGCTCCTGGCCGTGGACTGCACTTCTGCTTCGTCTGACTGAGGACTTCATCCCCACTTGTCCCTCAGCTCTATCTGCAGCTTTATCTGAATGAACTCTATTCAAATACGTGGTTGTAGAAGCTAATTTTTCTCTACCAGTTCTGGTATCGCCTGTTCGTCCTGGGATAGGATCTCTCCCTCGTGTGGGAATCCCTAAGGTTTCTTTGTTTTTCCTGACTCACGTTTTTTAGGAGTTTTTCCTTACCGAGGGGGAGTGTCTAAGGGCAGGGATATCCAGTTTATTTAATCTGATTTTTTTTCTTCATGTTTCATGACTATTTTCTGCATCTGTAAAATTACCTGCATGAAGCCCAATGAGGCAAAATTCTTTGTGATTTTGGGCTATATAAATAAAATTGAATTTAATTGAACATCAGTCACTAGTGATTTGACTCTGACTTTAACCCTGTGGCTATTTTCCCCAAAATCCAAAATTAAAAAGCATGTTGACAAAATATGTGCTGTGGTCTCTCTTTGTGTGCTTCTGTTGTGCTTCTAAAGCACAACATCCAATCAGATTAAGTCCACGCTGGTTTGATCCAACAATCCAACCAATCAAATTGAAGAATAACAGATGATGGCATCAGTCAATCTGAGCGCCAGTTTCTGTTAACCTACTCTTGAAGTTACACAAAGACGGGGAAGAAAGCTGGCGCTGACTTATGAGCTGAAGTTACAAGTATGACATTAACCTTTCTCTGATAACGTTACGTTGTGTGGGTGTGCAGGCAGCTCTTTGTAATCGCAGACAGGACACAGGTGATTCTGACATTTCCACAGCCATCACGAAATGTTTACTTATGATAAAACTTATTTTCAACTAATAGGTTCTATAAATGCAATTTATATGTATGATTCTAAAAAATGTAATCATGAATTTACAAAAAATCATTGTATTCTGTATATTTCCTGTTTATTTCAACCCGGTCTCAGTGAAATGAGTACATATTCAACAACTTTGGACCTTGGAAATACAGTGCATATCATAGCCAAATGCGGGTTTTGCGTGCATATGATATGCTGTTGTTCAGAGTGTGTTGCAACGGTGTATCGTATGCACGCTTTTTAGGTTTCGTTTTGATCACGTGGTCAGACGACCTCTGGCGCATTTGAAAATGCTAGTTAAGGTTAGGATTACGGTTACGGATCTAAAAGCAAATTGTACGTTTGTGCGACTGTTTCTGCTGCTCATGTGTCCACCAGGGGATGTGTCAAATGTGGAAAAGGCATTTAAACATATTCAGGACCGTGCGTATTATATGCACGCAAAAACCGTGTTTCTTGTATATTATCCACTGTATTTCCAAAGTTGTGGAATATGTACGCATTTCACTGAAATTGGGTTGGTTTATTTACAGCATGAAAAAAGTAATACTTTGTTCAAAACTTTGCAAAAAAAGAAAAAAATTGCATTTTAGGGGGTACTACATGCTGATTTGGTATTTTCAAAACTATTTTTAATCATTCTTTTCTCCTGGTTTCTGTAGATTTTGTCTCATCCATCCATTTTCTTGACCCGTTATATCCCTTAAAGCAACAGGGCTGGATTAATGTTTGGGGACTATTGACTGTATATCAAGATGTCAGTGACAGTTTTTTCAAACATATTTGTTTAATCTTAATATTTTAGATGCACCTTAAAAATAATCAGCATTAGCTATGAGATTGGCTCTCCTATTTTAGGCTTAATGATGACGTTATTGAGGACTTTCTAGCAGTAAGTCCAGCAAGTTTTTATATGTAGATAGAGTTTAATTTTATGTTGCTTTCTATCTTAAGTTTTCCAAATTAAAAGCTTCAGATGGGTTGCATGAACTCAGAGGAAATTTACCTAATACATTTGCAAAATGTTGATAAAGAAATACAGTTCCTTTTGGCATACATGATCTGTGTAAATAATGTTACTGTCGTTGAAAGGACTTCAAACATTCAGTTACTTGGAGGTGACTCGAGACTTATTGTGCCTTGACTTGGGACTTGATTTGGACTTGCCTTTTTTTAACTCAGGACTTGACTCGGGACTTGAGTATAAAGACTTACTCGTGACTTGGAAAACAATGACTTGGTCCTACCTTTGTTTCATAGATGTATAAACCTTCCCCTCTTCTCTTTCCCCATCCTTCATACGTCGTGAACAGTTCCGGCTAGTTGGCTCAATGGCCACGTTGGGAAATTGTGTGTGGCTAGGATTCTTAGTTACCAGACTGCAGCAGTTTTCTTCCAATGAGCAGAGCAGATGCAGTTTGTTAATTTTGTTGCTCCAGGACCATGCACTAGTGGGAAATATGCTTGTAACCGCAGGCCTGTATGGATCGTTTCTTAGCCTTGTTAGCAGGCTAAAGCGGCACCCTCCACCCCCTCTGCTTCCCGTCCCACCATTTCTGTTTTCTGCCACAGCTGGCAACAATCTGTGGTGCACCCGGTGGACTCGCTATCATTGTGAAGATATTGGGTAAGTGATGTTGTGTTTGTGATGTTAAGTATAAACGGAAAATCAATGCCCAGTAGCGACTGTCAACTGTAGCAGTTGTTTACGCAACTAGAATGCACAGAAAAAAAGCATAGGAACATCACAAACAATAACAAAGTCTTGGAGCTGCAAGCTGCTGCAATTGTGCGTGTTGCCATCTTACTACTTTTTGCATGTATGTTGTAAATGATAAACATAAAATGTCCAAAGCATAAAGCCAAAAACACAAAACAAAACCTTACATGTTGAAATGTGTATCCATTCTGTGATGAATGGATGGTTAATGTAGATGAGCTCACCAGGTGCTGCGTGGATGGTTATTCCATGCAGCAAAGGAGCCATCGTTTGTTAGGTATGCTAGCTGTTTGTTGTAGCCTGTATAGAAAAATAGATGATTAGTTGGAGAATGACCTTTGACTTCCCTCTGTATGCAACTTTTGAACTCAGAACTTTCATCTTACCAGTTTTTATGTGCTGGAGGGCCTCAGCCCGTTTCTGAAAGCCAACAGCTTCCCATTGGTTGGTTTTGTCCAAATACGTGGTTGCAATGACAGGCAGGGTCATTTGGATCATGTTCTCCTCTCCATTACCAAAGGGCTCAATAATCAGGGTACCCATCAAATTTCCACTGATGGCATTCTCCACCAAACCAGAAACCTGTTCTCGGCCTGTGTGCAAAAGGAAAAACTGAATTGGATATTATCCTCAGGAACCATGCAGAGCTCAGTCTGAGGATGAAAACTGACCTGTCACTGAGATCTCAGTGCTTGTAGGTGAGTTTGGAATCAAATTACTTTTAGGAATATTGCTGTTCAGAATTTCCACTTTTTCACCATCTACAACAAACCACAGTTTTGCAGTTAATATTACAGGAATCCTTACAGACAATTACCATTAAGGACGTAACAATTTTTTGTGAATTGGCAAAAATTCGAATCAAACTTGTCAAGTTATTCATCAATACAGAAAATAAAAAAAATGGTTTGTCACATTCCGTGCCTATTTAGAAAAATGCAGAGCAGATGACATTTTTCCATGCAGGCTTGTTGTGAGTGGGGGTGTGCCTGTGAATGTGCGGGCACGCCTGTGTGTGTAGCGAACTGGCTGCGTGTTCTTCATCTGGGAAATTCCTGCAGCTCTTTTGGATTTAAAAGTTTCTCATAAATCAGTCCTTCCAGGATTTTGCGATGTTGCAATTGCAACTATTAATGCATATTCAAGAAACGCATGAATTTGTTCATCACCCTGAAACTTTACATTTTCATGTAACTTTACTCAAATTTTGACCAATCTAACATGACGACAGTCATGGGTGCTGACGCAGCTTCACCACTGTTTCCCTTCTGACTCCTCGGCCAGGGAGCCATGCTCTTTTTTCACTAACTCTCTTTAGCGCTCTGTCTTTTTTTCTCTGCAAGCTGTGCATGAACGGTTATTTGCGCTGAGCAGGTGTGGGTGTGGAGTGGTCCATCACATGGATCCCAACATGAACAGAGTATGAAAGGATTTGTGATCATTAGCTTTCATCAGTATTATGTATAATTGTTTATTTGTATCAAATCCTTTCTGTTAGTAGGAAAACAGACAGTTTAATGTAAGGGAAAAAAAAACGTATTTGGCCTTAAAATACCTTTATTTCATAGTGTTGAAAAAACAAAGAATCAGAAAAATCTAAATCCTGACTTTAAGACTGAATTGAATTGTGGCTTGACTGAATCGTTAGATCCATAATTTCCATATTAAATAAATTATGAGAATTCATGCAAAATTAACATAAAGGACTCACTTTCCCCCTTATGAGCTGGATCTAAGGTCACAGTTTCCACAGCTTTAACTAAAACTCTTGGAGGCTGAGGAAGAAAATATTAGACAATAAGATTGTTTTTGGCTCAGTTAACGGATGTAATACTTATTTTCTTTCTATTTTTCACTGTAGTTATTTTTAGAAAAGACTTAAATACAGGGTTTGTACGGTCATGACCTACCTGGAAAAGTTTTGGAAATTGAAAATGCAATTTCTAGGTCGTTTTAGGACATGGATCGTGATGTTACGAAAAGCTGGGAAATGTAGGTCAACAACAGGTGGCTTTTAAAAGAGAGGTTTCTACTGAACTGTGGCTAGTGAGAGACCCTGACCAAAATCATGCATTTGTTCGAAGTCATTTGAGATGAGCAACATGTGAAAAGCGAAACTGGTGAACCTTATGAAAGGAAAGAAACAGCCACGGCTGCCAAACGCTGCAAAAGCTGGTCGGTCAGAGAACTTTTTAAACAGCTAACAATGGCAATACCATGGAAGCTTAATGCAATCAATTGAAAGAACTTTATATGTTTTAAAAAAAACCCACAAAGATCTTTGTTCAAATCTTTTCCAAGATTTATTTGAATATCTTTAAGAAGTACAAAAGCAAAGAACCACAAACATGCTGGGAACTCGCCTAATCTGCTCATTAAAACTATAAAATGACCTCCAGGTAAAAGTTGAAAAGCCACAATGTACCCTTGTTATAGACACGGTCCGTTTTGTTTATGTGCTCATCATATCACAAGTATGTTTGGTTCTTCCTACTATAACCACAAACAAGAACAAACGTTGGAGAATGGATTAAATATTAATTAGTACAAACTGTTTATTCATTTGTTTGTGAGTCCATCCCAAAGACAATATTGGGCACAGAGCAGCAAAGTCCACAGTTCACCTACTGGATGTTCACGTTGTGGGTGTGGTCATCTTTGTCAACTTTTTCTGAATTTTGCTGTAATTTTTTCTGGTTTTGATTCTGATATTTGCTTTTTTTTTTTTTTTTTTTTTTTTTTTTTTTTTTTTTTAGAATTTTGCAATCATTTAATTTTTTTGGACTACAACAGTTGTAGCCCTAAAGTAAGAAGATAAGGATAACCAACGTAAGTTGAACATGTTGGTTCACTTATAGAGAAAGAGTTGTGATAATAGCAATTTTTGTGGAGTTTTAATAATAATGAGTACATGTGATGTTTTTGAGATTATTTATGGTGAGTTACTGAGAAACTGCTGTTGTTTGTTTGTGGTGTTTTCGTGTACTTCATTGATGGTCCTTAGCTGCCTCTGCAGCTTCACATCAAGGCAATCTCATTCATTTTCACTCATTTTCTGCACCAATCACCACAATAAACTATTCATACTGGTCAATACATCCAATGTTTTGTTCTGTAATGTCTGTGGATAAAGTAGGAAGAACAAAGACTGGTGATATTGTGTTGAGGACATGAATGAATAGATCATGTCTTTGACACAGACTAGGGCTGTAATAAGTATGCGGGTGCTCGAATACTCGGAATCTGCTCCTGAAAATTTGAGTACAAATATTTGCGATGTCCAAGATCGCTGATTCGTTATCTTCACAAAAATCATTAATTTTTCACCAAGATCTTGCATCTATGATGGTAGAGTCTGACTTCTGCGCAAAGCCTTCTCCAGCACATCCCAAAGATTCTCAATGGGGTTCCAGTCTGGACTCTGTGGTGGCCAATCCATGTGAGAAAATGATGCCTCATGCTCCCTGAACCAGTGAACCAGTCTTTCACAATTTGAGTCAGATGAATCCTGGCATTGTCATCTTGGAATATGCCCTTGCCATCAGCGACGAAGAAATCCATTGATGGAATAACCTGGTCATTCAGTATATTCAGGAAGTCAGCTGACCTCATTGTTTGAGCACATAGCGTTGCTGAACCTAGACCTGACCAATTGCAGCAACCCCATATCATAACACTGCCCTGTCAGGCTTGTACAGTAGGCACCAGGCATGATGGGTACATCACTTCACCTGCCTCTCTTCTTACCCTGATGTGCCCATCACTCTGGAACAGGGTAAATCTGGACTCCTCAGACCACATGACCTTCTTCCATTGCTCCGGAGTCCAGTCTTTACGCTCCCTACCAGATTGTATCCCCTTTTTCTGATTAGCCTCACTGATTAGTAGGGCTGTCGGAAAAAAATCTATTCACATTCGAACCTAGATTCTCATTTGTAACGATTCAGAATTTTTTTGTAGATATCCAAGAATCGATTCCCTCCTCCCCCCATATTCTTGCATTTATATGTTTCATTTAGTGGCTCGAACCTGCTAGCTTACTTGCAAGCCGTAATGTTTGTCCCGAAACGGCTACCGTAGTTTGATTTCCCCAGAGGCGAGCGGAGCTTACTAAGCGCGCGCTACGCAACAACATGGGAGAAGAAAAAAGAGATTCCTCCTGTCCCGTCGTCAGTGAAGGCAAATGTTTTGGCGCACTTCGGATTCCACAAATTTTGGGGTAAGGAGCTTGACATGACATGTGCAGTGTGCAAAATCCAATATTTTGGGAATACTTCAAATGCTTGCGCTCATATATCTCGTCCCATCTTCGGAGATTCAAGTTTGAAAAGTCTTTCTCTGCCTTCGTGCTGTTGAAATAATTCCTCCCTCCAGGATTTCCTGATGTTTCGATAACACCTTTTAATACAAATCCAATCAAACCCAGAGATTTCTTGCGCACCTTGCAGCTTTTTTATTTTCACCTCAACTTTACTGTGATCAATCTACCGTGACAACAGTCATGGATAACCACATGACCGTTTCCCTTCCGACTCTTTCCCGGGAGCCGTGCTCTCTTTTATTATCGTTCTATAGTCCTCTCACACAATCTCTTCAAAGCGCGTGTGAACGGTCACCCCGCAGGTGAGCATGCGTTGCATGCACGTGGCGGATTGAAGGTGAGCTAAGCATGAGCGTGCACATTGGGGGTGAATGTGCGCTGTCCCCGGTGGGGCGCAGGTACAGATCGGTCTGTCATATTGCGCGGGGCACAGCTGCTGCACAACAGGAATTGAGGATGAAGAGAAAGACAAAGAGAGACTCTGGAAATCTGGAACCATTTCCCTTTAACTGGTAATACAAAGGAAGAATTTAGATACTGCAGGAAAATAATTCCACATATAACCTCCTCCACAACAAACGTATAGACACCTGAGAGAAGCTTCTTTAAAACAGAGCAGATCATTAAAACCAGATCAACTCCTCAAAGCCTTTGTCTTCCTCTACCAGCAACTGTTGGTAGAGGTTTATGATGTTTTTGAAATAGATAAAGAGGAAGATTCTGAGAACATGGAGGTCTGAGGATTCATCTGTTTATGATTTTTCACTGGAAATTTGGAAATCTAGAAATATTTTATTCTTAAATATTTTTAAATCAACACATATTTGAGTTACTGTGAGCAGGAAAGACCAAAGTTCATTTTGTGTTTCACAGTTCTATTCAAGTTAAATGACAGCTCAACACCATTGTAAATAATGATGAAGCTGTATTTACATTTATTGTGCTTTTTATTGTGCATGTGTCACAATAAAAAGAGTTGGAATATGAGAATATGATTTTTATTTTATAATGAAAATTTTTAGGAGCTTTTAAAAATATATATATATTCAAAAACATTGCAAATCTTTACAAAAGCTGCAGCAACATCAGGCACTTCAGGCCACAACAATCCTAAAAATCTTCTGTGAAATCCTGGAGGGGTCTGAATAATATTAGTTTGCACAGTATCATAAATCAATACCTTTTCTTTATCAAAAGATTTCCTTTATGTTTTAAATTTCTGAATCAAGAATCAATTAAGAATCAAATCGGCACCCCGAGAATCCGAATCAAATCGAATGGTGAGTTGTTGTAAGATTCACATCCCTACTGATTAGTGGTTTTCCTAAGGCTGTTCAGTCCCAGTCCCTTGAGTTCACTTCACATTGTGTGTGTGGAAATGCTCACTTTCACTATTAAGCAAATCCCTGAGTTCTACTGTTGTTTTTCTTTGATTTGATCTCACCACACGTTTAAGTGATCGCTGATCACAATCATTCAGGATTTTGTTCCGGCCATATTTCTTCCTCGGGTCCCTACTATCCCTCCAGTTTTTAATAATACGTTGGACAGTTCTTAACCCAATTTTAGTAGTTTCTGCAATCTCCTGAGATGTTTTCCCCGCTTGATGCATGCCAATGACTTGACTCTTCTCAAACAGAATAGCATCTTTTCCACGACCACAGGATGTGTCTTTCGACATGGTTGTTTAGATGATGAGAAGCAACTCATGGCACCAGTTGGTTTAAGTAACTTGTTGCCAGATGAAAGATAATCGCTCATGCAGTAATTATCCAATAGGAGGCTCGTACCTGTTTGCTTAGTCAAATCCAGGTGGTGTCTTTTTTTTTGGCCAGGCAGTGTATTTTACAATTGAATAAATACTTGGTTTGATTTGGCATCACTGACTACAATAGTCTGACTGAAATTAATTTAATTTTGGGTTTAAGAATTCTGTGAAAGGTTTTAGAAAAGTGCTAGAAAAGTTTCGGAAAACCATTGCTAAAAAAGTGTGCGAACCCTGTAAATACGTCTTTAAGATTTGATCAAAGATATATGCCATTCTATTTCTGTATAATCAAAACATTGTCCAGTCTAAGACTTGGGACCTATCAATGTAAATAAATTCTGAATGTGAAAAATCAATAGATTAACTTACAACCACCAGCAGGTTTTTCTCCACTCCATCACTCAGGGATGAGTCTTTGACAGCAGCTTTAACCTCGATTGGAAGAGTCCCCTCCTTCATGGGAATAATGATGAAGGGAACAGATCTTGTGGTCATGGCCTCAACGTTCACCTCCTTTTGATATTTCCCACGTTTAGAAGCTGTGCTGCACACGTCCTGTTTCTCGGCTAGATCTATACGAACCTTAATAGAGACAAAATAGTGGAGGAAATTCAGACTCATTCATCAAATAAAAACAAATGATAGAATGAGGAGACTTTTGGGCCCCTTTACACTTAGTGGTCCAGTCTTGCATGGTAAGGAGTGGTATGGTCTAGTTTATTCTGGCGAGCAATTTCACTTAGTTAAGCTTTGCTTCCACTGAGTGGTTTGTTTTCATGGCCGATGCATGGTGTAGTCCGCTACAGAGTCATTACGTCATTGCAACCCGGTCTCTCAGTGAAATGCGTACATATTCCACGACTTTGGACCCTGGAAATACCGTACATAATATACGCCAAACGCAGTTTCTGCGTGCATATGATACACTGCTGTTCAGAATGGGTTGCAATGGCGTATCATATGAACGCTTTTTAGGTTTCATTTTGATCACGTACTCAGACAACCTCTGACACATTTGAAAATACTAGTTAAGGTTAGGTCTACGGTTATGGTTCTAAAAGCAAATTGTACGTATGTGCGGCTGTCTCTGATGCTCATGTGTCCACCAGGGGATGTGTTAAATGTGGAAAAGACATTTAACATGTTGAGGACCGTGCACATTATATGCATGCAAAAACTGTGTTTCTCGTATATTATGCACGGTATTTCCAAAGTCGTGGAATGTGTACGCATTTCACCGAGACCGGGTTGGTCATTGTACTGTGACACCTAGAAAAGCAACAACAACCCTCAAGCTAACCCTGTATCACACCGTCGCCAAGGATGGCAAGGAACATTGTCATTTCTGCCACAGACCAGGCCTTGCTGTTGTTTGCAGGCATTTTCGAGACTCGTAACCAAAAGAGTACACAGGTAACTGCAGAAACCCAAATGCTTTTAATTGTTGGAAACGTTAGTTTAAATGAGCGCCATATTGGCACTTTCTATCTGTCGTGTTCTTGTTTTGCTGCACTCACTGTTATGGTCTCTGGTCTGTAGTTGTGCAGAATGGCTTTTATTTCCACCTGCTCTCCTCGGACAGCTGAGTACGGCAGCCGGAGGTCTATGAAGAACTCTTTGCGGACAATCACCTCCAGTGGCTCTCCCACACAGATGCCTTCAATAACAACCCAAAGGGATCAAATTTTTACAGAGGCCGTGAAAGCGGGGGTGGGGGGTCATATTATGCAAAAAGGAGCCGATTATTTACTAACCATGTGTTCTTGACAGGCTGATGCCGGTGAACTCCCAGGTTGTGATGGAACCAGGCAGAGGAATGTTTGTCACTATTGAAGTAGAGCCACTTAAACACACAGAAATGGGGGCACTCTTAGTGACAGCTAGCCTAGGAGAGTTACAGGTAAATAGAGAAGTGTCCCCCTGCAGGACAGTCTAGACAGCGACTCACCAGTTGGGTGTATTTTCGGGGCATCCTGGCAGGATAATGTCGTTCCACAGCCAACTTTCCGGGAAATAGCTGTGACTAACTAATTACTGTCATTACTGTACAAAAGTAAGCTGGTTCTGTCAGAGATCAAAAAGTCACTTTGGGCTGCTCCCAGACCAGCAGAGCGCTGGTTCAGGAGTCTGTCTGCGGTCAGAGATCCGCCGCGCTGCGATAGAACCAAACACCCGTATTTGATTAGTATTTTACCCGCTCATCTAGTCCCTGAAAACACATAGCCAAAGCTGAGTTCCTGATGCGAGTGGCGACCTGTCAAACTGATCTGTTGTGAAATGCAATCAGACATTCATGCACTGAGCGCAGCATGCTCGCTCCTTCAGTTTTTTTTTTATATAAGCCCGACCACTTACAATGGGATTGGCTGAAAGTTTAAAGTACTGACTTGATTGACGTGTCCAAAGACCAATAGAAACTTAGCACTGAAATGCAGCTCTGTCTGCAGCAGCTTGTTTCGGTTACGGTAGTACCCCAAAAATTTAACTTTTCCTATTTGGAACCAAACTTTGGTACCCAACTATAGTTATCACCAAGTGACAGATCAGACTTGGTCATCTGTGAGCTACTCAAAAGCTTGCAGGGAACCGGTTGGAGACCCCTGCTGTAGGTCATCTAAGAGCTAGCTACCCTGCATCATACTCATGATCAGTCCTCTCCATATACTGTATGGTGTTTCAGATATTTGACATTGACGGTGGTCATCAGCCCATTGTCAGCAGCCCTTCTGAGTGTCTGCACTGCTGCTACCACACTATTTTTTAACAATCGGATAGTGACAGTGGGAGAGCAACATGGAGACAGGGGGGTGGTCGTCTGGAATTGGTTAATCATCAGAAGATTATGGGGACGTTGGAGACTGACCAGTCAATTATCACGCTGCTGCTATCCTGCCACCCACCTGTCATTGGACAGCCACCATCAGACCCCCAAACGTGCCCAGGCAGCCTTTTTGATGTCTAAAAATCGTCCGGTGCTGCTCAGTTTTCCCTTTCTTTAAAATCTTGGCTGCAATCACATGGTTTGTAAAAGTGCAACGGATTCATTCTGATTACAAATAACCACCTTGAGTTCTTAAAACTGGATGTGTAACAGGTTCACAATACATAGTATAATTACACAAAATTGTACTTTTTTATTTTTATCTTACACCTGGAAATTGGGTCGTATGGTAATAGGGTCCATCTTATCCCGAATATAAGTTGGTACTCCGCCCTCCCTCTCCCCTTTTGCTGTTTTCTTATGGCAGAATAGCACATATATGTTCCTTTATATTTCATTTCTATGCTAATTTGGACTTTGTGTTTTTTTAATTTCGGAGACTGTCTGAGCTGGGCTGATGCCATATTTTGTTATAACCAGAATAAATGGTGACTGTTTCAGTAAAATTCCTCCATCATCACGTGGCTTCCTGGTGCAGCGCACCACAACACAAAGCAGAGCAGAGACGAAGACCGTTACAGATGCACCATTACGACAGCAAGAGATTCTGAAGCAATCAGAGCTCTAAACTGCCATAAATCTCCTGGCCCGGATGGTCTAACCAGGGAATTTTATGCAGCTTTTACTAGAAAACCAACCCTTTTAATGACCACAATGTTTACAGACAAACTTTCATAACTATAACTGGTCAGCCAGTTTCCGTGACATGTCTCTCTGAACTTATCTTTTCACTAATGTTGACCCTCCACTGATGAAGATGGAAAAACTTTCCTCTGGTTCTACTCCCACTATCTAAACATTTGGTAATTCATAACCCTGTGGTATGTAACTCAGTCAGAAAATACTATCAATTGAGAAAATATTTTGGATATTTAGGATTAAGATTAAGATTTTCCTCAATCTTTCTTTTCCCCCCTCATGGTTAGATGTTATGTTTCAGAAATCATCAATTCCTATTATTAGTATTATTGCAGTAATATAATGCAACTACATTTTGCGTTATTGTTGACAGCGGAGTTAGAAGGTTGTTTATATTTGTGTTGAACATTGTGTCAAAACTCAATATAGGTAAATATTTCAAATAAAATATAAAACAATCTTACTGCTGGCCATCTTTTCAAGCAGTTGTCTATCCAAATTTCTGCGAGTAACCATTTTATTGCTGTCCATGTAGCTCTCATCAGTCTCATCTGAAAATACAGAAAGTAACTTTGAAGTGTTTGAACAGTCAGTGGTTTTGAACATGTGAACAGTCAGTGCTGTTGATGCAGAATCTTACTGCGGGCCAGTTGGAGGCTCTTCTCTTTCTTTTCAAGCAGTTGTTTTTCCATCTCTTTGCAGCAGGTGATGAAGGCATTGACACAAGCCGGACCATCCAGAATGTACTCAGAGCGACGCTCACATGTGTATGAAACTGGAGAGTCCTTCATGCCGTCCAAACAACATTCCCGCTGTAGAACTTCCTCATCTCCCTTATATTGACTCACTAACCACAACGAGAAGTTTAGAGGAAAACATTTAGGAGACAAATATTATGAATAAAGTAGAGATTTCTAATGCATGCACTGTTGTTTCTAAGAAATGACAATGGATTGGTATTTGCTTCTTGAAGATTCTCACATAATGTGGTTCTGACATCCACTATGGTCGAGGCGCGCCTTCTCCTGGACGGTGCTGCACATTTTACTTCTGAAACAAGATCAGAAAAGACACAGATGAACAACAAGAAACCTGAAAAGTCCTCAGATCTCAGCAGGCTGTCAAAGAAGGGAAACCGCAAAGACACTTGCAGAGCTCTTTCACCGTGAAGTAGTGGTATGAATCTGTTCTAACGACCCCCCTTATTCTACTTTAATTTGGTTAATGCTGATCAGACCTTTCATCCCAGGTTTATGTTTTAAAAATATACATTTTTTTAAATAGACTCAAAAGTAGACCTATTGTATGTGACCATCATTATAGTACTTAAGTTGGAGGACATTGAGCCAGGGGAGACAAACGACTCTACAATGGAAACGTTGGTTAGTAATAAAATAAAGGTCACTTCAGTTTAACATTGATTGATCTCCTCCTATTTTTTTTTCAAATCAGTTTAAAATAATTACAGTGGTGATGGATCGTGTTAACATTTTGATGTAATGGATCGTGCTACTGTGGCTAAGCTAAAGATACCATCGTTAGCTAGCTTACAAGCATTTTGCTTCTTAACAGGGTCCCCGTGGTCTATAAAAGTCTTAATCACACTAAAAGACTGACAGGAGCTCTGTTCAGCCATGGGGGGCGGCACATCAAAATATGTGTTTTTTTATGTTTAAACAACACATATCACTTTACTAATTGCTGATTAATACACTCTGAGGATATTGATGAGCATTCTCCAGTAAGGCAAGAGTATGATGCCTAAAGGAGAAAATCAGAGTATTCCCTCAAGAATTTTCTAGACTACACCACTGCCTTGACCTTTGACTACATGGACAATGGATCAAAACTTGGCTGTGGCACAAGGTTATTGAAGCTTGACATTTGCCACAGATGCAATGTTACACACCTCTATCACATGTAACACATACAGTATGAACTTTGTCAGGACCTCTGATCTACATCATCCTCATGGTCTCAATGACACAGCCAAAGGTACGCTAGCTAAATACTGGATGTATTTTGTTGTCTTCAAGCTAGTGGAAATGGAATCTGCTGCATCAGCTCCATTACAGCCTTAGGAACCTGGTCAGTAAGATCTATGTTGCAGGCTAACAAGAAAAAAGTGGAGCACATGTAAACCTCCTCATTGAGCATCTTCTTTAAAGTCCCCCTACAACAATTTTTTTTATCTTTAAATATTCCCAGTGGGGTTTTAATTAAGACTGTGAAGTTTAAAAAAAAAAAAAAATCCACATCCTAAATGTCTTAAAAGGCTAATTTTCCTGTTGATCAGAAGATTCCTTTTCCCAAAAAAACTCTTCTGTGTGGGCGTGGCTTTTAGTTCAGGAATTCAAATGGAGTTTATAATTGAGCGTTTGGCTGACAGAGATTTAAAAGGAGAAATACTCAAAAATGCAAAAACAAAATGATTTTTTTATATTTTTTCTCTTACAGAAGTAAAATGATACACATACATGTTAAAAACAAAAAAAACTGCATGGATTTGCCCTCCCCTTGGATTTACTTGCACCTTAGACATGTAGGATCATTGGTGAGAGGGTGACGAGGCATCAGTGTGAGCAATCAGGAGATGTCCTGTCAAGGCCCTACTCACCAATTTTAACTGCACCCTTTAGTACACACACCTCTAACACCTCAAAATATACACTCTAACAAACAAACACGCATGCATCACACAAGGAAGGTGGAACCTTCGACCTTCTGTCCCCTACCCCATCCCTGGCGGGGGGGCGAGGACCCTCGGCCTGGTGGTCTTGTCTCTTGGGTGCTGGTCTCCTGGGCCCGGCGGCCTCCTCTCCACGCCGGGAGTGGGATCCCCGAGATTTAAGATCTAGAACAGGGGATCAAACCACATTGGAGCCTGGGGGTGTCCAGGTCTCGGTGGTGCAGATTCCGGTCCTTGCTCTTGAGAATGGGCCTCTCCAGGAACTCCAACTATGGGTGAGCCTGGTCGGGCCTTGATAACATCACTCCCTTGGGATCTCCGCTAATCGTGGGTGCGCCCATCCTCAGCGGGGGTGGATTCTCTTCGCGGCTCCATGGCGGGTGTTGGGGGTCCTGGCTACAGGTATGTGTGTAATTACTGAGTGTGTGTAGACAGGCCCCACCCATTCTAGTTTACTATTTAGACCTGGTTGTTTTAGGATGTTGTCTTCCTCTGTTGCCATCTTGTTTTTTCTCTAAACCCCCTCTTTTTACACACCACACCACACATCCCTCTTTTTCTTTTCCGTCCGGTCCAACAGAACAAAAGCATAATCAATATAAATAAAGTTTAGTATGAAATACAACAGGGGTTTATACTCAATAAACCTCTGTTGTGACAGTAAAATCTGCCCAACACAAGAGGCTTTCAGCCCGCATCTGTTTGCTGAACTGTTGGACAGGACAAGTAAAAAAAAAGCAAAAAAACCCAAAAAAAAAAACCTTGATTTTCATTAAGATCCAGTCTGCAGTGGTCTGAGGAGTGGATGCAGAAAGCAGTCAGTGTCTGCAACCGCTTCTTCTCACAGCAGCTCATTCGCAAATCTCTGACAAGATTTTTTTTCATGGCTGAGGAGAAGCTTATTGTTTTCTAGTGTTGTCCAAACAGTTGTATTGTGTTGAAGTTTTTTTCAAAAGCAGATTATTGGTGCCTAATTGAGTTTCACTATTTTTTTAATCAAAAGACAGTCAGTATTTCATAAACACTTTTGGATTTTTTTTTAAAGATAATAGACATTGTTTACTTTGTACAATTTTATGTTTGCAATGGATTGCAGTTTTTTTTTTTAATTTATGTTACTATTCTACTATTGTTCTCATTCTGTTCCTCTTTTAAGCCGACATTTGTTCAGGGGTGAGTTGCAACCTCCAAACTTGAAACAATGCAACATTTTGAATCTTTACTTTGCATAAAAGGTTCACAGACACAGGAAAAATGTGCTTACCTTGTCTGTAAACTGTTCCTGATGCAGTTCTGGACTCAAATAACAGTCCAGCATCAAAGAACACACTCAAGCCATTCTTCCCTCCACCAGGAGTGCAGCCAGTGTCATACTTCTCCACCTCATCCCAAATCTGATGTGCAAAAAAATCAGACATCCAAAGGTTATAGTTTACCTTGTAAATCAAACAGAAAACCACTGATTGAGTTGGATTTTTCTGTGTTAATCATGAAACAATGAAGAGTTTTTAAAGCCTACTTTTTTCTGTGTGAGTCGGTGTTGGCTGTTTAGGACGTAAACACCTTTGTCTACAGCCACCAGTCCCACGGTGGCACCTGGATCTCCAGAGACCTTTAAACTGAACATCCAGCGGGGTTCGTAGGAAGCAGCAGGTTTCGTTGGCTCCAATGTCAGCTGCAATTCATGTCACACAGAAGTATATGAAGATACAAAGCAGACAGGAGCAGCAGCAGCATTTTACATGTTGGAGATAAACAGCAGCTTGAACATATCTCACCGAGCCCATGCATGAATCTTTAACATCCACCCAAACTGAGTCTGAAACCACTTCATCATCAGTGGGATGGTAGAAAGCAACGATCCGGAAAGATGGCAGCATCTCTTTGGTAACGGGAATCATGAGGGAGATCAACACTTGGCCTATTGTTTTATAGCGTCCAAATTGCACCAGTTGACCTCTGCTTGTGATCTGGAAGAATAGAATCACAATCAAGAATTTAGTAAACAGTGAGTCAATCATGTTCATGACCTACAAAGCCAACAACTCTCACCAGATAAGTGATGTCTTTGCTTCCACTTGGTTGCTTGTTCAGAATTAGGTTGATCTTCAGATTGTCGCCTAATTTGACTTCAGGTGTGTCTATACCTGTGAGTGGGAAGATTGTTTAAAGCCCCCCTACGACCATTTTTTTCTTTAAATCTTCCCAAGGGGGTTTTAAGACTGCAAAGTTTTTAACAAAAATTCCACATCCATTAGATGATGTTTTGATATAGGATACCGCATCCTTCTTTAAAAATAACTTCTTACAAAACCCGGATTCTTTCTCTGTCCAGTTGAAAAATTACTCCTTTTCCGCAAATAATCGAATAATTATTGATGTTGCTGTGACCAATAAATCCAATTCATTTTTTTCTCTGATTCCTTGGGAAAATAATGAAAGCTAACATCAGTATGGCCTTTTATTGAATTACAATCCTCAGCACAGAAGTAGGATGTTATCTTCTCTTCTCTGGCTATAGCCGGGCTATCGTGACATAAGCAAAGCTCAGGAATTCAAACAGAGTTTTTCAGCGAGGATTTGACTGACAGAGATTTAAAAGGAGAAATACTCAGAAATGAAGAAAAAAAAAATTATATATTTTTTCTCTTTCAGAAGAAAAATGCGACACATACATGTAAATAACTCAAAAAAAATATTTTCATTGGAGGCGCGAGTGCTGCCATGATGTCTTAGAAGCTCTATTGTAGTTCCAACAGAATTAATTCTCTTAAAAACAATGCCATAACACCACAACAATGAGACACAGTAACTCTTTAAAATGTGGTCGAAAGAATTTGGGCTCAATAAAACAACTTTTAACGTGACCAATATTTATTCTACCAACGATCTATATGTCACAAACACTGTAGCTGTAGCATCCCTGGTAACTGTTAAGAAGGATTCCTCTGTGGTTCCAAAGCTGAAGTAAAAAGTGCTGAACATGGCTGTCATACAGAAGAGAGAATAGGGATATACTTTCCATCAAACTTTTTGACAGGTGACCTTTGACCCCGCAACCATGGAACCCCTTTCCATCAAACTTTTTGACAGGTGACCTTTGACCCCGCAAACCAGGATATACTTTCCATCAAACTTTTGACAGGTCCCGCCCCCACCCCCCTTCTACTGCTCCACCCCTCCCAAACCGGGATAGACTTTCAATCAAACTTTTTTTGACAGGCCACCCACCAACGTGTGGGGTGGTGGGTGGCCTCCCCAGGAAAAAAAAACATTTCAGCGATATTGGTTGCCCCCATTAATAAACACCATCAACCAATATCGCTGAAATGTTTTTTTTTCTGGGGAGGCCACCCACCACCCCACACGTTGGTGGGTGGCCTGTCAAAAAGTTTGATTGAAAGTCTATCCCGGTTTGGGAGGGGTGGAGCGGTAGAAGGGGGGTGGGGACGACCTGTCAAAAGTTTGACGACAAGTCTATCCCGATTTGGGAGGGGGCGGGACCTGTCAAAAGTTTGATGGAAAGTATATCCTGGTTTGCGGGGTCAAAGGTCACCTGTCAAAAAGTTTGATGGAAAGGGGTTCCATGGTTGCGGGGTCAAAGGTCACCTGTCAAAAAGTTTGATGGAAAGGGGTTCCATGGTTGCGGGGTCAAAGGTCACCTGTCAAAAAGTTTGATGGAAAGTATATCCCTATTCTCTCTTACAGACGTTCAAAATCCATCAGCAAAACAAAAAGTCTGAGTAAGTGAAAATCCTGGCAAGTATTTTCAGACCGCAGCACATCCATCTTTCTCTTCTGTTTTGACCTGCCCCCATAACTGTTGACTAATGACTGGAGAGATCTTTAGTCATGTGGTTTTGTTTACAAAGTTTGGCCCCAAACAGGCCCCAGCCTAAGTACAAACCAAACGCAAGGTTCAGGACTCGATTTAGAACAAAGAAGCAAACTCAATCTGGACCAATGAACATTTCCAGTCTGAATACACCCTAAATCTCAGAGCTGGCGCCATTTCTACAATAATATCGAATGAAGAGGCCAGACCCATTAGTAAATTATACAGTATACTGTCAGCATAAAACGCACAAGCTAACGCTACAACTTCCACGCACGTTGCACCGTGCGTATAGACAGTCCTGTATTATTTTGTTAACTGTTAAAGTGTATGGATGAATGATAACGACATAAAAGTTTTAAGAAGGATGCCACATGATGTGTAATTTCACCTGTAAATACAACTACTGTGTAAATACAATTACTCAATGTTTCTTCCGGATCATATTGCGGATAAAGAGCGTAACGCCGGGTTCACACTGGATGAGGACACGCAGCTTTGTGGCGCGGAACGGAGGCCACCTCTATTCGGTGCCCTTGTTGACTTATGGCGTCGTTCACTCCAGGCGCGGAGTGGCACGGTCCTCTGCGGCGGGCCCGCGTGGGGCAGCGGATCATTTCGGTGTCTGCTCTATATTGTGCGCGAGCTGCGAGCGTTCCGCATCAGTTCTGGCTGGAAGTTCCGCCAAGATACATATGAAAACCTGATTTATTTTCAAAATAAAACAAATTTTTCACAAGAAAATGCAGCGATTCACAAATGTGATAATGTTTTTGTATCTAAACAGACTGTAGACATGCACACACACACAGATCAACATGGGCAGACTCCGGTGCGGGGCAAAGGGCTGGTTTTCGGGAGTTAAAAAAAAAAAAAAAAACGACAACAGAGAGGCAGAGAGCACCTCATCTTTCAGAAACGGGGTAATATTTATAAAACACACAACACAGACAGACATGGGAGCACACAGATCTACGTAGTAAGCCGACTCTGGAGCGGGGCACGGGGCTGCTGGGTTTCGGGTGTAAAAAAAAGACAGAGACAGAGAACAGTTCCTCTTAGCAGAGACATGGATTAATAGTTTTAGTTTATTAATTTATCCACGCACACACCTGCGAGCGCATGCGCACAGACACACACAAAACAGACAGATGCACACTCGTGCACACACACAGATCAATGTAGTGGGCAAACTCTGGGTTTTGGGTGTAAAACAACAACAGAGAGGCAGAGAGCAGTTTCTCTTAGCAGAAACACTACTAACTTATTACCCATGATGGCAAAAACAAAAAAAGCTCTGTGTCCAGTGTGAACCTGGCGTAAGGCTTCACATTCTACATCTCCATCTTTTAAATTAGTTCAGAGGTTTTTTTTAAGTGCGAACCGCTAGCACGCGCAGGCACATGGAGGATGCTCGGGGAGGCAGGCTCAAGGATGACATCATGAAATGGGTGAAAGGTGGTGCCTCACAGATCGAGTCGTTTTACTTCTTTGTATTAAAACGGTCCAGAAAAATTACTCATATTTCATAAATAATTTGTTTTTTAGTGTTCCGAAGATAATATATGATCATATAGTTTACTCTGAAAGGCTGAAGAAAATCACGGTTTGGCTTCCTTAAGTTTGTACATTTTTCAAATGATATTACTTTCATCATTACAAGTAAAAACCTGCTTTCAAATATTAGTGTTTTAAGCTAAATAGATTAGGAATTTTTACTGTTAACACTATTTTCTACTAAGGTTGTGTTCAAAAAAGAATGCACTAAAATACATCAAATAAATTGATTTCATGTATATGATAAATGGAAACTATTTTCTAAGTAAAGACTGATTTGATTATTATTAAACTTATTTGAAACCCAGCCCTACTTACCAATATGGATGTAAGTCTTGGTGTTGGTAGTGTATTGCTCTGCCTCCATTGTGGCTTTGGCTTGTCTTTCAGGTGAAATGTTTGGATCATCAGTGTTTACCTGCAAAGACCAAACAGAGTCAAATTGATTTAACTAAGGAAAACAGTGGATATCATTCAGTCAGCTAAATGTCAATATTCCTCTTTTAAACTGAAGCTGCAGGAAACTGAATGTGCAGTAATCTCCCATGTGATGTTAATCGTCGTTCAAATGAAGATACCTTCTGAAATAGTTCAAAAAACAACACTTGAAGTGCTGAACAATCACAAAGTAATTCATGACAAATTCTGATTACCATGTTAAGCCTCGGGCACATCTGCCCGTGCGAATTTTTGACCCGTACGGGTCTGGGGTGGTTTGGCCCGTAGACCAGGCCCGTGACTGCTGCATGCGTTGTGTTCATTAGTACGGGAGCCTGCACGGAGCCGCACGGGTCCACACGGGCCCGTGCAAGTGGTCGTGTGAAAAGCTGATGTCATTCTTGGGTGCGGAAGTACCACGGGCGTTGCTACAGACGCACGTGCGCGCACGGGCCCGTGCAAATGGTTGCGCGGGCGCACGTGCGCGTAGTATGGGCGTTCGCAAGGCGCGTGCGTGTGATACGGGCCAGCGCTCGGCTATAAAAAGGGCTGCGCGGGTCCCGCATCAGTCTCACTGCTTCACAGATGTAGAAGACTTCACTATTCAGCAGGACGCTCACCGCATCGAGACATCTCGCTCAGCATGCCGAAGGTACGACAGACCGCCCGAAAGCACAAGGAGAGTGCAGAGGAGAGGAAGGAGTTGGAGCAGCAGGAAGAGCTGCAGAGAAGGCTGGATGCCCAGAGGGATGAGGCCAGAATGCAGAAGGATAGAACACAACCACCGCTTCTTCCTCTTCTTCTTTGGCTCGCTGTTGCTGGAGTATTTGTCGTCGCACTCGTATTGGCATTGCCATTGCTGAGGATATTGTGACTACTGTTGTGGTCCATCCTTTTATATTGTACAATTGTTGGTACAACATCAGTGAAAAGATTTGTTTAAACCACGTACACTTGTGCATGGACCCGTGCATGCCGCAAGGTTTCACGCACGTCGCCGTACAACCGGCTGTACTACCCTTGCGGGACTTGGAACACGGGAAACTGATTGCACGACTCGTAAGGGTGTAGTACGGGTGTTAGTACTGCTGTTAGTACGGCTAGTACGGCTCTTGGGGTTGATGAAAACAGCTACGGGCCCGTACGGCCCTTACGGGAGTGGTGCAGCCAGCTGCACGGGCAAAAGAAAATGGGAAAAAACCGTGGCACCCGCAGAAGAATTTGGTGCATGTCGAACAGCCTCCCACGGGCGCCAACGGGCCTTTGCGGAGCCTGCTACCTTTGCGGACCCGTGCGGACCGCCGCACGGGGGCGGGAAAATCTGTCCCGTAGACCGCCCGTGGGAGCCCGTGCAGGCAGATGTGCCCGAACTATAAGTATAATCAGTGACATTATTAAAAGTACAAAACAACTGAAAGTAATAAAGTAATGACAAAAAATGATCAGATAATAGCTGATAATAAACAGGAAATATTAATTGTTTAGAAATGCTAAATTTGCTTAAATTTGATACAGTCCTATTTGCTCTAAATTTTAGAAAAGAGACTTTAAAAAAAAACATTTTCCTTGCATGATTTAGGTTTTTACTACAGAAAGGTATTTTCCTTTATACTCCACAAATATACATATTATTAATGGTAGTTAAATATTATGAATGGTTTTTCAATGATCATTTAAATATATTTATTTATACATAGGCATCAAGTCTAATTGCAAAAGTTACATTTAATCTAAAAGTACTAAATATTAATGTTTTTATTGATTTTTTTTCTTTTTTTAAAGTCTGCTTAGAAGGATATAAGTTATGGCATTTAGTAGTTTTTTTTTTTAATTTTTTTTTTTTTACTAAAATTACATTTAATAAATCTCTTTTACTTTAACTTAAATAAAGTAAACCAATCTTACTTTTGAGTCAAACTAAATATATAAAATTAAACTAATTTAGATTAAACAAATGTTAAATTTGCTATATTCTGTATAATCATTACTTTGAACTAAAACAGACTTAATTAAACCAAAATGAACTAAATGAGATGTGTGATAATGGCGGCAGCTTTTCCATTATGTGGAGGCTTTGTCTTACAGTGATTTCTTGTCCATGATCCTGTGTTGCTGTATTGATGGTCAGCCTCGCCATGCCGTTGGCCGCAGTAGCGCCTCTTACAGGACCAGGATTTAAAACCACTGGGATGTTTTCTGCTGGACTTCCATCTGGATTTAAAACTTCAACCTGCCATCCAGTAATAGGTTATGTAATCATATTAAGGTTAACTTTTCTCTTTTTTCCTTTTTTAAAATGTCAGTGCAAAGAACTTTACAGACAAAACAGTTCAAGCATGGGTCATTGTCATACCGTCACATCAAAGGACATTCCAGGTTTAAAATATTTTGGAGTTTTTTTAAACGTGATGGTGTAAGGAGATGTGACGATTTGGATGCCTCTTAGCTCCGCCTCCACCATCTCACTGCCTGTCAAACATTTAAAAAAATTGAACAATGAAGTCTTTTGAGCCCCTTTTTGAAGCAGCATGATTGACATGAGGATGGGTTGTCTTCATCTTACCACTGTCTGTCAGCACGCTAACAGAAACAAAGATGGAGGTGCCCACAAGCTGATTGATATCCAAAAAGGTTTTTGTGATCTGTTCCCTCTGCAACACAACTTTTCCATTGCCGTTCTCTATCTAAGGACCCAAAGACAAATAAAGTTCAGATTATCTGAAAGTTTACAAAATGATCACCATGACGACATTGTAAAACCGATCAATCTATTCTCACCGGCACTCGAGATAGAGAGTCAGGGAAGCTCTTCTTCTGACCTTGGTCGATGAGCCCAAACACTACATAGGCATTCCCATTCACTTCTTGTCCAAAAAGATACCTGCAAACCAAACAGCAGTTACCATGGAAATAGGAACTCAATGCTACACGTTCTTGCAAACAAGATTCACTCACGTGGCTTTAATGTCAATCTCCAAAGTCTCACTGTCCACGTAGAAGAAAGGTCTCAGGGAAGAGAGCTTCACCTCAAAGCTGGGGAGCACTTTGTAAAGATGCATATATGTTAGGTTTAATTTAGTCCTTCAAGAAAAATGTTAGCAAACAGGTTTACAAGAAACTCTTTACCATAGTCTTTGACTTCAAAATTTGCAGAGAAGCTCTCCTGTGGGTTGCTCTGGAAATTTGCGACAATTTTCCAAAGTCCTGGACTGTAAAGACACACAGTATGAAATGGATTAGAAGCTACAATATAATCTATTTGATAAATCGTCAGGCTGCTCGTCTCTTAACCAAAAACACAGAAATACAATCACATATTACCAGTTTTAGCTTCACTGCACGGGTTTTCTGTTCATTTTAGAATTCATTTTAAGATTTTTCAATCCTTACATGGGTTGGTACCTCGTTACCTGTCTGGGCTCCCGTCCTCTTAGATCAGCTCATCAGCTGTTCCCAAAACGAAACTCAATCTGCCTTTGCTGCAGCAGCTCCAAAACTCTGGAACGATCTATCATTGCCTGTTTCTTAGAGCTTTGTTAATTTGGTTTTTATTACACAGTGAAGAGGTTTCCTCTGTCTTTTATCCCTTTTCCTTTGAATGTTTTCTTTTATGTAATGTAATTTTTTTTTCCGGTTCCGGGTCACCACGAGCAGACGTGTGCCTCCAGCTCTCCGCAACTCTCTGGCTTTTCAATTCTTTTAAAGTTGCCCACAAGCGACTTTAATCACCGGGCTGCTGCAACACAGCTACCACAACGAGGAGAGCTGATCATGGCACCGAAGAAAAATTTTGAAGCTGATCTGGCTGAGCTGAAGACCGCGTTAGCTAACATCGAAGCTAAACTAGCCCCTGCTCTGCTGCAGGAAGCTAAGCTAACAGCTGTGCTTCAGCTGGAGGCTAAATTATCGCCGCTGCTGCATCTTGTGGAAGATTTCCGCCAAGAAAAGGCATGTAACGAACAACGAGACAATCGCCAAGATCTGATGGAAAGAAGGATGCATGACTTGGACCAACAAGCACGGATGAATAATGTGATTCTCACGGGACTTCAACTACAACCAAGGGCGCGGCCTGGTGCTACCGGCGCTGGCATGGATGCTAGCCGAGCTGTATGCAAACTCCGTGGAGAATCAAGTTGATGAATTTCTTAAGTCTAAAGGGATTTCCTTTGACCCAAATTCTGTTGAATTCTGTCATCTGCTTCCTCTGAGAAAGAACACGGATAAACCAGCGATCCTGATCAGGTTTGTGAATCGAAAACATAAAAGAGCTTTGATGAAACAACGTAAACAACTGAAAGATACAGCTGTCTTTCTTAACCATCACTTATCCAAATATTATGCCGATCTGGCGAAGCATGCAAGAATATTACGCAAAAAACAACAGATCCAATCGACCTGGATTGTGAACTCCAGAATTTTGTCAAGCCACTCGGTCCACCGGACCTAACGAAGCCTCTGAAAATAAAATCCATGAAAGACTTCGAGAACTGTGGGATTACACATGTTTGAATCTTTTAATTCAAGCAAAATGTAAAATGTGAACTCAAAAAACCCATTTGAACTCTGAACCGATTCTGAGCTGAAGAACTCGAACACAATTCCCTTGAAATGAGACCTTCACAGTCTCTCAGTCATAACAACGAAGGTGGTTTACAAGATTGTTTACGTGGCCTTAAACTTGTTCTAAGCTGTGGTGTAGCACTAATTCTGCTCAAATTCCTGATCTTTATTTTTCTCTTTCAACTTATTTTTATATCATTACAATCATTCTTTGATTAACACAATCTGCACAAATTGTATTATTTTTTTGCCTTGTTTTTAAGAACTACATCTTAATTTTTTTCATCATTCTTTTAGACATACAATCTGCACTGATTGTCTTTTTTTATTGAAAATGTTTAGATTTTTTTCTGCATTAGCAAATGAAGATGATCTACTTATTACTTCTTGAATTATTATAATTCTTTGAATACAAGTGGCCGTGAAACAGTGGACCAGCTCTACACCCTTTTCAGGGTGCTGGAGGGTTCGTGGGAGTTCGCTCATCCAGTCCATATGTGTTTTGTGGATTTGGAGAAGGCGTTCGACCGCGTTCCCCGTGGTGTCCTGTGGAGGGTGCTCTGGGAGTATGGAGTCCGGGGAGCCTTACTGAGGGCTGTTCAGTCTCTGTACGACCGCAGCAGGAGCTTGGTTCGCATGGCCGGCAGTAAGTCAGACTTGTTCCCGGTGCATGTTGGACTCCGGCAGGGCTGCCCTTTATCACCGGTTCTGTTCATAGTCTTTATGGACAGAATTTCTAGGCGCAGCCAGGGGCCGGAGGGGATCTGGTTTGGGGACCACAGGATTTCCTCTCTGCTCTTTGCAGATAATGTTGTTCTGTTGGCTCCATCAAGCCAGGACCTCCAGCATGCATTGGAGCGGTTTGCAGCCGAGTGTGAAGCGGCTGGGACGAGGGTCAGCACCGCTAAATCTGAGGCCATGGTTTTCGACCGGAGAAAAGTAGTTTGCCCTCTCTCGGTGGGTGGAGTGCTTCTGCCTCAGGTGGAGGAATTTAAATATCTTGGGGTCTTGTTCACGAGTGAGGGAAGATCGGAGCGTGAGATTGACAGGCGGATTGGAGCGGCGTCCGCCATTTTGCGGTTCCTGAACCGGTCTGTTGTGGTGAAAAGAGAGCTGAGCCAGAAAGCAAAGCTCTCGATTTACCGGTCGATCTTCGTTCCAGTACTCACCTATGGTCATGAGCTCTGGGTCGTGACCGAAAGAACGAGATCCCGATTACAAGCGGCTGAAATGAGTTTTCTCCGGAGGGTGGCTGGACGCTCCCTTAGAGATAGGGGGAGGAGCTCAGTCACCCGGAGAGAGCTCGGAGTAGAGCCGCTTCTCCTCCGCATCGAGAGAAGCCAGTTGAGGTGGCTTGGGCATCTGATCCGGATGCCTCCTGGACGCCTCCCTGGAGAGGTGTTCCGGGCATGTCCCACTGGGCGGAGGCCCCGGGGAAGACCCAGGACACGTTGGAGAGACTATGTTTCTCGGCTGGCCTGGGAACGCCTCGGGGTCCTCCCAGAGGAGCTGGAGGAAGTGGCCGAGGAGAGGGAAGTCTGGGCATCTTTGCTTAGACTGCTGCCCCCGCGTCCCGGTCCCAGATGAAGCGGAAGAAGATGGATGGATGGATTAAGTCCTGAACCGGATATTGATAATTTATTTAGAGAAAAAGGTATGGTCGAGTCGGGGTGGGATTATATAAGTTCGCTTCCTTCCACTCCGTTTCAAGTGATCTACATGTGATGTTATTTCATGTATTATAACCCGATTGCTTGAAATAAACCATTTCATTCATTCATTCATTCATTCATTCATTCATTCATTCATTCATGTCTGTGGTGCATTTTGTTTTATCATTGTTACTTTATTGTACACCTCTTATCTACTTTTATCTGATTCTTTAAATACTTTTTTTCTGTCATTGTAAAGCACTTTGGGTTTTTATGGACAATTTAAGTGCTCTATAAATAAAGTTTATTACTATTATTACAGGAAAAGAAAACTGTTTTGCACTGGAAATATGTCTTGAGGCATACAGCTCTGCAGGGGGAAGTAATGACAATTGTCCCTCTCCATTTAAAACCTTACTCTGCATCTTCTTCGCTCACACCAATCTCCTTTTTCTTTTTACCTTCAACCTCAGCATCTTTTTACCAACATCATTACTGTCCCTTTTACAAATTTGTCCAAACCATTTGCTTCCCTGCAGAAATCTGCAACATCAGCAGCTCTGTCTTTTTTCTGATGAGTGCCACTCTGAAGAGGTCGTCTGTGCATGTCCCACCATGAAGAGACCCCAGGAAAGACCCTGGACAGGCTGGAAAGACGGTGTCCCAGCTTTTGAACACCTGGAATACCTGGAGAATATCTGGGCCAGGAAGAAGAAACTCTTGCTATATTTGCTTGGACTGCCCCTGAGCCCCCAGGCTCAGATGGGTGGGGTATGGGGGGTGGAATAATTGGATGGAGGATGACGGCTCTTTTCATTGTCTTGTACAACTTTCCTTTCATTCTGGCTGAATATCCTTCCCTTACATAAACCACCTAAATCAAATCTCCACATATTCTCTTCTTCTATTTCATCTCTTTACCACATTGCTCTGGATTATTAACTCTAACAACCAAAATTCTCAATTTTTTTCACCAGAGCCAGCCCGTAATATGGGCAGTATAGGCAAATTCTTTGGATGCTGCACACCCAGTACGCTAGAAGGGAAGGAAAAAAAAGTGCAACCTCCACTGTTCTCAAAATTATTTGCTCATTGTTATGTCTCATTGTCTAAATAAGAAAAGAATAAGTCCAGATCAATTTCTCTGCAAAAAAACTTTTTTTTTTTTTTTTTTTTTGTTGACTAGAGGAGATTCCCTCACTCAAAACATCCTGGTGCTCAGGGGAGAAGAAAAAGAAAAGAGGAGGAAAGAGGCAGCTGCTTTGAGAATCTCTGCCACTCTTCTTGTTACCATGAGTCCTTCTTAAAGAAGCTTCTCAAACCTCAAACTTGCTTGAGATCTATTATATTTCAAGAACTTCTCATAGGACTTCTTATCATAGGCATAAACCATGTAGTCTCAAAATACTGTCAAATGATGCTGTTGTAAATGACGTTGCAGCAAGAAAAATCCGCAGAGTAGACCTGTAGCAGGATTATGTTATATTGAGGAGGTGGTGATGGAGCTCTTAAGTCTTTCAAGTTAAGGCAGTAGCAAAACACCACACAGCGGTCTTTGTAAAATCTTCTTTTGTTTCTTTTTTATCTATTTTTTGAAGTTAATTTAACTTGTTTACATTTTTTACATACTTTAAGCTATTTATATTAAATTGTTCATTTTTGTATTTGTTTCTTTAATTCTTTCTAAGCATTTCGATGTGGAATTGTAATATTTATATAATCAAACTGCAGAGACAAAGTTATTATGTTTCTTGTGAGTATCTGTACACTTGCTGTGGAATTCACTGCGATGCAAGGGGCACCACCAAAATTCTTGCCAAGAGCATAGAATTTATTAAGGCCAGCCATGTTAATCACATCTGCTCCCCGTGACCTCACTGTTCCACTTGAGTCAAGACAGAACATATGGATTTTCCATCTTGTTCTGTCTCTGTCACACCTACAGCACATCTCACTAATAACTCCAATGTTCTTCTCTGCTACTCCAGACTTCATCATACAAAACTACGTCTCCTCTCTGAGTGAAAAACTTTCTCTGGATCTAGAAAGAAACAATTCAGACCTTTGTGATTTTCTCTACTCTTCTCCAGAAACCATATAAAATGAAATATTCCATATGTTGTGCTCTTCCTTCACATGAAACCATGATGTTGCTTACTGCTAACTTCTAACGTCAACCTATACTCTTTCCCATAACTTCATTGTGTGACTTGTGAGCTTTCTTCTTCTGTAGTTTCCATAACTCTGCACGTTTGTCTTCTTTTTAAAGTGGACACCAGTTATCTTTTGGGCTATTCCTCGTTCACTCTTGTGAAACATGTCAACACATTTTCATTTCTGTCCTTGATCATCCTAATCTGCTGCACATCTTTCCATGTCTGTTTCTCCTGCTTCTCCTGCACAGATTGTTTAGCCTTTAATTAACAGGAAAAACTCCATATACATTACCAATCTTCCAACCTGTCATTCAAGACCTCAAATACAATTTTTTTTTTACTTTTGAAAATGTTCCATACTTGTGAAGGAACATTGAAGAAGATCTCACCTGACAATCTCATTCAGCTGGTAGTCTCCAGAGTGCATGCCTGACTTGAGAGAGACGGGGTCCAATGGCAGGATGATACCTTCAGGGGTCTGTAGATATAACATTTGGTGTTTCTTATGGTTCATTCATTATTCAAATTCCAATTTAGAAACATAGAAGAATTAAACAGAATACCACAATCTCTATGGAGATGGAGGTGTCAGTCTGAGCGCCATTATATCTCTCTATTGGCTCCATGCGTGGCGTCACCCCAAATATTCTGTAAAACACTAAAGCACACGTGTACTGTCTGTGTCATGTTTTCACTCACACATTCACTCACATATGCTTGTAAGTATGAATGTAAAAGGTGTCTGAAAGTTGGTGCATATCTGTAAAAGTTTGTGTTTGTGAATGTTTTTTTTTTCACAAATATTTGTTTATTGGTTTATTTTAAGTCTTAAAAACAAACGAAAAGAAAACAATAATAAAAATATAGAAAATAAATCATATCTACTTAAGTACAAATTCACAACCTAATTGGAAAATAAAGATGATTATAAATGTTTCCAATCATAAATAGACACATTTGCGCTAATGCATGCCATATGCACACACCCAACACATTGAATCAGTTTAATATAATTCGATTCAATAACCTTAGTTGACAGGAAGTGGGAAGGGGCAAATTTATATAACCCTATCCTTATTATGATTATCTTCATTTGTTTTCACATTTGTCCTTATGATTGAATGTTCATGCAAAAATATGTAAGAATCTTTTTTTTTTATCTCTTTCAAAATGTTTTTTCGAATGACTATCTGTGAGTGTTTTTTCATGCTTATGCGTGTATGTCAATGCGTGTGCAAGTTTATGTGGATGTTTGTGTTGATAGCAGCTTGTTCACATCTGGGATTTTTGATTCGTGTGTGTGGGGATAGTCATGTAAATGTGGGTTCAGAAAAAATTAAGCAAATGTTTCCTAATGTTTATACATTCATGGTGTGGACGTTAGTGTACATGTGTCTTTTATTTATTTATTTTTTAAATAACTTGTCTGATAACTTTTTCTGCAGCATGGCAAACAGATAAGAGCTGAGGGCTTCCAGTGCTGGGCAATATGGTAATGTTAACATTGCCATACACAAGGTGTCTACTTGTATAAACCCCTTTTGTATTTGAGGCTAAGCTTTATTTTTACTATATTTGTGTGCTTTTCTTTTTGGATGCAAGAATGCAGAGAAGGAGAGTGTGATACAGAAAAAAATGGAAAAAAAGTAGGATTAAAATCAAAAAGAAGCATTAAGTTCCTCATTGTTTATTGCTCTGACTTTCAGCTTCTTTCACACCGCCCTCTGTAACGCATGTTCATCCAGCCACTTTGAATAAAGTCTTTGTAACTACATGTTTCAGGCTCCACGATCAAAACCTGCTGCTACCCTCTACAACCACCTGAGGGAGCGCTCACCTGAGTTTTGACTTCACCACCTGCCTTCACCTGGACTCATCATCTTCAGATGTTTCCCATCATCTCATCACTCCCTCAGTATATAGTCTGGCTCCTAACTGTCACTCACTGTGAAGTATTGTTTGTGCCACTCTGCCTGCATTCCCGAATGTTTCTGCCTGGACCTGATCTTCTGACCCTGCTTATACTCTGATTGCCTGCCGCCTGCCCTGAACCTCGTCTGTACTCTGACTACTCTTCTCTCTTCTTGGATGATCCCATGCTTGTGTATGACCTCTGGCTGTCTGACTCAGTTTTGTGGACTTTTACCTCTGCTTGGTTGTGAACTAATAAACCTACTGCACGTGGAGCCAGCTGTCTGCCCGTTTGTGACATGGCCATCCTTCCATCCTTCAATTTTAGTAGGCACCAGAATTGTTACGTCGCCTCTTTTAAGACATGACGGCGTTACCACATTTATATGTACAGTATCTCACAGAATTGAGTACACCTTTCACTTTTACTACCAGGTTTTTTGCTATTTAATTTCCCTATTAAGATCAGGGGGAAATAGGAACAAAGACAGTGCAAACCACAGAAGAGTCCCTCTACTGTTTCAAGAGTCAAGTGCAAAGCTCCATCCGAGAAACACATCATATTCTTGTGAATGGTTTTGTACCTTTGAGTGAATGTGTAAGCAAAAGTGTATGTGAATGAGTTTGGTTGACAATCTTCTATTATCAGAGCAGATACTTTAAAATATGGCCACTGAGTGAATTGTGAATGTACATATGTGGGTGTGCGGGGGTGTGGGTGTGTGTGTAGGGGTGTTTGTGTGTGTGGGGTACCTATGCTGTTGGGGGTGTACAACGTCTTATCAGTTTGGATGAAAATGTACCCAGCCTGGAAAGACACCATGACGACTTTCTCCAGTGTTTGGCCTGGGAATGCAGCTTCCAAGTAGACATACTGTTTTACAGTTGGATCTTTGCTGAATTCTTCAGGAGGGATCTGAAAGTCAGTTTGGAGGGGGTGGGGTCTGTATGTGCAGACTTTGCAGTGATGAATACGACCATATACTGTATGTGTGTACTTACAGTGACCTGTCCAAAGCCTTGGAAGTTTTTGTCATTGGTGAGGGTTACTTGTGTTGATGCCAATGTTTCAGCCTTTGTCGGATGGTTTTTTACAGAAATTGTGACAAGTTGGTTCACCCCACTGCAGTCCTGACACTTCCACAAAGATGTTTTCTGCTGTTCCCACTCGCAGCAGGTTGGGGGCAGACATCAGGTTCCTGTGACAGATGTTAGTGTTTACTTCACTACTTGTTAGTGTTCCATCCCTGCTTGGATAGATGCATATGGATGTTTTCTAATTCACTTTTTCCTCAGGTGAGAGGTGGGGGCAGCAGATTTGAGGTTTTTGCTCTTGGATGCAGCTAATCACTGGACTTAATACTCCATGATCATCTTGAATAGGATCCAGCAAATAATCTATCAAAGTTTATCACTAAATATATAAATTTCTTGTCCTAATGTTAACAGAGGAAAACAAGACTAGCCGAAAGGGGCCATACCATGATTTTCTTAAGCTTTTCAGAGTAATCTATATCCATATATATGATCATAAATTAACTTCAGAACAATATAAAACGACTGTTTTCATACACAGAAGTAAAACGACTTGATCTCTGAGTCTCAGCTTTTTGGTCCTTGTCAGTCCCGCCCATTTCACGACGTCATCTTTGTGCTTCCCCAAAGCTCTTATTCAAACTTTTTATTTTATTTTTGAGCGTATGTAAGAAGGCCAGGTTCAACACTTTTTACTGCAGCTTTAACACCGCGGAGGAATCCTGCATGACGGTTACTGGGGACGCTATGTTTCCAGATACAAATGTTAATAAGAGTTTGTGACATGTAGATTGTCGTGTAGAATCAATGTGGATCACGTTAAAAGTTGTTTTATTTAACATGAATTCATCCCACCACATTTTAATGAGTTTCAGTGTCTCATAGTTGTGGTGTTATGGTTTGTTTTTAAGAGAAATTTGGTTGGAACTACATTAAGTTTTTAAGATGACCATCAGCATAGCACCTGTGCACGTGCCGTGTAACGTGACACAGAAAGCGAGTAAACATTTTTTTAGTTGTGTTAAAAATAAATGTTCTAACAAGTAAACAGTTGGACCAATTATTTCCTTTTGGCTAAGATGACAATCTAAAGCTCTACATTTTTCCGTGGTTCACTGATCGCCTCATTTCTAACGTGTTTACCTCACTTGACCGTCGGGTACGGTGGCCATCTTGGTTCAGTTCTTCCGCTCTCGGTTCTTTTCGTACTCAAACTGAGGAATCTCAGAGCAAACCAAAGTTCAGTCCGATTGAAAACTAACCGAGACCACCTTGAAAGATGGGTCTGAGAGCGGTTCCTGGTACAGGTGTGGTGCCAAGGTAGTTATTCCCTGCCAGGATATACATTCTGGCAGGAGATAACTACCTTGGCACCACAGCTCCGAGGAGAAAGTGGGTGTGAGTTCATTGCAGCCCGGGGGCGGAGCTTGCAGCACAGATTCTACCTGAAGGGGGCGGTTCACATCGTGCTGACGTCAGCACAATATGGCCCGCTCGTTTATGTGGGTATGGGAGGGGCTGCTGCAGAGAGCGCAGGCTTTTGAAAGATTATTCTTAAATCCATGAACAGATCAAAATACTGTTAGTGGGTTCTTTATGGAGAGGAACGAACATTAAAATGAACATAAAACCTCAAAAAGTAGAATATTCATCGTATGGTCCCTTTAATATTTTGAAATATTTAATATTTTAAAACATAATGCTGGCAGCAACAACACTCAGTTGCTGCTGTAGTTACAATTAGACATTTTCCAACGATCTTATAGTGGGGCTGGGCGATACTGAGCATTTGGTTATTGATCTGATACACATATCAATACTGATATTTTTCTTAAATGTTGGATGTGACATCAACCTAAAAATCTCATGAACCTGAAAAAAACTTGATAAACATAAAAACACAATAAGGACAACATTTTCAAATAAATGGAAAATAATGTATTAAAATAAAAAACTTCTTAAAATTAGATAAGAAGGCAATGCAAAACAATCAACAAACAAAAGACAAGTAACTATTTTATTTTAATCAAAAATAAAATAACAAAAAAAAAAACAATCTGGTAGAACTATAAATAATTTGTAACTTCTTAACTTTTAAATAGAACAAGGTAACAGGTATAAAGTAACTTGTCAAGAACAACAGCATTTAAATTAAGTGAACAATACTGAGATCTCACAGGACTGGCAAAAGTGGTGAGGCAGCATAATTACTGGGTCCATAAAGAAAAGATTCAAACAAGAGAGGAAATATATTTCTAAAGCTAATTTGGGATCATGATCTCATTTTGCTCTAGAATGAGTCACTTCCACTTATTACACTAGTTTTTTGCCACTGGAATCAAAATGAACAACAAATAGTAAAAATAAAAGTCATTTGCTTTTAAAACGTAAAATAAATACTTATTAATGGGCTGTATAACATTCAATTTGAACTACTTCTAACAGTTCGATTTTTGACTTGTTTTGTTCAGATTATCTTACTGCTTTCTACTGATCTTCTTTCTTTTTCCCCCTTTATTTTGAGGCTACTACTTTTTTCAGTGTAAGCACCATGCTTTGCAAGCATTACAGGTACGGGGGGGGGGTGTACTCACAGTGGTCCGGCATGAATGAGAGACATCCAGGAGACCAAGGCCAGAGAGGCCAGCAGCAGTTGAAGAGCCCTCCTCATCCTCACCTTGCTCTGTTGACTGTATGCAGCAGAACTCAACCACCCCTTATTTTTAGTGTCCCGACTGCCCTTCCATCCCCTTTTCACTATGAAGCAATCTTGTTCCTCCCAAAGTGCATATGTATATAGAAGGACATGAACTAGGTAACACGCGGTTTACCGAAAACAGTTGAGAAATTCAAATAAAGGTTATCATTGTGAGGAAAAAGTCCAACATCCCAAAATCAATACATTTTAACCAAACTTTCAAGATTCTGATTGGTTGGCAAAATTATGGAAAGTTGTGTCTGCAGCAGATCTGCAGCGTCTCAGCTCTTGCTGTTTCCTTGAAGGGAAAGTCTTAAAGCTTGATCTTGGTGTGGTTTTGGATTGATGAGGAAACATGAGACAGTGCTGCCAAAAGTTGTCGTTACAGAGTTCTGCACTTTGAGCAGTTACGGTGAATCTGCAGTCAGTCGGTGGATAAAAGACCTCTATCAAATACAATTTGTGCAGATTGTATTCATCAAAGAATTATTGTAATAATACAAAGAGTATAAGTAAAAAATTCTTTTTATTTGTTAATTCAAAAAACATTTTTTTTTTCGAGTATTCTCCTTAAAAAAAGACACTTTATGTATATTGTATTAATCAAAGAATGATGCTACATCCCAGTTTAGGAACAAGTGTAAGGCCACGTAAACGTTCTTCGTTGTTATGACTGAGAGACTGTGAAGGTTTCATTTCAAGGGAATTGTGCTCAAGTTCTGCAACTCAGAATTGGGTCAAAGTTCATGTCCATCGGTTATTTGAGTTCACATTTCACATTTTTTTTTAATTAAAGGTTCAAACATACGTCATTCCACAGGTCTCAAAGTCAGCCATGGATTTTAGTTCCAGAGGCTTCGTTTGGTCTAGTCATCCAGAAGGTTTGACAAAGATTCTGGAGTTCAGAACCCATCTTAGATAGATAGATAGATAGATAGATAGATAGATAGATAGATAGATAGATAGATAGATAGATAGATAGATAGATAGATAGATAGATAGATAGATAGATAGATAGATAGATAGATAGATAGATAGATAGATAGATAGGCTTTATTCCGGACTCGTAGTCCAATAGGTGAACAGGATCATAATCAATAAATTAGTACATGTACAGTGCCAAGACAACACACCAAATATAAGATTATAATAAATAAATAAATAAATAACTAGAAAAAACAATAGTAGAAAACCCCCACAGAATATTAAACATACTTAAGAATACACTTCTTAAAACACACTAGCTATAAAACAGTAAAAAATTAATTAAAATGGAAGGATAAAAAGACAGCTCCTCCAGTGTTTCCAGATACTGGAACTAAAGCGAATGGCACTAAACCTGATGTTATGTATAGACAAAATAAGAGAGTTTTGAGTGGAATCCAGCCTACAAATGAACTTGAATATGAGGTTGCGCAGTAGAGCATGCAAGGTGTTAATTCTGTTAAAAACAAACAGCTCACTTGCACTCGTCCATCTAGGCTTTCTTAAAACTACTCTTAAAGCATCATTATATGCCACCTGCAGCTTTCTCATCCTGGCTGTTTTGTAGTTCACCCAAAGATGTGCAGTGTACATTGGGGAACAAAAAGCCTTAAACAGAGTCAGCTTGACACCTTTTGTACAGAAGCCAAACTTTCGTGAGAAGGTGTTGGCTTGGCCATACAACACTCAACACTGTCTGTAGATATCAGCATCATCAGTCATGTTCTCAGTGATTATATGCCCGAGATACTTTATTCTAACAGAACATGAGAGTACAGCATTGCGAAGGTGGAAGTCAGGAAACTTTATATTTTTGTCCTCTTTTGTTCTGGAGATCATAACCATGCTTTTCCCAGCATTAAACACAATGTCATGACCTACCCCATAGTCTGAACAAATGTTTAGGAGTTGTTGAAGACCAGCAGTGCTTGGACTCAGCAAAACTACGTCATCAGCGTACATGAGATGATTAATGATTAGATCTCCTGCTACACAACCAGTGTTCAGTTGGAGGGATAAATCGTCCAAATACAGGTTAAAAAGAAGAGGAGAAAGAATGCTCCCCTGTCTCACCCCATTGCTGATCTTAAAAGGCTCAGAGACCTGGTTTCCCCATTTGACCTGCATACTTTGTTGAGCATACCAGTAAGATAAAATGCGCAGAAAACATTTAGGCACACCTCTCTTTTCCAATTTCACAAACAATTTCCAGTGATTTAGTCTATCGAAAGCTTTAGAGGCATCCAGGAAACACAAAAAAACAGAAGAATTTTGATTTCTGTATTTAGAAATCATGTCTTTAAGAGTGTATATGCACATGTCAGCACCAAGCTTTTCTTTAAATCCAAATTGATTATCTGTTGATCCAATATATTTGGAGATCTTGTCCAACAAGATAAACTCAAAGAGTTTTGACATTACACTGGCCAAGGCTATTGGTCTATAGTTATCAGAGCAACCAATTTTACCGGCTTTGTTTTTCAGGACTGGAACTGTCAAAACATCTAACATAGAGTCTGGTAAAAAACCGTGAACTAGAAAAGATGTGAAACACATGGACAATAATGGAAACACCTTAGGACTTGCAAACTTTATGTGTTCAGTAGAAACATCATCAAGTCCAGTGGCCTTGTTATCTGACAATTTGGCTGTAGCCTGGAAGACCTGATGCACTGTGATAGTATCACAGGCTCCATCAACATTTATTTTATACACCTCAGTCTGACCACAATTAAAAATTCTACTGTAGTGTTGTCGCCTATATTCCAGGATATTCTCAGTGCCAGAAACTCCATCTATCACACATGGGATAGCTTGTTTCCCAGAGTTGATGTGTTTCACTTCTTTCCAGAAGTCTCTTGTGTTGTGACAAGAGAGATCTCCTGATCATTTCTACTAATAAAGCGTATAGCATACTTGTAGCTTGCATTTGTAGCCCTTTTATGCTCAAAAATTGGCCCATGTCTTGGTTTCCCAGCGACAATCCATTCTTTTGCAGCCTCTTTTGCTTCTAAGAAGAGCTCCTTAACGTGGGCATTCCACCCTGGTCTACCCTTTTTTCTGGACTTTGGTTTATACAGTGATTTGCTTGGATTGAGTAGCGCTTTAATTATATTCTCATACATAGACCAGAGAGCGAGGACATGAGTGGAGCTTTTACAGTTTACATCACCACATGATAATGCTTCCCTAGGCAAATATATGTCACTTAATAATCTGTCTGTATCTCTGGAGTACAGAGATACTTCATCTTGTGAGAGAGCATTCCAATCCAAGTATGAAGAATTTACATGGGTATAAGATTCCCTAATTGGCAAAGCCAAGAAGTTAATTTGCATCCCAAATGGAATATGATCGGCAAGTGCAAGCTTGTAGAATATTTTCATATTAGTTAAAGATGCATGGGCATCAGCTGATGTAACACAATGGTCTAACCATGAAGTTGTATGCCACGCTTCACTGATGTGGGTAAAACTATCCTCTGGCAACAGAATTCCAGTTGAAAGTGTCAGACCATTATCTTCACAGAACTGTTTCAAATGACTTGCAAATGTTGAAGTGCAATCAGAGATGTCAGAGTTTAGGTCTCCAATTATAAACATGTTTAAGAAATTATGATCCCGAATAAAACAATTAATGAAAGCAAGCCTGTTAAGAAACTCTGTTTCATTTTGGTGGCACTCCCAGGGGGTATACACATTGAAGATAACACATTCCTTGCCGTTAAGTTTAAGATGTATTGCTATACACCAGTCCACTTCCAGCCTAATCACATTTATGTAGGAATCAAGTCTTTTATCCCAGAGAATGGCCACACCTCCGGGAATCCGACCTCTAATAATGCCATCTCCGATATCCACCGTGGACTCCCAGCCCCATGGAAATCAATATGAAGGGAATTTAAACCATCCAAGTCCTGTTTAGTTAAAAAAGTCTCTTGAAGGCACAGCACCTCACATTGTTCCAAAAGTTTATCTACAACTACTCGGCGAGCTTGATCTGCTGCACTCTGGCCCAAGCGCAGGCCACGACGTAAGATAGAACTCGTAAGTCCATCAGTTTAACTTGGGACATCCGAGCCGCGGTTCAGTGAGGCCACACCCATCAGGCCGCTTGAGGCAACGATATTAAGTCCAGAGACTCCAACCTTCCGCTGTTCATAAAAACGCCGCACAAAAGTCCCAGCGGGCCAAATCTGTGGGTTATACATGTCAGCTACGTTGTCGCAATCAGCCGAGACCTTGAAGGACGCATATCTGCTATGAGTGGTGTTCACCTTCTGGCATAATACCTCACGATGGAGTTGACTTTTTAGATAGTTAGATAGAGTCTCAGGTTCTAAATCTGGTGAAAATTTGGTAGCAAAAACACTCACCCTTTTTGTCGTCACCATTTTTATGTTTCCTGCTACACCTGTGCCCACAATCATATTTTTAGCCGGCTTTCTCACTCCAGAAACAGCTGCCCGAGCGCCTTTTTTGACTTGCTCCGCCTGCCGCTTTCCTTTTTTGATAACGTCAGTCCAGATCGCGGATCCGGATAGATCCGAACTCTTATCAGATGCAGGTATCTCGTCAATGTTCCATCTTGAATGGATCTGTTTCCTTTTGGGTAGAGCTCTTGCGTGCTTCGCCAGATCACCGTGATATTTGGATAGATGATCATTAAAGTACACAGTTGTCTCCTTCAGGTGTTTGCGTTGTTTCATCAGAGCTATCTTGCGCTTTCCATTCACAAACCTGATCAGGAACGCTGGTTTATGCTAGTTCTTTCTCAGAGGAAGCGGATGACAGACCTCAATAGTATTTAGGTCTAAGAAAATCAATTTAGACTCAAGAAATACTTCTACTTGATTCTCCACGGTCGCGTTAGCATCCATCACAGCTCCGTTAGCATCCAAGCTAACATTGGTAGCACGAGCCTTGTCAAATTTTAGGAAGCAGCATTATAATGCTGCTGCCATACTCCTGGTCCCACTGGAAGTCTTCGATTTTCTCTTTGTTTCATCAGAGCTACCTTGTGCTTTTGATTCAAAAACCTGATGGGAATCGCTGGTTTATCTGTCTTCTTTTTTCTGGGTAGTGGGTGGCTGGTCTTGATACTATTTAGATCCCTTTAGACTTTAGAAATGATTCAGCTTGACACTATCACCAGGATCAGAATCATTGCTAGAAGTTCTGCATCCAAGTACACAGGGATCCAAAAAGATAGAATTAGGAATACAAGTCATCATAATGTGATAGAACATATTTAACAACTTGAACCCGACTCCTAAGCTTCTAGCCTTGTTACTTGTGGTGGAAAAATAGTTGGATCCGAAGGAATAAAGAAATGTTGTCAAACGGTTTTAAGAATGTTTATTAAAACAGAGCAGAGAAAAGTACATGTCTTGGGAGCATGGAGGAGAGGTCTGCAGAGCCCTGCCCGTGATGAAGGACATTCGTATTTTATAGAGCCATACAAACAACTTTAATCAGAAACTTAGGATAGGAACGTAAGCGCCATTTCTAATATGGACAGGATGTTCTAATAAAGTCAAAATGTTTATACACTGTGATCAGGGCGTTCTGACAATAATAAAATAAAGCTTGTGGCATCAAAGCTGTGCACAAAGGTTAGACATATTTAATTGTGAAACCATCTTCATGTAGTGAAGAATCAAAGGATGAAACGTAAACATATAATTTCCATGACATACCTTTCCATCTGATCTCCTGGACACACAGTATGTCTACCTTCCTCCTCTGCTTAATGTCAACTAACTCTACATTTTCCTGTCACAGTTCCAACCTTCAAAATCCCTACTCTCAGTCCAATACTCATGACTTTCCTTTTCTCTCTCTTCCTATGGATGCGACTTCCTTATCTCCTTTTTAATTCAACAGTTGTCCAATTTCCATCAACACCCGTCATTCGCGTATTTGATTTGGCAAAGATTTTACATCCGATTCCATTCCTGGCACAACTTTCTGTATTTATTTGGGCTTGGAGCAGGCACGAAACCCTGGCTTGGGCCCCCATACAACTTTTCTTGAAATTTGTATTTTAAGTCAATGTGTTATCAACCTTGCAACCTTATCCTTTGCCATTTTTAATTAGATAAGATAACAGCAAAAATCCCAATAGCACAGGTTAGTAAATTTGATCCTGTATACATTTTTTAAACAGAAAATAAACTTACAAAGAAGAAATGTTTTTTTTCTTTATTGCTGACATGCAAACACCCTGTACTGTTCCATCATTTCATCTAAGCCCAGACATATGTCTCTGTGGTCATCCCCTTGACACTCCTCATCCGTTGGCCAATACTCAATCCAGGTTCTCTCTCCGAGGACGTACTGATATCTGAAAGTGAATAGGAAGTGGATGAACGATTAAACTTTAGTAATACATTATAAAGTGATAACTACTGGTGAGTTGAAGTCATATGAATTGAATGAAGATTCTAGTTGACACTGATTTGCATAAACCAGACTTACGTTTGCCGTTTTTCATCTCTGTAGATGTCTGCGGATGATCCCATGATCAGATAGGTTTTGCCTTTCACCAGATTTAAAGCTTCTCTACAATGGGGATAATTGACAAATTCCCGCAGGTTTCCCATGGGGCCAACATCTGTACTTCCTGTAACAACAAACAATGGGAAAGATGTGTGGGTGTGTGTGTGTGTGTGTGTGGAGGGGGGGGGTGTTACGCTGTAACAAATGTTTGATTAGAATTTCAGGCAAAAATCATCATAAATTTAGATGCCAACTGTGGAGTTCTAAAATCCAGCCCAAATGTGTTTGACCTGGATACAACCTGTAACTGGATCCTTTAGAAGGGTGACTCTAGCAGTTTATGATACATGGCCTGGTAAAATACCAGAGACTGTTGCTTATGTAGCCAAGAAACTTCAACTTGTATGAAGTATGATACCACAAGACATACTCCTTGCTATTGGTTCAAAGCCGAAGGGAGTAAGGGTATGTTTTCGAGAGCATTGGACTACCCTCTCTGCTTTGTGCTGATGTACTTGGCATGGAGGAGCCATTGATGAAAATTAGCAACTCCAACTTTGTAGCCATGGTTCCCAAGCAGAAAAAGATTGCCTTCCCTCTTCTGCTTAGAATTAATCACTCTGAAGGGGTCAAAGTTTGAGTGCTTTAGCATTCTGTTTCCAACAGATAGACGAATGAATATGAGATTAACTTATAGAGTAGAGTGTTTGCAGTATTGAGTTTCATTCAGACATTAATAACGTTATGCCTACTTTCATCTGCGCAACATTAATCATGTCCGCCCTTCTCTCACTGTTGATTCGGCTTCTATCTTGGTTCCCAGTTTGGTCACTTCTCGCCTCAACTGCTGTAATTCACTCCTTTCTGGTCTCCCAACCAAACCATCAACAAGCTACAGCTGGTCCAGAATTTTGCTGCATTGTCTGTAGAACTTCAATCTGTGATTACACCAACCCTGTCCTCCAGCAATTGCACTGGCTCTTAATTTAATTCAGAATTCTATTCAAAGTCCTTCTGACATCTAATGAAACCACAGGGAGCCGAGCCTTCAGCTGGTCAGCTCCCCAACTCTCCTCCGCCCGACCTTCGCAATATTGACTTCTGGTTGGCTTTATTTTACTTTATTGTGCTCTTCTTATGTACGTTTACTCTGTTTATATTGCCACGTACGGTGTCCTTGTGTGACAAGAAAGGTGCTTATAGAATAAAATTGTATTTTTATTATTATTATCTGGCCTGGGGTCTGCGTATGTAGGCGAGCGCCTGGCAAGGAGAATTCTTGTGTGAACAAGGCGGACTCAGCCCTGAAAGCCTAAACAGCATTCCCTTTCCATTCCCCAACAACTTTCTGGAAGGGTTGGGAAGGGTCCAGTGCTGTCTGATCTTGGTCATCAATATAGGACTACATTAAGGAATGGGATATTCTTTTGCTGAGAAGAAAGGAATCTGAACTTGTGAAGGAAACTGAACTGTACAGGCTTGAGGTAGTTGGGTTCGTCTCCATGTAAGGTTTGTGCTCTAAAACCCAATCTCTTTAAAAGGGTCCTTCCATCTCTCTACCACTTGTGAGATGGCAGTATGTGGTAGAGTTCACCCTTATGAGCAAGAGGAGAAAACTCCTCTACAGATCTCTCATTGAGATTTTGGCTTATGGGCCAAAAAAGTAGCCACCAACATTAGCATTGTTTTTTACCCCTGGAGGGGTCATTTGAGAGAACGGCACTCGGGACCTGAACCCAATGGGTGTTCTGTTTTTCTCTTGGCCAGTTTGTTCATAACAACACTATGTTTGAGCAGAGGGATGTTCATGTGGATTTTGGATACAAAGTCAATGGTACATTGATGGTGTTCATGTAATCTGACCTTGAACCATCTGTCTTTAGGAGGGAAAAAGAGCTGTAAACTCCTCAGCACGTAGTGGTGAGTTAAATTCATTGGAAAACAAGCAGTCAAATAAACTTGTCAAAGAGACTTTGGAGTATTGTTTTGTGATAAAGTGTTGTGAATGCCTGGACCAAGCCCACCTTTTTGTTTAGTGGGATGGTATTATGGCTCTATCATAACCTATGTCTAGTATAAACCTCTCTGAAAACTGCCTTGATGGTGTCAGAGAGGAAACAACCGCAGATTAATACCAACCTTCCTTGATGGAATCCTGCACCCGCATGGTATATGTGTCTATAGACTGTTTATAGTCAGCATCTTCCACCAGAACTTTGTACGCTGTAAGGAGACAGAGGCAGCGGTCATCTTTAGATTGTGCATAGGGAAAATGTACGCTCAAACAGTTGTAAATGTAGCGTAGATCTTACCATACTCAATTTTACTGGTCTCTGTGCTCTCACAGAGTTTAGTCGTTCTCTCATCATTGTTGATTTGACCCTTCCTCTGCATGCTGCAGTTCTCTGAAAACAAGCAAACAGCATGAGCACACTGTCTAAAAAAGAAGCAAATGTCCATGAATATTTTACAGAAACTGAAAACTGTAGACTAGTCTGGATGAACGTCTTGTGCAACCACATGGCGGTTTTCAATGGTATTAGTACTAAGTTTTGAACTAACAACTTTCAGACTTTTCTGGCAAATGACAGCAACCTGTCAACTTCCACTCTCTCTCAATAAACACTTTAAACCTGTCTGGTGCGCCTGTTGAATCTAGAACATTTCCCATTTTATATGGGAATTTTTTTAAAAGAGTAGAGTATTTTTTTTATATATCTGACAAGAATCCAGATGTATTCTTTTGTTTGATGCAAATTAGCTTTGTTCTTGATTCATAGAAGTCCTGAAACATTACAATGTAAGTTTAGTTACCTTCTGCACATGTGCACACGTCACCTCTGCAAAGCTGCATCAGATGTCCTGCCTCCCTCTCTGGATGGTAAAACTTAACACAAGAAGTTTCTGGTGAAAGAAAAATTATATTCATAATATTGACTTTTATCTTCACTTCAAACTGTACTTATCTTTAACCTGATAAGAACAGATGCAGCTTGTACTTACGTTCATAATATTCATAGACAGACACTGCTGCTGGCTGAAGAACGCCCACCGGCATGGTCTCCTGGAGCCTGAAACTGATTTCCTCTGGTTGGGTGTGAGAAACCTGCAGGAACATGAAATTCAGGTATCAGTTATTTGCTGTAATTTGGGAATACTCCTATCAGTCAATCAGACTGTTAGCTGGGTGGTCATGTGAGCAGGCCTGTCCAATTGTGCAATATTGTTATCCTGTGGGGCTTTACTGTAGAAAGCTGTGGTGGGAACACAAATAAGAACAAAGATGCAAGTGGGTCTCAGTTTGTTCTTATTGATTCATACATTGCAGTCGTTGAGTACAAGTGATTGACAGATGAAGCTATGTGAAGCATTAAAGCCTTTGATCCAATTGGTTTATTCCAGTGTAAATATTCTTGAAACTTCCTTTGCTCTTGTAGGATATTGGACGCAAAAATATGAGTTGGTATGAATTTGAATTGTGTGACATTTTGCAGAAAACCCAAATATCAAACTCTATACTATACACCATACACTATACAAAACTAGTGCTGTCATGCAATCAATGTTCCCTCTAATTTTTTGTGTGTCTGAGCAAACACAGAAACTCACTGAGCAATTCTTTGACCCCCGTGAGCAACACTGGGGGTTCACTCTGTATTCATGTCTATATTTCAACTGTCTGAAATCTCAGATCTTAACAAGTCATGTAGCTTATTAAAAGAATGAAACTAATTCACTCATTTTCATCAAATTTGGTTTAATGCAATGAAATGCAACAATAACTATGAAAAGTCAAAATAATCAAGAAAGTGGGTCCTCCTCCTGCTGTCTGGGAATAAATTCCAATTCAACCTCATTTGTATGAAACTTTTCCTGCTACACAGTATCCTAAAGTGCTTTCCATGATGTATAAAAATAATTGAAAGATAAAAATGTAGATAAATATGAATAATAGGAACATACAAGCTCAACAAAAACTCCACAGTGAATGAGCCTCAGCATCACAGGCTGTTTCAACAGGTGAGGTCACAGAGCTGAAATGTGGCCTCATAGTGAGATTTTAGTTCTGACTTTTGGGACCACCGCAGTCTGCAGCTGAGGGGGGGGGGGGGTCATAAACCAAAAATAACCTGATCAAAACTGAAGGTTCAATTCCATTTAAGCTTATATAACAAATAAAAGAACCTAAAAGCTGACTGGAGCAAGACTTCAGAATTGACTAATGTGCTCCTTCTGGTTAAAAAGCTGCAGTCGAGTTTTGACCAACTACAGCGACTGAAATGTTATGAAACATGTAGAGTAACATGTTGTGGTCTGGCTGGGATTATTGTCTGGAAGATGTAACATGTACACATTCAGGGATGACTTTTTTCATTTTAAATCATCAACGTTTTTAATGAGTATTTTACGACTCAGATGACGCTAAAGTAATGCTTAGTCTGCTGCTTTGGGATCACCTGTCCTCATCACTTCTCCAGCACGTTGCACGCGCAGCCCCCCCCCCCCCCCGCTGCAGCCCCACCCCCGTTGCCGCATGCACGCTCAAGATGTGAAATGAACTGGAGGAAAAACTATTTGTTGTGTGTTCTTAATATGAGATCTGAACTAAAAGAAGAAGGAATAGGTCTCTTGAGACACTCCCGACCCCTCCTCCGCTCTCAGGTAAAGTCCGCTGTTCATTTGAACACTGGGAGCTCGCGCACTTTTCTTTTTTTTTTTTTTTTAACTTTTTCCTGTCCAACAGCTGGGCAAGCAGATACGGGCTGAGAGCCTCTTGCGTTGGACAGATTTTATTGTCCCAACAGGGGTTTATACTTAATAAACCCTGTTGTATTCATGCTAAACTTATTTTAATTATGTTGTATCTTTTTCTTTTTTTCGTTGGACCGCGGACGGAAACAAAGGGGGGGGGTAAAAGATGGGGTTAAGAGAACAAAGAAGGTAACACAGAGTAGTAACATCCTATAACAACCAGGTCTAAATAACAATCTGGAATGGGCGGGCCTGTCTACACACACACTCAGTTACACACATACCTTTTGGTAAAATATCTTTACTTTTAAAGTTTGTCAAAAATGTACACAATACCACTGCAGCTCACACACAATCATAGAAGCTGACAAATAAAGCCTTTCATTCCATCACACATTCTGTTAGTGCGAGGTGAGCTGACACCTGTGCTCAGGTGAGTGTTTATGTTTTGCTGATGTGAATGTTGATGGAATGATATAGAAGGAGAGAGAGCCCGGCCATCCCCACGCCAAGGCCCCCCACCGGGCGGCAGCAGCAGCACGGGCCCCCCAACACCCATCATGGAAGCCATGGAGAGAACCAGTCAGCCGCAGAATCCCGCCAGACACCCAGACCACGGCACGCGGGACCGCCGCAGAGGCCCCACGCCCGAGAGCCGGAAGGCACGGAGCACAGAGAAGCGACGACCCCGCCCAGCCAGAGCAGCAATCCCCCACCACACCCGGAGGCCAACACAAGGCCCACACCGGAGAGCCCCCAACCCCAGAGGAGCAGCACACCACCACCCAGCAGTACCGAGCATCCCCGCCCCACCCCAGGCACGAGCCAGAGCTCCCCCAGGATGACCCGCTTCTATGCTCCAGACGTCCGCCCGCGCCCGCCGCGGGAGGTCCAGGGGCAAGCCGGGAAGGGCCGCCACCCCCGCCAAGCAGAGAGACACCCAAGAGGAACGGGCCCCAGAGAATGATGTTAACAAGGCCCGACCAGGCACACCCACTGATGGAATCCCGGAGAGGCCCATTTCTCGAGAGCCGGACCGGAACCCGAACCACCGGACTGGACACCCCATGGCTCCGATGTAGTTTGATCCCCCGTTAGATCTTGGGGATCCCTCTCCAGCGTGGCGAGGAGGTCACAGAGCCCAGGAGACCCGGCACCCAAGGGCAAGACCACCTAGGCCGAGGGTTCCCATCCCCCTCGCCAGGATGGGTAGGGGACAGAGGGTCGAAAGTCCCACCTTCCTTGTGTGATGCATGCGTGTTTGTTTGTTAGAGTGTATATTTTGAGGTGTTAGAGGTGTGTGTACTACAAGGTGCGGTTATAATTGGTGAGTAGGCCTTGACAGGACATCTCCTGATTGCTCACAGCGATGCCCCGTTCCCTCTCACCAATGGCCCTACATGTCTATGGTGCTGTTAAAAATTGGCGGAAAGGGCACTTAGAGGACATCTACTGCTTGCTGGCAGTGATGTCCAAGCACCCCCCCACCAAGGTCCTACGTGCTAAGGTGCAAATAAGACTAAGGGGAGGGCAGACTCATGCGGCGGCCACTGGAGGGAGGGCCACTTGCAGGTAGTCCACCCCAGCAGCAGCCCCAATACAACACCCTAATATATGTTTATATGAGGAAGAGGTAGGTTGGGGGCAGTTGGCTGACCGACCCCGATGGTGGACCGCTGTCCCCCTGCCCCCCAGCTGGGACCAAGTTCACCCAGCCCATGGGACCCCCCAGGAGCCAACCCCCAAGCCCCGCAAGCAAAGGAGGAGCCAGAAGGAGCCAGTAGGGACAGATCCCAGCTCCGAAGCACATCCTCGTGGGTGTACTGGGCCAGCAAACAGGACGAGGGCCAGACCAGCGGAGAAATTTTCAGTAGAGACCACAACACGCCAGACCGCCCAGGCCCCGTACAAATGGGACCCCTGCTCCACGGAAAGCACCAGACTGGGCAAACCCCCCCCCGACCCCCCCCAAGACCCCGGCAAAAAGGGCGCGCCGGAGCAACGGGGCCCAAGGAGGTAGCCCCACCCGCCCAGAGCCAGAGAGGAGTTGATCCAGAGGTGCAGGCAAGCCACCCCCCGACGCAAGCGGCACCCCCCAGGAAGGGGCCCCACGCCAGCCCACCCGACGCAAGCAAGAGACCCAGACCGAGCCAGGCCCCCACCCCACTGCACAGCCCACACCCCCACCACCCAGCCGGGGGCCACACGGCACCCGCCCACCCCCATAGACGAGGAGCAAACAAAGCCCCCACAGTCAGCGCCAGAGACCCCGACCACCTACTAGCCCCCGCAGACAACCAAGACGCGGGGACACCCAAGCACCCGCCCTAAATCAGACTCAGCAATCGGAGACCAGAGAGACTGAATTCTTTCAAGTTACCTGAACTTTTAGCTGATGTTTTTTCCAAGCTTATATGATCAAAGAGCAGATTCCTGTATTGATTAACGTTGATATTTTTCTTGCTTTTCCAATTTAATAAAATAGTTTTTTTTGCTATACAAAGAGTTATGAAGATTACAGATATAATCTCTCTATATCGATGGCACTCATGTCACAAGCACACAAAGTGACGGTAAGCTGTGATTGAAACATTTAGCCAGACTGATAGATCAGCACAGACTGCTGCCAGAGAGCCTGGACAGGTGTGCAGAACCACAGTGCATGCATGAAGCTGTCCAGGTGAGTTACTATCACAGTGCTCACAAATGTCTGAGCTTCTGAGACCCATCTTGAACATCCTCTGTCCAGTATAATAAATTCTATGGAGGATTTTGAATTGGATTAATTGTAAGTTTGGACTTTTAGTCAGTTTATAGGTGTTAAGACACATTTCTGTCCAGAAGCTTTGTGTGTTTCTGCTCAGGTCTGCATCCCATTTAGTTATTGGAATTGAAATATTATTGTCTAGGTTGCATAAGAGTTTGTATATTTTTGAAAGAATCTTAGTCATTGAAAATTTTAAAAAGAGGTAATTATTTCTGGTAATTGTAAGTCATTATCCTGGTACTTAATTTTTTGTAATTATAGATTTCAGTTGTTGATATTCCAAGAAGTGATTTATTCATGTTTTTATCTTGTAGTTCCTGTGGTGTTATAAATCTTCTGTCAATAATCAAGTGCTCTAATAGTGTTACCCCCTGCTTGCCAGGCTGGAAGTGTAACATTTTTTTTTTTATAAGAATGTCTGGGTTGTTCCAGATGGGTGTCATTTTACACGGTACGACTGAGCACTTTGACGCTTTGAAAATCCCACCAGGCTGTTAAGGTGGTATTTATATTAATACTCCTGGAAACTATCGTGTTTTTTTATTGTCTGGCTGATATATGGTAGATCTGACAGCTTGATCTTTCCACATAACTCCTGTTCTAAGTCCATCCATGAGTTACTTTCTGATTATTATTTAACCATTTAGGATGTATTGTAATCTGTTGGCAAGAAAGTAATTGTTGAAGTTTGGTAGTTCTAAACCTCCACATCTTTTTGCAGATTTTAAAGTTTTAAGGCTGATTCTAGGTGGTTTTTTATTCCATAGAAAACTGGATATGGCCGAGTCTAAAGCTTTAAACCATGTTTGTGGAGGTTGTTTAGGGATCATTGTAAATAAATAATTAACTTTTGGCAAGATGTTCATTTTATTGTGGCTACCTTGCCCATGAGTGACAGGGGCAGGTTGACCCATCGAGTTAGGTCATCCTGAATGCTTTTCAGTAGTGGGGTGTAGTTTAGCTGCACCAGTTCTGATAGTTTGGAGGAGAAATGACACCTAGATATTTAATATTGCCTGATTTGGATCGGTATGAGAGTGATTGCTCAGCGTTACTGTTTAGTGGTAATAAAACTGATTTATTCCAGTTAATTGAGTATTCTGAGATGAGGGAAATTCATTAATGATAGTTATTGTTTCACTTATTGAACGTGATTTGTGTAAAAAGAGTAATATGTCATCAGCATAAAGACTAATTTTATGATTGCCAGTGTTTAGTTCTAATTCCTATGATGTTCTCATTCTGTCTTTTTGCTGCAGCCAGAGGCCCAATGAATATTGCAAAGAGAGAGGGGGAGAGTGGACAACCTGTCTGGTTCTCTTCCAAGAAAAAACCTGCTGGACGTCTGTTTGTTTGTTCTGACTGAAGCATTTGGATTATGATATAATATTTTAATCCAATCAATGAATGATTCCCCAAACCCAAATTTATGGAGGGCAGCGATGAGAAACTTCCAGTTTACTCTGTCAAATGCTTTTTCAGCGTCAACGAGAGTATCTCATTTCATGCTTTTTAATATTGCAAAAACTATAACATTAACTAGCCTGGCCCGACATTGTCACTCGAGTGTCTTCCTTTAATAAATCCAGTTTGATCATGGTGAATTATATGAGGAGTGATTTTTCTATTCTCTGTGCTAAAGCTTTACAAATATTTTAACATCTGCGTTAATCAGTAGAAATGGGCGATAGCTGGAAGGAATAGTGGATCTTTCTCTGGTTTGAGAAGTAGGATTATATTTGCAGAGTTCATGTTAGATGGCATTGATTGCATCCTTGATAAATGTAACCATCTTATGAAAAGTTTCTGCCAGCTGCTCCCACTGCTCGCGCACTTTTCATTGAGGAGGCACGGGCACGAGGCACGCTCTGGCCGCAGAAAAAAAGTCCATCAACAGCCTTCCCCGGTGTTTTGGAGAGCTCCACTGTCGTGCTCATTTGACTCACTGCGCGTGTTCATTGCGCGTGCGGCCAAACTGACTGAAGTGTGTTTGAGAAGAACAATCGCATTGAAACTCCGCCTTCAAATCTGAACTCAGCTTTGTATCCTGGACACTTGTCTCTTCATCAGCACGATTTTAATTACCTGTCAATCACAATTACATAAAAGTGAAAGAATACATGTCTTATATGTTTAATTATTTAAAGTTCAGAATGCATTTTATGATGTGCGCAGAAAAATTCCTCTGCGCAACAGGCGTGAGAGCAGTGATGATTCCCACGCGCGAGCTTAGGGGAACAGTGCATACAATTATATAAGTAAGTAAGGTTTATTTATATAGCACTTTTCCCAGACAGCAGTCACAATGGGCTTTACTGGATATAAGTAAAAAATACATAAAGTAAGTAAAAGAGATACATAAAATACAGGGGGGTGGGGTGTCTATGGTCATGGTTTATATTGTCAGCTAGAGTAGCGATAGCCAAAAAAACGCTCATTTGATTTAGCTTTTCAACTTTGTGGGGTGGCATTTGCCAAAAACATTCTGGAGAGGAATCTGACCAATATTTTGGAGTGGATCCTAAACGCATCAGAGAATAGCACAAGTAGGTGAGTATCTGTTCTGGTGCCGGTCCGCTGCCCTGTGGTTGGGGACCACTGCTCTAAACCACATAATGCTTTGTGCTATCCTATGCATGTTTACAAAAAAGTGGGGTCATCTGGACCCCACAAGACAGTGCTGGTTTTTTTTTCAAGGATCTTTTATCTTCACTGACGTCTGTGGCAGACATAAAAACCTCTCCACCTTTGCCAGGGTGGGGATCACACATCAATATAAGGGTAGGGTCATCTGGACCCCATAAAAGCGCACAAGAGAATTAAATAACAGAACATATAACATACGTTTATCTTTTTTCTGCTCCTCTTCATTTATAACTGCAATATTTTTTTGTAGTTTATTGATGTCCCTAGCAGGCACTAAATCTTAGAATAGCAGCTTTCAAGCATCACTATACAGCACTGATATTTATTCTTATGTGTGGTTCACAAAATCACTTTGACATCTGTATAAACAATCAAAATTAATCCATTTATAAAAGTGCTCCAGAATATAAGGCACACTGTCTTTTCTTTGTTTTCTTTTTTTAGAAATATCCAAGAGCTTCTTACAGCCAAGAAAGTAACTCTGCCCTTTCTTATATTTCCTTTCCACAGAAAGCTGCGCTTTATACAATTTCACTACATTTGGATTCTGAGTGGATCTGCACTGAATCTAGAGGGGTTTGGATTTATATATTTTTCTTCTTGTGATGGAAATCAACATGTTTGAGGGGCCGTTTAATGTTGTATATAGCTTCAATCAAAACTCTGTCACTGTCTCCTAGCTCCTTGAGTCAAACAAACTTCTTTTTGTTAGTCCACAATTGTGTGCACCAAGAAATAATAACTCAAAATTGTTATAAAAAACCTGGAAGATCTCGAACACGCAGACATTAATGAGGAGCAGCCTGGGTTCAAACCTTATCCAGGTAGATGATGAGTGAGCCTTTGTCCGAAAGAGCTGTATCCATTTCATACTTGCTAATGATGCGGGCACGTCCTCCAGACAGCTGCAGACACAAGTACAAGTCATCATTGGTTTAGAGCACTCGTTTAATCTCATCAACTGATTACACTCTTACAGCTTCAGGTCATCCAGTTTGGAGTGAAGCTGTCAGCAAGCCGATGTCTAAGATGGACTGATGTGGCATCACGTTCGCTGCTCTCCTGTATCTGTACATGAGAGCACTGTGAAGAAACTGAAGAGAATTGGAGCAGAGCAAAAATTGGACGGTACCGGTATACTTACAAAACCTTTATCTGCAGTTTGAAGACCTTTTTATCCCCAATATTCTTATCTGTAGAAAGAAACTTCTTATTATATGATTATAAAAAAGTGAAACAGTAAAACTCTAGAAACAAAGTTACCTGGAAGCAGCTTCACTGATACATCAAACTTTTGGCAGTCACATTCCTTTTCTTCAGGCAGAGCATAGTACAAGGACACCATCTGTACAAGCAAGATAAATGTACATAGTAACCAAAGCAAGTGATATACATGCGTGAAATGTTTGCGCCTGGTAGGAGACAAAATGGAGAAAACTTCAACGAACTTTGTCTTCAGGTTGCACAAAAACCAGTAAGTTCTGAATGAAAGATGCAGATGCTAGCTTATCGGCTAAGTAGCTGTCTTAAATCAATGACACTCTAACAAGTCTTTGTTAACGGGTGATGGGGGTACCATTTGAGATCATGATTGGCTAGGGATTCAAGTGGGCATAGGGATGCTGAAATGCACATGCAGCGTACAGTTGGTAGGAGATCACCCACTAGGATGAAAACAGGAAGTGTTGGAGCATTTTCAGTCTGAAAATATTGACACTATTCTACTTTACTTGCAATTAAATGGACACATGTTTACATCAAATTCAAATTGTAGACAAAGACATGATTGTAAAGTACGTTGTGGAAATAGCCCTGCGACAGAATTTGACCTGTCCAGGGTGAACCCTGCCTTCGCCCACAAGTGGCCGGGTTAGGCTCCGCCCCCGTGACCCAGAAAGGACAAAACAGGTTTAAAAAATGGATAGATGGATGGATGCTGTGAAAATATTGCGGTCTGATCATTTCAATTCTGAGTCATTCAAAGACCCCCTTCAGTGCCTTTTCTCATAAACATCAATGATGAGAACAGAAAAAAAATGAAGCTAATAAAAATGTAATGTCAGAGCATGCTTGAAATATATGTTGATACAGAAACATGTACTTTTATTTTTGTGCAAAGTTTGTTTTTCTCATGTGTAGTTGATATTCTGTATATTTATATTTTTCTTTTTTGGTTTATTAATTCTCAAGAATAATGTTAGGTTCAGGTAAAAGTGCAGTATAACAGAAAATTACTGTGGCAGAGAAATATTGTTACTTCATTATTGTTCATTATTCTTGTTGATGGTTTTGCATTTACATTTTCCCCTTTTATTACTGGGATTGAAGTCATTTTATTTAAACAAAAATACAAATAACTAAAAGAAGTTGTTACTTAAAACTTATATCTTCAGTTTATGTGAAATTAATATCAGGCAATTTACCTACATTTTTTATGAAATGTTGATGAATAAACACAGTTCCTAAAAGCAAACATGTTCTGTGTAAATAATATTATTCTGTAGTTGAAAGGACTTTATAAGACTTGAAACATTTAACAGTGGACTAGAGACTTGTTGGTCTTCACTTGGCCCTCAACTTGGGACTTCTTTGACTTTGGACTTCACTCAAGACTTGAGGACAAAGAATTGGTCCCGCCTTTGGAAACCAGTCTTTTTTTTTAGGATTACTGATTGCACATCTCATTATCCAGGCCACAATTCACATTTAAATCACAAATCTGGAACTCCTTCAGAAACAGATGTAATCCTTACCTTGACAACGGCTTCTCCTGATCCAGTGGCCCTCACTTTTATATCTTTGTTTATGTCTTTAATCTGCAGACACAGTATCAGTCATACATGATCAAAGAAAAAATGAACAATTATTGGAATGTATTTTTTTCAGCAGAAGAATCTCACTCTAGAGGTTCTTGTAGCGTAGCTGTTGTCACGATTGAATTCATATTTATCAGCCTTTGATTTGCCTGGCAACAAGATATCCACTTTCAGATCATACTCTGGTTCTGGGGCGTTGGACCAGTACTCTGCTAAAGCCTGGTACACAATATTTGTAGCCTAATAGAGAAAGATTAAAAAACAGATTTAAAGGTCAAAAGGATTTTGAATGTATTTGACTAAAAGTACAAAGAGGCAAATAATTCCTCACCTGGGTGGATCCATAGTACCCTCCAACAAACTGCAGTCGGTTGAACCATCTCACAACAGGTTTGGCATCTTCAAAAGACTTGAGAGCAAAAGATAGCACACAAACAATTACTGAAATATACTGATTAAGATTTAAAGTGCTGCTCTATTTAACCAGTCATGCAGTCTGTCATCATCAGAACGTCACACAGAGATAAGCACAGTAGAAACTGGCCCGAAAACATAAATGAAAAGTCTAGGAAAATCCAGTAAGTATATATCACTAACACCAGTTCAGCTTATTTTTTTCCCCATCTCAAGATACGTATCTGCTAAGAAGTTGTAAGCCTCTTGGCAGCTCTCCAGATCATGTTTGATACTGCCTGACAGACTCTGACTCTGCCCAGTTCCTGCTGTGCTCAGACTTTTAAGGAATTCTAAGATCCCCTCTTCATTTTGCTGTCCCACACTTCTTCCCCCTCGGAAGGACTTTGATTCCTTCCCTTCCCTTAATGCACTCTTTGCTGAAGAGTGAGTAGCTCAGCAATATCATTCTTCCATACACTTTGCTCCTGCTAACTCCACTCTCCTTCTCAAAGATCCACTCAGCGCTTCCTCTTCAGTGTGGAGATTCCTGACTTGCTTCTTCCTGTTAAAGCACCACTGAGTCCTGAATAAATCTTGTCTCTATTATATAACATATGAAATTTGGTCTTAAATATAAAAGTGATTTATACAAATATATTCCTCATGTGTCTATGGTTACATAACCCTCTTCTGTAATACTTTTTTGCTTAGTAGCTGTTGGACAGTCCAAGTAAAAGAAGTTCTTCTCAAATTACCTTCTGATCCCAAATTTTGTTAAAAACAGCAAATACTTTTTGGACAAAATATGTGGACACGCCCAAACACGATTTTTAATCTGGATGAGGAGTAGGCTCACCTTGGCCTTGACCAAAGCCAGTAGAGCATAAGCTGTGGCTTCAACGGTATAGAGGCCCTTTTCAGGAACAGTCCAGTGGGACAAATCTGGGAGATGAGAGATAAACAATCATCATGACACATCCCAAACAGGAGGCAAATGTCCAATTTGAGGAAAAAAAAACAAAACTGGACCAAAGTTGTATTTCCTAGAATCAATAGCATTGACTGATGTTTGTTGGGTGATTTCTGTGTCAGCACCTGGAGAAGCAAACTTGTAGAGAATCTGGCGGTTCAGTTTTCCCCTATTGGCCAGAGCATATGATGTCATCGCAACAGCGTAAGGATTCGTGAGGCTGGGCAGTCGTCTCTCCAGGTAGCCAACTGCCTTGTTAATGCTGCCTGTCAAGGTCTAGACAGGAGGGGGAAGAAAAAATGATTAAAAAGAGTAAAGCCTCAACGATTAAAAAGAGTGGTGACAAGATTTGGAAGGACTGCCATTTTGGAATACCGTTTAATTATTATTAAAAGAGCTGTGTATTATCTGCAGACACACCAGAGAGTTTCTCACAAATCCTGCAAGAAATACTATGGAAAATGTTAAGGCTTGGAATGTGGTTGGAAATAATTTATTACAACAGATTGCAAAACTTAATGATAAAGAAGGTAATCCTAATCAACAATATTACATTAAACTAATACATTTTGTTTCAGTGCGGAAGCTATGAACTAGAAGAATAGAAGAATATCTTGAGGATTTTGTTGCAACTTTTTTTTTCTTGTATCACTAACAGGAATGTATTATTAATACAAACAAACAAACAAAAAACGATGTGTGTGTGTGCATGCATTACTTCATCACTTCTTTTACTAAAGATTTTTTACTTTTCAATTGTTGCTGTCAATCAATTTAGTACTACATATCCTATAAATAAGTTTGCCAAACCTGCGAATGTACATTTTTTATTGACTTTTTTTTTTTTGGTTTAATTTCTTTAAACAAAGCAATTCCAATATTCACATTTTTTCCATTCTGCTGATATAAATACACAGCATATCATTGTCACTTCAATATACATTTTTTTATCCCTTTATTTTTTTCAGTGAATCAATTCGATCAGGGGTCTCAAACTGACGGCCCGCGTGCCATTTGTGGCCCCAAGTCAGTATTTTGCGTCCTCCGCCTCAATATGTCTACTAAGCAATATCTTCTAAGTTTTTTTGTTGACAGCTTTGATTTGCTTTGTGATGTTTCAGCTTGCTTTACATTTGCTTTTGTCGATAGATCTGGTCGTCAGAAAAGTCCTTAGCAACATTTGCTAGCGTCGTTAGCTCCTGTCGTTTCACAGGACACAGAAGATATTGCTTAGTAGTTCATAGACATGAACAAATGTTCAAGTAATTTGTTCAGTAGATTTAGACAGTGGCCCCAAGATAAATAGAGTTTAGGACCCCTGAATTTTATGAAAGGTTTTGATGCTTTATGAAGTTTCATCTTTACAGATAAGATAAATGTTTTGAAAGAGACATGTTAATAGCACTTTCCTCAATAGAGGAGAGGCTCCAGACAGAACTCCTAAATACCAAGCTGCCCTTTCATTAGTTCCAAAGAAGACCAAGAACCCAGTGCAACCACTTGGATGAGCAGTAATGATTTTAAAAAGAAAGCAATTTTTAAGACCTGTTGCTGTGACTCAACCTAAAGGTAGCTACCACCTAGATAAATGATTACCTTCACCGACACTTATTGTTGATTGGGCTTGATGATGTATTGTTTGGTATTATGCCAACACTTTCAAGAAAAAAAAGATGCAATGTGCTAAGAAAGAATGTAAAAACACATTTAGATTTAATATTAGAAACTCACGTTGATGTCATTTGAGCAAATCGAGTATGACTCCTGCATGGCAATGAGGCAGAATGCTGTCATGGAGGCATCAGAGTCAGAGCCACGAATACCACCCTGGAGAGTGTACAAATATAAGCAGAGTTTTAAACTAGTCTTAGTTGGAAACATGGATATATAACAGTGAAGTGATCAGTGGGTTCACATACAGTCATCGATCCTGTCAAGACTCGTCCAACTTCTATAAACAAGCCATCGGGCTGCTGAGTTTTGAGGATCAGGAACTTCACAGCATCACAAATGTGCTCCTTTCTGATAGCCACCAGGCTATTGGCCATGGAAAGCACTTTGACAACATAAGCTGTCAGCCTTGAGGAATAAAGAAAATAATACAGTGGTTCACTTTCACAGATTACATCTAGGCAGAAGTCAAACTCAGACCTTAACTACCTTATTCCAAAAAGGTATTACCAAATTCTGGGGGTTTGCCATAATGAACACTTAACAAGACTAATGTTGGAATATTGGAGATAACCAAATATTCTGAAAGGGTGGCTGTGAGGCAGAAGAAGAACGGCAACCTATGACTCGAGGAATTACAAGTTCGATTCCTGCCTTGTCCCCCCCGTCTCATAGTGTTCTTGAGCAAGATACTGAGCACCAAATTGCTCCTAGTTGAGGTAGGCACCTGTGTGCGGCACCTGTGCCTCGGCTATGTGCGGTCAAGCAGCCACTTTCAATGAAAAGTATAGGTAAACATGTGTAGATGTACTTTCCAGACTTTGGCATTTCAAAGCTCCCACGTTCATAAGTAGCTACAAACATTTTTAAGATTGTTTTCAGGCTCCACACACAAAAAGTGTGGCCATGGAGTTGGAAACTTAAACCAGGTTGAACTTTGATTAATCAACCTTAAATTTGGTAAAGACTTATGGATGGTGTCTCTTCTAATTCACACAAGTGCAAACTGTTTCATCATGAAAGATGAATCAATAATTGCCGTATTTACTCCACCAGAAATATATGACTCCAAGTTAATAATATATTGGGATAGAGCAGTGAAAAAAAAATCCTGGAGCAAGATTTGCACCACTCCGGCATTTCCCAACAGGCCTCTTCAAACTGGAGTTGGTGGACAGATGCTGGTAAATGAAAAAGAGGAAACTCCTTCCTGATTGTCCAGTGTGAACACCATGGGCTTTACACACATTTATGAACCTGTGTTTAGCTTCTTTTTGAATGCGCAACACTTTCCTGGAGTGAATGTAGCTGAAGGCAGCAGAGCTGTCATCACTGCGTGAAGGTTTGTGTGTGGTTGGGTGAATGGGACTGTGACTCTAAAATGCACATTTGGCCTTTTTAAAAGGTAGTAAAGCAGTATGTTAGTATGAGACATTTACCTTTTACAATCTTGTGAGATTACTTTAAAATTGTATTGAAAGGCTGAAAGATCAAAATTTTTTTTCCCGTTAGTCATTTTTGCAGAATTTTGTTGTTCTTTAGCTCATGGTTTGTACTGGCCACAAACATTCTTTTAAACCTGAACCTAACACATCTCAGAACAACCACACCATATTGTGACCGTAGCTATTTCGTGTCAAGAAATCACACCTAATTCATCCAAATTTAAAGGAGTTAAAAATAAAAAGCAACAAAGGGGTAAGGGTCAGGCTTGTGTCTCCCAATTTGGTTTGAAAGAAAATAGATTTAAGCTTCAGCTGAAAAGGTTAAAAAGAATCAGTTGCAGATCTGTCTTACTCCTGAGGATCAAAAATACTGAAGACAAGCTCCTTCTTTTTAACCAAAATGCTGATATATTTAGTATCTGTGTGGCAAAGCTAATAGAAGACAAGAGTCTGTCATTCGTCAGACATGAAGCTGTATGATTTATCTAGTCCAGCTAAGGATCTTTTATCAATAACTGAAACTTTTAACGTCAAACAGCATGTGTCTGGCCCCACTCACACTAAAACTAATGTCTGTGTTGAGGATGTTCAACTAAGTGATCACTGCTGTGTGTTTTTTGACCTTAACTTTCCTCTTGATCCAAAGCCTTTGAACATAAGGACAGAATGGCAGATTATTACAGAGACAACAGCTGAGAATTTCTGTGCTATGTTTGACCCTTTTCTTCTATATTAATTACATTAATTATTAAAAGTCGTATTTAATTATTTCAGAGAAATTAATGTGCATGAGGGATGGATGGATGGATGGATGGATGGATGGATGGATGGATGGATGGATGGATGGATGGATGGATGGATGGATGGATGGATAGATGGATGGATGGATGGATGGACTCCTTACCAGGAGCTGCTCGGATAGTCATCCCAAACAGCAAAAGAGCCGTCCCTTTTTAGGTAGGATAGCTCTTTGTTGTAGCCTGTATAGAAAAATAGATGTTAACATTTAGAACAAGATTCCTTAAACGCTACTTGAAAGACATTAAAAAGCAGTAACGTAGTATAAAGCTTCTTATAAAGATAATAATTAGCTTTAGCATATGTCTTATAAATGACTTATAACAGGGGTGCTCTTTATGTTGATTGCAATCAAAGCCCAAGTGTGTAGATCGCAGGCCATCACAGATAAAAAAATAACAAATTAAATGATCTGTCAGGAAATAATCATCATCACCGTGAAGTATGTTGCTTTATTGACAAAAAGAATGGCCAATTGAACATCATCTGATAAATACGTCACTGGACGTGCATGTTTCACAACACTAAGCGTACATTCTTTCTGTCGTCAGAGAGTGTTTGTTCTTCTCAAAACCTGCCCACAGAGCGGATCCGCCATTCGCTCAGCAGTGGTTTCCAGCCACACGATCCACCCCGTTTACAATGTCTCTCTTCCAATCTACGGAACATGGGCTGACTCCCCAATTTTATTTCTATTCTAAAAACTCACTTATTCTAACTAGTTTACCTATCCTGATTTTAATTGCAATTCATTATATGATGTTGTATTTTAGCTGCTTTTGCTGCTCTTTTAACTGTTCTTTTATTACTTTTGCATTTTATATTACTCTTTTACTATTGCATAAATCTGTATGTTTTTTGCTGTAAGGCGGCCTTGAGAAATGAAATGTATTATTATTATTACAGCAGAGCATGAAATACAATTGTCACTGCTTTCTGCTTTCATATTCAAATGCTTTTCTCTTCCAATTATGTAATTCTACAGAAACAGCATTAAATCACACGACAAAGCTATGTCCTTACAAAGGTTTGAACACTTTAACTGTGTAGTTTTCAAGTTGTCAGTACATAAACAGTATTTAAAGATAGAGTAGAAGTTGTCAACTTTGAAGTTCAATAAAGCAACTTGATACATTTTTCCTATGGAGTCTCGAAAGAGCCAAAATGAAATAAATATATACACCATTAAATAAATTAATAAATGTGGCATTAAATAAATAAATGTGGCAATAAATAAATAAATGTTATTTCAACATTTATTTATTTATTTCAACATTTATTTATTTATTTCAACATTTATTTATTTATTTCAATTTGGCTCTTTTGACCCACAAGGGACAATGAAATAAATAAATATGTCATGAAATACTTAAATGTGCTCTTTTAATATTTTAATGCCACATTTATTTCAACATTTATTTATTTATTTCAACATTTATTTATTTATTGCTACATTTATTTATTTAATGCCACATTTATTTATTTATTTCATATTAAATATATTTATTTCAATGTGGCTCTTTTGACCCACACTGGGCAATGAAATAAATAAATATGTCATGAAATACTTAAATGTGCTCTTTTAATCTTTTAATGCCACATTTATTTCAATATTTATTTATTTATTTCAACATTTATTTATTTATTCGGTTTAGATCACTTTTCTTTTACAAAATCTGACAATTTGATCAGTGGTTCCGCGCCTTGTCGAGTTGCAGTGACAACGTTGATGATCCTCAACTGTAACAGCAAAAGAAAGCAATGTATATGCGTCACAATATGTTAAATTCAGCAACAGTTCAGAGAAAAGCCTCACCTCTAACCGCTGGTTTTTATCAAGAAGAAGGACAAGTTTGTTTTAAAGCAGCCTGTGCTGTGGTTTAGAGCATTTGGGCTATCTGACCAGAACTATTGGTTTAGTTCTCCATGCCTCTGCTTAGTGCAGTGCTGTTCATGTGTTGTCTCTGCTGGAATCTCTTAAACCAGCAGCAGATCAAACACAGATCATGACTACAGCACGCACCAGAACCAGACAGTAACAAAGTCATCTACAGCCGTGAGGCTGCATGTTGGACCCGAACCGCTCCAACAAGAGTAAACGCCGCGAATATACACACTGACTAAACCAGCAAATACCGGTACAAAAGATATCCATGTGGAAACACAAATTCATTAATGTCAGCTACGCCAAAAACACAACCATAAAAAAGCTGTTTAGTCATAAACTTTTGCTTCACGCTCTTCCCAGTCACGCACGAACTCACGTTCCATTCACAGACACGCTTCTTTATTTCACCGCGGCAATATTTTTAAAATTAATTTCATTAATTTCAGTCACCCGCTCATGAAAGCTGACACGGAAGGTAATGTACGTTATGTGAAACTATAAAGTTAAGAGAAAAGCCATGCCGTATTTATATGAGTGGGCGGGGTCACAGTCGTAGCGCTGCGTGAATTTATCCTTACCTTGCAATCCCATGCAGTATCAAAGATCATTGAGAGAAGAGAGGCTCACTCTTTACAAATCCAAAAAAATATAAACTGACCTTATGAGGATGAGTGCCTATTTGTTCACACTCTATATTAGTGTAAGTGGTTGCTAAATAGTCAAACTGCTTACAAGGACACCATTAGAACATTTATTATATATATTTTCTAACTTGTCTTTTCCAAATGTTGAGCAAACAGATAAGAGCTGAAGGCCTCTTTTTTTGGACACACTTTACTGTTACAATAGAAGGTTATGATTTTTTTTGTATAAACCCCTTTGTAATTTAGACTACACTCTATTTATATTGATTATTCCTGTTTACTTTTTTTACTGGACAAGACGGAAAAGAAGAAGAGTGAAGAAGAGAGCGCGATGTTAGATGAGCAGTCTGTCAACATGTAAAAAAATACAACTACAGTTCACACTCACACTTATGCATACAAACCAACAAATGCAAAGGGTTTCCTTCTGTCATGCAGTGGTAAGCTGACACCTGTGCTCTGGTGAGTGTTCATGTTTTGCTAGATGGATAATGGAATGTAAAAAGAGGTAGCGTGCCCAGTCATTTCCAAACCAAGACCCCCGCCGAAGCAGCAGCGACAGCCAGAACCCCCCCCCCATACATGCACAGTAGGGCTTATGGAGGTAATCCACCTGCCAGAAAATCCCATAGAGTACCCAGACCAAGAGGACTGCCACGGAGACTCCTAATGCCAAGAGCAGGGAGGCACAGGAGCACAGAGTGCAGGTTCCAGCCCCCCAGCACGAGGCCTCATCCCCCAAGAGCCCCCAGCCCCAGACGAACAACCCACCACCACCCAGGAGTACAAGGCATCCCCCCACCCAACCCCAGGGACAAGCCTCGGCCCCCCCCAGGGAGATTTGCTGCAACCTTGTTTTTTAGTGTTACCAAATTAACATTTGATTGGAGAATAACGACATCCCTTTGAAAACAACTGAAGCTTTTGAACTCAGAACTTTCATCTTACCAGTTTTTATGTGCTGGAGGGCCTCAGCCCGTTTCTGAAAGCCAACAGCTTCCCATTTGTTGGTTTTGTCCAAGTACAGAGTTGCGATGACAGACAGGGATGTGTGCATCATGTTCTGCTCTCCACAACCATAGGGTTGATGAATCAGAGTACCCATCGACTTTCCACTGATGGCATTCTCCACCAGACCAGAAACCTGTTCTCGGCCTGTGTGCAAAAGGAAAAACTGAAGTGGATATTATCCTCAGGAACCATGCAGAGCTCAGTTTGATGATGAAAACTGACCTGTCACTGAGATCTCAGTGCTTGTAGGTGAGTTTGGAATAAAATTAATTTTAGGAATTTTGCTGTTCAGAATTTCCACTTGTTCACCATCTAAAAAAAACCAAACATAAGATAACATTGTGGGAGTTCATAGAATGATGATTATGGTAAATAAATTATGAAAATTTGTGTAAAATTCATGTATGTGACTCACTTTTCCCTCTTTGGGCTGGATCCAAGGATGCAATTTCTATAGTTTTAACCAGAACTCCTGGGGGCTGAGAAAAAAAATGTAAATCATTAAGCTTATTTTTGGCACAGCATACCAGTGACGTGCAGTCAGGATAGGCAGGTGACCAGGAAAATAATGCTCAATAAATGCATACATTTTAGACAAGTTTTTTTTTTTTTTAATCATTATCTTTTTTGTGAGGGTTTTCAACATTTCTTTGGTTAAAAAAAAGCAGAACACTAAGTTTCCGCTAGGTGAGGCAGCTGTACCACCAGCCTCACCCAGCGCTGCACACACTGACTGGAACTGCAGCTGATGCATGCCTGTATAGTTTTGGTCCTTCAATATTAATAAAATACGCTTTATATTAAAATGACCAAATTTGCTAATCTCTCACCATCTGTCTGAATACATTGGTGCCAATTTGTGACTAATTTTGTCTTTTTATCCACTAAAAATGGGCTCTAAAACACAGTAGGTGCAGCAGACAGTCCGCTGGTCTCACCGCAGTTCGCATGCCACATGGCAGAGGGCGCTGGTGAGCCCAAAGAATGTATGTGACGCCGCAGCTAAAGAATGATCAAGCAAAACAAGTTCAGCCATCTAGTTACTCTTTAATATTGTTTAGCATCAATTTCTAAATGGAAGATTTGGTTTTCAAACCCCTAAACTCAATAATTAGTTTAGACACGTCACTGGTAGTGATCTCGACTGAGACAGAGAGACTTTTAACACTGAAGAAAGAAAAGGAAGAAGGAGCTCCACACAGACTTTATTCATAAGTAAGTCAATGACAACGACTTTGGTGAATTATTTTTATGCTACGGTTTGTAAACCGACCAAAAATGTTGAAGTAAATTTTTAAACAACACACTTTATCCGTTGTAAATCAAATGATTAATAAGCTGCTCTGTATGCAGTGTTTCCAGATAGTGTCTGAGCTTTCCAGCGCTTCGTAAAGTTTGTAAATCAGACTTATGACATCAGTGCCTCACCAGCCGTGAACCTCACCGCATGTCACTGCAGCTTACTGATGTTTTAAGCCAAAGCTGATGTTTTTTGTATCTGTCAAATTACTTATTTTTACTCTAGATAATTTTTTAAGATTTGGTCAATGTCAAGCAATAGTTTTTCCACTCAAAAACACATGTAGCCCCGACAGGAAAAAAAAAGAGTTAAAGAAGTTATCTCTTTAACGATCAATATTAATATTAATACTATTGATTTAAAATAAATGGAATAAGTTGAGTGAATCTGGGTTGTGACACAGATTTGATGAGAAAAAATGGGTTGATTGTATATAACAATGGTTATTGTTTGTTTATTGAAATATGTTGAAATATGTGGATTATGTAACATCAAACGAGTCAGCTCGCAGGACTATATTTCATTGCGTATAAATGTGGAAGTTCTGCTGAGTGTTTTCTTTGGACTGAGATGAGGGGCGGGGCGAAGTGTTTTTTTTTTTTTAGAAAAGAAAAAGAGATTGTGCAGCACGTGGTGAAGCGCTCCCGCCTGGGGAAAAGAAAAGAGTAGGGGAGAAAGAAAGCTTTCGGCTGAAAAAATCACGAGAGGCAAAACTGCGAACAGTTTTGTGTGGCCGTGAAGGTGACTGAAAGCTCCCGTTTTTGTGGTTGACGTCCCGCTGGCCACGGAGCAGCCGCCGCGCAGGAGCGCGTCGAAAATCCCCCTAGGCGGACCGAAAGAATAGCGCATCGGATATTCCCCTTGCAGACAGCAGGAGGCTGCGTAATGGCGGAGCAACGGTGAAAGCTATTCGGCTGACAAGGGACCAGGGCCGGAGTGGGACAAGTTTTCAGCCCGGGAGTTTAATGGTCAAGACCGGCCCATTTTTTGCCACATGAAAAATTAGGAAACCATTTAGAATATAAAAAAAACGGTTTATTATAGTTGGGGAGGGGATCATAAATAACAAATAATAACAAACAATTAATTACATTAAAAACTTGTTAAACAGAAATATTTCCCTGCATGAAATCTACAGCATAAGTCACCACATAAGAAGTGAACTTGTTTCTGCTACCTATTTGTTAGTTTGTCACAGTCAATGGACATAAGAAAGTATTTATCTGTTGACATTAGCATAAATGCCTCCAATATCTGGGTATCCATCAGTGAAAACTTTATATTGTGTCAGTATCAGGGCTGAGAATCTCAAAGTCGTTTACAATACGATGAAATTCACGATAAATGGCTCACAATACCAACAGTATTGCAATATGCTAAACAGCTAAAATAAAAATAAATCACATTCTTTCATATTCAAATTAACTTTAATTTTAAATATAATAATAATTTTTAAAGGGATACGTGTATTAAAAACACTTATTTAGACTTTTTTTTATATAAACTATCGGGAATATATTTTTAAGAAAGTGGGAAAATGTCAAGTTTTACTGGATATTATTCACAATTGAAGCTTAAAACGGGTGACAAGAGAACTATGGTGAATGAACATTCTGGTAGTACTTGAATCACTCAGATGAATTTGTGAGACGTGAAGAGTCTCACGATAGATTTGTGCGTAACTAAGGCTGCATGTGTGCGTAAGAGGTGATCCGTGCGTATTTTTAAAAGATGTGTGTAATTAGTTTCAAGCTGTTGTAATGTTAATTTGTGCATGTGTAAATTGTATTTTTTTTTTTTTTGCACAAAACGTATTATATGAGCTACAAATCAAAAATTGAGTGAGTCTATTTTCTCTCCATACACGGCCGCTCTGCATCCCGCGTGTTCTCACCTGTGGAGCAGGTAGAGAGAGCGTGAGAAGACCCGCCCCTCCCCACAGCGGAGAAAGTGACTCCGTGTTCGCGCAGAACCCGCGCCAATATGTTTTTAGAAATAACGTGCACGCGCCCCTAAAACAGTATGAAATAACAGATAATAGAAAAACTTCAGTGTCGCAGACTTTTTTTTTTTTCACCATGAAGCGCTGAGCTGGCGGCTCCTTTGAACTGCCGCCCCGCGCAGCTGCCCGTCCCGCTCGTCCACTGAAGCTACCAATTTCTTTACTCGCTATCATCTGTCTGGACCTCGGCCGCTTCTCAGTCCAGCCCATAGACCGTCAGCATAGAACGTTATTTACGTCAATGGTCCGGCCCAGACATTTTAGTCAAGCGCACTTCGATGGACTCAACCAACTGTGAGAATATAAAGGGGTGTTTAAGTTAAATTGGAGCTCCAAAACTGACGGTGCGTCTCTTTAAAGGACGGACGAACACTGCTACAAAGATTCATTCATGCTCTACCGCGATCGTTTTTCCATGACGGCGACTGACCGGCCCATAAACGAAGAGGCCCACCGGGAATCCTCCCGACTCTCCCGATTACCCACTCCGGCCTTGCAAGGGACAGCTTTGCAACTGGAGGCTGAAGAAGCTTTCAGGCCTGCAACGAGTTTTCCCCCGGGGGTAACTAACTGTGTGAATGAGTGAGTGAGTATGGGCCCAGTTTGTTATTTTTCATGAGTGTTGAATATACTGTAATATCTGTGCAAACGAACATACGCAAACAGTCTATTAAGTGATCTGTTAGGGGTTGAAATTTCAAGTGTGGCAAGTACTTATTTTTTGTTTAGGGTAAATGGTGCAAGAACAACATATATTGCCCAATATTCTGGTTTGTTTTGAGGTTCAAATATTTGTTTATTAAAGTTGCATCAGTGTTCAGTTTTAAAGGGTTGTCTAGTGTTCCATTTGTTTTAGGAAGGCTTAACTGTCTACTTTGAGTTCGAACACACTAACTCTTGAGACTTAAACAGGTAACCCGATTGGGAGCTACCATCGCTCAACGAACCCAATCCCCCATCACGTATCTGTAGGTTATTAGTCATTGAAATAGCACTGAGTGATGGGGCTACACACACAATGAACTACAGATATGCTATTTCTGTATAATCAGAACAGCATCCAGTCTAAGACTTGGGACCTGTCAATTGAAATAAATACTGTGAAAATCAACAGATTGACTTACAACCACTCGCAGGTTTTTCTTCACTCCATCACTCATGAATGAATCTTTGACGGCAGCTTTGACCTCGATTGGAAGAGTCCCCTCCCTCATGGGAATAATGATGAAGGGAACAGATCTTGTGGTCATGGCCCCAACTTTTACTTCCTGTCGATATTTCCCACGTTTAGAAGCTGAGCTGCACACGTCCTTCTCCTCGACTAGATCTATACGGACCTTAAAAATGACAAAATAGTGAGAAAATTTAGACTAATTCAACGGTTAAAGACAAATGGTAGAATGAGGGGCATTTTAGTTAGTGTTTACAGCCATTGTTTACTCATCAGACAAGCGGCTCAGGGCCCATGGTTTCAGTATCAAAAGGAAACACTTACAGTGTTCAAATGTAGCATAGATTGACCAAGTATACTGCCCACAAAAATTAAAGGAGCACTTTAAAGAAGCACATTTGATCCATCAAATCTCAATATGAAGTTGGATATCTACAAATAACGACAGGGCAGTGTCTTAGAAACAAAAAGATGCCAAGTCTTTTAATGGAAATAAAAGTTTTCAGCCTACAGACGGCTCAATTGTGTAAACACCATAAAATCAGAGTGAAATGAAGATGTGGCAGACTAGTCAATTTTCTCCAAAACTTAATTTCTGCAACTCTAAATGCTTTTCAGCATCTTGTGTGGCCCCCACGAGCTTCTATGCATGCTTGACAACGTCGCGGCATGCTCCTAATGAGACGATGAATGGTGTCTTATGGCATTTCCTCCCAGATCTGTGAAAGGGCATCCCTGAGCTGTTGTACAGTCTAAGGAGCAACCTGGTGGCGCCTAATGGACCCAAACATAATGTCCCAGAGATCTTCTATTGGATTTAAGTCAGGGAATGGTGAAGGCCATTCAATTGTTTCAATTCCTTCATCCTCCAGGTACTGCCTGCATACTCTTGCCACGTGAGGCCGGGCATTGTCGTGCATTAGGAGGAAACGAGGACCTACTGCACCAGCGTAGGGTCTGACAATGGGTTCAAGGATTTCATCTGGATACCTTATGGCAGTCAGAGCACCATTTCCTAGGCAGTAGAGGTCTGTGCGTCCCTCCATGGATATGCCTCCCCAGACCATCACTGACCCACCACCAAACCTGTCATGTTGAACCACGTTGCAGGCAGCAGAACGTTCTCCTTGTCTTCTACAGACTCTTTCACGTCTATCACAGCTGCTCAGGGTGAACCTGCTCTCGTCTGTGAAAAGTACAGGGCGCCAGTGGCGGACTTGCTAATTCTGGTGTTCTTGAGCAAATGCCAGTGGAGCTCCAGGGTGCTGGGCAGTGAGCACAGGGCCACTACAGGACGTGGGGCCCTCAGGCCACCTTCATGAAGTCTGTTCCTGATTGTTTGGGTAGAGACATTCACACCAGTGGCCCTCTGGAGGTCATTCTGTAGGGCACGAGGAGTGCTCAGCCTGTTCCTCCTTGCACAAAGGAGCAGGTATCTGTCCTGCTGAAGGGTTGAGGACCTTCTATGGCCCTGTCCAGCTCTCCCAGAATAACCAGCAGTCTCCTGAAATCTCCTCCATGTTCTGGAGATTGTGCTGGGAGACACATTAAACCTTCTTGCTGCAGCACATGTGGATGTGCCATCCTGGAGAAGTTGGACAACCTGTGCAACTTCTGTAGGGTTAAGGAATCTCCTCATACTGCCAGTAGAGATAATTACACAAGACAAAATCAGCACGTGTGGAAAACCAGCCATAAAAGATCAAGAGGGAGAAACTTGAAATGACCTCCACATGTTTTGAGGGTTTTCTAATTGTTGCCACTGAAATGCACCTGTTGTTAATTCCATGAACACCAATCCAGCTGAAATTGATGAACAAGGCCCTCAGCTGTTTAACCAACAAGAAAATGATCAGACAGGTTTATTTCAATTCATGCCAGGCCCAATAAAAAAATTGTTCCTTTAATTTTTGTGAGTGGTATATTTTCTTTTTGCTCATTTATAAGTTTCAGTCGTGTTCCAGTTTTGCTGCACTCACGGTGATGATCTCTTCCCTGTAGTTGTGCAGAATGGCTTTTATTTCCAGCTGCTCTCCCTGGACAGCTGAGTACGGCAGCCGGAGGTCTATGAAGAAATCTTTGCGGACAATCACCTCCAGTGGCTTTCCCACACAGATGCCTTCAATAAAAACCAACAGGAGTCAATCCTTTAGAGAAGTGGTTATAGCGGGGTGATCATATAAAGCAAACAGAAGCTGACCATTCACTGACCATGTGTTCTTGACAGACTGATGCCGGTGAACTCCCAGGTTGTGATGGAATCTTGCAGAGGAACATTTTTCACAAAGGAAGTTGAGTCACTGAACACAAAAAAAGGTGGAGGCTCTGTTAGACTTAGAGAAAGGGTTTGTGTCCCTCCTGCAGGACAATCTTGATTGTGGACTCACCAGTTGGGTGTATTTCTGGGGCATCCTGGTAGGATAATATCGTTCCACAGCCAACTTTCTGGGAAATTGCTGCGAGTAACGATTTCATTGCTGTCCATGTAGCTCTCGTCAGACTCGCCTGGAAAACAGAAAGTAACTTTGAAGTGTTTGTTTCCATGTGAACAGTCAGTGCTGTTGATGCAGAATCTTACTGCGGGCCAGTTGCAGGCTCTCCTCTTTGTTTTCAAGCAGTTGTTTTTCCATCTCTTTGCAGCAGGTGATGAAGGCATCGACACAAGCCGGACCATCCAGAATGTACTCAGACCGACGCTCACATGTGTATGAAACTGGAGAGTCCTTCATGCCGTCCAAACAACATTCCCGCTGTAGAACTTCCTCATCTCCCTTAAATTGACTCACTAACCACAACGAGAAGTTTAGAGGGAGAAAAATATTGTGAATATAGTAGAGATTATGCATTATCAATTTGTTTTTCAATTCTTAGAAATAGAAAGGACAATGCATGTATTGATATTTGCTTCCAGGAGCTTCTCACATAATGTGGTTCTGACATCCATGATGGTCGAGGCGCGCCTTCTTCTGGATGTTGCTGCACATTTTACCTCTGAAACAAGAACAGAGTAAAAACAGATTGACAAAAAAATCCTGCAAAGTCCTCAGATGTCAGCACGCTGTCAAAGAATGGACACAGCAAAGAGAGTCTGACGCCTCTTTCATACTGAACTAGAGACATAAATCTGATACAGAAAATTTAGAAAGGTTTTTAGCAGGGATTTCAATCAATGTATTATTTGTAAAGCACTTATAAAAGCAGACAAAGCCAAAATGCTGAACAGAGAGATAAAATCGATAAACAAGAACAAAGAGAAACAACAAAAGCAATAAAACATTTTAAAAAATGAAGTAATAAGGCACAATAAAACAAGTTGACCCACTAAATCTCCTCACTGGAGATGAAAGCCTGGTTAAAAATATACATTTTTAAAAGTGACTTAAAGTCACTGACAGAACTGGTCGACCTCACAGAATGGGGGAGCGCATTCCGGAGATTGGGACCAGCAACTGAAAAGGTTCTGTCTCCCCTGGTCACAAGCCGAGTCCTGGGAACCGTTAACAGCATTTGATCTTCAAATCTTAGGACTCGGCAGGGATGGTCAGACCATGCAGACATTTAAAAACCAGAAGTAAAATCTTAAAAACAATCCTAAGAGACACAGGCAGTCAGTGAAGAGAGAATAATATTGGGGTGCTCACACTGTGCAGCTAAATTTTGGACCAGTTGGAGAAGGCAAAGCAGAGACTGGTCAAAACCAGTGCACAAAGAGTTGCAGTAGTTCAGTCTGGAAAAGTTTAATGCATGGATCACTTGTTCCAAAGCAGGAGGAGGAAGATAAGTCTTAACTTTACTGATTAGCCTCAAGTGATAAAAACTAGACTGGACTGACGTGCTTATCAAATTTAAAATGCCTGTCAAGAATTACTCCAAGATTTATGATAAAAGGGGTGTTTGAAGGGTTCAGGGGGGCAACAGCACTACAGCAACCTGTCAGCTGGTCAGTTTGACCAAAAATCTATGTGTTGATTTTATTAGGAAAGAGGAAGATCTGTTCTATCCATGATTTTACGTCTGCTAAGCACTTTTGCAGATTGTCCAGACATCCAGCTCCACCAGATTTTAAGGGAAGGTAGATCTGTAGATCTGGAGATGGTTGATATTTTTTTATGTGGAAGAATGATGACCAGGTGATGTTGGTGATGTGGGACTGGAAGGACAGAGAGCTGTCGAGATCAACACCCAAACTCTTCACCTGGAAGGAGGTGGTAACTATAGAGTTATCTTCGGAAAGGGTCAGTGACCTGGATTGGGAGAGTATTGACTTAATGCCAATGAGAAGTACTTCAGTTTTATTGTTGTTGAGCTTTAGGTAGTTTGAGGAAAACCAGGATATGAGTTCAGACAAGCAGGCTATGAGGGAAGGAGAAGGAATACTGGAGGAGGGATGAGTTTACATAGTTGAGTGTCACCAGTGTAGTAGTGGAACTCTATGTTGAATCTTCTGAAGATTCTTCCCCATGGGAGAAGATAGATGATAAAAAGGGAGGGGGGCAAGGACAGAGCCACGGGGCACCCCTGAAGAGACTGGGGAGGGCTGGTACCAGAGGGAGTGAAGCTGAACACAGATGCTACAGACTGAATATTTTACATCTGACATTGAAGCATCCCTGACTGTCAACTCAAGAGGGAGCTATGGAAAAAAATTAAACATCTTGCCTAAAAGGTTAATTTTGTGTTTCATGGGTCAAGTTAAATGACAGCACAACAATTTTGTATATGGTGATGGTGACATTTTTTCCCAAGAGAGGGATACCCAAGAGTGCTGTAAACTAGGCTTGCCCACTAATGGAATTTTTGGAGATGCCCAGTTCTTGAGAGCAAAGACCAGAACCCGCACCGCCGAGACATGGACACCCCAGGCTCTGATCTAATTTGATCCCCTCCTCTTGGCTGCCGGGCCCAGGACACTGGCACACAAGAGACAAGGCCACCACGCCAAGGGCCCCCACTCCCCCCGCCAGGGATAGGGTAGGGGACAGAAGGTTAGAGGTCCCTCTTTTCTTGAGAAATGTTTGTGCGTGTATGTGTGTTAGGGTGTATATTTTGAGGTGTTGGAGGTGGGTGCAGTTATAATTGGTGAGTAGGGCATTGACAGAAAATCTCCTGATTGCTCACAGTGATGTCCAGTCACAATCTCACCAATGGCCCTACATGTCTATGGTGTGGTTAAAATTCACAGTTAGGGTACTGAGAAGATATCTCCTGCCTGCTCATAGTGATGTCCAAGCACACCCCACCAAGGGTCCTACATGTCTAAGGTGCAATTAAAAGCAATGGGAGGGTCGATCCACCTTATGATCACCCTAATGCATGTTCGTATGAGGAACGGGGATAGGTTGGGGGCAGCTGGCAGACTGACCCCTGATGATGAAAAACTATCCCCTCGCCCCCCCAGTTTCGGGCCCAAGTTCCCTCAGCCCAGAGGTCTCAACACTGCAAGAGTTAACACCCACACTCCCCACATGGAGAGAGGAGCCAAGAAGGAGCCAGTCCCAAGGGCAAATACCCACCCCCAAGCACCTTCAGTATGGGAGCACTGATCAGGCACCAACGGGACTGAGGCATTCCAACCACCCACTGCCCCCACCAATTGTCTGGCAACCTGCCAGACCCCGTAGGCCCCCTATCTATTGAGACCCATGCACCCCACCCCGCCTCCCCAAGACCCCACTGCAAAGGCGGGCGTTGCCCTGAGCAACAGGAGACCTCAAGGAGGGTATTTAATATTAAAATTGAATGATCAGTCTTATTTTCTTTGAATCCAATAAAATAAAAATGTGCTTACCTTGTCTGTAAGCTGTTCCTGATGCAGTACTGGACTCAAATAACAGTCCAGCATCAAAGAACACACTCAAGCCATTCTTCCCTCCACCAGGAGTGCAGCCAGTGTCATACTTCTCCACCTCATCCCAAATCTGATGTGCAAAAAAAATCAGACATCCAAAGGTTATAGTTTACCTTGTAAATCAAACAGAAAACCACTGATTGAGTTGGATTTTTCTGTGTTAATCATGAAACAATGAAGAGTTTTTAAAGCCTACTTTTTTCTGTGTGATTCGGTGTTGGCTGTTTAGGACGTAAACACCTTTGTCTACAGCCACCAGTCCCACTGTCGCACCTGGATCTCCAGTGACCTTTAAACCAAACATCTTGCGGGGTTCGTTGGGAACTCCAGGTTTCGTTGGCTCCAATGTCAGCTGCAATTAATATCACACAGAAGTATATGAAGATACAAAGCATACAGGAGCTGCAGCAGCATTTTACATGTTGGGGATAAACAGCTGCTTGAACACGTCTCACCGAGCCCATGCATGAATCTTTGACATCCACCCAAACCGAGTCTGAAACCACTTCATAATCGCTGGGATGGTAGAACGCAACGATTCGGAAAGATGGCAGCATCTCTTTGGTAACGGGAATTATGAGGGAGATCAACACTTGGCCTATTGTTTTATGGCGTCCAAATTTCACCAGTTGACCTCTGCTTGTGATCTGGAGGAATAGAATCACAATCAAGAATTCAGTAAGTTAATCATGTTTATGACCTAGAATACAAAGCCAACACCTCTCACCAGATAAGTGATGTCTTTGCTTCCACTTGGTTGCTTGTTCAGAATTAGGTTGATCTTCAGGTTGTCGCCTAATTTAACTTCAGGTGTGTCCACACTTGAGCAGAAAAGAGTATTAAAGCCATGCAATAGAATGTGTAATAACTTTTTCACATAACACTGAATTATATGTTCATATTCTCAGATGTTTATTACTGATGGTGGTAAGTATCAGTACCTGCGTTTACATGTGCAAAATGTCCTCAATTGGATCAAAGATCGGATTAGAATAGAACTGTGTACATGAACCTGAAAAACTTTATGCGATTGTAACAAATGTTTCCATTTGCCACATTAATTAGAATAAATCATTTTGACATGCACATAACTGTCTAATATGCAAGAAATAGTCGTAGAAGAAGAAATAGCTAGTTCCTTAGTAAACAAAGATGCTGTAAAGAACAAGAAGATCCTCTGAGCATGCTTTCATTATTATTAATAACATTTTTAAGTGACTGTTTGCTCATAATTTTCTAAATCTGTGTGGGCAATCCAACAATGTGCATCTTGGCTCCATGTAAATACTGTATGTGAGAGTGACATCTGCCTTTATTTTGTCTGGATGTGACTGGAAACATTCATGTTTTTTTGCACAGTTTCTCTGGACTGTTTGGAGCATTCAAAACCATCATACCATTCTGAGGTTTTCCTAAGTCCAGCAGGTCTCTCATGTAGAGTAGCTGGACGGACTGCGGTCTGAAGCTCATACGATAACAAATAAACTCCCCTGCTCACAAACATAAACAGCTTCTCTGTTAAGAGAAACGGTTCGCTCGAGGAGAGCAGCTGATCCGTCCTGTTCGTGCTCCAAAGACTGCCATACCCCCTGTGCATGACGTAAAAGCCAGCACAGTAATGACACACGATGAGAATTGATGTTTACATGCATCATGAACATAACAATTGGTATAACCCACCGATCTCAATTGGAAGGAAATTTGGATCCAAATGAGTCTTATCGGGCCAGAGCAGTGCGAGTTTACATGATGTTTACATGACGCAATTTTATTCTGTCTAGGTGTTTATTCTGATTACTTGTGTCCATATAAATACAGCCGTTGTAATTCTAATGAGAGTTTTATGGTTAGTATATAATGAGTTAAAACAACCAAATATAACATTTTTTTTCTGGTTCTGGTTCACGAGTGTGCAGGTGCATGTCTTAAACTCTCCTCAACTCTTCATCTTTTCAAAGTCGTGTACAAGTGACTTTAATCACACAGCTACTGCAAAACAGCAGTAATCCTGAAACAAGGAGAGGTGAACATGGCATCGAAGAAAAACCAAGAAGCCAACTTAATGGACCTGAAAGCTGAGTAACCCGACATACAAGCTAGGCTAACTCCACTGCTTCTTATCGAGGCTAAGATAACATCACTCCTGAAACTTGAGGGTAAGCTATCACCGCTGCTACAACTCGTGGAAAATTTCCAAAAGGAAGAGGCCCGTTTAAAACTAGATAATAGGCATGATCTCCTGTAGAGAAGAATGAACGACGTGGATCAACAAGTAAGAATCAACATCTTTCTCACGGGACTTCAACTCAAAGCTCAGGGCTCAACCTGGTGCTACTAACGTTAGCATGGAAGCAAACGGAGATTCTAACTACACCGTGGAGAACCGAGTTGGATTATTCTTCACATCTAAAGGGATTTCCTTGGATCTAAATACTATTGAGGTCTGTCATCCGCTTCCTCAAAGAAATAATTCGGATAAACCAGCGATCCTGATCAGGTTTGTGAATCGAAAACACAAGGTAGCTCTGGTGAAACAAAGAAAACGCCTGAAGGGGTTGACTGTTTATTTAAATGATCACCTGTTAAAATATTATTCCTATCTTGCAAAGCATGCAAGACTTTTAAGGAACAGAAGACAGATCTAAGGCACTTGGGTGCAGAACTCCAGGATCTTTGTCAAACCACTCGATCCACTCGATGAAAAACTTCGAAACTTTGAGAAGTGGGGGATTACAAACGTCTGTTAATTAAACGTCTGCGCCTTTAATTAGAGCTAAATAGATGCAAAACAGGATTTTAAAAAACGATGCCTAGAATCTATCACCTCTGATGATGAGCTTTGACCCGACTTGAGCACAATTTACTAGATATGATATCAACTGAAGGGAAATGGTCTGTAAACACAGCCTGTAGTCTCAACAACGATGTTAAGAAAGATTACGTGGCCTTAAACCTGTCGATAGAATTAGTTTCCTAAACTGTGATGTATCACTGATTCTGCACTATTCTTGATTTTTTTTTTTTACTTTCTTTTCTCCTAAAATGTGATTTATGACTGATCTTCTGTTATGAACACAATCTCCACACACTGTCTTTTTTAATGAGTGTATTTTGGATTTTTTTTGCATTGACTAATGTAGAAGATTTTTCTTTCTGATGATAATTAATGATTATCATTGGGGAAGGTCATTTGCATTGATTGGTGCCGGGAATCTGGGATATTTCGATGACTATTAATCATCTGGCTATGCTTAGGATTTTTGGTGCTGGTTGGTGTGGGGGATTTTTTTTTTTCTTTTTGGTGATGATGGTCTGAAAATGCTTTGATTTTGGTAATTTTTTGGTAAATGTAATTACATCACTGATCTTTATGATCCTTAATAACTTGAAACTAGGATGGTAGGGTATAATTATTTGATAATAAGTCCTGAACTGGATGTTAATACTTCATGTAAGGAAAATGGTAAGGTCAAACCGGGGTGGGACTATTTAAATTTGCTTCCTCCCATTCCCTTTCAAGAGATCAACTTGTGATGATGTAAGATGCTATTTTATGTATTATTACATGATTGCTTGATTTTCATTCATTCATTCATTTGTATGTTTTTTAAATTTGATCACTGTCATCAGTACAAGTAACAACTGCTTTTAAATAGTGTTACAATTTAAGCTAAATAGACATGGTTTGTTTAAAAATTAATGCACTAAATTACATAAAATAAATTTTGACTCATGGATTTTCTAAATGGAGACTATTTTCTAAGTAAAGCTTGATTTGATAACTCCAGCCCTACTTACCAATATGGATGAAAGTCTGGCTGTTTGTAATGTATTGCCTTGCTTCCATCGTGGCTCTGGCTTGTCTTTCAGGTGAAATGTTTGGATCATCAGTCTTTGCCTATAAAAAGCATACATTGATTGAATTGATTTCACTCAGTTAAATCGATTCACATCACAGTGGAAATCAGTAATGTCAGTATTGCACTTTTAAGCTAAAACTGAAATTGCTGTAATCTCTCACTGTAAAAAAAACATAATGCTACTCATGGTTTAAATGAAAATAGTTGCTAAAATATATTAAAAATAATGCATAAGAGGCTTAATAGTATAAAGTATTCCATGAAAGTTTTTTATAACTGTTAGTTAATTGTAAATCTTGAAAAGGTCTATTAATACTGATTTGAAATAAATCACAGGATCATCAGTTATATGTTTAGAATATGACATAACTGAAAGTCACAAAGTAATTGCAAAATGTTATTGTTTAGTAGCCTAATTAATATAAAATGGAAATAGCAGAGCAGTAAACACGAATTATTAAATGTTTAGGAATTCCAACAAGTATTAATTGCTGTAAAGAAAGACTACTAAAAAATGATTTTCCTTACAAGAAAGAGCTAATTAATTTGTAATTATGAGGTTTTCACTGAAGACATTTAATGGTAATACTTATTAAATATTAATAAAATATTTTAAAGACCAATTTCATGTTGAAATTTCCTTAATGAACAGATCTAATCTCAGAACTTAGCTTTCATTTCAAAGTTCAAATAATAACCATGGTTTGCAACAACAAAAATATTTTTTTTTAACAAAAAACATTTAACGGTTAGGGTTAACAGGATATTAAACTTATAGTTTTTAGAGGGTATTTTTTAAACTGAAAAAAAACTCAATGTAATGTTGACTGAAAAAATGGTAACTCATCTTATCTCTCAATAAAAATAACTAAATGTATTTATTTTTTAATATTGATTGAACAAAATTTAAATTAAGTATATTCAGTCAAGACAAAACTAAATTAAATCAGTTAAACTTTAATCACCCTTGCTGAGTTTGCTCCAGATGGAGAATTATTTTCTAATCTTAAATTAGGTTATTAAGTTTTCCTTTCTATCATTGCCCTTTTGCTGAATCTCTTTGGGGATAATATCATAAGATAAGATCATTATCTGTTCTTCACTTATTATTTGCAAACAATTAATTTCTATTTTACTCCGGCCTAACAGTGGGAAAGTCTTGGTTCAAACCCAGCAGGGACCTTTCTGTCCAGAGTCGGGCTGCCACAAATGATTATTGTAACCCTTCCGTTCTCCTAGGCTTGTTTACATAAAAGTGGGGTCATCTGGACCCCACAAGATGGTGCGCTGAACTTTTTTTTTCAATGATTGTCGATCTTCACTGGTGTCCAGTGACAGACATGACGTCTTGTCCACCTTTGTCATGAAAGGGCTAACGTCTTAATGTAAGGGTGGGGTTATCCGGACCACATAATAGAGCACGAGGACCGGTTATTTTTTTTCCGATTAGTCAACTAATCGGGTCATGCACAAAGTGGATGTAAAGCACGCATCTTAACCACAAAAAGCTTTAAACTTACTAAAAATAAAGACAATTAAGATGATAGTTTATTAAACTTTTAATGAATTTTGCAGCTTCTGTCCGTTAGATTCTAGTATTAAAACAAGATTAAATTAAATTAGGTCAGCTTCTGAAAGAAAGGAAGTATTTTTCACAAAAGATAAAATTTAGGTCTCATTGACTCAAATATAATAGAAGTGCATTTTTTGGTTCTGAACACTCACGACTTTTTTCAACTTCACTACACTCTGACTCCATATAATATAATGCAACAACTAATCAACTATTAAATTAGTCATTGACCATTTTAATAGTCGATTAGTTGACTAATTGTGGAAGCCTAGGTGTGGAGTTTTTATGTGAGCGTTTTCTCCTGGAACTCTGGCTTTCTCTGACAGTCCAAACATGACTCATTGGTTAATTAGTAAATACAAATATCCTCAAGGTGTGAATGTTAGTGTGTGGTTTAGGGCCGCCATGATTAGTTGACTAATTGACGGCTAATCGACTATTAAAATAGTCGATGACTAATTTAATAGTAGATTAGTTGTTACTTTATATTACATGGAGTCAGAGTGAAGTAAAGTTGAAAATTATAATGCCATTCTGCTAGCTTTTTGAACTATTTAGGGATAAATTAAGATTTCTTAGGCTATTTTGTAGTTTAGTTAATATTCCAGTTCTATGCTAGCTGTTTTAGCTAACTTTAGCTTTTTTTTAACTTTTTTTTTTTAAATGTAACTAATATTTTAGCTACATGCTAGCTGTTTTGGCTAACTATTTTTAGGCAATTTTGGCATTTAACTTATATTTTAGCTGGCTATCAACTTCAGCCTTTTCAGCTATTAATTTTAGCATGTTCAGCTATCGTCACAAACATCCTCTGCTGCCAAATTCAGTTTACAGCATTCATAATAGCATTTTTGCAGATAATCTTAATGTGAATATCTAATTTAAAGCGAATGATTGTTAAGATGTGTGCTTTACATACACTTTGCGCATGACCCGATTAGTCGACTAATCGAAAAAAAATAATCAATGATTAGTCGGTTATTAAAATAATTGTTTGTGGCACCACTAGTGTGGTTTTTCAGCCCTGCAACTAATTAGCAACCTGCTCAGGGATGCCAATTCCCCTATCTGCAGCTGGGATAGGCTTCAGCAACATGATGACCCCTTAATGAGTTAGGCAGGTGTAGCAAATGGATGAATGGACATGGATATTATAAATGGGAATGTTCTGAATGAATACATTTATACCTATAACCCTACCAAAAATAATTTAGCTCTCTCAAATATTTTTCCTTCATGTGTAGCATAAAAAAATCTGGTTGTATATCATTAAACATAAAATGTTTGTTTTTGGTTAGAAACGAACTGATAATGTTCCGCGATGTTTGCAGCAGCTTTTCCATTGTATTGTTGGGGGTTTGGTCTTACAGAGATTGAAAGCCCTCCAGCCTGTGTTGCTGTATTGATGGTCAGCCTCGCCATGCCGTTGGCCGCAGTAGCGCCTCTTACAGGACCAGGATTTACAACCACTGGGATGTTCTCTGCTGGACTTCCATCTGGATTTATAACTTCAACCTGCCATGCAGTAATAGGTTATGTAATCAGGTTAAGGTTAACTTTTCACTTTTTTCCTTTTTTAAAATGTCAATGTAAAGAACTTTACAGACAAAACAGTTCAAATGTAGTTCGATGTCTTACCACCACATCAAAGGACATTCCAGGTTTAAAATATTTTGGAGTTTTTGTAAACCTGATGGTGTAAGGAGATGTGACGATTTGGATGCCTCTTAGCTCCGCCTCCACCATCTCACTGCCTGTCAAACATTTCAAAGAATTGAACAATGAAGTCTTTTGAGCCCCGTTTTGAAGCAGTATGATTGACATGAGGATGGGTTGTCTTCATCTTACCACTGTCTGTCAGCACGCTAACAGAAACATAGATGGAGGTGCCCACAAGCTGATTGATATCCGAAAAGGTTTTTGTGATCTGTTCCCTCTTCAACACAGCGTTTCCTTCTCCATTCTCAATCTAAGAACTCAAAGACAAATAAAGTCTGACTGTCTGGAAGTTTACAAAATGATCATTCTAAAACTGATCAATCTGTTCTCACCGGCACTCGAGATAGAGACTCAGGGAAGCTCTTCTTCTGACCTTGGTCGATGATCCCAAACACTACATAGGCATTCCCATTCACTTCTTGTCCAAAAAGATACCTGCAAATCAAACAGTAGTTACCATGGAAATAGGAACTCAATGCCATACGTTCTTGCAAACAAGATTCACTCACGTGGCTTTAATGTCAATCTCCAAAGTCTCACTGTCCACGTAGAAGAAAGGTCTCAGGGAAGAGAGCTTCACCTCAAAGCTGGGGAGTACTTTGTAAAGATGAATATAGGTTATACTTAAGTCCTTCAAGAAAAATGTTGGCAAACAGGTTTACAAGAAACTCTTTACCATATTCTTTGACCTCGAAATTTGCAGAGAAGCTCTCCTGTGGGTTGTTCTGGAACTTTGCCACAATTTTCCAAAGTCCTGGACTGTAAAGACACACAGTGTCAAATAGATTAGAACCTTCCAGAAAATAAAACTTTTCTGCACTGAAAATATGACTGAAGAAAACAAGCAAAAACAGAGCTCTGCAGGAATCAGCAATGAGAATCGTTTGCCTCTATTTAACCCATTTATCAGCATTTTTACCACTCCCACCATCTTCTTTCATGTCCTTCAGGAGTGAAGTACATCGCACCAGGAGAGGCTTTGAATCATCTGGTGAACTTAGACATGGCAACGTGCTTGCTGGCACCTCTGTAGAGATCTCCAAAGCATTTAAACTCAAGTTGCTCTTTCGAAACCATTCATGTTTTCCATGACGTGGGAACAAATAAAGTCCAGTTTAACTTTGGTGGTTGCTCCCCAGTTGGAGAATCAAGTTGTTGAGCTGCAAATTTGACATGCGTCAAAAGAGAGGCGGCAGTTTGACGTGCGAATCCCTTCTGGGGTGAATACAGTATAAGATGTTCCTTATTCATCCGTTTTTTCTGTGTGTTTTCCATCACACTTGTAGAAATTCTTGACACATTTCTATTTCCTCAATCATCCTAATCTGCTGCACATCCTTCCAACTCTGCTTCTCTACTTCACCTCTACAGATTATTTAGCCTTTGTTTATCAGGAAAGATTCCAATGGGCGTACCAATCTCTTTTTCAAGGTAGTCCTGGATCCACCTCTTTACCCTTTGTGTCCAACCTATCGTACAAGATTTTTATTTAACTTTTGTATTCTCCAATTTCTCCTTGTGCTTAATCTCCCAGTTCTCATGTCAGCTCTCTTCTGTCCTTACAGATTTTCACAGTTTTTAGCCAACTTTAGAGCTTCAGGGAAATATTATGTTAAAGTTTGTTCAGTATCTACATAGCAGTATTGATTTACTGTGACTTTGCATCCACCAGTTCTGTTGACGTTCTTGTGTAAGCACATTGAGAATCTCACCTGACAATCTCATTCAGCTGGTAGTCTCCAGAGTGCATTCCTGACTGGAGAGAGACTGGGTCCAATGGCATGATGATACCTTCAGGGGTCTGTAGATAGACAACATTTTATGTTTCTGATAGTTCATTCAATGCTCAAAGTCCAAGTTGAAAACATAGAAGAATTAAACAGAGTACCTCAATCTCTATGGAGATGGAGGTGTCAGTCTGGGCACCATTAGCTCTCTCTACTGGCTCCATGTGAGGGGTCAAACCAAACATTCTGTAATACACTAAATAAACACACACACACTTTGTTCATCTGCTGTCTGAGTTATGTTTTCGCATATGTGAGTGAATGTTTATGGAAATGTGGGTGTGTTTAACAGGGGCTGGACGAAATTGATTTTTTTTTACATCATCAGTTGATTTTTTTTCATATCAGGCAATAACAACATACATCACAATATAAACAAAAAAAGTTATTTGATATAATTGAACGCTCTACCGCTCAATATAGAAATGTATAATCATTAGCAGATTGTTTAGAATGAGTTGGTCAAGTGCAGGGCTGGGACACAGGAAACCAGGATTCAATTCCCAGTTGATACCCAGGGGGCGCAATGAGGAATTGATGGGGCATTTAATACAACAATGGGGACCTAATTAATATAACCAAGTGGGGGTCCTTGGGCATGATCCTTTACTCCACTGCCTACCTCATAACCAATGAGAGACAATGACAATGAAAAAAGCATTGCCCGGCCAAACAAGTTCTGCCTCAAGTGCTGGGGAACCAGAGCACCTTGATGGAAAGTGGGCTACTGGAACAATTAACACAAGGCATCCCGGACACCAAACACAAGGGTTAAATGAAGTACCACCTGAAAGTCTCCTGGAAACTGTGAATGAAGCATTGAGGGCAATTCCTCCCACAACAATCACAGAAACCATTGAATTGTTTTACACTACAGCAGCAGTGGTCCTTGAAATGCTTAAAATGCTTGGCTATAAGAGCAACCGTGGGAAAAAACAAAAGCAACGGTTGGAGGCTAAAATCAAGGCAGCTCGGAGGGAAGTGAGCCTGCTGGCAGAGACCGAAAGAGGTGCAATGAAATTGCAAGTGTCTCAGAGATACAGCTAGATGTCCAGACCTGAAGCAATGGAAACTGCCAAAAAATGGATCCTCGTCTTGAGCAGCCATAAAAAGAGGTACATAAGAGACCACGGATGCAGTACGAACCTGGGATAAAGAATTTGAAGAATGATTACAGAAACCCGTGGGAGGGAGTTTATGTAGCTCAAAATGTATTGTTAAGACTTTCAAGCTACGTTCAATACATCCTTGGTTCAAGAAGCCACTACCAATGAAAAGTTTATGTAAGTACAAGTTTCAGGCTTCCATGTTCTAAACTCTCATCTTCATGCATAGCTACCTTTCAACTGTTTTTGGGCTCTATGTACGAAATGTGCTGCAATTGAAAGCTCACCTGACAGTTAAACCAGTTCAACTTTTGACCAATCAGAGACTTGGATTTTGTAATGAAGTATTAATAACGTACATTTTAACTTAAAAAGTACCAACAGTTTTAAAAGGGATCATGGAGGAGAAATTAATAATTGTGGTTTGTGCTCGATGCCAAGTCTTTCATATATTGGAATATAAAAAGAATAGAAAATAGAGTGGAATAGAAAAACCCTGGAACAAGATTCTTGAGATTTGCACCACTTTGACCTTCACCTCCAAGCCTCTTCCAACTGTAGGTGGCAGACATGCGTGGTAACAGAAGAAAAGAAGTCCCTCCATGTTTGTCCAGTGTGAATATCATGGGATATATACATGTCACATACCCAGTGTGTACATAGCCCTACATGTAGCTGTTCACCAAAAAGGGCCAGACCCGTCCACAGACACACGTTATGGAATGTGGCAAGTAAAACAAAAGACGGGGAGTGTCCAGTCACCCCCACACCAAGCAAGCAGTAGTGGCAGCTGCCCCCAGTAGGCTGGCTGGGTCCCCCAGACATCTGCACAGAGCCCAATTGAGATCATTTGCCACAGAGACCAGAATCGGTCAGAAGGACCACTGTTGGAATCCCTAGCTCCAAAGATCAGAGGGAAATAGGAACAAAGACAGTGCAAACCACAGAAGAGTCCCCCTACTGCTTAAAGAGTCAAGTGCAAAGCTCCACCCGAGAAACACCTACATCATATTCTTGTGAATGGTTTTGTACCTTTGTGTATCATGTGTTTCCCCTGGGCTGATTGCCACTCCTCCCTGACGGGCTACACCTGTGTCTTTTGTTTTTTTTTTCACTCCCCTTTCTGTATATAATGGGTTCTTTCCCCTCACTTCCTTGCAGGTTTGTCTTGTCACCCTTACCCACTATTCTTGTCTCCCATTCCAGGTTCTTGTGTGGTTTTTGTGGAGTTTGGTCTTAGTTAGTTATGGACTTTGACCTTAGTGACTGTTCCTGTTTTTCAGCATTGTGCTCTTTCTTTGTTTTGGATTTTGTTATTAAAAGACACTCTGATTTGGAGCTCGCAGCTGTCCTGCAATTGTGTCCGCACACCAAAGCCTGACATTGTGTGAATGTGTAAGCAAAAGTGTATGTGAATGAGTTTGGTTGACAATCTTCCAATATCAGAGCAGATACTTTCAAATATGGCCACTGAGTGAATTGTGCATGTACATATGTGGGTGTGTGGGGCCGTGTGTGTGGGTGTGTGTGTTTGTATGTGTGGGGTACCTTTGCTGTTGGGGGTGTACAACGTCTTATTCATTAAAGTTATGGATGAATGTACCAAGCCGAGCCCGGGAAGAGGAAACAGCTCCATGAATACGTTTTAGGGCCATCTTGCTGGATCTTCAAGGCTCTAAGTCTGGTCCTGGAGCTGTCTGTTCAGAAAAATACACCGTAGAGGTATGGTAATACTAAGATCTTTGCAAATCCTTTCAATTTTGGGCTTGTCTTACCGTTAGGTCATCTGCTTGCAAATGTGTCAGAGTCTTTGTCGCTGTAAAAGTTTATCTCTGAACGGGGGAAAGTTTTTAACAGAGATAGTGACGGGTTGGTCTGCCCCACTGCAGTCCTGACATTCCAGAAAGATGTTTTCTGCTGTTCCCACTCGTAGCAGGTTGGGGGAAGACATCAGGTTCCTGTGACAGATGTTAGTGTTTACTTCACTACTTGTTAGTGTTCCATCCCTGCTTGGATATTTGCACATGTCTGTTTTTTTAATTCACCTTCCCCTTGGGGGCCGCTGGTTATCTTGGCTGCAGCTAATCACTGGACTTTATACTCCATGATTATCTTGAATACCATCCAGCAAATAATCTATCAAAACTTATCACTAAATATACAAACCTTATTTTTCACATGTATTTAAGGGGTGGAGTCTCACATTAACAGAGCAAAACAAGACCTGCTTAATGTTTTTACAATATTTAAAACTGAAAAACACAATGCTGGCAGCAACAACACTTCTACACCTAAAGTTACAATTGTAAATTATGGTACAATAGGTATTCACGCACTTTTATGTATAACTGTTTATTATCCTCTAAATTTCTGTCTGGTCATCTATAATCCTGTAGGATCAGAAACAGAAAAGACAAAAACACAAGTTGATAGTTACAAAATAAAAACTCAAACATTTTGAGGGAATTAGGGAATAGCTTTTTTATTTACACTCCAAACTATTTGAAACATGCAAAGATTTAAAACCACGTTTTATAACTCTTTTACAAGGTTTGAATTTGTTTTAACATCTCTTTGCTGTGCACCTTTCTAAGCATTTCTCAAAATCGGCAAAGTCAAGAATTTCTATTAAAAAATAAGGTTATTATTCATACAATGAGTCAAAATCCTTTATAAAACTCGATTTAAAACTCAAAAACTCACCCAAATTGTACTTTAATATTTGGTTTACTTTTAAAGATTAATTTTCAAGTCAAACAAGTGTTGACAAGTTAGACTGGCATCCATTGTCACTGTTTTTGAAACAAAAATTTAAATGTATATTCTTAGAATAAGTGCTAATTTTAGATTTTGGGAGGATTAATTCGGAGACAAATCATAGTCTTGTTTTTTTCAAATTTTGTTCGAAAATGTGTCTTTTCCACTTATTACACACTTTTTGACACTGTAATCAAAATAAACTACAATTGTGTGGATAAAAACTTAAAAAATACAAATCTTTTGCTTAGAACTAGCAAAAACAACTTGAATGAATGGATGAATGACACAAAAACAATTATTTTTGGGCTATATAACATATAACTATAACATTGAGTTTGAACTAGTTCCATCTAACAGTTACCTTTTGGCTTATTTTTCCTCTTTTGAATGCATGTATGGAACCTCTTGTTTCTAGATTTTGATATCTCATCAAAAGATTTCTTAAATAAATTACTTGCTGAGTGGAAAGAGAATTTTACTGCTTGTGATTTTTTTTTTCCCTCTATTTTTTTAGGCTACTACTTTCCGCAGTGTGAGCACTATGCTTTGCAAGCATTCAGAAATTCTTGGAGGGGTTACTCACAGTGGTCCGGCATCAATGAGAGACATCCAGGAGACCAAGGCCAGAGAGGCCAGCAGCAGTTGAAGAGCCCTCCTCATCCTCACCTTGCTCTGTTGACTGTATGCAGCAGAACTCCACCACCCCTTATTTTTAGTGTCCCGACTGCCCTTCCATCCCCTTTAGCAATCTTGTTCCTCTCCAAAGTGCATATTTACAAAGAAGGACATGAACTAGGTAACACGCAGTTTACCGAAAACAGTTGAGAAGTTCAAATAAACCTTATCATTGTGTGGAATAAGTCCAACATCCCAAAATCAATACATTTTAACCAAACTTTCAAGATTTTGATTGGTTGGAAAAGTTATGGAAAGTTGTGTCTGCAGCAGATCTGCAGCGTCTCAGCTCTTGCTGTTTCCTTGGAGGGAAAGTCCTGAGCTTGAAGTTGATGTGGTTTTGGATTGACGATTGAGTGATTGCCAAAAGTTGTCCTGATGTCAATACAGAGTTCTGGCAGGACTTTGTGCAGATACGGTAAAGTTAGAATTTCACAATTCCTCAAATAATCGATGGATGAAAAAGCTCTTGCTTTTGTTTTGGTGAAATGTAGTTTTATTTTTAAAACTAGTTCAAAATTCATATTGACATTTGGTAGAACAGAAAGTCTGGGTATAATGTGACTTTGCTTGGTTATTATTCAACAAACTGAACTTGAATGCTCGGTCAGATTGTGAATAATAAATGGGGAAACTTGACATTTACCCACTTCTTTTACAGATATGCCTGGTGTCCGTGGAACTCTTCCTTGAGCTGGTGGCATGAGGTCCTCCCCAACACCCAGAGAACAGACAGAGTAGCCCACTCCGCTTCCTGGGTGTGGAGAAAGACCTCCCGCTGCATAAGGGCAGGGGTTTGCTGAGTCAATCAGACCTACACCACACCTCTTTTACAGTCAATGCACGGAGCTCTTGACGACAAACTCGCAGATTGGAGACCCGTCTGAACACCCGGGGTGATCAGCCCACAGGCCCGCTCCCATCTGTGGGTGTCAGAGCCACTATGAGGAAAGGGGCTGTAGAGAGAAAGATTAAAGGGATAAGTCTTTCAAAAATGCTTATCTACACTTTTTTGTATTAATTATCAGGGTATATCTATTTACGAAAACGAGAAAATGTCAAGTTTCACCAGATTTTATTCAGAATCTAAGTTCAAAGCGGCTGAAAATAAAACTCTGATGACCCAGCATTCTAGCAGTATTTAAACGCATCAGACAAATCATGCAGACGTGAAAAGAATCTCACCTCAGATTTGTGCGTAAATGTTGTAGTTATTGTACTTGCAGTTATTATGTAGTTATTTTATTTAAGAATAAATAATAAAACTCTATTGTATATTTACAGGTTTTCTTCATTGCTTTAGCTCATTTCTTGAAACATAAGTTACATTCTCCAAATCACTTGAACATTTTTTCAAGCGTCTGAATTTGTTCACAACAGATTCATCATTTTTCATAAACCTACACCTGCAGGAATCCTTAACAGTGTATCTAACCTGTTTAAATGTGGTTAAACATAATGCCATTAATCAGATATTTAGTCATAACAATTAATAAAACATATATGCAATTTTAAAAAAAAGTGGATTCCAAAGAAAAAAATATGAACCAAAAAAAAAAAAAACATTTTTAAAAAGGAGGAAATAAAGCAAATAAACTAATCTTATTTAATTAACGTTATTATATCTTTATTTATATTTTTCTTTTGTCAAAGTAACTGATTTGTTCTTTTGTAATCTATTAATCATGCAGCATCACTGCAGCCTTTAAATTGCCCCTGGAAAACCAACATTTTATTGAAATGAAAGGAAAGAATTTTAAAAATAATTTTGAACTTCAATAACAATTTTTTTTTTTTGTTATTTAATAAAATGCAATATTTATTCACTACAATCATTCTGACTTTCTTTCCCCTTTTTGTTTTGACCAATCACGCCACGAGTCCAATGAACGTCAGCTCCTATCGCTGCGGGCATTTTAGTGATTGACAGCGAAGCTGAACCAATTAGGTCCTTGATGGTGTTTTCCAGCAGCCAATCAGCGTCCTCTTTTTCTTATTTGAGGAAGTTGTCGAATGTGTTGGGAACGTTTGGCAAATATAACAGCAGAGGATTGTGTCGTTTCGTACAGCTGGTTTAAATTTCAGGTCGAGAGCTCGTGCACGTTTATGAACTCTTGTCAAGGAACGCTCGTGGTAGGAGTTATTTCACTTTGGCGGTGGGCGGGGCCAGATGGAGACACAGCCACGAGTTGGAGAGGAGCAGAATGGAGGAAGAGTAGCGCAGAGGAGCTCCGTAGACGTGGTGCGAGGGGGGTGGGAGGTGGTGTGTGTCTAATAAATATACATTTGTTTAATATTTTTATATTTTCAACGGAGAGAACAGATACCTAAGTGACGGAAATGACGTCAATCTGTAGTAAATTAGACTATAAAGCGAGAATTCCAACATTTAAACAATCAACAAATTTTTTAATTAACTAGAAAAAACAGTGTCTGCAGGTTTTTTTTTTTTTTAAATAATTGTACATGTTTTAGCTAATTAATTTATTTAAAATTTTAACCATCTTTGTAATTCTGTTTTATATACTGAACAAATGTTGTATTTTATTCTTGAATTGATTCCTTCCCAGAACTCCCTTAAAACAGGTTTTAATTCTCAATGGGATCCACCCTGGTTAAATAAAGGTTAATAATAATAATACTAATAATGGAAAGGTTGAACTTTTCAATCAGTTCAGTTCAGCTATTTATGTGGTCTATCCATAGAATTCTCACAGATGAAGAAACTTCTTATTTCATTTGAGTCGAAGAATTAAAAAAAAAAGTGACAAGAAGCCCTTTTGGCTGACTGATCCCATCTCTGAATGTCCTTGCTGCCCTCAGAGCATCATAATGCCGGTCTACAACGCCTCCCGCTGGCTGGACCAGTGTCTGCAGGGCATTCACCAGCAGGACTTCTGTGGATCCATGGAGCTGTCCGTGTTTGATGATGCCAGCACAGTGCGTGAACGCATGAGCACGTTTATGCATGCTGTGTTTCATCATGTCTACGTATCTTTGTGTGCATGTCAATGTGTGTGTATACAAATATGAGTGCATTTTGTGTACCAGTTTGTGCGACCGGGCCTATTATCACTTACTAATGTGTCCTAGGACGACTCCATGGCAGTTTTGGAGGCCTGGAGGGACAGGCTGGAGGCGAGGGGCGTGGCTGTGGTGGTTTCAGGTCACAAATCGGCAAAGCCCAGAGGAGGTGAGGAGACTCAGCTAGAGATTTGGTCTGAACATGAGGTCGTTCTTGAAAAAAACGGAGTTTGCATGTAAATGATACATGGTAAATGGTGAATACTTGTATAACGCTTTTCTAGCTTCCCTTAAAGGCCATGGTGTATGCACGGGATGTACACATGAGGCATAAGTGCTTGTAGGGTGCTTGTAATACAGGCACTAAGCTAATTGTCTAATTTCCTCACTTATAACAGTCAGGCTGCAGACACGGAGTGCACTTATCAGTTAAACAGCACTAACAGACCCCTTGTGCAGTGAACAGGACTTGGAAAAAAAAAAAAACGGAAAATCCGTTTTAAGTAGTAAAGTGAATGTAACTTACATTATCTTTTGCAATATACTTACCACACACTCAGCAGTCATGCTTTCTGTCTTCATGATGCTGCGTGGTGGGGCAGTGGTTAGTGCTTTTGCCTCACAGCAAGTTAGGCCCCGGTTGAAATCCCAGCTGGGGAATCTGAACAGAATCACTAACTGGGGACCTTTCCGTGTGGAGTTTGCATGTTGATGAATTTATACCTTTGAGATATGAATAAAGTTCAATTCAATGTTCTCCCCGTGCATGCATGGGTTTTCTCCAGCTTCCTCCAACCTTCCAAAATCATGCTGCAGAGGTTAATTGGTGAGATATAGAGGGAGTTCTAAACATCTTTGCTGAGCCTGCTGAAACAAACCCTCGAGTTTATTGAACTCTGTACACTTTTGGAGCAGACTATAGCAACTCTAATAGAAGAAGGCCCGCTTTAAACTTTAAAGATCATCCATCCTTCTGTATGGTAACGCAACAAGACAGTTTGAGCCCGACTCCACTCTCAACCCACATTTGAAAAGTGCAAAAAAAGGGGGCGGGCTGAACAGGGGAGATGTGGTTTGGATCTGTGATTGACAGTGAGGCTAGCTTGAGGTATCGTAGTCACTTTGCATCTACAATATGAAGTGGTACGGACCAAAGTGATGCCAGTATTTCCACAGAACTTTCTGTGGAAGTTGAGGATTTTCTCCTCCACCTTCTCCTGAGTCGGGTGCACATGGTCCGGACCAAAGGGGACCCGTGTCTAAGTGATAAAATGAAGCTAGCATCACAGCTAATAAAGGCTAACGTATTAAGCTAACAATCTTGGGTGAAATGTTCATTGCAAATCCCATCACCCAAAAGGAATTCACTGGATTCAAAGCCAATTCCACTGAACCACTATTGCCTAACTTCCAAATCCACTGGAAAGTTGTGCTAGCCAGTAGATTTTTGACAACCAAAGACAAAGCAGCTACGAGCCATGCTAAAGCGAACACGATAACAACCGACCGTTACAGAATCAAAGATGGGCGGGGCTTTTATACTGGTGCTGCAAAGTATGATGACATCAAAGTTTTGAAATGACATGAATTTACACCTGTTGACCAATCACAAAATTCAATTCTAATACCTCGTTTCAACCTGTAGGGGGCAGCACACAGACACTTTTAGACTGTAATTTCAGGAATTAAATTATTTTAATTTAAATGATCAAAAATGTGAAAACAGAAAGCACTTCTAAAGCCCCCAAAACCACTAGACAAAGTTGATTTAGTGTTTGGTTACCCTTTAACAGCCTTTAGGTTACACCTACCAGCAGCTTTTTTTGTGAACAGTATCTGTAATAAATAAAGTTCTATATAAACCAAAAATAATAATTTATGCTACAATTGTTGTTGTTTTTTAAAGCATGACGAATAGACGTTATAGTTTCTTATCTAAACTACAATGTCATAGCCAGAACTCGCTCACAAGTACACAGATTAACACACAGTGTTTGTCTTTCAGTGGGACACTCGAAGAACCAAGCTGTGGCTCAGAGCTCCGGTGAATTCTTGTGCTTCCAAGATTCGGTTTGTGTTTCCCTCCACAGCGTATCAGATTTTCATTCAGAGGCCGTTTTTGTTTTATGTACATTTGTTGACCTTTTTTTGCAAGTCACATTTTGATTCTTGCAGGACGACATCATGCTGCCCCACAGAGTGCGTCTGCAGTTTGAATCCTCTCTTCTTCATCCAAAGTCTGTAAGTTCTCCAGTGTTCTCAAACCCCCCCCCAACAATTGAATCCGAGTTGGGATGTTGATGTGTGTCTTCATCACAGCTGATTGGCGGCAGAATCTGCAGGCTGCCAGATGGATCCACGGAGCGTTACACTCGCTGGATCAACTCGCTAACCCCTGACCAGCTCCAGACACAGGTGACCAGAGAGAGCTCAGCCTAGTGTGTGAGTGTGTGTCCATGTGTGCGACTGTGTTTGGTCATTTTGGAGTGCTGCTGGTCCGAATTAAACAGGGGAAAGTTAGTTTTCTCAACCAGTTTCTCATGGTTGAAGTGTTGCTAACAGAGAGGAAGCTCTGGAGAAAGGTTTAGCTCAGACATTTCACATGCAGGGACTGACAACATAGATCCACAGCAGGAACATGTGCAGGGAGAAAGAGGTTAGTGAAGTTCCTTCCAAAGCATCATTCGACTCTGAAAGTTGAGATTAAGCAAAGTTTTTAAATTGAGGAGTGGCTGATAAATGTATTCAAGTGTGTGTAACTTATGCAGGCAAGACATTAGCTGTGTTTACATGTGAAAAATGTCCTTGATCGGATCAAAGATCCGATTAATATAGAACCGTGTTTGTGGGCCCTGAAAAACTTTATCTGATTGTAACAAATGTTTACATGCACCACATGTTTGATCTGAATAAATCATTTTGACATTCACTGAACTGTTCGCGCTCCAAAGACTTCTCTGTACCGCCACACCCTCTGCATGAGATGAAATCCAGCATAGTAATGACACACGATCGAAATGGATTGTTTACATGCACCACGATTGGAGCAAAAATCGGTATAACCCATCTATTTCGATCGGAAGGTAATTTGGATCCAAATGAGTCTGATCGGGCCAGAGTATTCTTTCTTTTTCTAATTTAATATAAAATATAATATAAATTTCTGTCTCTTTAAACAGTCATATAAAGTTTGATGTCGGTGAAAGTGTGATTCTAAAAAGGATTATCTACCAAAAAACATGGGTTAAGCTCATTGGTCGTGGCTCTAAAGTGAGGGGTTTTTAGAACAGATCTGTGGGCGACTTGTGATCCATATGAACATGGGCTGGTTGATAAAATCAATTAATCGATTTGAATTGATTTAAGCTTAATTGGTTCATAAAAGTATAAATCAATATAGCACATCAAGCTAAATTCCACTAGCTTGATGCTAACGTTTAATGAAATGCTAATGCTAATGAAATGCTAACGCTCAGTCGACCTAGACACACATTGCTGACTAAATGAACATCTTTATTTACTTTCAAAGTAACCACTCGTGGTCTAAAACACAGTTTTTTGCTCATACTTCTTCTAGAGTAAATTGTGCTTTGCACGATCGCCACCTAGTGGCCAAACTGAAAAGCCCTGCAGGAGAAGAACTAGTATGTTTACAATGTTAATGATCTGAATATTTTTGTTAGAACTTCTGCTTTTGAGAATCCATGCAACACTTTGCACTGTTAACAATCTCATTATTTCACTAATAAATTGTATCACATTAATATAAATATATTTGAAACATATAGTAGATTATTAATGTATTTTTAAACAAATGTGTAAACTCTGAATTGAATCAAAGGATCGAAAAAAAATCTGGATCAAATCAATCCAGGCTCTTGTGAATCCAATCGAATACTTTCTGGAAATTATAATCAACTGCCATCCCTAATATAAACACAGGTATTACGTTGGTGTATCAAAATTTACTGAGTCGGACACCCAAGAACAGGGGTATTCAACTCCAGGCCTCGAGGGCCGCAGTGTCTGCATAATTTCCAGATATCCAAACTCTACTCATGACTAATTACCTGGTTCAGGTGTGTCCAACCAATTGGAGCATGCCAGATCTGGGTATGTTGGAAAACCTGCAGGAATGCGGCCCTTGGGGCCTGGAGTTGAATACCCCTGCCCAAGGAGGAGCACGCTGAGGGCTAGATATATACAGTTTATTATGCTAAAAGTGGTGTGGAAACTTTGTTGCTGCCAGATGCACAAGGGAGTCTGTAACAAAACACAAATGAGTTATTTGAGGTCAAATTAAGGGAACAGAGCACAGGTGTTGGTATAACCTCCAGGAGAGCAGACTTTGGAGGTGTCCATATGGAGGGGCAGTGAAGAATCTTGAGAAATCCAGGCCAGGGTCATACACGTGGGGTCCAATCCAGGGGAGCAGACTTGAGTCAGAATCCAGGGTCAGAAAAAGGGTCAAAACCAGCAGGACGGAAGAAGCAGACTTGAGGAGACTTGAGCAGACCTGAACTTGGCAAAAGCACAATAAACTGGCAAGCAGGATGAGGAGGAGAGAAACTTAAGTAGTCCAGAGCTCAGCTGTGTGGAATCAGCACTCAGGAGTGAGCAGGAACAGGAAGCCCAGAGGAAAAAAACCCCACAGATCTTGACATGGTGACCCAGTTTCAAATCTGACCACTCTGCGCTTTCAGGCCTTCACGTCTCACGGACCCACAGTTGTCATGCCAACCTGGTTCTGCTCACGGGAACTGTTCCAGAAAGTCGGACCATTCGACGAAGGAGGAAAGGTAAACTTCTTTCAAAGGAAGAAAAGAATCTTTCCAGCGGGAGATGTCACCTCCTGTTATTACTGCCTGGTCAACCATCTGATCGGGATCCTCCATGTCTTCAGGGGGTCCCAGAAGATCTGCTCTTCTTCTATCAGCACCTCCGTCAGGGAGGGAGTCTGGTCAGGGTCAACGAGTGTCTGCTGGTTTATCGATACCACGAGGAAGCCGCCACCCACTCTGTGACAGAGTCAGTGTCAGCATTCACACACAGACACAGAAACATGGACATACACACCTACACACTCGGGGTGTAGAGAAAAATCCATATATCACGATATTTCATTTGGTAATAATATTGATTTAAAATATTTTTGTTTGGAAATCAGACAGTATAGACTGTTCCCTTCAAATATTTAATCTACTCAAAGAAAAGAACCAGGAATTTTCTTGGGTAAAAGCAACTTGTATATGAGATACAGTCGCAGTGCTTCATATTTCGATTAATAATAAAAATTAATTTTATAATTTTATTACAACAAAAGTTGTATTAATATTCAAGTAGTTTTTTTTCTCAACCATACTCTTTAAATAAATGGGAAAAATGTGTCTTGTACAGCTAATACACACCCCTATTACATTCAGTCAAACACACACACATTAATACACAGACACACAGTCCCATACATGCATACAGATCTACACATAGTCACACACATACGAACACCTACACACACACGTACCCACTGCCACAGACACACATACTTGCACACAGGAAGACCCTCAAACACTGTCACACTCAGAAAGACAGGCACAAAAACTCAGACCTGCAAACACTCACACAGGAAGACAAACACACACACTCTCTTAAAGGAAAAAAAATATCATACACAGACAGAAAACAGCCTCCAAACAAAACAGAGACACTCAACACACACATAACCAGACTCAGGAAAAACGAAACACTCACAACATAGAACAACCCTCGAAGAGAGATTCACAAACACACTGAAACAAAGACAAAAGGCACACAAACACCACCACAGACAAACACACACATGTAGAGGATCTTACAAACAAACACACACGCACTTGTCGTGCTGCAGAGAAGCAGAACCCAACTCTTACCTGTGGGGTAGTTTAGGTGCAGGAACAGACATGTAGTTCATGCAGCTCCTCCTCTGAAGGAGCACTCACCTGCCCTCAGAGAAAAACCAGGGACAGTTTCTACAACAAACCAGTCTTCTCAAGTTTATCACTGAAATTCAGTTCTAAAAACAACCTGCCATTGATGAAATCTGCAAAGTAAGACTAAAGATGTTTTAAGGCTGGAAATTCCTCACTACACAGACGCACATAAACATTTTCACACTTTTTTCTCATTTACATTCTCAAAGTTCAAACCTTCATAGAAAGATAAGTCCAGCAAAGATCTGCTCATGATCAGAGATTTATGAAGGTTTACAAAGCGGAATGCTTTCAGGACAGAAGACGACATTGATTGACAAGGTCAAAAGCCAATCAGAACACAGTGTGCTGTATAAACAAAATAACAGGCAAAGTTACACTGAAAAAAGTCAGTGAAACAGCGAGACTGTTAAAGAGGAACCGCCATATAGCGATGGACCGCCATACAGTTAAATAAACTTCAAAGAATGCTGTCTGGGAAAAATGTTTTATCTGATGATTCCAGGGAAACCATGTGGAAGCTGCGCTTGGACTTCCTACAGGAGAGAGTTCTCAGCCAGTGGGAGCACTTCACTATATGGAGCGCTGGGAAACAGGGCCGCAAACTCTTCCGGAGTCTGAGCCCCTCTTACCAGAAGAAAGTATGTTTTCTTCGCAAGTCATGGATATTAAAGGGGCCATACCATAAAAAATCCACTTTTTGAGCTTTTTTATTGTATTATACTGTTCAATCTTCGCTATAAAGAACCCCAAAGTGGTATTTTGATCTGTTTACGCATTTCTGAGTAATCCTCTAGAAACCTCCCATACCCACAAAAACGAGTCGGTCCTCACGATCTGACGTTCAGGAAGGGTCTGCTCTGCTCCAGTCCAACACCAAGACCCAATTTCTCCACGTGGGCCAGCGGTGATCAGCAAAACATGTCAGAATACCGTATATCTCATCCATTGCTTTAGACGCGCGGCTCCTTTTAGACCCCCCCCGGTCACAGTTGTGCAGACGCTGAGTGTATTTGTGTTGTGAACCAGTGTAGCGATGGCCGGGCCTACTAAGGGCAGATATTTGGTATGTGCATCCACCTTTAAGAAAATTAGACGATTCTTTTTTTGAAAGAAATTCAGAGATGCTGCCAATGGCTCTAGAATGATGTCATAAAATGGGCGGCAGCCACACGCCGCGGCAGGCAGAGCTTCAGGAATCGAGTCGTTTTACTTCCGGGTAGTAAAAAAATTACAAAAAATAACTAATATTTCATAAATAATTTGGTTTTTTTTTTAGTTTTCCTAAGGTAATATATAATTTTATATAACTTTAATTCACTCCCACATTCATGCTTCATTGTGTTTTGGACCATGTTTTTTTTTTTTTTTTTTTTGATGTCATATGCAAAGAAAATAGCAATGTTCATCCAAAAGGCCTTAGTTACATGTAACCATACAGGGGGATTCTTGGGTTGTCTGGACCCGTAGAGGGCCAAAGAAAGGAGGGGCTACCTTTTAGTTCCACCTCAAGGCACATCATGAAAATGTAACATTCAATTGTTCGTGTGTTCATTAAGTGCATCAAAAAAGGTGCATAAAATATAGCTATAACTATTAACGTATTAACGTATTAGTGGAGCAGAATCTGGCCTTCTCCTGACAGGATGTTTGGTTTTTCTTGAGTAGTAATGATCTGGTGTGATCTTGTGTTCCATCAGGTCAGAGCGTTCTGTGACGTGGACGTGAAAAAGATCACAAGAGGTTTTTATACATATGAGGAATCCCAGGTGAGACTGGCCAACAGCGGAAGAGTGTTTCACTCTGACAGTCTAATTCTCATCCTGACTTCAGAGTTTACTCCTGTTCTTCATGCTGCTGGTGTTCCTCCAGGAAAGACCCAAACCCAGAATCCCAGTTCTGGACTTCAGAGACGCTTGTGGACCCTTCATTGTCTGCGTGAAGCTGGTGAGTTTTTTTTTTGCTCTGCGCGTTTTAGATGTGGGTGGAGCCAAAGACTGATATTTGAGCACATGATTTGTGAGGAAAAATCCAATGTTTTTGTTTGTTTTTAATCCATGCATAACTGCACGTACGATAAAAAAAATCAGTAAGAAGCGGAAACCCCCACACAGGGTCAGGGTCTAGAACCGAAAAGTCCAACATGTTCTCATTCCCAACTGGTCACACTTTGACGTTTGGTTAAGGACCCCAACGCGTCATTTTTAGATGCTTTGCCCCATTCATTGTTTTTTGACGTGCTGGCTGTTTGTAAAATCAAAGGTCCACAATTTGTGGCCCGTACTGGTACCCTAATTTGGCACTGGACGCAGCACCAGACTCGAACCGGTACCAGATGCAAACTGGGTCCGGACTTGAACTGGTCACGGGTTAGGGTACCAGTGCACTCTTCGGGCCGGTACTGAACCGGTTCATGGCCTCCGGGTTGGCAAACACGTCAAACATCAACGAGCTGGGGTCACACAAAAAGTGACGCGGAGGGGTCTTTATCAAAATGTCAATGGTGATGACCTAAGAGTTAGAATGTGTTTAAAAGTCAAATTTAAAACTGAAGAATGTGTAAAAAGGAGGCTAGTTGGAGATGGAAAGTGCAAAATTAAAAGTAAAAGAATTAAAGAAAAAAAAAAAGCTTATTAAAAAATAATTACACTTTTAAAAAAAAACATTATCTTAGATGAAAATTTGTGTCTCAATCATATTCCCGTTTTTAAAATCAAAACTCAAGTTTTTCTGTTGAAAATTATGTTTTTAGTGTTTTTTTACATGTTCTTGTGGGATTTTTCCTCATAATGGTGGACATATTTAAAGACAATTAATCTCAGAATTGCATTTCTGAGTATTTTTATGAATTTGCAGCAGATTAAAAAAAAAATTCATTTGAAAAAAAGATGTTTGGGATGTAAAACAATGCAGTGGGCAGAACACAAGCTTCCTGCTCCGTTCCATCCTGCTGGATCCACTTGTAGACGACTAGATCTATTTATGTCTGTGTTTTCCACGTCTGAGCTGGTATCTTCCTCAGGTAGGTTGTTGCACCACTAATGTTCTGTTTAGGGAGCGAGAAGCTTTAAGCTAGTGGTGTAAACAGAGAGCAGCTCCAGGGAAAGGAAGGGGGGTGGGGTTGCTCTGCATCGACTGTCCCACCCACAATTCAGAGGTGAATTTCAAATGAACTCCTGCTGCTCTGCAGAAACTGTGAAAACAACACAGGGTTTTTTTTAGCTAAAAAAACAACGTAATCAGCATTAAAAGACCACTTAAAATGCTTTGAAATGACTTTAAAAGTGGGTCTTTTAAAGTAAAAAAAGTAACTTAAAACAAAAGTGTTGGCTCCATTGCAGACTGCAGAGAACATCTTCATCGCGTGCTCCCCTGTTGTTCTTCTGCAGGACATGACCGGGGGGGTGTTGGAGGAGAACCTCAGCTCTCTGCACTTGAAGGAGGGAATTGATTATTATCACTTCAGCTGAATGACGAGGAATTGGCAGAAATGGACTCACGCCAGTGAACATTTGAGTTTGTACGTCATTTCTTCACCTGCTCTCATATCATGACCTTTTGTTTACGTGTGAATGTGTTGAGAACCTTTCAGTGACAGCTTTCCTTATGACAATATTTATTATGTTTTTAGAAGGATTCTTATTTTTATAATAAAATACTTTTATATCCTCCAAAGACTCCCAACAGAGAGTTTTGAACAGTTTATTTGGGAGCGTGTGAATCAGAGGGGGAAGGGGACAAGTCAGAAGGCCTGGGATGCAGCCAGGCGACCAATGGCCAAACCCAGAATGGTAAGTGAGGTTAGGGTTCTGGTTAATATGTCAGATCATAATCTAGAAGTGCTCATTACACATTTAATCAATAATCTCTAACGCCCAGCTACTTTACTAGAAGAATATGAGCATGAAAAAGAAGAGGTCTGAACGGGTCAGCTGGATGGTTGGAGGACATACACCTGTAATCAAGGTCCTTAGAGCCTATTTGAATGCGATAGTTCAAATGGTGGAAGTGGGCTCCATTTTCTCATTAATTAATTAAACATCCAGGTACTCTAACAGATGAAAATATGGATTTACCTAGAAAGGCCCTCTCCTACCCTCACATCTCGCTGCCTTTGGCGAGTGCTGGTTGTTTCCAATGTCCAGTTTCTGACGGCGCCAAGAGGAGGAAGTATGATTAGAAATACTGAGCTTTTAGCAAGTCTAAAGTTTGGTTGGAGATACGCAAGTCTACATGCAGTCTACGTGTTTTTCAATTCCATTTTATTTATATAGCTCAATATCACAAAAACAATTGTCTCTTTGGGCTTCATACCGATATAGTTGTACATAGGCAGAAAGTCAGTCTTAAAATATAAACAATAACTGATTGCTACACTAAACAGACTAAGCTAAACTGTTTATCCCTTCTCTTAGACCCACCTTCTCGGTAAGGAAAAAAACATAAAAAAAAAAACTTGATTCCAAGAAAAATTCCAGAAACCCTAGGGATGTCCACATGGAAGAGTGATCCTCTCCTAGGACAGACAGGCGACATGCCAGGACTGTTAAAGAAGAATGAGCTAATCTGACTCTACAAGAACATGTTTGAATAGAGTTCATCCTAGAACTGGGAGACAGGTGGGGGCGAGGTCCACAGCCAAGACGAGCCTGAGGTGAGGTCCACAGCCAAGAAAAGGAGCACAGACGATCCACCGGGAACATATTTCCCACTCCGAGATGCAAGACGAGCCAGAGGTTTGGACCACGGTCGAGAACAGTTATCAGGTCGACAGATCCAGCTGATTTAAACATCCATATTTAAAATTGATGTTTACAATGTTTTGTAATCTATAATCATCCACATTTGGATCCTGGATACGTTTTGGTCAATTAAAAGGTTAAACTAATGACAGTTTTTACCAAAAACTATGAAATCATGCGTCGTTTTCTTTGATATAGATGTAACGAGTGGGTGGGGTAGGTTCCCTCTTTTTTTCCTATTAGAGTGATCGGATGCTGTGCAGGAGTCAGGACAACCAGGTTTAGCCATTTCAGGGGGGAATAACAGTTTATTTTGCCCACAGGGTTTAAAAGAATATAAATAAGGATAAAAGTCAATAAAAAAAATGTCCAGGCACAAGGGGTCCACTTGAAGATCCTGGTCCAAAGAGCACGCAGTCCAAACCCATGCTAAAAACACATAAAACAAATAAAACCAGGATAAAAATCAATTAAAACCAAAAGCATGCAATAAAATAATCTAAAATGGGTTTGGAAAGGTCTCCTTGGACAATTTTAAATGAGGGGAGAAAGAGATGGTACTTTGCCCAAAGAGGGGTGGGTCGCAACCACACCCCTCTGCTGACATTCTGCTGCGCTCCCCTCTCTGCCTCGCTGCCGGCACCCAAATCTCAAATGTGTCCTCCACGGGGGCTCCACAGACTGCTGGCGCTTCGCGACGCCGCTGCCTGTGGCTCTGGCAACTGGGGCAAGCCCCCCCAGTTGACAGGGGCAGCTCCTCTATTTCTCTTAGCATCTGACCATCTTCTGTGCCTGGTCTCTCTTCTTGGCTCTACTGCTCCTCCTTTTAAAATATTCAGAAAGGAGTCACCTGGTCCCGCACCTGTGGCTCATTTGTTCGTTTAGTTGGGCATTCACTGGCCCTTAGAGTCACAAGATTTTGGAATAGAGCCACAGAATGAACCACAAGTAAAACATATACAAAAATTAAAATCCACCCTGTGACATAGACTCAGCAGAGCGGCAGTAGCTCATCAGAAATTCACTTCTAAGCTGTGGGAGGGACTGTTAGCGCAGAGTAAGCCCGCCCCTTTCCTATCATCCATCCGTTTGCACGGTCTCCCTCTGGCTTACAGCCTCATACGTGAATCTATTTGTCTGCATGTGGATGCATCAGAATGGAGCAGAGCCTGCTGTTGTAACCTCTACGTCGCTCCTACAAGCTTTTTCCAACATTTTTTTTCTTTGTCTGCCTATGATTTACAACAATCATAAAAAAGAGATACTCAGAAATGTATTTTATTCTCAAATTACTTTTGTATATATGTATCTTCCATCATCAGAAAAATGCTACAAGAACATGTTAAACACAGTTCTTCATCGGAGTGGGTCAGTTGTACTGGTGGACAAAAGGCCGCTCAGTTTCTTCCAAAAAAGGCAGTGTCTGTTATGGAGTGGGCGTGTCCGATTGTTGTTTCCTGTTGTGTTGACCAGGACTTGCTCCCTGGCATGACCTCACACATCTCCCTCACAGGAAGGACGTGATGCTCTCTCACACGCCCCCAAACACACATACAGAGGTTTACTTCAACAGACGAGCCTCATTAAAACTTTTCTTTTATTGAAGGTTGATGAACTCCCGACAGTTTGAATGTTGTTTCGGCCTCCAGCTCAGATCATGACGGCCGCTCACACGTGGGTCTCCCCCTGCAAGGCCCTCTCAGTTATACGTGCATCGTGAAGACAATGCAAGGAAATGGGAAGCCCCCCAGCACATAGCTGGACTTCCAGAAGTTTTCCTGAGCACTTATGTGAATCCTGAGCAGCTGCAGCACAAACTGAAGTCACAGTCCCGGTCCGTTAAAAGGTGAAACAAAGGTGGATCCAGATGGCTGAAGGTAAGACCGAACCGAAGAGTGAGACATGAGAATGTGGAGTCGGACCATGAGCAGAATGAACAAACGGTTGTTTCCTCTGCTTCTCATGTTAACATCAGAAATACAGCTGAGAGAAAAGAAGAGGAGTCTGCGCTCAGACGGGTGTGGTCTGCACAGCTTTGATGGTAAGTGCCTTCTTTTGGACACATTTCCTTGTTCAATCATTGCTCGTCTGTACGCTACAGCATAGTAACCATCCTCTATTAAACCATCTTTCAGAACTGCGATAAACCTAAAACCCTTTTTATGATTCAATGTTTTTTTTAGTTGTAAAGTAAACATTATGTGTTTGATTTAGCAGCTTTAGTTTTGTGGTTCTGGACCTGAATTGAAGATATTCTATAAGTTTATTTCTGAACAAACTTTTAACAGTTTTACTAAATAACCTACACTGCAAAAATTGAGTCTTAATAAACTAAAAAGACACTTTTTTCAAGAAATATTGTTCTTTTTTCTATCTAGCAAGGAAAATACTATTATCAAGAAAGCTTTTAAATTGCAAAATATCTTTAAATTGAGAAACAAAATGTCTCAGAGACTAGAATTCTTTTCTTAAACCAAGAATTCTTTTCATTTTTTTCTCCCTTTGGGTAAAACAAAAACATATTTTAATTGTAATAATTTAGAGAAATGTGTAAAAATGTGTATTAAAATGTTTTGACACATTTCCAAGGGGCCTGTATTTGTAGTACATGTTTCCTTAAATGCCAAATATAAAATTAATATTACTAATCTTGTTTGACATGTTTATCACTTTGTTTAATCAGTGTATCTTGTTCTTTAATTAAAAAAACATTTAGTATTTTTATCTTCTAAAGTATTAACATAACTTAAGTCACTGAATGTTTGCTGCAGTTTAAAACCTCATTCAAATGAAGATATAAGTGTTAACGTTTATTTTGTACATTTTAAATCCAGTTTAATCAAAAGCAGTGAATTCATTAATGGAGTATTCAGTCAATTGGACAGAATCGGTCTAAACAGAAGGGTCAGGGCTGGCTTAGGGTTCACTTTCTTAATGCCTGTTTTGCTTCTTTTTGACTGCATACCTGCTGAACTGCACTTTCCTGTGCTTTGTCTTTATCATCGCTCTGTCCTCATCACCTCATTTTATTACCATATTCTGGGTCAATACTAAATGGCTGCAAAGTGTTTGTTAAAAAGTGACAATGAATACTTAAACTAGAAGTTCTGGTCCCATAGCATGAATGTTCTAGATTACTGGTCTGGTCTAAACACAGGTTGGTTAATGGAATCGTAGATGCCTGGACAGAAGTTATTTCACAGTTTATCCCAACAGCAAGACAGTAGAAAATGTTTCTGTTCTTCAAAAGTGAAACAGAGATAGACAAATTTTACTATCAGCAGCAATGTTGCCTTTAATTTTAATAGTTTGTTGCCAGTCTTTCTGGTATTGCTTAATGCAGAGTAAATCTGTGTTTATAAATAATATTGTCAATTGATGAAAGAAATTGTTCATTTATTGATACGCATTCAATGATCAGAGTTAACGGTGGATATTTTTTGCAATAAACGGCTATCTAGGAAATTTACTTAAAGAATTAGTTTCTTTGAAACAAAACTTTTGCTTCATCGTCTGGACAAAAACCAGTGATAAAAGGTGACGTTTCCCTTTTAAAATGAGGCTTTGTATCAATTAACATGATTTTTAGCATGCATACCTCTTTCCTAAAGCAGCTGCATCAGAGCGATGTCGGTTTGGGCTCTGAAAACACACCGCATATCAAAAAGTCAAATTCTTATGAAAAACGATTAAAATCTGAAAAAAATTTCAAGATTAAAATACAATGACTCTTTGATATGTGGTAACAGACCACCATAGACCCCAATAAGGTGCACTCACACTATGAGAGACCACTGTAGACAAACAGACCATACATAGTCCTGGAAACTTCTGTAGACCCAGTTATACCCCTGCAGATCATTGGAGAACCCCATAGATTTGTCTAGTGGTCCCCAAACTTCTTCTTGCGAGGGCCACATAACTGTTTTCTTCTCTGATGCGGGGCCGGGGTCGGTTTGTAGGCTAGCAGAAAAAGTCTCAACGCTCACCGGGTGTGTCTACACGTGAACATTTATGTTTTTCCGGAAAGCCACACACGGCCACATTTTAAACAACTAATTTCTGTAATCTTTACAGAAAAAAAAAAAATACTAAAAGATTTTAGAAATTCAACCAGTAGTCCGTCCTCTCCCGTCATAGTTCAGACTGAAGGAAAGGGTGGAATAAAAAAAAAGTCACATTTTGGGTCTTGATCGGCCAGATTGAGGAAAGAAAAGATCATCCGTCTCTGATAGTGCCAAATGTGGAGGTTTGGGGACCCCTGGTCTAGACCCCTATAACTTCTTATAGATCCCATAAAACAGAAACGAGATGCCTTACTGTTTTTGGAGATCTCCATATAATCATCGTCTCTACAGAAGAATCTAGATCCCCATAAGTTCCTGTAGACCTCAACCGATTCATGTAGACCTCTGCAGGCCATTGCAGACCCGACAGAGTCCCGCTGACCCCCCACTGACTCCTATAAACTCATGTAGACTCCAACAGACAACTGAAAAGCTGTGTGTGACATCAGCCTTGTCTGTCTCCCACAGCTCTGGATCTGTCCGGGGGTTTGAGGATTGTCCTCGTGGGAAAGACCGGATCAGGAAAGAGTGCGACGGGAAACACTCTTCTCGGTAGAGCTGCCTTTAAAGAGGACCCCAGCCCACTTTCAGTGACCAAACACTGTCAAACTCAGAGCGGGGAGGTTGATGGGACTGTGATCCATGTCGTCGACACCCCGGGACTGTTTGACACGGGCATTACAGAGGAAGACCTGAAGAGCAGAATAGAGGAGTGTGTGAAGATGTCTGTGCCTGGGCCTCACGCCTTCCTTCTAGTCATCAGGCTGGGGGTCAGGTTCACTGAGGAGGAAAGAAACGCAGTGAAATGGATCCAGGAGAACTTTGGGGACGACGCCTCGATGTACACCATCATGCTGTTCACGTGCAAGGACCAGGGCAAAGCTGACAACGCCCTGAAGGAGTGCAAGGAGCTGCGCAGGCTCTCCATCACCTTCGGGCGCCGATATCATTCCTTCAACAACAACGACGCAGAAGACCGCGCGCAGGTCACCGAGCTGATCCACATGATCAAGGAGATGGTGCAGGACAATGGCGGGAAGCACTACACCAACGAAATGTACGAGAAAGCGCAGAAGAAGCTGAGGGAGGAGGAGGAGCGGCGGAGGCAAGAGGAGGAGGCGCAGAGACTGGAGGAGAGGAAAATGTGGGATGCGGAGCGGGAAAAAGAGCAGGAGCAGAGAGACAAGAAGAAGAAGGTCAAAAGGAAGAACGTGCGAGTGGCAGCGGCCGCTGCAGTGGTGCTGGTGTTTGCAGGGGTGGTGATCGCCGTGGGGGCCGACACCACCGTGGCTCTGGCCTTAGGGGCTCCCGCTCTGCTTCTAGGAGTCATCTGTGGCTTAGCGGCCATTTCTATATGGAAAGGTCTGAACTGCAGGGCTAAAAGGAGCGCTGCTGTGTGAAAATAAACAATGATCCTGCATGGCAGCAGACCGTGGCGACGTGAAGTAAACAAACCTTTCAAAATACAAAGTGTCTGTTTATTTCTGCCTTTTAGAAACATATTTTGTGTTAGTTTATTCTCATAAGTGCAATCATTTTAAAGGACAAAATTCAAATAAAACTGCAGACAATAAAGAATCAAATGGGAGCTAAGTGGATGACAGCTGGTGACCGCATGAGCCCACAGGACGCTGGAAACAATGGAGAACTTCCTCTAGGAGAAAATCTATTTTTATTTCTTTGAATGCTTATATTAACTTGTAATCAATGATTAAAAAACACAGCAATATAAAAAAAACAGAGGAGAAAACACAAGATAATTTCTTTTGGCAATGACAAAAGAATCTTTTTTTTTTAAATAAAATTCATTTTTTTGTCTTACCCTCTCTCACCAACAATTGTCTTTGACAAATTATCATTTATCAGCAAGTGAAGAATCATTTAAATATATGTATTCAACATTGGTCTGAAAGAAACAACACACTAGTCATTGTGAGGAGTACGGTGGCCCTAAAGGGTAAATCACAACAACAAATCATTCAACGCAAAAGCATGTTAAAGATCACAATGACAAGTTAAAAGCAAAACAAGCCCAAAAAAAAAAGGACATAAAAAAAATTCTACATATAAACACGGACTGCTAAAAAGCAAAAAAAAAAGAAAACATTGCATCATCTTCTGGACAAAAACAAGCTTTAAGAGGTGAATTTTCTTTCTGAGATGCTTTATTTAACCCATCGTGACGATCAGTAGATGTATCGCCTTCCTTTAGCGCTGCGACCTGGTTCTGCCAGGGTGCAATAAATTCAAGTGAACTCTGCTAGTTCCACTCAGCTCCCCGCAAACTAACCATTTCAACCCTTTAACTACCTAAAAAATAAAAACAGATAAAAAATCACCCAAAAAAAGTGTTTTTTCTGCTGCTTATTGATTATTTAATTCTCTAAGGGACATCGAAGTAAAAGAAAAAAGAAAGTAAAAAAAATATATTATTTTTCTAAAAATGCATAGGGGCTCCGTGAAAAAAATTGGAGTACAAAAAACATTCTAAATAGGAACCGGTGCTCACCACATATTAACTGATAAAAAATCTAAAAAATTAAAGTGAAAGAAAAAATTATAGTCACTAAGTGGTGTCCAAAAACTTCAATTTTTGGAAAAAACCTTTATTTCTTTAATGTCCTTTTATGGGCTCTGTACCCTGGGGAATAATATACATAATCATTATTTTAAAAAACATCTTTTTCCTAATGTGCCCCAGAATTTGGTAGAGCAGGTACTTAAAGTGTTAAACTTTTTAATGTCTGCACCAAATATCATCAGTAGCCAAACAGAAAGAGAACCAGGATCTTTGTGCTTGGTCCAAACTAGAGTCCAGATAAGCTTTCACATTTGACACGCCTATAAGATCCGACCAGAATCTAACTTGCCTGAGTGTATGAAAAGCATCTGTTAGAAAGGAAAATCGACAAAGCTGCAATTTAGTTGAAAAGGTCTTTTTTGTGGTTTCATAAACCAATAACCTTTAAAAATCAATGTCCTTCCCGTAGAACCTTAACTTTCACCAATCACACACATGGCAGAAAATGCAGCCTTGTGTGATTGGTGGAGCAGGAGGTCAAGCTGAAAGTGCAGCCATGCTGCACTTTCAGCTTGACCTCCTGCTCCACCAATCACACAAGTGGGCTGTTGTCCTAACTCTCTGTCCTTGCTTAATCATGCCAAAGATGCAATGCCTCCATTCCTTTTTCACTGCTTTGTCTATTTGTGGAACAGATTGGTGACCTTACCCTTGCAGGTATTGGCAAAACAAACGCAGCCAGCTACTTGTGCTGCTGAGATGACTGGATCTATTTGAACAACGGTTGTTCTGTCTTGCTCGGCCCAAATCCAGTTTTACCAGCTGATGAGTCTTGAATCCCTGGCAAGGTGAAAAGTCATCAAGCAAATTTCAGTCAGATTAATCCACTACACACTGAAACAATAACTTGAAAAATAAACATTTCTTACGGTTTGTGTGGTTTTTTTTTTTTAGGTGGGAACAAATATACAATATAAAAAAGAGTTGTTGTTTATCATTTTTATCTTTGGGAAAAATCTGAGAAGTTAATAGAGATTCCCGAATACACTTTTAATTTTCTGAAATCCTGTTTTGGGGGAATTTATGAGTTGGAACTCCAATTTATGTTAAAATAATGACTCCAAATCAATTAAACAATGGGCCTTGACTCTTTCTTCAATGGAAGTTAGTTTTTTTAGTAGAATTATGGAAATGATTACACCTTTACATGATATTTAAATTTTTTGGAAAGAGTCCATATGAGAATAACAATACAAAAATGTATGTATGTTAGCCTTGGGGCGGAGCTGGCAGTTCAGACTCTTCCTGGAAGGGGCTGAAATCAAAATTTGATGATCCGCTTGTTTTCGTGGATTGGAAGGGGCTGGTGCTCAGAGAGCAGGGTTTTAATGGAAAGCTCGTGACATGGATCAGAATCAGGGTTTTTGTGAGAAATTAACATTCTAATACACTTAAAAGCTAAAAAGAAGTTGATTTTACATTAAATATGCCCTTTAAAGTAAGCAAAAAAAGTTGGAGATCTTTGCATCGATTTATCACCGTCTTTTTTTGGCCAGTACTTTAAGCAAACACAGCTTTACTTTACTTTCCCTGGCTTCATGGGTTGACTCACCTCTTGACAGACTTTCAAACTTACTGATTAACAGTTAGACAGAAAGAAAAAAAAAGCCAGCACATCCATTTTCCAATAAAAAGCTTTTGCAGTATAATGAGTGGTTAAAAAAATAAGTAAATATAAGTAAAACACAAAAACATACATCAATTGAGATTTTTAACAGAAACTGAAAATATTTGAGAAAAAAAATGTCCATTTTGTGTCAGAGTGTGTTCCCAATGATCTTTCCCCTGCAAACAAGAGATAAGGACAGCCCTTTAAACTGTTTTGAAGTAGAACAGAACAGAACTTCCATTTGAAAAGCATCGTCTTTTCACTTCTTTCTGAGGAAAATAATTCTATAACTATTGAGGTTTTGTTTGAGTCAAGCGCAAACCTATATTTTGATTGGAACATAGCTGTCCCCTGACTGCATGTGGTAGTTAAACCAGAGTTGGCCCACTATTAGGTTTTTTTTTTTTTATTTAATTGGGACTTTAAAAAATATTGTCTTGTTTTTGGTGTGACTTTTATTGTTTTAGAAGCCCCTGATCCACATTTTTTTTTTATCCTGATAGATTTTATTTTCCTATTTGTAGGAATTCTGTGAACCTTTTGTTATTCAATAGAGTTATTAGAGTCGTGTTTATTTCTACATAAAACTTTTGGGAATTTGTGGGGGACCACAGAGTTCAGAAACACAAAGGAGTGACCCATATGCGGAAATGAAATAATCTATCTCTTTCCACTGTTGTTTTAGCGAGTCACTTTGAAGACATGCATGCTGCTTCATCATCCCTGATTCTTATATATCTGTAACTGTAAACGCTTTTGATTTTGGGCAATTAGTAATTAAATGCTGCAAAATACAGGTAGATGATCACTTTTAATACATTTTTTTTACTAGACCCCATATTATTGTCTGGAACATATGTAAATATATTTAGCCTGTTCACAAGATTTTCTAAGTTATCGTCCAAAAATTCTACATTTTAACCTGTTTTTTGTGGCCATATATATCAACAATATTTCTACTTTTTTCTAAATCTATTTCTACCACCACACTCTACATTAAGTCATCAAACACAGATGACCACTTATAAGGCCACACCCCTTCTACTCCTAACTCTGGTGCTGACATATAGTTTATAGCAGGGGTGGGCAAACTACGGCCCGGGGGCCACATGCGGCCCTTTAAGATACTTAATCTGGCCCTCCATTAAAATACATTGAATCAAAAATCCTAATTAATGTTTTTATTTCATTGTATTTCTGGTTTCTTCTCATGAATGGTGTTGTTTTCTGACGTTCGTGTGTGTTTTTTTCTGAATCAGATGGTGAGTTTTCTGATTTCTTTGAGTTCAATTTTCCTCTGAAGAACATCACCCATTGGATCACCAAAAAGAGAAAAAAATCAAACTTTAGAAATTAAAACTCCCAATTTTCTGTTTTTAAATTTTATTTTCATTTTCAAATTCATTTTAAGCATTAATTGAAGCATGTTTTCTCTAAATTCCATATTATTTTTTTAGTTTATGAGGTTGATTACAAATCACTCTTCCATCTGCTCCTTGTCCGGCTTATGACAATTTTAGAACCCTTTGTGGCCCACGAGTCAAAAGTTTGCCCACCTGTTTATAGTCATTATTAACAATAAATGGCCACGCCCCCTCAGAGGAGATTTTGGAAACAGAGGCTTCAGATCAACAAGAAAAATGGCTTTTAGATTGTGGTATTTTAATTTAAAAAGTCATAATCATAATCAAAACACTACTGGGAACATTTTATTTAAAAAATTGTCACGAGGGACTTTAAAGCTGTTCTTAGTCTCTGAGTTGGAATATTTGAATCCAGATTTCTTTAAAATTTTCCCATTAACTAATTGTATAGTTATTAATATAAATAATGAACTTTAACCTGTTTCAATTGAATCAATAGGAAATGTCAAAATGTTTTATTGAATTTTTTTTTCAAGGAGGCAATTTCTGTATTACTGTAAAAAAGTACTGCTGGTCTGCATTCTTCACCAGTAGATGTCATGTCTGTCATGGCGTGTCACAGACAGCTGTTTGGAGTTTGATCTTGCAGATGGACAAACCTCTCTGGTCTATTTGACCAACAACGTCCTCCTCTGGCTAGTTGTTGTTCTTTGACAAGACCATTGGAAGTGAGTGACAGCGTGTACGCCCCCTTATCTCGGTTTATGGCGTTGTTTCCACATTCCTATTGATCCTTCAAGCCGACATTTGAACTTAGGCTTTTTTTCTATTCCAGTCGTGTTGTTCCAGATGTCGATTTTGAAGTGATCTGATCTTTCTGCCTTGAGTTTTTTATGCACTGTGTTTGATCATTTGAACTATCCTGTTGTTTCCTTCTTACATTCATTTTTGAGATGTCTTTTTCTAGTGTAAAATAAACACTTGGATGGACCCAACAAGTTTTTCCGGCACTGTGCTTTATCACAAGTAGCTGATTGTGATAAAGCATGAGGTCCTCCAAACCAAAACAAAAACAGGCTGCAGGTTGAAACATGTCAAGGCAGACTACAATTTGATTTTACGAGTATTTCAAGGAATTTCTCATGCTACTACTACTACTGTCAACTACTACAGGTTTTTTTGAGTATATGAAAGTAAACACCGATTTTATTTAGAAAATAAAAAATTAGATTGAAAATAAGATTGGCATAACAACGCTTGTATGATTGGGTAATAACATTGAACAATCATAGAACAAAATAATGTGGTAAAGAGATCAACAAAATTGTCCAATCAGAGGAAGTATTGCCTCTCAGTGTCCCAAATGTCAAAACTATCAACTAAAAACAGATCAGACAGCAGAGATTGGTGATGCCAACATGTTTGCTTGCCACGAAACCAGAAACTAATACACTCAGTGGCCACTTTATCAAGTACACCTATCCATTTGCTCGTTAATACACACTTCTAATCATCCCATTACATGGCAGTAAGTTCATGCATTTAGGCGTGCCAACATGGTCAAGACGATCTGCTGCAGTTCAATCTGAGCATCATAATGGGGATGATGATCTGAGTGACTTTGAATCTGGCATAGCTGTTGGTGCCAAATAGGCTGGTCTGAGTATTTGTGCTACTGGGATTTTCACCCACAACCAGAGAATTACAGAGAATGGTCAGAAAAAGAGAAAATATACAGTGAAGGGCAGTTCTGTGGTCAGAGGTCAGAGGAGAATGGTCAGACTGGTTCCAGCTGATAGAAAGACAACAGTATCTCAAATACCCACTGGTTACAACCGAGGTCTGCAGAAGAACAACTCTGAAAGCACAACACGTCCAACCTTGAGGCAGATGGACTACAGCAGCAGAAGAACACACCGAGTGTCACTCCTGTTAGCTAAGAACAGGAAAGTGAGGCTACAATTCACACAGAATCACCAAAACTGGACAATAGAAGATTAGACAAACGTTGTCTGATCTGATGAGTCTCCATTTCTGCTGCAACATTCAGATGGTAGAGTCCGAATTTGTTGTCAACATGAAAGTATGGATCCATCCTGCCTTGTATCAACGATTCAGACTGGTGGTGGTGGTGTAATGGTATGGGATATATTTTCTTGGCCCTCTTTGGGCTTCTTAGTACCAACTCAGCATGTTTTCACCCCACAGCCTACCTGAGTATTGTTGCTGACCATGTTCATCCCTTTATGACCACAGTGTACCATCTTCTGATGATACTACTGTACTACTGCACAACTGATTTGTAAATATCTTAGTGACTTACATATGCATAGTTTGTTTATTTCGTATATATACCTTGTTTTCAGTCATCTTGTAAATATCCTTTTTTTTTTTTTATTTATCTTTATGGCATTCAGAGTGAGCTGCAAAGTAAGAATTTCATTGTACAGGGAAACCAGTTTCTTTACTGTACATATGACAATAAACCCTTTGAATCTTGAATCTTGAATCTACCAGCAGGATAAGCCTCCATGTGACAAAGATGAAATCATCTCAGACTGGTTTCTAGAACATGACAATGAGTTCACTGGACTCTAATGACTTGATCACCTTTGAGATGTGGTGGAACAGGAGATTGGCATCAAGGATGTGCAGTAACTATGTGATGCTATCATGTCAATATGGACCAAACTCTCAGAGGAATGTTTCCAGTACTTTGTTGAATCTATACCCTGGTTTCCACTGACCGGTCCGGTACAGTCAGATCCAGTCGGTTTCCATTGTAAAATTGACCCATTAAACAGTTCCAGGCTGTTCTTCTTGAGGGCCCCCATCCGTTGTAGGTCCATAGAAATATACTTTAGAACAGGACGGCTGGGGCGGAGCCACCCGTTGTTTGGCAGGAAGTGATGACGACAATAGAAATCACTAATACAGCACTTAGCTTGTGTTTCCTTTTCCTCCTTATGGCAGTAATCTTCTTTCAAAAAAATTCCTTTCACATGTTGTACAAAAAGTAAAGCAATAAAAAGACTAGCTGCTGGATGACTTCCATTGTTGTTGTTTTTCTCGTCATCGCATTAAAATGGCGCAATGACACGCTTTAGCGGTCTACATCACACGTGCCGTGAAAACAAACCACTCAGTGGAGTGAGGCTTAACTGAGATGAAATGCTCGCCAGAATTAACTGGTCCATCCCGTACTACTCCTCCCGTACCAAACCGCTCAGTGGAAACTAGGCTTATGAGACCAAGGATTAAAGCACTTCCGAAGGCAAAATAAGGTCCAAAACCGTACTAGCAAGGTTAACCTGAAAAAGTGGCTGGTGAGTGTAGTACTTCTTTTTATGTCATTTATTGATACTAGTACTTTTTCCCACCAAAAATCCCATCATCAGTCTATTTTAATATTAATATTTTCCAGTCTCCATAAAAAAAGAACAAATGTCCAGAAATCAAAAATAAATTGTTACAAAAACAAAAGAAGAAACATCATCATCAAATCAGCGATTTCCCATATTACCTTTTCTGGTATTTTGTTGTTATTCGTTTTAAACATTTTCATTTTATCTGTGGAAGTTACTTTTGCTTTACAAAACGAACAAAAAGATTTAACTGAAAGTGTTTATTTGTGGATTTCAAAGCGTTGGTGGGTGGGTGGGGTAAAGCAATAATCTCTATTTTTGTGCTGCAAACACCTTCCTGTACAAATGGGAAGCTTAATGGTAAGCTGGAATAGTTTGGCCTCGTAACGGTCATGCAATTACTGACAAAGATAAAAATGGAACGCATTCATAATAATTTGACTGGATTAAGAAGAATTTTGTTTGAATAAAATGGGTGACGTTGACTCATCTTGCTGCAAATGTGTTCAAGGAACATAAGTTTTTATTGTAGTGCTCTATATTTTTCACCGTGGGCCGCTGGAAGCTGGAGTGACATTGCAAAACTGTCTGTCAGCCACGGTAACCAATGAATTAGGTGCATGTGTGTGTGTGTACGTGGGGGTTGGTGTTGTGCTGTTCCCGCACACACGTCAGAGGTACTCTGACTGGATCACCACGCATGCATGTCTGCACACGCATACCGGAAAAAGTGCTGAATTCATGCTACAAAGCACTAAAAATCTGACAATGAGTCTAACATAGTATGAACTTCTTGGGGTAAAACCTTTGAAAGACATTTTTGTTATATTTAATTTTGTTTACTCATTTTAGTTTTGCCTACTTGTGGCTGTCCGAAACCATTTTCTTGAACTAATACTATTAAATGTCAGTTTTAAGTATTTAACAAAATAATAATAATTAAAAAAAACTGCTTTGTGAAGTTGTTGTTCTTTGGTCGCGCATGCGCAGTGTTTTACTAGAATTTCTCCATCTTCAGAGAAAATCTCTTCCGGGGGCGGATCCTGTTTCTTAAAGAGACACGCACATCAGGGTCGCCTGGAAGATCCGGCAGTTTCTCGTGTGTCTTTAAAGACCGACTGACCGTGGATCAATGAGGTCTCTTCTCTGCCCCCTCCCTCCCCGGTCCGACCTTCAGACCACCCCTACCCCATGGAAGCGAGCACCTTGTGCTCGGTGACGATTGGCTCCGGCGTTTCCTGCTTCGAATCGTGTCCTGTCGCAGCCGGCGCGTGCCAGTGGAGCCGGTGGAGCTCGGTTTCTCTGTTCCCCCGCCCCGTTCCTCCTCAGGTTGTTGGAGCCGAGCATCATGACGGATAAGCGGGTCTCCCGCTGGTACTTCGGCGGGCTGGCGTCCTGCGGAGCCGCGTGCTGCACCCATCCTCTGGACCTGCTCAAGGTGAGACCCGGATCCTTCTCGCGGCTGGAGCCTGCGCCGCGCGCCACCGTGTCCGTCCGAGCTGCAGCTGCAGGCCGTGGGAAAAGACTGATTCACGCATGTGAAGTCCTTCACTGCGGGGAAGTGAGCCGCTGTTAGGGAAGGAAATAGTATCACCCCGATTTGTGCATGCGTAATTCTCGATTTGTGCATAACTTTGGAATTCTTGATTTGCAACTCATATAATATCTTATGTGCATGAGTACAAAAATGATGAAATTAGAAAAATGAAACTAATTACACACACACAAATCTTTTTAAAAATTACGCATAAATCACTTTTACGCACACACAAAACTTAAATTACGCACGGATCTGGTGATACTTATTTCTCTTCTCAGAGATTCGTCCGTGAGTGATGCATTTAAATACAACTAGAATGCTTTTTTTTTTTTTTTTTTTTTAAACTTAGTTGTCTGATTGCTGAAAGCAATCAGAGTATGTTATCCACCTTCTTTATTATATTTTATTATTCTTTTTCTTATTGTCTGATTGCTGAAAGCAATCAGAGTATGTTATCCACATTCTTTATTGTCTGATTGCTGAAAGCAATCAGAGTATGTTATCCTAATTCTTTATTATATTTTATTATTATTATTATTATTATTGTCTGATTGCTGAAAGCAATCAGAGTATGTTGTTGTACAACTTTATTATAGTTTATTGTCTGATTGCTGAAAGCAATCAGAGTATGTTGTTGTACAAATTTATTATAGTTTATTATTATTCCGCCGCATTTTTGACGCGCTTCTCCTCGTAGTCAAAAGCAGTTATAAAGATGGAATCAAAAGTACTTTGTAAAGCTCTATTGTGAGAAGTGTGCTATTACTTTTGGTATGTGTCAGAATTATGAATGATTTTATATGAATATTTTTATGAATTATTTTTCCCATTGACTTAACATTGTGAGCACTTTTAAATGCTTATATCTTCAAAAGTACTAAAGATAATTTCATGAAACTTTCCAATATCATAGGGTATAGTAAACTACACGTTCTATTAAAATTGCAGCCCAATGCTGCTCTATAGCGCCACCAGGTGATCGTTTTAGTAAGCAGTTTGTTTTTGGCCTCTATCTCGAATACCGTAAGTCAGAAATTTGTGCTTTCTTTTCGTGTGTGTTCCTTGGATGCTAATGAACGTTTTTCAAAATGGGACCATGGAATTCTGCCGGTCTAGATTTTTCGCTATTTGCGATTTTTCGTAAAACACGTTTTTGGCTCCCTATTCAACATAGTTTGACCAAACTCGACAAAAATTGGTACACACTCTGTTTAGAGTACCACGAATTCAATGGTACCACTCAATTGGCGAAATTCCTTACCGTTTTCGAAAAAACGTAATGCTAATGAGGTGGGTGTGGTCACTGATTTTTTAACATGCTCTAAATCCTACAAAGATTGTCAAAACTTCACAAATTTTGAAACATAACTTCATCCTACAGTGATAAAGAAATACGAAAAGTTTTTTGAAAATATTCCTATAGGTGGCGCTATAATTTAGGAAATGGTGTTTAAGCCTCTATCTCAAAAACTACTCAACCTAGCTAAATACAATTCAACGCATAGGTAGCGGGAGTGGACTTGTATAACATACTAGAAAAAGGGCTGTGCTGCGCCACCTAGTGGTGACTTAAGAAGGATAAGCTAACTTTGGATGGTTTCCTGTATCTTTTAAATATTTACAGATATAAACATGCAACCACTTGTAGTTTGTTAAGCTGTCCATAGATATGTTTGGTCAAAAATTTCGTACCATTTGAAGTGACGGTTAATTTTATATGAATTTTTTAAATATATTTGCTTCTCCATCTAAGTACATGAGACGAATTTAAAATCCCTATTATCTTGAAAAGTAATTGATCAACTGGTATGAAACTTTGTATGTAGATCCTTCACACAAATCTTTAAAAGCTCAATCAATTTTGACTCTATTGCGCCACCAGGTGGTCAGTTGGATTACTAAAGTGTAAAGGCCTTATTCTCCAAGTGCATTTGTCTTAAGCACTACTTTTCACTCCTTTGGGATTCATTGAATACGAAAATACTATTTTATATTAATTTGCGATCTCTATTGTTTAAGGCTTTTTCGCAATTTACGATTTTTCGCAAAATGCTTTTTTGACTCCCTTTTTCACGTACTTTGACAAATCTTTGCAGATTCTTTGCAGAAGTTTGCTCTCTGCTGAATAAACAATTTATTCTCAAAGTTTAAGAATTTGCACATAAAAAACTTTAGGTTTCTGTGAACAGTGTTAATGCAGCAAAGCTAAGTTCTCTGAAACTACAGAAGATAAAAGAAAAAAAACACTTTAATAACTTGGTCACTGATTTTGTTTTTAAATCTTTGGCGTCATCTAGTGGTGGTTTGATGAAAGTTTGAAAGGCAATTTTTCTAGATCTGTGGAAACTGACGTGTGTACATATTTAAAGTAGGTATTTTTGGCTTTTGATAGCAACAGCTTTAAAAATGTTTCACTAGATGTTTGTTTGTAAATGAAACATCCTGAAAGTTTTAAAGTAATAAAAAACAATTACAGCTAATAAAAGCTATTTAAAAGTCCTAATGAAAGAGACCAAAAAATTTCCCAGCATGCCTCAATAATTGGCCTCTCACAACCTTAAGTGTGGTGTCTGTTTGTACTGATGGGGTTTCTCCCATGAGGTTGCCATTGGTATGGACACATGTGCAAGCATGTGTTGCAGGTGAGGCTCCCTGCAGGCAGGTGAGGCTCCCTGCAGGCAGGTGAGGCTCCCTGCAGGCAGGTGAGGCTCCCTGCAGGCAGGTGAGGCTCCCTGCAGGCAGGTGAGGCTCCCTGCAGGCAGGTGAGGCTCCCTGCAGGCAGGTGAGGCTCCCTGCAGGCAGGTGAGGCTCCCTGCAGGCAGGTGAGGCTCCCTGCAGGCAGGTGAGGCTCCCTGCAGGCAGGTGAGGCTCCCTGCAGGCAGGTGAGGCTCCCTGCAGGCAGGTGAGGCTCCCTGCAGGCAGGTGAGGCTCCCTGCAGGCAGGTGAGGCTCCCTGCAGGCAGGTGAGGCTTTAGGTTTCTGTGAACAGTGTTAATACAGCAAAGCGAAGTGCTCTGAAACTACAGGAGATTAACGAAAAAAAAAAACACTCTAATGTCTTGAACACTTTTTTTTTTTTATAAAATGTAAAGTTTAAAATCTTTGGCGTCATCTAGTGGTGGTCTGATGAAAGTTTGAGAGACGATTTCTCTAGATCTGGGGAAACTGACATGTGTGTACATCTATAAAGAGGGCATTTTGGGCTTTTGATAGTAACAGCTTTAAAATTGCTTTAATACGGTATTGCTTTCAGCAATCAGACGCAATTTCTTTATAGGAATTGCAAATCTAGTTATTATTATTATTATTATTATTATTCCGCCGGATTTTTGACGGGCTTCTCCTCGTAGTCAAAAGAAGCTATAAAGATGGAATCAAAAGTACTTTGTAAAGCTCTAATGTGAGAAGTGTGCTATTACTTATGGTACCAAAAGCTTCAATGGGTGATTTATGATTAATATTTTTTCTGACTAAAATTTCCCATTGAAAATGCATTGACCAAGAAATTTCCCAGCATGCTCTAAAAAGCTTCTTAAAACCTTGAGTGAGATGGGTGTCTTTACTTATGGTACTTCCTTAACGGTCATAAAAGTACTGTAGTACTTTGAAGTTTATGTAAAGACTTTCTAAAAGTCTACTAAACTTTACATAAAGTTATGAGCTTAGAGTATTTTAAAACTTTAAAATAAAAAGTTAAAGTTGGTTAGAAACTAAACACTTACACTCTGCTCAAAAGAAATGTGTCAAAAGTTTTCAGTAAAGTTAAGATACTTTTAAGAATTCCAAGATGTTCCAACATTTTAAAGTCAAATAAATAAGATTTAAGCTTTGAAAGGGCATTTAAAGTCAAGAGTCAGACCTCCTGATTGCTCACAAGTTTCACCTGTTGTACATGACTACAAAGAAGCTTGGTCTCTGCAGATGAAACAATTTCATTCTCAACCTTTTAAGAATTTGCATTTAAAGACTTTAGGTTTCTGTGAACAGTGTTAATGCAGCAAAGCTAAGTTCTCTGAAACTACATGAGATAAAAAAACACTTTAATGTCTTGATCACTGAAACTTGTTTTTTTAGAAAATATAAAGTTTAAGATCTTTGGGCGTCATCTAGTGGTGGTCTGATGAAAGTTTAAGAGAAGATTTCTCTAAGATCTGTGGAAAATGACATCATGTGTGTACATATTTAAAGTAGGTATTTTTGGCTTTTGATAGCAACAACTTTAAACATGTTTACTAGATGTTTGTAAAATGAAAACATCCTGAAAGTGTTAAAGTAATAGAAAATAAACACAGCTAGTAAAAGCTATTTAAAAGTCCTAATGAAAGAGACCAAAAAATTTCCCATCATGCCTCATTAATGGCCTCCTTTAAAACCTTAAGTGTGGTGTCTGTTTGTAACAGATGGGGTTTCTCCCATGAGGCTGCCATTGGCATGGAATCATGTGCAAAACATGTGTTGCAGGTGAGGCCCCTGCAGGCAGGTGAGGCCCCCTGCAGCAGGCGAGGCCCCCTGCAGGCAGGTGAGGCCCCCTGCAGGCAGGTGAGGCCCCTGCAGGCAGGTGAGGCCCCTGCAGGCAGGTGAGGCCCCTGCAGGCAGGTGAGGCCCCCTGCAGGCAGGTGAGGCCCCCTGCAGGCAGGTGAGGCCCCCTGCAGGTGAGGCTTTAGGTTTCTGTGAACAGTGTTAATACAGCAAAGCGAAGTGCTCTGAGACTACAGGAGATTAACGAAAAGAAAAACACTCTAATGTCTTGAACACTGATTTTATTTTTTAAAAAAATGTAAAGTTTAAAATCTTTGCGTCATCTAGTGGTGGTCTGATGAAAGTTTGAGAGACGATTTCTCTAGATCTGGGGAAACTGACAGTGTGTACATCTATAAAGAGGGTATTTGGGCTTTTGATAGTAACAGCTTTAAAATTGCTTTAACGGTATTGCTTTCAGCAATCAGACGCAATTTCTTATAGGAATTGCAAATCTAGTTCTTATTATTATTATATTTTATTCCGTCCCTTTTTTTAGACCGCTTCTACTCCTACAGTTTAAAGATATCAAAATGCTTTCATGGTAGTTTGTAAACAGTGCTATTACTTTGGTATGGTTCAGAATTATGAATGATTTTATATTAATATTTTTATGAGTTTTTTTTTTAATGGAAAGTCAATGGGAGCCACTTTAGAAAGCTTATAGTTCAAAAAGTATTAAAGATATTTGTACGATACTTACTGATATATAAGTTCATGAGATTCTCTACATGTTAGAAGAATTTTGGCTCAATTGCGCCACCAGGTGGTCAGTAGTAGTACAAACGCGCGTTTTGGGCTAGCATTCGTACGCCGTGTGACGAAAAATTTTTCTGTCTTTTCTCATATTTTCCTTAGATGCTAGAAAAAGTTTTTGCCTCAAGGACCGCCCACTTCCGTCTACTTAGATTTTTCGCAATTTTCGATTTTTCGTAAAACACGTTTTTGGCTCCCTATTCAACATAGTTTAACCAAATGTTACGAAATTTGGTACATAGACTATTTGGACTACCCCGAATCCAATGGTACCACTCACTTTGCGAAATTCCTTACCGTTTTCGAAATAATCATAATGCTAATGAGGTGGGTGTGGTCCTAGATTTTAACATGCTGTAAATCCTGCAAAGATTGTCAGAATTTTACAAATTTTAAAATATAACTTCATCCTACAGTGATAAAGAAGTATGAAAAGTTTTATGAAAATATTCCAATAGGTGGCGCTATAATTTAGGAAATGGTGTTTAAGCCTCTATCTCAAAAACTGCTCAACCTAGCTACATAAAATTCAACGCATAGGTTGCAGGAGGAGACTTGTATAACATACTAGAAAAAGGGCTCTGCTGCACCACCTAGTGGTGACTTAAGAAGGATAAGCTAACATTGGATGGGTCCTGTTATCTTCCAAATCGTTGCAGGTTCCAACATGCAACCACTTGTATTTTGTTAAGTTTATCAAGGATATGTTTGGTTTCAAACTTCGTACCATTTGGGTTTATGGTTGATTTTATATGAATTTTTAAAAATATTTTTTCCCCCTATCAAATTACATGGGACAAACTTTAAATCCCTATTATCTTGAAAAGTAGTTGATCAACAGGTATGAAACTTTGTAAGTAGATACTTCAGACCAATCTTTAAATGCTCAATCAATTTTGGCTCTATTGCGCCACCAGGTGGTCAGTTGGAGAACTAAAGTGTACAGGCCTTATTCTCCAAGTGCATTTGTCTTAAGCCCTACCTTCTACTTCTTTGTGATTCATTGGATAGTAAAATAATAGCCAATATTCATCAGCGATCTCTATTGTGTAAGACTTTTTTCGCAATTTACGATTTTTCGAAAAAAAAATGTTTTTGACTCCCTTTGTTACATACTTTGACGAATCTTTGCAGTTTTCTGCACATACCCATATTTGGCTACACAAATCCAATGGTAATATCCAATTTCCACAGTTCCGTACGGTTTTTGCGTAACACGTCATGCAAATTAGACAAGCTGAGATTGTAATGTTTGCAACGCTGCAGCTCCTTAACAGTTTCACATAACTTCACCAAACTTACAAGACTTCTTCCACAGTGTAAGATCAGCAAGCGCAACAACTTTCACAACGGTGCTCCCGTAGGTGGCGCTACTGTCAATTCCTGTCGTTTTCTCTTATATCTCCAAAAGTACTTGAACTACGCGGACGAAACTCGTCGTGCTCGTCGTACGAGAGGTCTTTAACACGCTTGCGGCTGTAGGATGTTTTAGATCGGTGTTGCTTTCAGCAATCAGACGCAATTTCTTCAGGGAATTGCAAATCTAGTTATATTTTATTCTTTTTCTTATTCTATTTTATTCCGTCACTTTTTTAAAATGCTTCTAGTCCTAGAGTTTTGAAGATATTAAAATGATTTCAAAAGTAGTTTGTAAAGCTCCATTGGGAGCAGAGTGCTATTACTTTTTGTAGTGATTGGAGTTATGAATGATTTTATATTAATATTTTTATGAATTATTTTTCCCATTGACTTAACATGGGGAGCACTTTTAAATGCTTATATCTTCAAAAATACTAAAGATAATTTCATGAAACTTTCCAATATTGTAGCCTATAGTAAACTACACGTTCTATTAAAATTGTAGCTCAATCCTGCTCTATAGCGCCACCAGGCGGTCGTTTTAGTAAGCATTTCGTTTTTGGCCTCTATCTCGAATACCGTAAGTCAGACATTTGTGCTTTCTTTTTCTGTGTGTTCCTTAGATGATAATGAACGTTTTTCAAATTGGGACCATGGACTTCCGTCTACTTAGATTTTTCGCAATTTGCGATTTTTCGTAAAACACGTTTTTGGCTCCCTATTCAACATAGTTTGACCAAACTTGACAAAAGTTGGTACATACCCTATTTGGACTACCCCGAATTCAATGGTACCACTCAATTGGCCAAATTCCTTACCATTTTCGTAATAATCGTAATGCTAATAAGGTGGGTGTGGTCCCAGATTTTAACATGCTCTAGATCCTACAAAGATTGACAAAACTTAACAAATATTGATATATAACTTCATCCTACATTGATAAACACTCACCTAAAATATTGTGAAAATATTTCAATAGGTGGCGCTATAATTAAGGAAATGTGTTTAAGGCTGTATCTCAAAACTACTTAACCTAGCTAAATCAAATTTAGCATATAGTTAGTAAAGAGGTGTGTTGTATAACATACTAGAAATACAGCATTGCTGCGCCACCTAGTGGTGACTTAAGAAGGATAAGCTAACTTTGGATGGGTCCTCATATCTTGTAGATAATTGCAGATATCAACATCCAACCACTTGTAGTTTGTTAAGCTGATCAAGGAGATGTTTGGTTTAAAATTTCGTACCATTTGGGTTTACGGTTGATTTTATATGAATTTTTAAAAATATTTTTTCCCCTATACATGGGACAAACTTGAAATCCCCATTGATAGTCCACAGGATTCTGTGAAAGAGCAATGCTGCCATCTAGTGGAAATAAAACCACACAACGGCACACAGTTGCATTGAAAGCACCTTTATATGCTGATATCCTAAAAAATGCTGAAAATACTTTCATGAAACTTTCCAGTATCATAGGGTATAGTAAACTACAAGTTCTATTAAAATTACAGGTCAATGCTCCTCTATAGCGCCACCAGGCGGTCGTTTGAAAAAACATTCGTTTTTGGCCTCTATTTCTAATACCGTAAATCAGAATTTTGTGCTTTCTTTTTCTGTGTGTTCCTTGGATGCTAATGGACGAAAAACACTTTTTTGACTCCCTGTGTCACATACTTTGACTAATCTTTACAGTTTTCTGCACATACCCTATTTGGACTACCACAAATCCAATGATAATCCGTTTTTCATTGTTCTGTACGGTTTTTGCGTAACACGTCATGCAAATAGACAAGCAGAGATTGTAATGTTTGCAATGCTGCAGCTCCTTGAAAGTTTCACATAACTTCACCAAATTTTCAAGACTTCTTCCACAGTGTAAGATGAGTCAGCGCAACAACTTTCAGAACGGTGCTCCCGTAGGTGGCGCTGCAGCCAATTCCTGACGTTTCCTCTGTTATCTCCAAGAGTACTTGACCTACGCGGACGAAAATTGGCGTGTGCGTCGAACAGAAGGTCTCAAACGTTTGCAGCTGTACAATGCTTCAGATCGGTATTGCTTTCAGCAATCAGACGCAATTTCTTCAGGGAATTGCAAATCTAGTTGTCTGATTGCTGAAAGCAATCAGAGTATGTTATCCACCTTCTTTATTCTATTTTATTATTTTTATTATTATATTTTATTCCGTCACTTTTTAAAATGCTTCTACTCCTAGAGTTTTAAAGATATTAAAATAATTTCAAAAGTAGTTTGTAAAGCTCCTTTGGGAGTAGTGTGCTATTACTTTTGGTATGCTTCAGAATTATGAATGATTTTATATTAATATTTTTATGAATTATTTTTCCCATTGACTTAACATTGAGAGCAACTTTAAATGCTTATATCTTAAAAAGTACTAAAGATAAACTCATGAAACTTTCCAATATTGTAGCCTATAGTAAACTACACGTTATGTTAAAATTGTAGCTCAATCGTACTCTATAGCGCCACCAGGCGGTCGTTTAAGTAAGCAATTCGTTTTTGGCCTCTATTTTGAATACCGTAAGTCGGAATTTTGTGCTTTCTTTTTCTGTGTGTTCCTTGGATGCTAATGAACGTTTTTTTAATTGGGACCATGGACTTCCGTCTAACTAGATTTTTCGCAATTTGCGATTTTTCGTAAAACACGATTTTTGCTCCCTATTCAACATAGTTTCACTAAACTCGACAAAAATTGGTATATACCCTATTTAGACTACCCCGAATTCAATGGTACCACTCAATCTGCGAAATTCCAGACCGTTTTTGAAATAATCGTAAAGCTAATGAGGTGGGTGTGGTCACAGATTTTTAACATCAGAAATCAACGTACAACCACTTGTTGTTTGTTAAGCTAACAAAAGAGATGTTAAGTCTAAAATTTTGTACCATTTGGTCTTATCGTTGATTTTATATGATTTTTTTTTAAATCCTTAGGATTCTGTAGAAGAGCAATGCTGCCGTCTATTGGAATTAAAAAAACATGGCACACATTTGCATTGTGAGCATTTTTTAAATGCTGATATCCTAAAAAATATTAAAGATAATTTCATGAAACTTTCCAATATCATAGGGTACAGTAAACTACAAGTTCTATTAAAATTACAGGTCAATGCTCCTCTATAGCGCCACCAGGCGGTCGTTTGAAAAACACATTAGTTTTTGGCCTCTATCTCTAATACCGTAAATCAGAATTTTGTGCTTTTTTTTTCCTGTGTGTTCCTTGGATGCTAATGGACGTTTTTCAAACTGGGACCATGGACTTCTGTCTAACTAGATTTTTCGCTATTTGCATTTTTTTGTAAAACACATTTTTTGCTCCCTTTTCAACATAGTTTCTTCAAACTTGACAAAAATTGGTACATAGAATATTTGGACTACCCCGAATTCAATGGTACCACTCAATTGGAGAAATTCCTTACCGTTTTCGTCATAATCGTAATGTTAATGAGGTGGGTGTGGTCCCAGATTTTAACATGCTCTAGATCCTACAAAGATTGACAAAACTTAACAAATATTGAAATATAACTTCATCCTACATTGATAAACACTCACCTAAAATATTCTGAAAATATTCCAATAGGTGGCGCTATAATTGAGGCAATTGTGTTTAAGGCTCTATCTCAAAAACTACTTAACCTAGCTAAATAAAATTTAACATATAGGTTGTAAGAGGTGTGTTGTATAACATACTAGAAATACAGCATTGCTGCGCCACCTAGTGATGACTTAAGAAGGATAAGCTAACTTTGGATGAGTCCTTGTATCTTGTAGATAATTGCAGATATCAACATCCAACCAACTGTAGTTTGTTAGGCTGATCAAGGAGATGTTGGTTTAAAATCTCGTACCATTTGGGTTTAACAGTTGATTTAATATGAATTTTTAAAAATATTTTTCCTCCTATACATGGGACAAACTTGAAATCCCTGTTGAGAGTCCACAGGATTCTTTGAAAGAGCAATGCTGCCATCTAGTGGAAATAAAAAACCATGGCATACAGTTGCATTGAGAGCAACTTTAAATGCTGATATCCCTAAAAATACTAAAGATAATTTCATGAAACTTTCCAATATCATAGGGTACAGTAGACTACAAGTTCTATTAAAATTACAGGTCAATGCTCCTCTATAGCGCCACCAGGCGGTCGTTTGAAAAACACATTTGTTTTTGGCCTCTATCTCTAATACCGTAAATCAGAATTTTGTGCTTTCTTTTTCTGTGTGTTCCTTAGATGATAATGGACGTTTTTCAAATGGGACCATGGACTTCTGTCTAACTAGATTTTTCGCTATTTGCAATTTTTCGTAAAACACATTTTTGCTCCCTATTCGACATAGTTTCTTCAAACTTGACAAAAATTTGTACATACCCTATTAAGACTACCCCGAATTTAATGGTACCAATCAATTGGTCAAAGTCCTTACCGTTTTCGAAATAATTGTAATGTTAATGAGGTGGGTGTGGTCACAGACTTTTACATGCTCTAATTCCTTTCTTTGTGAACAATGTTTTAGATCGGTGTTGCTTTCAGCAATCAGACGCAATTTCTTCAGGGAATTGCAAATCTAGTTATTGTCTGATTGCTGAAAGCAATCAGAGTATGTTGTTGTACAAATTTATTATAGTTTATTATTATTCCGCCGCATTTTTGACGCGCTTCTCCTCGTAGTCAAAAGAAGTTATAAAGATGCAATCAAAAGTACTTTGTAAAGCTCTATTGTGAGAAGTGTGCTATTACTTTTGGTATGTGTCAGAATTATGAATGATTTTATATGAATATTTTTATGAATTATTTTTCCCATTGACTTAACATTGTGAGCACTTTTAAATGCTTATATCTTCAAAAGTACTAAAGATAATTTCATGAAACTTTCCAATATCATAGGGTATAGTAAACTACACGTTCTATTAAAATTGCAGCTCAATGCTGCTCTATAGCGCCACCAGGTGATCGTTTTAGTAAGCAGTTTGTTTTTGGCCTCTATCTCGAATACCGTAAGTCAGAAATTTGTGCTTTCTTTTTCTGTGTGTTCCTTGGATGCTAATGAACGTTTTTCAAAATGGGACCATGGAATTCCATAGGTCTAGATTTTTCGCTATTTGCGATTTTTCGTAAAACACGTTTTTGGCTCCCTATTCAACATAGTTTGCCCAAACTTGACAAGATATCTTACATACCCTATTTAGACTACCCCGAATCCAATGGTACCACTCAATTGGCGATATTCCTTACCGTTTTCGAAAAAACGTAATGCTAATGAGGTGGGTGTGGTCACTGATTTTTTAACATGCTCTAAATCCTACAAAGATTGTCAAAACTGCACAAATTTTGAAACATAACTTTATCCTACAATGATAAAGAAGTACGACAAGTTTTATGAAGATATTCCTATAGGTGGCGCTATAATTTACGAAATTGTGTTTAAGCCTCTATCTCAAAAACTGCTCAACCTAGCTGCATAAAATTCAACGCATAGGTAGCAGGAGGGGACTTGTATAACATACTAGAAAAAGGGCTGTGCTGCGCCACCTGGTGGTGACTTAAGAAGGATAAGCTAACTTTGGATGGTTCCTCTTATCTTCCAAATATTTGCAGATATGAACATGCAACCCCTTGTAGTTTGTTAAGCTGTCCATAGAGATGTTTGGTCAAAAATGTCGTACCATTTGGAGTGACGGTTGATTTTTTATGAATTTTTAAATATATTTGCTTCTCCTAAGTACATGAGACGAATTTAAAATCCCTATTATCTTGAAAAGTAATTGATCAACTGGTATGAAACTTCGTATGTAGATACTTCAGACCAATCTTTAAATGCTCAATCAATTTTGACTCTAGTGCGCCATGAGGTGGTCAGTTGGATTACTAAAGTGTAAAGGCCTTATTCTCCAAGTACATTTGTCTTAAGCACTACTTTTCACTCCTTTGGGATTCATTGAATACGAAAATACTAGTTTATATGAATTTGCGATCTCTATTGTTTAAGACTTTTTCGCAATTTACGATTTTTCACAAAACACTTTTTTGACTCCCTTTGTCACGTGCTTTGACGAATCTTTGCAGATTCTTTGCAGAAGCTTGGTCTCTGCTGAATAAACAATTTATTCTCAAAGTTTAAGAATTTGCACATAAAGACTTTAAGTTTCTGTGAACAGTGTTAATGCAGCAAAGCTAAGTTGTCTGAAACTACAGGAGATAAAAAAAAAAACACTTTAATAACTTGGTCACTGATTTTGTTTTTTTTATAAAATGTAATTTTAAAAGCTTTGGCGTCATCTAGTGGTGGTCTGATGAAAGTTTGAAAGGCAATTTCTCTAGAGCTGGGGAAACTGACATATGCGTACATATATAAAGTGGGTATTTTTGGCTTTTGATAGTAACAGCTTTAAAATTGCTTTAATACGGTATTGCTTTCAGCAATCAGACGCAATTTCTTTATAGGAATTGCAAATCTAGTTATTATATTTTATTCCGTCCCTTTTTTTGGATCGCTACTCCTCCTACAGTTTTAAAGATATCAAAATGCTTTCAAAAGTAGTTTGTAAAGCTCAATTGGGAGAAGTGTGCTATTACTTTTGGTATGCTTCAGAATTATGAATGATTTTATATTAATATTTTTATGAATTATTTTTCCCATTGACTTAACATTGAGAGCAACTTTAAATGCTTATATCTTAAAAAGTACTAAAGATAAACTCATGAAACTTTCCAATATTGTAGCCTATAGTAAACTACACGTTATATTAAAATTGTAGCTCAATGGTACTCTATAGCGCCACCAGGCGGTCGTTTAGGTAAGCAATTCGTTTTTGGCCTCTATCTCGAATACCGTAAGTCGGAATTTTGTGCTTTCTTTTTCTGTGTGTTCCTTGGATGCTAATGAACGTTTTTTAAAACGGGACCATGGACTTCCGTCTAACTAGATTTTTCGCAATTTGCGATTTTTCGTAAAACACGATTTTTGCTCCCTATTCAACATAGTTTCACTAAACTCGACAAAAATTGGTATATACCCTATTTAGACTACCCCGAATTCAATGGTACCACCCAATCTGCGAAATTCCAGACCGTTTTTTGAAATAATCGTAAAGCTAATGAGGTGGGTGTGGTCACGAGTTTTTAACATCAGAAATCAACGTACAACCACTTGTTGTTTGTTAAGCTAACAAAGGAGATGTTAAGTCTAAAATTTTGTACCATTTGGTCTTATCGTTGATTTTATATGATTTTTTTTTAAATCCTTAGGATTCTGTAGAAGAGCAATGCTGCCGTCTATTGGAATTAAAAAAAACATGGCACACATTTGCATTGTGAGCATTTTTAAATGCTGATATCTTAAAAAATACTAAAGATAATTTCATGAAACTTTCCAATATCATAGGTACAGTAAACTACAAGTTCTATTAAAAATTACAGGTCAATGCTCCTCTATAGCGCCACCAGGCGGTCGTTTGAAAAAACACATTAGTTTTTGGCCTCGATCTCTAATACCGTAAATCAGAATTTTGTGCTTTTTTTTCCTGTGTGTTCCTTGGATGCTAATGGACGTTTTTCAAACTGGGACCATGGACTTCTGTCTAACTAGATTTTTCGCTATTTGCATTTTTTTGTAAAACACATTTTTTGCTCCCTTTTCAACATAGTTTCTTCAAACTTGACAAAAATTGGTACATAGAATATTTGGACTACCCCGAATTCAATGGTACCAACTCAATTGGAGAAAATTCCTTACCGTTTTCGTCATAATCGTAATGTTAATGAGGTGGGTGTGGTCCCAGATTTTAACATGCTCTAGATCCTACAAAGATTGACAAAACTTAACAGATATTGAAATATAACTTCATCCTACATTGATAAACACTCACCTAAATATTGTGGAAAATTCCAATAGGTGGCGCTATAATTAAGGCAATTGTGTTTAAGGCTCTATCTCAAAAACTACTTAACCTAGCTAAATAAAATTTAACATATAGGTTGTAAGAGGTGTGTTGTATAAAACATACTAGAATAACAGCATTGCTGCGCCATAGTGATGACTTAGAAGGATAAGCTAACTTTGGATGAGTCCTTGTATCTTGTAGATAATTGCAGATATCAACATCCAACCAACTGTAGTTTGTTTAAGCTGATCAAGGAGATGTTTGGTTTAAAATCTCGTACCATTTGGGTTTACAGTTGATTTAATATGAATTTTTAAAAATATTTTTTCTCCTATACATGGGACAAACTTGAAATCCCTGTTGAGATTCCACAGGATTCTTTGAAAGAGCAATGCTGCCATCTAGTGGAAATAAAAAACCATGGCACACAGTTGCATTGAGAGCAACTTTAAATGCTGATATCCTAAAAAATACTAAAGATAATTTCATGAAACTTTCCAATATCATAGGGTACAGTAGACTACAAGTTCTATAAAATTACAGGTCAATGCTCCTCTATAGCGCCACCAGGCGGTCGTTTGAAAAACACATTTGTTTTTGGCCTCTATCTCTAATACCGTAAATCAGAATTTTGTGCTTTCTTTTTCTGTGTGTTCCTTAGATGATAATGGACGTTTTTCAAACGGGACCATGGACTTCTGTCTAACTAGATTTTTCGCTATTTGCAATTTTTCGTAAAACACATTTTTGCTCCCTATTCGACATAGTTTCTTCAAACTTGACAAAAATTTGTACATACCCTATTGAGACTACCCCGAATTTAATGGTACCAATCAATTGGTCAAAGTCCTTACCGTTTTCGAAATAATTGTAATGTTAATGAGGTGGGTGTGGTCACAGACTTTTAACATGCTCTAATTCCTTTCTTTGTGAACAATGTTTTAGATCGGTGTTGCTTTCAGCAATCAGACGCAATTTCTTCAGGGAATTGCAAATCTAGTTTGTAAATAATATCCAGTGGAAGTTGACATTGCTTGAAAAGAGATTAAAAAGCCATCTTAATAAGCGTTTTTAAACAGATGGGGTTCAGTGTCTTGCTCAAGGACACTTTAACAGGACTGTGGATCAGTGCTTAGGAGGCGATCCGCACGAGTCACTAATCAAACCATGACTCTTACTTTTAATATGTTTATTGCTGTGTATGTCTTTCAACTGGACGTATGAAAATTAAAATATTTGTGTTAAATCTCCATCATTTATTTAGAACAGGAGATCAAAATCAACAAAACTGATAAAAACAAATATTTAGATGGAAATGAATGGTGTTTGTCATTTTAAATGATTTTTTTTTTTTTCACGGTCAACCTTCTGGTTAAGTTCAGCAGTAAAATAAACAACATAAAAAGCATAAAAATCTTTGATGTTTTAGGATAATTTAACAACAAAACCTGAAAATGTTCTCCCCAGTTTTCTATCCTGCGATTCTCCACTTCAGAATTCGTTGGAATTCACGTTAATTGCGTCAACTGTTGAAGACCAAAAGAATTTAAACACTGGAGTTAAAGCTCTGATGTTAAAGTTAATAATTTTTTCCTGAAGTTATGTCAGTGAGCTGAACTTCAGTCTCAAAAAATCTCTCGCTTGTTATACTTTGAAAGCAGTAAGTTTGACCGAGATGAAGTTTTGTTTACTTCTCTTTCGGAGTTGTTTTAGTTCTTAAACTTAAAATCCAAAACGATTCTGCGTTTTAGAGCAAAAGATACATCGTCCCCAGATAATATTTTACTGCGCTCTGATTTATGAATCAGCAATCTTGAACGTATTTATACTCGAATTTTTGGGAGCAGACCGCGGGTATCTGATAACCCGGATACTCATTACAGCCCTACACTTGAACATATTGGCTGGCAGGGCAGGAACTGAACCTGTGATCTACCAATCAGAGGTTGACCGCTATACTTCTACACCACAGTGACCAGCTTAATGGCCTGAAGTGCTAGAGCAGGGATAGGCAACTCCAGGCCTCGAGGGTCGCAGTGTTTGCATGATTTACCAGATATCAAGCTCTACTCATGACTGATTACCTGGTTCAGGTGTGTCCAGATAAATTAGAACTTGCCAGAGTAAGGGATGGTGGAAAACATGCAGGAATGCGGCCCTCGAGGCCTGGAGTTGCTTAGCTCTGTGCTAGAGTCTCCGAAACTGGGGGGTCGTAAGTTCACATCTATTGCCGAGTCATACCAAAGATTTAAAAAATAAATAAAATGGGAGGCAGCGCTTGGCTCCCTGCTTGACACTCAGCTATCAAACTCGTATTTAAACATGCTCTAGTGCTACTTATTAATATTATTGGTAATGACAGATAAATCCTGTTGAAGATACAAGAAAACAGTACAAAAAAATGACAATTGGTTCACTTTCACCTATAAAAGTCAAAAATCCATGTAGTTATCTATTAGCACTTGATTTTAAAATTCTACTTAATTTTAATATTGTTTAAAGAACAAAAAATTATGTCATTTTGCTGCCATTTTCTGACGTAGAGCCCCTGCACCTCTGAAATTCAAAACATTTTGTACATTTTGTTTAAAAAAATGTTTTTATTGTGGTTCCATTTGGAGAAAGTGACTCATTTTTACAGATAATCTACTAGGGGTGTTCCAAAATATCAATATTGCGATATATCATGATATTTAGTCCTGTGATCGATTCATGATGGATTCTCTCCAAGTATCAATCTTTTATTTTTGTTTCAAATCTTATTCTCCATTGTTGAGACTTTCCTTCAGAGCTACATGGGGGGTAAGACTGGCTGTTGTGGGCACCAACATCGTCATATATTTTGAGATATTAGAGAAGATTTTTTTAAACTAATTATTGCAGTATCGTAATATTATTGATATTGTGAGCCATGTATGGCATGGCACCCAGTGATTCCCCGCCCTATTATCTACCATGTTTTGCAGTTTTCACTAGTTGTTTTGAGAAACTTCTTAGCACTGGTGCAAACTTTAATACTGTTGTGAGAAATGCACCAAAACGACAGAGAAAAACTGTTGATCAGCTTGAACACTCTCCTTATCTATAAGCCTTGCTCCCCTTCCGTCTCGTCTCTTAAACACACAAAACATCCTCCATTTTTCTTTCCATCAATGTAGTCGACTATGAAAGCTGTGTTTGTTATTCACATGGTTTATTTTTGACATCAGATCCCCTTTCTGTCATAACTCTCTGCATTTAGTTAGAACTAGGGACCAACATTAGGGTTGTATCAATGGCCTCACTATACCTAAACGTAAAATACTTCATTTGAAGTTATAGGGTTGAAAGAGGAGAGTGGCATCGGAAGACATTCCTCATTTTTTAGGAGAATTAAGACCGGGCTCTGTTTCCCCAGGTTCACCTGCAGACGCAGCAGGAGGTGAAGAAGAGGATGTTGGGGATGGCCGTTCACGTGGTGAAGAACGACGGCGTGCTGGCTCTTTACAGTGGCCTCTCGGCCTCCCTCTGCAGGCAGGTGTGTGTCAGTGCCTTTTACATTCAATGTTTACGTAAAGAGAATGCTGGGCTGATATTCACTCTGTGTCACATTTGGCTTGTGAATGGTGGTGGGAGTCGGGACAGGTATAAAATAATAAGGTTGTTAACAGCATACAGTGTTACATGGTTTCTCAAAAGGGAAAATGTTCAGATCATTAACATTGTGAAAATTGTTCTGCTTCTCCTGGAGGGAGTTTCAGTTTGACCACTAAGTAGCGATCGTGCTATAGAAGTACACCTTAATAATAATAATAATAATAATACATTTTATTTATATAGCGCTTTTAAAAGATACTTATTCCAGAAGAAGAAGAAAGTATGAGCAAAAAGCTGTTTTTGACCTCAAATTGTTAGTTTAAAAATATTTCCTTAAAAGAGTTTGGAAAATTCATACCTGTGAGTTTATAAAGATGTTCAGATGTTAGGTCGACCGAGAGTTAGCACTAGCCATCCTGTATGAAATTCCTTTAATCGTTAGCATCAAGCTAGCGGACTTTATCTGTATGTGCTAATTTGATTGATATTTGATATAATTTTATCGACCCGGCCCTAGTTATCAGGTGAACCTACATGAGCTTCTTTCAACAGGGGGGAGGGTGCTGATGGCTCTCCCTTTCATGACAGTGAACTAACTCTCCTCCCTCCAGATGTCCTACTCGCTCACCCGGTTCGCCATCTACGAGTCAGTGAGGGACCTGATGGGTGCAAAGAGCCAAGGCCCCATGCCCTTCTACCAGAAGGTCCTGCTGGGAGCTTTCGGAGGTGAACTCTCCTCTTCCCTTTTCTTTGTGCACCAATGACTGCAGTAGCGTTCCACTGAAAGGGTTTTGTTCCCGCAGGGTTCACGGGGGGGTTCATTGGCACCCCAGCAGACATGGTCAATGTGAGGTAACGTGCACTCACGTCACTTCTTGTCTCAATGTTTTTTTTTAATTTTTTTATCTTCCCTTCTGATTCATGTTTGCTCCTAGAATGCAGAATGACATGAAACTCCCGCTGGAACAAAGGAGGAAGTAAGTATTTCCATTGCAAAATTCTGCTTCAGGTTCTTCCAGATCTAAACCGATGTGTTCTTGCAGCTACAAGCATGCTCTGGACGGCCTCTACAGGGTCTTCAGGGAGGGTGAGGATGACCCCCTCCCAGGTTTCCAGCTTTGCTTTGTGTGACCACATCTGAGATGTAATCTGTGAACTTTCCTGCAGAGGGCATCAGAAAGCTTTTCTCCGGGGCCTCCATGGCCTCCAGCAGGGGGGCGATGGTAACTGTGGGACAGGCAAGTATCTGTGTGTGTGCGCTCTTTAAAACAGCAGAAAACGATGTAAACGGAGAGCGGACTCATCTGTCAGGGATTCTGCAAAGTTTCACAGTACAGCAACGGAGTCGGTTTGATGTGACATAATGGAGCAGGCAGGATGTGGTGGTGTCAGAGGTCGCCCTCTGCTGTAGGAAAATCCACAGCGTTATAGAGTCAAGTCAAACTGATACCGATTTCACACATTTTTCTAAGTGCAATAAATGAAGCAAACACTGTTGCCCAGAACAGTAAAATCCTTAAATATTGTGTTTAACACACTTTTGTGTACATCCTCAAATAATTTTAATTAATTTCATTTAACTTTTTTGTTAATTTTAAGATAAACATTAAAAACATGTTTCTTTATATTGTATTTATTAGTGATTCTTAAAAAAATTTAAATCAAGTTAGCACTTTAATCAGTGAAATGTTTTACTGTAAATTAATGTTTCAGACATTTAATACATTTAAAACGGCAATTGTTCATTGTTTAAGTAATTTAAGAAATTCCTAAAGACATCATTGTCAATATCAAAACAATAAAACAACATCTTCCGTGTTGTTCAGTCGGTTAGTCAGACTTGACGGCGTTCACAGTAACTAGAACTTGTTTGTAACTCATTACACACTAGAAGTGTTAGCCACATTAGAAAAGTTTGCGACACTAGAAGCGTTAGCCGCGTTAAAAGCGTTAGCCACGTTAGCCATGTTAAAAGCATTCGCTGCCTTAAACCTTCAGCCACGCCAGAAGCGTTACAAGCGTTAGTTTATTTGCAACACCCTTTAACTCAACTTTGTTTTCAGTATGTAAAATAATAAGCTAACACAGCTAAAAAAAAAGTTTTAGTGACTACATTAACTCCCATTCTAGTTAGTAACACAAATAAAGACACAATCAGACACTGCTACATATTAGATGTGTTTTTGTTCACAATAACACACAACCTTGTTTGTAAATCATAAAAGAAAAAAACAGTTTTGACAGAGCAGTGTACTTTTCAAAGTCACGTCAACTCCAGATTATGTGATGCACTTCTTAAAAAAAAAAAGAACTGGAAGCTTTTAAGTGTGGTGCAAATATGGTACTCTGCTTCAGTTTAAAATAACAGTTTATTAGGATCTTTTGGAACGCTTTAGATGAGGTGCTGCAACATACTCAGTATAATGTTGGCAAAGATATTCATTCATTTGTTAAGCTTGTAAATAGTTTGTTAATACAGCCTTCATTGACAGTGGTCTAACTTTAGATGTTAATTATAATAAGTATTTTAATGAACCTTATTCGGCTTATTATGCTCATGAATTTCTTATAAACATCCTATAAAAAACATTAAAATTGTTAATGTGTTATTAAAGCTTGTTATGGAATCTTATTATAAAGTGTTATCGATCTTTTTTTTTTTTTTTAAATTGGCGGCTTAAATGAATCCTTAAATGAATCCTGAATAATCAAAACAAAATTATTTTTTTATTTATTAGATTTTAATCATAGTGATTGAATGGGGCAGTTCAAGGACAGTTAATCTAGAGTCCCGTTCCTGAATCTGGTCCTGCATTTCGGTTCTGGTCTGTGTTTAGATAATTAAATCAAATCTTGACTGCTCTGGTAAAATTCGGTCAATGGAGATCAAACCCTCAACAGGCGACCCAGCTACGTCTGATTTTACTGAACATGCTCCAGCTTTTGGATACTCTGCTCCTTAAAGCTGCAGCTATTAATACTTACACTCTGGTCCTCACAGCTGGCGTGTTACGACCAGGCCAAGCAGCTGGTGTTGGGAACAGGAATGATGGGAGACAACATTCTGACACACTTCTTGTCCAGCTTCATTGCTGTGAGTTGAAACTTTCTTTTCCTTTATGAGAGAAGTCTGCAGGACTTCAGCTGGACACTCCTTCTCTGCAGGGCGGCTGCGCCACTTTCCTGTGTCAACCCCTGGATGTTCTGAAGACGAGGCTGATGAACTCCAAAGGGGAGTACACTGTAAGGAGTACATGGAGGAGACCTTTGTGGCTGGGATTTTGGTTTTTGGGCTGAAATCTTCTCTCTTTGCAGGGCGTTCTACACTGCCTTAAGGAGACGGCCAGGCTTGGTCCTCTGGCCTTCTACAAGGTAGAACCAGGAACGAGGGATACAGGAAATAGTGAATGAATGGATGAATGTAGGCATGGATAGATGACAGACAGGAGACATGGTTGGAGAACATGGTTGGATGGATGGTTGGATGAACGTTACACAGACTGAGACAAACTTCCTTCAGGTCTATTCAATGTTGGACCTCAGGAGCTGATGTTCTGCTTCATCTTCTTTCAGGGTCTGGTTCCCGCTGGGATCCGCTTGATTCCTCACACCGTGCTCACCTTCGTTTTCCTTGAGCAACTCAAGAAATACTTTGGCATTCTTGTGGTCTCCTGAGCAACGCTGACGCAGCCGTTTAAAGAACACACGGGAGACGGAAAGAGGGCATTGATCTTCATCTCCTACCTCGCTTCCTGAGGAGTCCCTCCCCTCCGGCTGCAACCACAACAGAAAAATCCAATCTTTCAAACTCTGCTGTGACCTTTTGCAGCACTTTAAACTTAGACGAGTACGGGAGCTTCATTGTTTCAGGTTCATGCTGCAATCCTTCTCCTTTTCTAACAACCACTTCCTTTCTGACCAAACCTGTCCTCATGTTTTGTTCTGAACTAGTCCTCAACCTGCAGCTTCTTCTGTCATTCCAGTGTGAGGAGTCTACAGGAGAACAGGACCGAACTCCTGTCCTGGTTTCTTGGTTCTTCTGCAGAAACACTTCCAGATAAACGTCCCGATCATGCAGAGCTGGTCTCTGGGTGCAGTCTGACCTCGGACTCTGCAGATCTGCTTCAGACTCCCTGCTCTGTTCATGCTGCCTTACTGTGCATGTCACTAATCTCTAATCCACAAATTACCAGAGTCTCCCCCGAATAGAATAAAAAATGATAAGCTCTAAATTAGCTTTAAATGATTGTTTGATACTGTGAGGTATTTTAAATGTTTGTAATAACTGTATTTTAGAGAAACTGGAAATTAAAGTTGACTAATCTTTGTAATAAATTACTAATTGAACAAGTTTGTTTGTTCTACTTTAATGGGAAAGAAATATTGAAATACTTGATTGTCTTGAGTATGAAGACGTCTGGGTTTGATCACCTCCTGAAGGTGAGCTGATGGAAGCATGCATGTGACATTACTGCAACACCCCCTCCCTCAGGACCGCTGTGTGAATGAGCATGATGGGGTTTGTAAAAAACAAACAAAAGCTGGACATGGAGTCTAATATAACTGTAAAAAAAACTTGAATTAATAAAGATTTTTGTCAGATCGTTACTATAATCTGATGATTATGACAAATATTTCTGATGACATTTTTTGTTTTGTTTCTCTGGACCTAATCATCTTTCAGCAAACATTTTTACAACATTTTGACTATTTTTAGAATTAAATTTAGCTATAATCTGGTAGATTTATAATAACCGTGTTAATCTTCATGTAAATAGACTGGTGTTGCTTCACTATATCAGGTTAAGTTTATCTTATCACATTTTTATCTGTGATTTAACACATGGTCCCTCATTATGACAATCTTTATTTAACCTAATTATCTGATAACAATGATTATAATATAATAATCTAGTAAAATCAACTACAGTTTATTATGGGATGGGGGGTGGTAAGTAACAGCATTAATTAAAGAGAAGATGTTCTTGAACACTAATGCTGACTGTAAAACACTGAACGTGCTGAAGAAGTGAGTTCTGTGTCAACTCTGTTCATATTACCTGATAGAAAAACTGAAGCTGCATTTCATAAATGGATGTTGACTTCTTTCTCTTCTGATTTTCCTCTTTTTCTTTTCTGCTTTGTTTTCCGGACATTTTTGGTCACATTCAGATGTTAAACATCTCTGATTTTTTCAGCTATTTAAAAGTAGTCTATTAATTATTATTACTTTTTTTTAAATCTTGTTTTGGGACAAAATCGGAAAAACTTTCTGTAGAACGGCAGGAGTTCATTCAAAATGTTTCCAAGTTATGAGTGGGATCATTGGTGAGAAACAACCCCGCCCCCTTTTCCCCATCGTGTTTCTGAGAGGTCTCTCTCTCCTACCCACACTCCCAACCAAACATTTCCAATGCAACAACAATGACAAGCAATATTACAGATATCCAGATATATCGTTTTATACGAGATGCCAGTTCGGATGAGGAAAACAAAGACGTAGGCAGGGCAAGTTTATTTGTATAGCACATTTCATGTAGAGAGATAATTTAAAAGTTATTCACATCAAACATTTAAATAAACAATCAAGAGGAATAGTAAAGCTGTGATTAATAAAGTAAAAAGAACTAAATTTAAAACAAGCATAGATAAACAGTGTGGATGTAAACTTTTGAATACATAGTCAAATTGAAGCTGAGATCAGGTGATTCTTTAACCTGAATTTAAATATTTAGCTGAACTAAGGTTTTCTGGAAGTCTGTTCCAGATCTGTGGAGCATAGAAGCTGAATGCAGCTTCTCCATGTTTGATAAAAGACCAGATCCAGATGACCGGAGAGGTCTGGCCGGTACATACTGGGTCAAGAGGTCAGTCATGTATTTTGGTGCTAAACTATTCAAAGCTTAAATAACTTTATCCTCTGGCAGACAGGTAACCGGTGTAAAGACCTCAGAACTGGACTGATGTGGTCTACTTTCTTGGTCCTGGTGAGAACGTGAGCAGCCAACAGAGCAGCAGAGTTCTGAATCGGCCTGATTGATATTTTTGGTAGTCCTATAAAAACACTGTTAGAGTAATCAAGTTGACTAAAGATGAAAGCATGCTCTTCCTGCTTAGACGTCAAATCGCTTAAAATATATCCCTTAAAATATTTTTGAGATGATAGTCGGCTGATTTTGTGTCTGCCTTAATGTCCTCAATGCATTTACCAAATGCCTGTACAGAGTCTCGGTCTCTTGGTGTCAGTGTAATATATATCTGTGTGTCATCTGCATAGCCATGGTAACTAATCGTGTTGTTCTTTAAAACCTGGGCCAATGGGAGCATGTAGATGTTAATTAGAAGTGGTCCTCGGATGGAGCCTTGGTGAACTCCACATGTTATCTCTGTTTGTTTAGATGTGAAGTTACCAATTGACACAAAATATTTCCTGTTTTCCAAATTGAAACAGTTTAGTACGCGAGACCCACCCAGTTTTCCAGCCGTCCAAGTAGTATGTAGGTAAATCCAGTCTCCTAGCATGTTTTCTACAACACAAATACAATCTTTTTCAAACAGCATATTCTGATTCACAACAATTTGTATTAAGAAATACTCAGAAATGCTACTTTAAGAGTAATTTTCTTCATATATGTCCTCTTTCTTAAAAAAAATCACCATAAGTACACGTTAAAAACAATAAAAACAACATTTTCATCGTAGTTTGTCTTTAAGAACCTTTGTGTTTTAAGGAGTTCAGTCTTCCCTTTACCCAAAACAAATGGATCCCAAGGAGGAGAGAGAAACTGGTTTGTTAAAATAATAATATATTGTATCATTTGTATAAAATATTGACAAGCCACTGGTCTACATTTTAATATATGCTAGCTTTATTAAAGTTTGAAAATAAGTGAAAGTGAATGTTTCTGGATTTGTGGCGCCCCCTGAAGGCATGTTGACCTTTGACCCCAAGACCTGGTGGCTGAAAATCATCAGCTGGAAACAGAAATCGCCAAACATCATTAGTTGGCGCAAGATTTCAGAGTTGTAGCCGCTTTCATTAAAACTCTTTGCAGTGTTTAGGATTAGCTTAAAATGTGTCAAAAGAAGGTAAACATTTTATTAAAGTATATTATCTGTAATGTAATGTAAGACTTTTACATTGGAGCTTTGTTTACGATCGGTCCATGTCCTCCCTCAGTCCTAAGACTTGCTTTATAGGTTGATTGATTTCTAAAATGTCCCTAGACTGTAAATGTGTGTATTAGTGTGTGATTGTTCATACATATTTCAAATGTAAAGAGAACTTCACTGCAACTGGCACTGGTGTGATAGTTGCAGGAAACGGGCCTCTAGTCACTTAAAGTGCCAAAACCCATTTGCATTTTCTTTTACCACATTAATAATGTGTAGAGTGTATTTCTGATCAGTTTAAAATGATCTTCAATGAAGAAAGTGTGCTTTTCCTTCAAAAATAAGAACATTTGTATGCGACCTATAATGTTTTTGAATGGTAGTGTGTAAACAAAGTCTTTTAATGATTACGAGTAGTTTCACTGTCATTTATTTATTTATTTTACTTTCAGTTTAATGTATTCATTGATGGCTGAAATTGGTTTATATAATTGTTTTGTAATTTTATTATTACAGCATCCAATCATATTTTAATGCTTAAAACAATCAAATCAATCAGAATTATCTTCTTTAACTTTGTTGTTTTTCGTGGTTCTTTATGAATTATGACTAAAATTTTAAATGTTTTCAGAACCAAAAATGAGTCCAAGATTTTAGTGGATGGAGAAAAGGCCCGTCCAGAAGACGAGGACCAGGCGTCGGATCTGAATCTCGTGATCAGAACGCACCTCCAGTGATGAAGAGAACTGTCAGTGGGGGGGTCGAGGAAGTTGTCATAACTGAGATAAATCAGGAAGTGCCTTCTCAGTGCAGTGCTGACTCTGCAGCTGTCACCTGCTACCTGACCTGGTTTGGTTTGGGTTATGATGATCTGCTGACCCCCCCCCAGACACCTGTTCTCCTGATCGACGCATGGTAGCAGTCAGAGTCCGGCGGGATGGGCTCCAGACTGAAGTAGGTGGAAAGTTTTGGATTTTTCTCTCTGCCCGTCAGCTTTGTAGTTGTGGTTTTTATGACTTCCTCTCACAGTTGCACAGGAAGTTTTCTGCAGCAGCACTGGCGTTGGCGTGAACATTATAATGCACGCATTTTATTAACTACAACTTTTAACTAACTTTAATGTTTTATTCACTTATCACTGTATTTGGTATCACATTATTTTATAAGTGTCACAAGCTTTATCTGCATAAATGTGACTTGTACTTTTTTAATCAGACAAAACCCGGAGCGAAGCTTCATCTGGTTCTTTGAAGCCTTATGTCCTGCGACCAGAGACACAGGTGAGCGCTCTTTGTGTCTTTGTTCCGGACAGCTCACTTAAATGAGAGTCACTTTGTGTCTGTCTCAGTGAGACAGAGCACTTTCTCCAGGTTCTTGTCAGATTTGACTCCTTCATAATGGTACTTCGAGATAGTGAGAATGAGGTCAAACTATAGTAAGCACATAAAGCATCTTCAAGTAATCCAATTGTACAGTTTGATTAAACCTATGTTACTAATTCTCAAAAAAAAAAAGAAAGATAAAGTACTCAAAAGTACTGAAACCAGGTTGTTTGGATGGATGTAGCTCAGTGAGTCACCCAGCTGCTGGTTGGTTGTTCACGGTCAAAATCTCTTATTTGGGAAAGAAATCTGACCCACTATTGTCCCTGATTATAAGAAACAAGTTTATTATGTTATATGGAGAAGTGGAAATAAATATATCTGCCATTAAATTATTAAGTAAATGTGTTAAATAAATGTGAGCGGGACGTTTAGGGCTGATCGACTCGGTCCGGTCTCTGGGTGTCGAGGACGACCGCTCATTGTAAAACCTTAAAGACGTCAATAAATTTGTGCATTTCATGAGATCAGCAGATCTGCTTTCACATTCTCTCTACGATCTGAGTTAGACCCGCCCACTGAGTTTGATAGGATGGTCTGACAGATAACATAACAGTGGAATGCTGGATAATAAAATTATAGATTAAATCACAACAATTATTCATTAAAACATGAAATCCTTCATTAAATTATAAAATTATCAATTAAGTTATGAAATCTTTTGTTGAATCATGATTTCATTCATTAAATCATGAAATTAATAAATAAATCAAAATATTATTCATTAAATCATTAAACGGTTTCACTAATCATTAAATCCATCATGAAATAATGAAATTATTAATTAAATCAAGAAATAAACAAATAAATTGTGAATTTAAACATAAATCATGAAATTATTCATTAAAACTTTAAATAATTCGTTCTCATGAAATCCTTTATTTAATAATTTATTAAATATTTAATTGAGTCATGAAATTGTTTATTAAATTGTGAAATGAATAAATAAATCATGAAATTATTAATCAAACCATGAAATAATTCCTTAATAAAATTATCAATTAAATTATGAAATCTTTTGTTGAATCATATCATTTATTAAACCATGAAAGTAATAAATAAATCGTAACAATAGTCATTAAATTATGAAATAGTTCCACTATTCATTAAATCCATCATTAAATCATGAAATTATTAAATAAATAATGAAATTATTCATCAAATCAAGAAATTAATAAATCAATCAATCGTGCATTTATTAAATAAATCATGAAATTTGTTATAAATAATGTGTTCAATCATTAAATATTTAATTGAATCATAAAATTGTTTATTAAATCATGAAATTATTAAATAAATCTTAAAATTATTAATGCAATCATTAAATTGATAAATCATGAAATTCAAAAAAATCATTTAATTATTAATAAAACAAAAAATAAATACATGTTTCTTAAATCATCATTGACATATTTAGTGACACTTTTAATTGTTTATTTTCAGTTTTCATTAATTAATGAAACATCAATTCATCCATCCCTATTTACATTTCCATAACCTGCTACATACCTCTCGGGGTCATGGAGTTGCCAGAGCTTGCCCCAGCTCCTGGTAGATGAAGGTGCAATATTCTGGACAGGTCACCAGCCTGTCGCAGGGGCTTTTTCTATTTCATTTAAAAAATAACACACTTTTAAAAATGTTTTCTATATTTGGTGGGGCATAAATCCATGGGTGTCACTGTGAAGAAGCTACAAACAGAGACGTTGTGGAGTCCTAACCAGAGAGGTAGAACAGGCCAAGAAGGAATTTGTTGGAGTTAGTAGATAGAATTTTCCAAATAGCAATTTAATTAAGATCAGAATGGAGCACAAGCCCGTTTTGTTTTTTTGAAGACATAATAGAATGTAGATGAATGCAACCCTCAATTTTGAAATCCCATAATTTGACAGAAGAACCCATCCTCTCTAAAATAGAGAGAGGACTTTAACAAGCTTTAACGGACATGTAAAGGGCTGTGTTGAGGTGTTGATAGTATTTAAATCTAAGCCCATGTAAATGCTGCGGCAACACAAGAAGCTGCAATGGTGAACAGCAGTGTTCAAAGAATCCATTTCTTTCAGGAAATTGGAAATCCAGTCAGAAAACATATAGATCTATGTTATATATATAGTTCTATGCACATGGAAGTATGGTTTGAGGAGGAAGAAGACAGTTCTGCCCCAGTGAAAGGACCAGATTGGCTCGCAGGATAAATGGCAGAATGTAAAGTTTTACTGGACATTATTCACAATCCAAGTGTATAACAGCTGACAAGAAAACTATGGTGAACGAGCATTCTGGTAGGACTTGAACGCATCCCTCAAATTTGTGAGACATAAAATGAGTCTCACGATAGATCAGTGCGTAACTTTGGCTACGTGCGTGCGTAAGAGGTGATTTGTGCGTATTTTTAAATGATTTTTGTGTGTAAATAGTTTAAATAGTAATTTTGTGTTATGTGTAAATTGTATTTTGCAAATTTTTGTTATTTTTTTACTTTTGCACAAAACGTATTATATGAGAAATCCAAAGTTACGCACAAATCAAGAATTACGCGCGCACAGATCTGAGTGAGTCTATTTTCTCTCCATAATTTCCTGCTGTACAGGTGATGCTATAATCATCACATCTTATGAGAATCTCATGTTGGTGTTACAGATCCTGGAGTGCTGTTCCAGTTTCCAACTGATTTCAAGGATGAGGTAAACGTCTACCCAGAGTCCCTGTGGTTCTTACCTCTGTTTTTTCATTCTTTTCTCATGTTTGTGTCTTTTCTTTGTTGCTTTTATTAAAACTTTTAACAGTTTTTTCAAGCTCTGAGTAAAAATAAAAGTATTTTTTTTCAGTCTCTGCCTCTGTTGCCAGGCATGTTTTATGGTGCATTCACACCGAATGCGGACGAGATCAGGGAGTAGAAAAAATGAATTCAATATGGTTGCACAATGCGAGGATTTTTGCCTTGAACTTCCATACCTTTTCATCACCTGCTTGGGTCGCAAGTTTGCCAGAGACTGTCTGGTTACTTCTCTGGACGGGTCGCCAGCCTGTCACAGAACCCATAGACCTGGAACGAAAGAGCCCACTATCAGCGGACAGGAGGGCGGCGGTTACAGCCGTAGCTGGGCTGTCCCCCTTGTTCCATGGACTTATGACTTTTGTTTTCTTATTTTCATGGAGATAATAATAAAAAAGATGCCCCCGCTTTATATTTATTCCTCCCCCTCTCAGGTTAATCCTCAAACTGGGCCACATTCAGACAGAAGTGCTCTTTAAAACGGCGGTCAGACACCGCACCAAGAGAGACTCTGCAGGGAATGATCTGGTGAACCCAGACACGATGACATGCTTGCCGGTGCCTCTGTAGAGCTCTCAAAAACATATAACAGCAGAACAACACAAGCTACACACTCAACATCATCCACGTTTGTTTTCCATGATGTGGTCAACCCATGAAGTTCTTTGTTGAAGCAGTAAATGTAGCAGGTGTCAAAAGAGAGGTGGCAGACGCGAATTTGACGCCTCAGCTGTGGTTCAGTGTGAAGGCACCATCAGTGTCGTATTTTTTTTAGGATCTTTCGAAAGTGCTTTATATTAAAGTGTGAAGTCCCCAAGTGAACAATGATTCTTTTTTTGTATTAGTAAGTTCATGTGTTGTCAGTTAGAGGTGTCACAGTAATCTAATTGCAGATAATGATCATCTTCTTAGTCCGTTTCACTTGTGTTCATTAATTCTCCATTATCCAGGATTCCAGCCAAGCCTTGCCCAGGTTCTGCTTCCCATATGACATTCAAAGGTAAGAATGTGGACTCAGACACATTGCTTTTGATTCCAGTTGTTACCAGCCTTCTACCTGAGTCATGTCCCAAACGTCCGTCCATATGGATGCAGAGGACTGTCTCAATCATTGTAATCCTTAAAAGTGGGTTTCTAACATTTGCTTTCCTTTAATTGAGCTCACCTGGTTAACTATTGATCACAGGATTCTGAGATTGATTTCAGTGATCCAAAGAGCCCAGAGACACATTGGTTATGTCCAAATTTACTACTCACTATATAGCGCGTTTGCCACTCTGTGCTGTCCGAATCTACAGTCCCAACATCGAGTGCCCTAGAAATTCAGGCTGGGCAATACTGAGCATTTGGGTATCACTCTGATACTGATCAATATCACAGATATCGATACCAATATCTATGTTTTTTGTAAATGTGGTGGATGTGACATGAACTTCAGAAATTTGAATTGTTTTTAATGCGTTTAAATTTTGAAAGTTTCCCTTTTTTATTTACTTGATAAACACATAAACAGAATTAGGATGTTTTCAATGAAATGGAAAATGGTTTATTAACATGAAACTTCTTGAAATTAAATAAAAATGAAGAAGTGAACGCAAAACAGTCAATAAACCAAACGAAACAAGTGGCTCTGCTACAAAACTGAATCAAAAATGTTTAACAATTAAAAAAACAACTGATAAAAATATAAATAACTTGCAACTTTTTAACCTTTAAATAGAACAATAAAAGCAGATCAAAAGTAACTTGTGAAAAACAACTCAGAATAAATAGAATTTGGTGAACGGTGCATGCCGCCTGCATGCTCTTGGTAAAAAAATGTGTTCAAAATTTATTTTTTAAATAAACCATTAACGTTTTTATCATCAGAATACATTGGAGTCATAACTGAATGTAAATTACACAGATTGATTAAATTTTGTGCCAAAATCATTCATAATTTTAATTGAAAAAGAAAGAAATTAGCACCTAAATACAATTTGCATGACAATTTGGAACTCACTGTAGAAGTATATGCCCTTTATCATTTCAATTTTCTTCCGTCAGAGTTAGAGACGGAGTCGCTGTGCAGCATTTTACCTTTGTCCTCACTGATCTCGAGGGATGCCAGCGCTTTGGCTTTTGCCGTCTCACCAACAGCACTAACACCTGCCTCTGTATACTCAGGTACCGTCATTGAGTTTGTTTGTCTGTATGTGGCTATTACCAGTACATTTTCACTTTTTTTTTATTTTTATTTCACTTATCTAGTTATCTGCCGTGGTTTGAGGTGTTTTACAAACTTCTGAACAGCTTGGCTGATTACCTCTTCAAAAGACAGGTGAGTCCCCGTTACACGTTACACCGACTTTCCAAAACAACAGCTTGGATCCAGAATGAGACTGGCTGGACCTGCACATAATTTCTGAAACTCACGAAAATCTTAAATACTTTTAATGTAATAAAATTAGATTATAACTGTCAGGGTGCATGGCTCATGATCAGTGTCAAAGTTGGGAGTGGGGTCATCTAGAACCCAAGAGATAACACAAGGGTTAAGCCACACCCACACACATGTAAGAGACAGACCAGCTTTAGGAATGTGTTGTTGTTTTTTTGTTTCTCAATTCCTGGCCTTTACAGCCCCAATAATTACATAAATACGAAGCCAAAACCAGATTTGTGTTTTTTATAGGTTATATATATTAACTTATATTAAAATATAGTAAAAGAAAAAATCTGGGATTGTATTTATTTCTTTATTTTGTTTCCAAATCAAGAGTGTAACTTTAACAAAAAATTTTTGGGGGGTCAGTTTATTTTTGTTTTTAGCTCAGTATTTCTGTTGGACACTTAATCTTAATGATGTTTCTTTAATTTTTTTAATACCAACATTTCACCTTATCTCATTTTCCTGAATTGATTTGAGAAATTAAATTCATTTTTCAACACAAACATGATTAGAAAACATTATTTTCAGTTAAACGGAGCATTTGGACTAAACACTTGCATCTCTGCTTCAACTGGGTCTATGCGGTTCTTCGTGTAGAACACTGTGAAAACACCCTGATCTTGATCAGTCAGTCTTCTTGAAGCAGCCTTGTAAATTCTGGCAGGCAGCACTGCTCCATGTTTAACAGTTTGTGTTTTGATGACAGCAGTTCTACAGATGGAACTTATGTGTGTGGGTCTGCTGTCACATTGGACCACAGCAAGCCTCAGCCAGAGCTTTTTTTTGGAGTTAAATGTTAACTATACTAACTAGACTGTTCATTCTTCCTTCTCGACAGACCAGTGAGATGAAGGATCTCCTGGCATTAATCTACGAGCAGCCGGTTCCAATGACAGTCGGATCCATTGCCCTGCAGATTGTAAGTTAAACATTTGCAAATATAACTGTTAGTGAACATTCTGTGTGTTCTGTCAGTGGTGTTGTGAACAAAGTAAACAAACTCCTCACAGTGTTGAGCTTTGTTGGAGCCTTAGTGGAGTCCAGGACAAGTAGACTAACTGTTTCAGGGACCTTCTCTGAGGCTGCAGCTGTGCTGTAACAAAACACTAATGCCTGAGATAAAAGCTCCAATCATGTATCATAGAACAGTTTGATTCTAATGAAAAGTCAGAGGTATTCTGCAGCTGCTAGCAAGAATGCTAGTGCTTATGTGTGTCATCATGGCAAGGCTTCGTAAACGAAGATTATGAAGAGGGCTGTCTACGTCTTCTGCAAGCTCGCTCATGGCTGAACAAACCGATACGGGAAAGGCAGACCCTACAGCAGAGGCTGCAGGTGAAAGTCTGTTCTGGATTTGGTGTATTCGTGTGGCCGGCTTTTCTCCTTTGTCGTTTGTCTTTTAGACTAGTCCACCGATTGTCTTCAAAAAAGGAGACAGCGTCTTTGATGTTCTGGCGCCATGTGTCCCGATCTTTTGCCAGAGTGGACCACTGACGATGGTCGATGTTGCAAGCAAGTTTCCCCTGCTCCCAACAGCAGTTCAACAGTTCGTGGAGTTTGGAGTGTAGCGCCTGGGCCACCATGCTTCCATAACTCTGGAGGAATGCCGTCAACTCCTGCTGCCTTGCCACTTTTCCGTTGCATAATGACTGTTGAGGTCTCTTCAATAGTAGGCGCCTCATCCAGTTTCTCTGAAAGTGTTCAGTCCAGCGGTCCAAGATGGAAGTCTTGTTTGTTAGAAGCGTCTGTCCATCTGAGCTGCGCAAGGGACTCTGTTTTTGTGGGAAGGTCCGTACACTGCCCTAAGGGCTTCGTAGAACCCCCTGTAGTCGCCAGTGTCTGCACAGCGCTGAGTTCTTTCTGCAAGGAAAGTCCACCACTCGCTGAGTTTGCGTTGGGTGTTTTGGAGTCTGCACACTTATGTCTGTATGTGTGTGTATATTAACAGAAGAAATATGATCAATCTCATTTCTTTGAAACAGGTCCCTTTTTTCGTTGCTCCAGACCCTCGAAGTCTGCCCTCTATCCCTGAAAATGTGAGTACTGTGAACTGAGCAGAATCTTTATGGTTTCTGTCCACTGAAACTGAGACTTCTTGTCATTTGGGGTTGCCAGAGGAACCTGACAGAGTTGATTGTGGCGGTGAATGTGGGGAACCTCCTCCAGGTCTATGCCAGCATGCTGTTTGAAAGACGCATTCTTCTATGTGCCCGCAAGCTGAGCACTGTAAGAACTCTGAACTATGTGCAGATCACGTTTAGCTTTGGTGAAATATAACCCAAACACAAGCATCAAATATGCTGAAGGATTCTTTGTTTGTGTACAGTTGACAGCTTGCGTGCATGCACTTAGTGCACTGTTGTACCCCATGTACTGGCAGCACATATTCATTCCTGTCCTTCCACCACACCTTCTGGACTATTGCTGGTGAGATGTCTGTCCGTCCGTCTCCCTGACTGTCCAGCTTGTTCCTGCTTTTGAACTCAACTTGTCCCTCCTGTTGCAGTGCTCCTATGCCGTATCTGATTGGGGTTCACAGCAGTCTCTTTGAGGTGAGGAAAAGAAAAGCAATAATCCACCAGAAGAGTCCTCTACAAGTCCACACCCGCTCACTGTTTGTGCTCGTCATGCAGGGACTGAAGAACTCCGGGCTGGAGGACGTGGTGATTCTGGATGTAGATTCAAACACTGTTGAGAGCCCTTTTGATGATCTGAAGAGGATTCCTGCTAATGTGGTAAACAAATGTTTAGATTCCCCATTATTGTTTGATTTGACGCCATGTCCCTAGTTCATTCCTATGTTGTAGAGTTAATGCAAGTTTGCAGGGCATACGCTCAGGTGCAAGGTTCATTCCTTATACCTGGCTTGATGTCGGGTGAAGGGTTGATGCTCCGGCTCTTGGTCAATTTTCTAGTGCAGGATCACTGCTTGGGTTCAGTCAATTCTTAAGTGCAGGGGCAACGCTGAGGTGCAAGTTCAATGTCCAGATACAAGGTCAATGCTCAAGTGTACTGTTGGTACTCAGGTGCAGGATCACTGGTAACGTGCAGGGCTGATAACAAAGTGTAGGGTTAATGTTGGTGTATGTTGAGTTGAGTGCAGGGGATATATTCAGGAGAAAGGTTAACATGTATGTGTAGGGGTGTTGTTTACCTGTAGGGTCTGTGCCTAAGAGCTGCGTTGATACTAAAAAGAAGGAAAAACACTTAGTTGGCGGGTCATTGCTTATGTGCAGTGTCAAAGCTTTGGTGTAGCATCAGTGCTCAAGTGTAGGTGAGGTGTGCGGTGTGCGGTCAATGTTTTAGCACCGGATCAATTCTCAAGTCAAAGAAAAAATCCTCCAGTCAACAATCAATGCTTGGATACTAGGTTAATGGTGAAAGGTAGATGATTGGTTGGAAGGTGAATGCCCAGGTGCAGAGTCAAAGCTTGGCTGCAGGTTCACTGCTTAGGTGTTGGGATAGTACTAAAAGAAAAGGCCAAGGTCTTTGTTTTTTTTTTTACTTGTCCTCTAAAATCACTGAGCAAACATATACGAGCTGAGAGCTTCCTGTGTTGGACAGATTTTACTGTAAAAACAGGGTTTTTTTGTATAAACCCCTTTTGTATTTTATGCTAAACTTTATTTACATTATGTTTATGATTATGTTTGTAACTTTTTGAAAGTCCAATACTTGTTAACAAAGTCAGTGCTTAGGTTCCAGGTCATCTCCTGGGAGGAAGGCTTATACACACATCTAGGGTCAATGCCCAGATGCAAGTTTATTGCTCGGGTGTAGGACCAATACTTAGGTTTAGAGTAGTTAATGTAAGGGTATATAATTGGTAACAAAATTAAAGCTCAGGTGCAGTATCTATGCAAGGATAATCCTTAGATGCAGAGTTTACGCAAAGATATAGTGTTGATCCTCAAATGCAGCATCAATGTTAATGAGCAAGGACAATACTCAGTTGTAGAGTTGATGATGTGGTGAGGGATTGATCAGGAGGGTCAACCCTTGGTGTAGGTTGGATTTTTGGGTGCAGTAACTATACTGGGTTGACGCTCAACTGGAGGGTCAACGTTTGCGTGCAGAGCCAATTCTTATAGCGAGTTGGATACTGTAGTGCAGGGTCAATGTAAAGTTGTAAAGTTGGTGTTCAGGTTTATGGTGTTTGCTGTTAAGGTGTTGGAATAGTGATCAGGTGGAAGATCCATATTAGGCCAATAGAGGAATTGCATTCCGAAGATTAGATTGTCAATGTCGAGGTGCAGGTTCAAAGTTCAGTTACAGGTTCAATGCTCAGGTGTGGAGTTCATGTTTTGGTTGCAGGATCAAAACTTGTGTATAGATTAGGGCGTAGGGTCCTTGCTTGTGTACAAGGTCAGTTATCAAGACTTGGAAAAATAGTACAGTGAAATGTTAAAGCTTGAATATTTATTCAATAGCAAAAGGAAGGGAAGTTTAAGAGTGGTGCTGAGGGTCTCTAAATTTTAGAGAATCTTTGAAAAGGGTTGACCCCCCCACCCCCACATTTTTTTTTAAATTGTGTCTTTAAGAGCCCCCCTGCAGCTGACTGATGCCCCTGAAACCATATGTGCAGGTGACTGGGCTAAAGGTGTGTCTCAAACGTCGGGCAATTTCCACTGGCTGTTGCGTTTCTCAAGCCTTCCTCAGAGCTCAAGCACTGCTTTTTGGAGGTTACAGGGATGCTTTGCAGAAAAACCAGGTGTGTTTCTCTAACATGCATGGACGAGCCTTTGCTCTGCAACACTTGCTTCCTGCCTCTTTTTATTCCACTGCAGGATGGTGAGATATGTTTCAGTGAAGAGCTTTTTCTCAATCGCAAGTCTGCCAGTGTAAAACCATTCCTGCAGAGCGCCATCCATCTACAGTTTTTCAAACAGGTGAGCAGAGTCATCTGCTTGATTTTTTCAAGGCATTTCATCTTCCAAACACAAGCTTCATAAGTTAATTAAGACATCAATTTTTTCCAAACTCTGACATTATGCAAAATATTAGTTTATTCATATCAACTTGTTCTTGGTGGTTCTGTTTCAGTTCATTGACAGTCGCTTGGAGCTATTGAACAAAGGGAGAGACCTGGATGACCTCTTTGAAGAGTTAATAAAACACGACAGCACAACAGGTGTGTTTTTGTTCGGTACTTCCACGTTTTTTCTATGGAAGTTCAACCAACAGCCTTGTCTTTATGTCACAGGAAGAGGAAAGTCATGCCAACAGTTGGTGGGTAATCTTAAGGTTAGTATATCTCAGGCACCTGACGTAGCTCTATACTGCCTCACTATGAGGTACAACAAATTATATGTTTTTTTTTTCTGGCAGAAAGGAGGAGGGTCTCTGATCCACAACATGAAGACCAAAGCAAACGTAAGGATTGATCTGCTTCTCAGAGGGATGTATCAGAGAGCAAATTGTTGTAATTCATGGGATTATCGTTGTCTCCTGTAGGCCAAATGGCTTACAACGTCCAGTGTGAAGAACCTGCTCGTTCACAAGGTACGTTCATTCATGTTCATATCAGCTGACACGTTCCCCACTTTCTGCACTGCTCACTCCTCTGTGTGCTATATGCAGAGACACAACAATGACCCTGCCATACACAGAGGAGGTTCTGTTTCTCACCACCGTGGACAATCTGAGTGTCTACAGAGTCGCTTGCCAATCACGCAACATTTTGGAAGGGTGAGAACTTACACTCATTCCACAGCTGTACTGCTCTGACCTGTTGGTGTCTTGTTCGTGAGTTGTAGCCCATGGGCCATAACTCCGGGCTGGAAGACCATGGGCAATGGGCTATAACTCCAAATAACTCCAGGAAGTATCTGCTGGCTCAGAGAAGCCAAAATCCCATGGACTTCTTATAGAGAAATAAAGAGCTGTTCCTCAGACATTATATTGGCCAGAATAACCATTCTTGATTCTCTGATATTCTGATATTCATATTTGTGTGTCTCTTGTCTCCACCTCCTGCAAATAAGGGGTAATACTGTATGTAAAGAATGTATTATTCTTTGGAAGAAGTTTCCGAGGGGGTGATCCAGTCTAAAAGAGGACAAAACTTTTGGTTTGAATCTTGAGTCTGGAAAAGTGCTACTTGTACACTTCCTGTTGTAAAACTTTTCCGCCAATAAATGGGTTACATCGTGTGGGGACAGAAGCTAATGGGTCCATTCCATTTTTCTATGGACCAACAACCAGCGCGGGCACCAGAAATGGTACCAGTTGGTCCTGCTTAACGGGTCCATTTTGCAATGGAAACGCTCAAAAGTCCAGTCCAGCCCAGTCCAGTCTGATCTGGACCGCTCAGTGGAAACAAGGCATTAGGGTACTAGTGCGGTCCATGTCTCGGTACCAGGCCTTTCAGTATTTCTAATGCAGAGGAACTAGAGTCCATGCAGATTTATGTCAGTTAGAATAAATTGATGCCAGAATTTTAGAAAAAAAATGTTTTTTTTAATTTTAACATTGTGTTTTCATGTATTCCTTGAACTTCTTGGGTTATTCTGTCACAGTTGTGACAGCTGCTCATGGCTCCCCCAGTAACCTACTTGGAACATGTTTCAGATGTGTGATTATCGGTGGGACTTTAATTTTAATGGACAGAGTTGAATGGATGATGTGCTGATGATGCTCTCCTGTTGTGATTCTCTTTCTTTAGTCTAGACCTCAGCGACCAGCTCACAAGAAAAGACACGAGGAAAAAAGAGAGTCTGAAGATCAGTGGGACAGGTGAGCTTAAACACCTAATCCTTTTCTAACCTTACCAAGATAGTAAACTCTTCACTTACTGTCCCACGTATTTCTGAGATTCTTCCTAATTCAATCAGATTTTTTGACCGTATTTGTACTTTTTTATTTACTTCTTCAGAATTTTTAATAATTCAGTGCTTTACATCAGGAAGAAGCACCTACATGTGTATCAATTTGCTTCTTCTCTGCGGCTCTCAGGGGGTTCCGGTCACGAGGCTGAGTTGGAACCCCACGGGAAGGAGGAGGAGGAGCAGGAGGTGCTGCTTTGTGATCTGGAGGAGCTGGACCTCCTGGGTGAGATCTTCGACACGCTCAGCTCTCATGAGCCCCGCCAGCTGTACGGCACTCGCAGCCTGGATCTGTTTGGACCCGACAGTCATGATTTCATCACAAAGGTGAGTAGAAGGAAAGTTAACCTTTGATTTACTGGATTTTTTAAATTGGTAACACAATCAACGTCATTCCAGTAGATTCTGAAGGAGAAAAGCGGCTCACGCCCAATCTACTGGAATGACGTTGATCGTGTTAAAAATTGACAGTGTGTCGCCGACTACGCCTCAGATGTTAAAGGGCTAACCCACCCCCTCTCCCGCCCTCATTCCCACTCTTAAACTCTGATCCATGTCTGTGCTCGCCAGCGCCCCCCTGACAGCCCAAGCCAGCAGAGTCTGTCCATGTCGATCAATGGCAGCCTGTACAGCTGGAACCTGGACTCCACAGAGGATTCTGAACCCGAAGCAGACTTCAGCCTGCAGGAGGAGGAGAAGGAAGAGCGGGAGGAAAACGTAGGAATAAAGGACATTATCAACCCTGAAGAGGAGGAGGTGGAGACGGCGGAGGGGGTAAATGTCACAGGTTTAGAGGAGGATCAAGAAAATGAAGGTGACCAGGCGTGGGGGGGTGACGGCGTAAGTGAGAGGGCAAAACAGGAGGAGGAGGAGGGAATAAAGAAGACAAACGATGACGAGAAACAAGAAGATGAGGAAGGACGCCATGAGATGAAGAAGGAAGGAAGCATGTGCGAGAGCCCTGATCCCCCCGTCCCGACAGAGAAAGACGAAACTGCACTAGAAGGAGAGGAGCTCACCCTCGCCCCCCCAAAGGTCATGTCCGCTGTGGCTCGCTTCCAGTCTCAACCGTCCACCAGGCCAAACTTCCAGCTGAGGCCCATGAGCAAGACCCTCTGTGAGGCTGCAGCGCAAAGTGGGGAGGAGACGCAGCACCAGCCGCCTGAGGAAGATTCGTGCGTCTCCCTCAGTGTGTCTGAGCTGAAGAAAAGGTTCGAGGCTTGAAGGAGGAACCACACCTACCCAGGGGGTAAACAAAGCTCGGCCTTCTGTTCCTGAACTTGAATCAAGAAAGTGTCAAATGTTGCTGTTCCTTCAAACACCCCCAAAGGCTGGTTGTAAAAGGGAGCAAATTCTGATTATCTTTAGAGTTTTAAAAAGTCTGATTTTACACCAGAAATAAACATATGTACAGTCTGGTTTAAAGGTTACTTTATGAGTTTTGTCTTTCTTTTCCTGTTTTCCTGTTCGGACACACAGTAACTGAGAGCTATGTGTTGTGGACAATTTCATTTGAACTTGATTTTGGGTATATCATTTAACCTTTAGCTTATTTTCTTCAAGTTCAAGACCAAAGGGGAAATGAAAATAAAGAAGATTTAGGAAGCGAAGTTAAAAAACATGGTAGAAGAGAAAAAACAAGTGGAGGAAAAGAAAAACAAAAATCAAATCCATCTTTATTTGTACTTTTACACCAGGTAACATAACATGATGTATACCAGAATAAATAATATAAATAAAAACATAGCATTACCTGCAATAATGCTAGTGTGAAAGCTTTTTCTGAAAGTAGTCACTAAAGATGCTGAAATGGCGACGCAATTTAATTTAATTTCTGAAGGGATTTGCTAAAAATGCTAAATCTATTTGCAAAATAGTAAATTTGCTAAAAGACTGGAAATTTCATTAAAGAACTATGAAAGAGTGCTGAAGTTGATCTAAATTTCTGAAAATTGTAAAATTGCTTAATCCTTAAGGCATCCCAATTTTGAAAAGTAGATCCCAAATTAGCCCAAAAGACTAGAATGTTGCTTAAATACTAGCTAAACTCCAAAATAGCCAAAAATTCCTCGGTAAACAAAATAAGTAACAAACGTTAGCATGTTGCTAAACTAGAAGCTAAACTCCAAATTAGCATAAAAAATCTCAGTAGCTGTCAAGTTACCCAAACGAGCTAGCATAATGCTAAAATAACAATTCAATGCCATTAAAAAAAAAAAAAACTATTAAAAATGAAAACATAGCCCATTAATTTAAAGGCTTGTTGCCAAACTTCTTAAAATTTAGAAATTTGAAGACTTTCTAATTCATAGAAGAATAGCCCACAAATATTATTAACAGCCTAGACTGCTAGTAGTTGAGAAAAAGCATGTTTGTTGATCATGACCCGAGTTTGTATGTTTGCCGATCACACTGTAACCTTCACTTGTTTTGAAGCATTTACTGATTTATAAACAGAATTTTCAGAGAATATAAGACATTTTATTAAGTATACATTTTTTCATTCACAAACCAGACAAGAACATCAGCATAAATGTAATTCCATCACAGATGATAGTCAGTTTCATAAACACAATACTGCACATTATAGCATTTAGAGGTTGGAAACCCGGCGGCCCCTCCCTCAGTAACAGGAAGTCCTCAGATGAGCCGTTCCTCTTTGGGTAGCGGTAGGCCCGGCCTCTCCGGCCGCGACTGCTTCTTCTCCTCCGCGCTTGGATGGTACGTTCCCTCCATTTTCCTTTTCTTCCGGATGACGCACAGCAGGAGCAGTAACGTCAGCGTGAGCACGGAAGCCGCTGCCCAGGTTGAACGCCGGCGAGGAGGGCGAGGCCAACACCATGCTGACACTGAGGACGGAGAGAGCGGTCAGATGTGGAAAACAAGTCCTCATCAGCGGTTAATGACAACTGAATCTAAAGCTATGGACACACGTGGCATGTGTCGCATACTCACATACATGCTAAACATGGGTTCTTGGACATGAGTATGGCCTCTGACACGTGTCAAAGTCAGGCCCGGGGGCCGGATCCGGCCCTCCAGATCATTTTATTGTTATTGACGGTCCACTGTTATCTTGTAACATTACCATTTTGACAGAAAATGTATTTTATGGGGAGTAAAATATTGAAACTTATTCAAGGTTTAGGTTGATTTATCCTGGAATAATGTCTGATTGTTTTCATATTTATGTTAAAAGTTACATTTTAGAAGTTTTAACTTTTTTTTTTGTAAATGTATTAAATACATATTAGTCCTGTCCGGTCCGTGACCCACTGTGTGTTTTGGAGTTCGACACCCCTGTCCTATGGTGTTCACACTAGATGATCAGGGAGGGGCTTCTTCTTTTGCTACTCTTCACTAGTGCATGTCTGCCACCTACAGTTGGAAGAGGCTTAATACACAATGTCAAAGCGGTGCAAATCTCATGACTCTTGCTCCAGGCTTTTTCTTTCAGAGCACTATTCTGATATATGAAGGACTTGGTATCATGTCGGTTGGCCGCTAACAATTTCTCCTCCGTGATAGATTTTCAAATGGTTGGCACTTCAGTGAATCAAAAGGACATCATCCAAACATCACTGCCAAAGTCCCAGACTGGTCTAAGTTCAACCTGATTAAACTTTCACTGTGGGTTCAATGGAATTTTGTACGTAAAGACCTAAAATTGTCGTAGAAACTCGCATAGCTATACGTGATCACGAGTTTTGAATGTGGAAATCTGTTTGCATCGACTTCATTGGAAGTAGCCGCCTGAATGCACGTTTGCTGAGGGCAGTGTGAACATAGCTTCAGTGTCTCCTCCATAAAGCTACAGTCCAGAAAAGACACTAATCCCTCGTTTCCTCTGAGCGGTCCAGACCGGACTGGACATTTGAGCGTTTCCATTACAAAATAGACCCATTAAGCAGGACCGACTGGTACCATTTCTGGTCCCTCGTTGATCGTAGGCCCACAGAAAAATGGAATGGACCAATTAGGGCGGAGCTTCTGTCATCACATGTAACCCAGCGATTACTGGAAAGGTTTTACGATGACAAGAAACGTCCGACCAGTGCTTTTCTCAAGATCCAAATGAAAAGATTTGTCATCTTTTCGTCAATTTTCTTCTTCAGCCCACAATCTTCTTGCAAAGAACAATAAATTCTTTATCACCCCTTATTCGCTGGAGTTGGGGACCAAAGACACATACACACACTCTGTTCCCTTCTACGTGTCACCCGAACCTCACGGCCGAAGGATGTCTGTTACCGATCCATACTCATCAAAAACAGAGAAATGAGGGTCATCAGCGCCGCTGGAGAGGGTGAGGTGAGTGATACACTGAGGTCAACATGGTCCCCAGAGATCCCTCTGGTAGACGAAGTGCAAATAGTCGGGACAGACATCACCTGTCAGCGCTAAACCAGTTTGGTTAAAAATAGATGACCCTGTCCAGCATAGAACCATCATCATCCCCCAATTTCACCAGCACAACCCAGCTTTCTGTTCATGGATGACAATGCTCCAACACATCGTACCATATTTGTGCAGCTGAACTTTAGGAAGTCACAGTGTCTCATATGGTATGGCCACCAGTGTCCCCAGACCTGAACCAGACTGGATGATCGTACCCCACCCCCAAGTGACCCGCTAGAACTACATGTAGCACTTGTGAAAGTGTGGAACACATGAGCTCAGAACATCATGAGGATAGTGAGCAACACAAGTTGCTGTCAATGCGGGAAATGTTGATACACCTGCTATGGGTTGGCTACATGGTCAATTTTTCCCATTAAAGGTTGTCTTTATTATTGTTCTAATTCTGGGGGTAATGTATATATGTATGTTCTAATTTCTAAAATATCATTTAAGTTTATCTGGTTTAAAAATAATATATTAATTTCATAAACGAAAGATTTTTGGGAGGAGCCAGGGAAGCTAACCGACTCACCTGAAGATCCACGAACCATAAAAAATAAAACAGTTCCAATAGTTTCTGGAGAAAAAGTATTGTAGGTTGTGAGGTCAGTTTACCTGAAAGTGAAGAGTTCTTCAAACCGCTACTGAACGCAACACTCAGAATAATGAAAACATCAGGCAGGTGGAGGTAAACTGAAGCAGAGTTCTGGTTCTCTGTCACACCTGAGAGTTCAGGTGTGTTTGTTCCACTTTCTGTTCCTCCTCCAGAACTCTGATCCAAACACTCACAGGAAATCTTCCTCTTCCTCACCAGGGGCCACGTTCAGCTGGGTCGCTGACACCCCCTCCCCCCAAACAAGTAGTTTCCACTACGTCCGTGGAGGCTAGAGCGCGTGCACTCACCTTCTCGCGCGGACCTTTCCTCTGCTTACATTCCCTCCCCCGCAGGCGCAGACATGCGTGCGGAGTCACCTGCCGCACCTGTTTTTCAGGTTCTGGTAGACGGAGCCACGCACGCGCCCAGAGCTACCTGACGGCGCGGCTTCCTTCCTCACGGGAGGGGGGGTGTTCATGAGCCACGGCAGCCACCTGTCAGGCTGTGGCGCGCTCCCACACCGAGAAGGAAGCGCTTCACCTGAGTGACTCACCTGAGCACGTGATCACCTGGGCCAACCGCAACATCCTCTGAAACGGAAGCTGTACCCCCACGTGATCTTCATTATATCTCCTAACTTTTACTGCGACACCCCCCAAATAAATCATAGTTTTGCCAATACTTTGTACGATTAATGTAGGGTATAAAGTATATCACACATATTTATATATTATAATTTAAAAAGTAATAAAGAAGCACAGTGGGGCCCTTGCCTCACAGAAAGAAGGCCCCTGGTTCAAATCCCAGCTGGGGGACCTTTCTGTGTGAAGTTTGCATGTTCTACCTCACAGTCCAAAATCATCCATCGTAGGTTAATTGGTTACTCTAAACTGGCCCTTCACCCACAAGTGGCAGCAGGTTAGTCTCCAGCATCCCAGTGACCCCGAAGGGACAAAATGGGTTTAGAAAATGAATGGATGGAAAAAGCAGAGGAGTTTGTGGAGGATGTGGTATGAGGTTGTGAAATGATCTTTAACCACAAATCAAAGAGGTCAAAGCACATGCAGTTAAAAAAAAAAAAAAAAGTTAAAAACATTGACATTCCAGAAATAAAATGTTGCTCATTCTGTCAATCTTTTGAGTTTATCTAATGTGTTCAGGCTAAGGCAGGGGTCTGTACCCTTTAACTCTAAATTAGTCATTTGGTCCAGTTTGACGACAGTCCTACTTTATCGTTAACAAAATGCACAATATTTATGTCTTTTTGTGAATTAATCATTGATACATAAATGTAACTTAAATATTACAATTATTAAATTACAACAGTGTCTACACAGTTGTAACTTATTTTGCTTTTGACAGCAGCACACGCTAGTTCCTTTCAAAATAAAACCCACCCTGTGTCAAAAAAGCTCCTCTGCCCCTTAATTATGCAGTTTGCCTAAATTGAATATGCAACGCAGTCAAACATGATGCTTATTTATCATTAGGATTTCGGTGTGCCACCATCTTTTTTTGCCAATTTACACTCAGATATAAACAACTTTTATTAGAATCTATTTATTAAAAAAAACAAACAAAAAAAACCTCAAGACATTTAGAATAAAATGAGCCTTTTATCGTCATTCTCTAAGATGTGTGGCACAAAACACATAACTTTAAACCTTTTTCAAATATAATTGCATTTGTTCAAAACTTTAACCACTTTAGTGTAATTTACCAATATAAAACAGCGTTTGGAGTCTTTTATTTGAGTAATTATAAATGAAAACACAAATTTAAAGCACATTTCTACAGAATTTCTGACAGTAAATTAAACTTTTTTTGCTTAACATGTTAAAAATCTAAGCAGAAAAGACTAAACTCAAATAGCTAATCTATTAAGTTTTCAATTGTTAGCATTTTTCATTAAAGCTAAAGAGTCACAATAAAGGGACAATAGAGCCACAGGTTGCAGACCCCTGGGCTAAGGAATCACATGTTCGCTGTCAGTTGCATTTTTTCTTTGTTTGAGACAGTAGAAAAAAAAAATCTGTACTTTATTAAAGTATTAAAGATGCAGAAAAAAAATAGTTTTCTTCTTTCTGGTCCCCTTTCATTGACGCCCCGGAAAAGCTAGTGTTTCTCACAATTAATTACCTCCTCCTTAACCCAGAAAAAACTGAGGTCATTATCCTGGGCCCTAAACACCTGAGAGATGCTCTCTCGGATCAGATAGTCTCCTTGGATGGTGTAAATATTCCTCCAATTCTACAGTTAGAAACTTGGGGGTTTTATTCGACCAGGATTTATCATTTAAGGCTACATATCACAAGCTTGTAGAACTGCATTTTTTCACCTTCGCAATATAGCTGGATCAGAAATATGTTATCTAAAAGTGATGCTGAAAAACTCATCCATGCATTTGTTACGTCTAGACTGGATTACTGTAACTCTTTACTAATAGCCTGCCCAAAAAGTTCTTTAAAAATTTTCAACTTGTTCAGAATGCCAGCAGCCAGATTGTTAGCAGGAACTAGCAGAAGAGAACACATCACTCCTGTGTTAGCTTCACTCCACTGGCTCCCAGTTGAATCCAGGATTAAGTTCAAAATCCTCCTGTTAACCTATAAGGCTCTGAATGGTGTGGCCCCATCCTATATTAAAGATCTTTTAGTTCCTTACCAACCAATCAGAACACTTTGTTCACAAAATGCAGGACTTCTTGTAGTTCCTAGAACAGGGGTGGGCAATTGTTTTGACTCGTGGGCCACATAGGGTTCTAAAATTTGGCATAAGGGCCGGACAAGGAGCAGATGGAAAGAGAGATTAGGTAATCAACCTCATAAACTAAAAAAATAATATGGATTTTAGAGAAAAACATGCTTTAATTTGGATTCAAATTCACATTTATTAATTTAAAAACAGAAAATTTGGGAGTTTTAATTTCTAAATTTTGATTTTTGTTCTCTTTTGGGTGATCCAATGGGTTGATGTTCTTCAGAGGAAAATGTGAACTCAAAGAAATGCTGCATTTATGTGGTGTAGGAATAATCCGAAAGATCACCATCTGACTCAGAAAGGAACACACACGAACGTCAGAGAAACAACACCATTCATGGGAAGAAACCAGAAATACAATGAAAATAAAACAATAATTAAACAATGTATTTTAATTTGGAGGGCCACATTAAGTAGCTTAAGGGGCCGCATGTGGCCCCCGGGCCGTAGTTTGCCCACCCCTGTCCTAGAATCTCTAAAAGTACAGTTGGAGGTAGAACCTTCAGCCATCAAGCCCCTGTTCTCTGGAATAAGCTCCCAGCTCATGTTAGAGAGGCCAGCACAGTTTCTACCTTCAAGTTAGCCTTAAAACATTCCCTCTTTGGACAGGCGTTCTGCTAGATTTTCTATCATAGTTGTTCTCCACATCAGCTCTGGGGTTCTGTTCTCTGTTCTTATTTCTTCCTCTCTCTTCCTTACTCTTATTATTCATTGTATTAAGTTCTCCATGTTTTTGTTGGTGCAGTTTGATTCACATGTTGTTTTTCTCTCTCACTCCCCTCTGGGGAGCGGGAGTGATTTCAGATCCCAGGTGTGATCCCCCACGCTCCTGCTCCTGGTCGTGGACTGCACTTCTGCTTCGTCTGACTGAGGACTTCATCTCCACTCGTCCCTCAGCTCTATCTGCAGCTTTGTCTGAATGATCTCTATTCAAATACGTAGTTGTAGAAGCTAATTTTCCCTTACCAGTTCTGGTATTGCCTGTTCGTCCTGGGATGGGATCTCTCCCTCATGTGGGAATCCCTAAGGTTTCTTTCGCTTTTTTTCCTGATTCAGGTTTTTTTTGGGAGTTTTTCCTTACCGAGAGGGAGGGTCTAAGAGCAAGGATATCCAGTTTATTTAGTCGGTTTAGTCTTTAGTGATCTTTCTTTCATGTTTCATGACTATTTTTTGCAACTGTAAAATTACCTGCATGAAGCCCAATGAGGCAAAATTCTTTGTGATTTTGGGCTATATAAATAAAATTGAATTGAATTGAATTGCTCTGTTTAGGTGACTGATAAATCAGAAATCCTCCAGTGAGAAATCTGATTATCAAAAGACACACATCTTCAATGTCTTCCACACAGTTGGAATGGACACGCCGACCTCCATCCAGGAATGAGGGGTCCACTTTCCCAATGTTGATCCAGCTCAAAGACCAGCTTTCAGAGCGAAAACTGCAGAAGGGCACGCGGGATGGAAAAATGCAGACTAGAAGGAATCCAGGAGAAAAGCCTTAAGGAGGAGAGAAAAAAAGCCCGTCTGGCTCCAGCAGGTGTAGGAAGAGAGATGGTTCTGTCCACTCCATCTGGGCCTCAGGTTTGAAGCATTGTTCAACAGACAGATCATTTATTCATGGTGGTTTTTGAAAGCTTGACTTTCAAGCCTGCGGTAGATCTGTTTCAACAGCTTGATGATGTGTAACCACTGTAATCTCTTGATCTGTTTCCTGAGCGCTCTATTCTTCTGCATATTTTAGCGGTTACACATTACATCATCTTCCACCGTCATTTCATTTTCATTTATTTTAGTTTTCAACTTTTTCTCCATATGACCAACATCCTCATTTATTTTTTTCTTGTTAAACTTTACAGCATTATCTTAATGCTCATCAGAGAGGGGCCAATGTGGTAATGTTTGTGTTCTGTCCCACTTCATTTTCACTGCGTCAGGGATTATGTTTTCACATAGTGTACACACTGTTACTGTCTTGTATGTAGTAAATCATGTGGGTTTGTGTCAATGTATATTCTTAATATACTGCATGTTCATAGTTTTTTTTCTTTTAGTATTATTATTTTTCTAGAGAGACTTTGTCCAATTGTTTTATTACTTATTTATAACAATGACAATAAAGTTTTTACTCTATTTTAGAGAATTTGAACCCATACATTGCAACTCACTAAACAGGAATAGATTTAAAAAGTTATTCCAATTACCATATCATTTGGACTATATATGCATTTAAAATCCTTTCATTTTCTCCAAAAATTGAAAGTCCACCTTAAGTATGAATTCTGGTTTTGATACTGACCTCAAATAGATTTTCTGTGGTAAACAGAACTCAAACTTCTGTCCACCTAATTTACCATGACTTTGGTAAACTACTGATTGTTCTCACAGAGTTATACCTACTATACGGCAACGTAATGAAGTGAACAATTGTTTTGTATTTTATGAGTTACATGAAACAATGTAGTGAGTTGTTGTGAATGAGTTCAATAAACTTTGACTCATCTGTCGTGTTGATGTCTCAGCAAAGACTGCGTCTTGATTTCTTATCAAAGAGGCGTACATGCATAACAACACAATCCACTGGAAAATATGCAGAACTTCCCATCAAACCCTCAGGCCAATCTCCTGCCTCTTGACCCATGAAATCAAGTCTTATGCAGCGCTTGCTAAAAGCAATGAGTGTTACCTCCTTATTGGCCCTGAGCTTGCTAGCCCCAGTGAAGCCCAGCATGTTTTACGCTCTATAAAGCGACGGGCCTATGAACCTCCTGCATCCCACCTCAATGGGCTCGCACCTTGCTCTCCAACTCCTCTACAAGGTCTGCATACTTTTCCCTTTTCCTCTCGTTCGCCTCATCGATCCGGTCCTCCCAGGAAACGATCAACTCTAGAACGACCAGCTAGGAAGCTTTTGAGATGAGCAGCATATCTGGCTCAGGTTGCACTGGCAGATGTTTCTGGAAATCTCCGCTGTTCACACAGTAGACACTCTTCCATGTTGTGGCTCAGACAGAATGGAGAGAGAACCCTCACAAGAAAGGATTTTATTTTCTCTTCTTTTTCTTTGCGGTTAAACCTCACGAAGCTCATCAATGACGTCGCAAAGGCCATCCAGCAGCTCCTCCAACAGAGCATAGACCTGAAGAATTATATTACATTTAAATGAATATAATCAAATTACATGATTATCAAATAATGTTACCATATAATCTTTTGGTGCATTCAGTCCGAAGGCTGCAGGCGCGGCAGGGGCGTCAAGTTTCAATGTTAAGCCGAAGTACAGACACGATCTAACGTGGTGCGATTGGGGCGTTGATCAACCAATCCGGGACTCAGCTTTGAGCATGTGATGCTTTCAGTAACTAGAGCAAAAGGTTGCTCGATGCAAGGATTTTTGTCCTGTGAATCGTTCAATTTTCTTAACCCGTGGGGGCCGCGGGTTAGCCGGAGCCTGTCCCAGTTACTGTTGAGCGAAGGCGGGATTCAACCTGGATAGATCGTCAGCCTGTCACAGAGCTCATTGAGCTGGATTGACCGCTAAGCTGGCCAGCCGCTCAATGGATAGCTTAGCGAGCTAGCGAGCTCCACTTCCCAGGCTCTGGCAGAACTAGTGAGGTCTACTACCCAGGCTCCAGGTCCCAGTGCAGCCTGCTCTGCTTGCCCGTCAGCGGTTAGCTGCCCAGCAGTCTGGTGTAGGCACCGCATGTGGTCGGCTTGCAAGACTGACTCGGCGGCTTGCGACTATTGATGATATCACACTACGGTAACAACACTGAGGCAAACGACTTAGCTATTTTGCAGTTTTTCTGTACTGAAACTGATGTTTACAATAAAGTTTATTAAAAAAAAGAAGGGGGGTCAAGGCTACAAGGAGTAAATTTAACAGGTGCCAAGAGAGGCAACAGATGCAAATTTGATGCGCCTGCCGCGTCTGGTGTGAATGCACCATTAGAGTTTACATTTTAAAAGCAAAATTTCTGAATTTTATCATAGGACACTTATTCTACAACATTTTTTACCCCAAAATCTTAAAGATTTGCAACACTTTTTTTCATGCTCCCATTAACAGTGAATCAAACTGAAGGTTTTAAAGCAGTATGACTTTTCCTTCATTGCCAACAGGGCTCTCAATTTTGTCATTTTAAAACTCGAAAGGTTGTAGAACCAGCAGAAAAAAAAGAACAAGAATATCTACTGCACTGAATTGTGAAAGTGAAGACTGAATTTAATCTTTTTTTTTCTTTTTAAATATCTTAGCATTGCAGATTAACTTTGATGAGTACCACTCGACTAACTTCTCTATAAACTTCTCCAAACGTCAAATAAAAATAAAAGAAAACATTTAAAATATTTGATCAAATGTTGAAAAATTTGTTGGATGATAAAACATTAGACATTAAGATTAAATGGTAGTATCCCAGAGCAGCCATAATCATAGCCACTATTGAAACAACTAGTTTGACAGGAAATGCTTCTTAACATTCATTAACGTACACTGTCCCGAAATGATATATACAAAAGTTCCCACCTTTCTCAGAAACATCCTCCTGAAGCTGGAGGATGCTGGAGGGTTTCTTAGGGGGAGGGGGGAGCACAAAACGTCTGGTGTTTCCTCTTTTTCCTAAAACACAGATGTACGTAGTGAAAAAACAAAACCTGAGGCCACGTTATCAGTGAAAATTTCTTTAGAATTAGTACTTGCTTCGGGATTCATTTGGCAATGCAACTGTTTTCTATTTTTGCAAAAGAGAACTTTTCTAAATGCTTTGGATAAAGACATTTTTTTACCAATAACTTTCTGAGACTTTTGAAGACCAATGTGGGTCTTTAAACACTAAACTGTGTTGATATACACGTACATTTCTCACCTGCAGGTCACCTGTTGATGGTGGGTCAAACGCCTTCTTGCGTTCAGCTGTAAACCCGCTCTTTCTCCCTCCAGCAACCCCCTTCTCCCTGCTCCTGTCCTCTTGTTTGTTGATTGCCTCTCCTGACACAATAGCAGAAACTATCACATGTTGGCTCAAAGGACTTATGACGCTAGTTATGTGATGTATATTACTGCTACAACTCTGGTACATGTCACAAGCAGAAATTTTTGGATGACACTGCTATTGTGGCATATATCAAGGGGGTTGAGGAGGAGTACAGGGGCCTGGTGCAGGGCTTTGTGGATAAACTGAGCTATCTGTCTGTCTGTCTCTGTCTGTCTGTCTGTTTGTCTAACGATGAACATTTAATTGATTTCAGGGGGTCATCGCGCTGCTATGATGATCAAAGCTCCATCACAGAATACCTTTGAAGGGTTTATTTGATAGATTTATATCATATTTGTATCTGTTTGTAATACATTTATGGGTTTGTATGTGAACCAGAAAAAAGTTTGCAGTACTTTGAAATGTTGAGGGCAGCCATATTGGATTTCTGGTCACAATATTGGATTTTATGCAAAAATGATAACTTATTTTCAAAACTATGCCCCATAGAAGATCCATTGCGAAAACCTTGACTGGAAAAAGGGCCATTTTTGCCTGGCTTAGACTTGTCGAGAGCTGATCAGTTTTGTTCAATTTAGAAAATCAATGTGTCCACAGATTTTAGGTCCATTAGAGTTTGTAATCATTACCTACTTCTAACTTCCTGAGACCTGGGCTTTCCTTTGGAGTGCTTATTTTTATAAGCTATTTGTCCCTATATGTGGCCACAAAGTCTCAGGAAGTTCACATTAAATGCTGTAAATCTGAAAAGAAGTCCTCAAATTATTGGTAGACAGAAGTCAGAAGCAACATCAACAAAATAGGAGTGCCCAGCACAGAACCCTGATGTACACCAAAGATGAGAGCATGTTTTTGTTGCTGCCACTAAGGAATACTGATCAAGAAAAAAGAGAAAGCCTGCCAGATATATAGGACCTAAACCAACTTCTACGGAGTTTGTAAAGTTTTCCAGAGCGTCTATTAAGCCTAGTCTCCACTGAACGGTCTAGTCCAGTCTGGTATGGTAAGGAATGGTATGGTACGGTTCAGTTAATTCTGACAGGTCGGGCCAACCAAAAAATCCACAGCATCCGTTCAGGTCAACCCCTCGAATGGGTGCATGTGATAATAGCTTTAGCTGATTTGGTAAAGATTGGGCTGACTGTCACCTGCTGGACGTCCCTCCTCATGGCTCCACGTTTGGATCTCTGAAAGACCCAGCAGGTCTTGAATTCTGTCCGCCTCCACAGCCATAGTGTCCAACAAGTTCCTCCAGAGTTGCCTCCTGCAGGAAAGGATGCACCATTCTGAGCTGGGGGGGCTGTTTGGTAATGGGGTATACAGAACCGGCCTTACCCTGCAGTGACTGCTGTCAGATGGAGATGTTTCAGCTCTGATGGTTCTGAACCCTGAAGCAATATTTTGTTGAGCTTAGCAAGTCTCTCTTCTCGAATGGAAGGTCCTGGGCTGGCTTCAGCATCAGGCAGAGACAGCACACACTATTAAAACAACAATGGAATGTGAAAGTTTTCCATTTTCAAAACATGTCTCATAAAACTACAATTATTTTAAATCATATGGGAATTAGCTAACGTGGGTTGCATAGTGGTCAGTTCTCGTGCCTCACAGGGAGTTGGCCCTGGTTCAGTCCTGACTGGGACCTTTCTGAGTGGAGTTTGCATGTTCTCTCTGTGCATGTGTGGGTTTTCTCCGGTTACTCCGCCTTCCAAAAACATGCTTCACAGGTTAACTGGTATCTTTAATCAGGGGTGGAAAAACTCTTTGACTCTTGGGCCACAATGAGTTTTAATATTTGACAGAAGTCAAAGGATTTTGTTTATGCTGCTTTAATTTATGAATATAGACACAAACTGTCCCCCAATAAAACGCTTTACACAAAATCTCTGTCTCCAGTTACCTGTCGGAGGGTGTCCACAGATAGATCCCATTCCTCTCTTCCATTAACTTCTCTCCACATTATCTCCAGATCTTCTAATGACTCTGCTTCTCCCTGGAACAAGATGGGCCTTAAGGGTTATTCGCATGCATCGACCTGTATGGGGGTTGACTCGTACAGTTAGTTAGTATGATGTGAATACCAATATCTCACATATGGGTTGTGCAGGTGGTAAGTGCCTGTAGGATGGGAGGTTGGAATTAGTTAAGAATTCCAACAACTCACACCTATGTCACCTGTATTTACCCTTGCCTGTTCATTGAGTGTTTGCTATGACCTGCTGCCCGCAGCATGCCCATATGTGATAATTTGCATGAACATTTTTGCTCTTTGGGCTCACCAAACTCTCAATAACCTTGTGTTTCATGTGTCCCACCTACAGGTCTGCCGATGCTTTCTCAGCAGACAGACCAGTGGTGACTAATACAAAGTTCACAACGAACGTGATTCACGCAACAGAGACGTCCACTTTCAAGGTCAAGTCAATGTACAGATGCAATCAGAGGTCTTGCTGTGGGATTTGAGTATTGGGCTCAGTGGTCTGGTGTTTCAGGTGGCACAATAATTGAGATGTGCAGTGAAAGTTTGGTTGGCAAAATCAATTATCTGAACTCTGGTGAAAAATCTGTGCTATCAACCAATCAGGAACTCAGAATTGTGATGTAACATCTTGATGATGTGATGGAGTCCAACCAACAATGGAGAGACAAATCGGAAATACGCCTTTTCGTCCTGGTTTACTTTATAATATTTTTCTTATTTACATGAAGACAGTAATAAAGAGGATCTTCTAATTTTATACTTTTATTTATTTTTCCCTCCGCATTCATCAAACTGGGTCACAGAGACAGAAGTACAGCTGAAAGTGGCCGTCATTCAGATTGCAGCTCCTGCAGTAGATGGTGAACCTCATTGTTCTGGAAGAATCTGAATGATCTCATGAATCTAGATCTGGAGAAGTGATTAATGATAATTTTTTTGAGCTCTTCAAAATAAATAAACCTGATCTCTCAACATCATCTGTGTCTTTCAAAGCCTTTTAGATGCGATATACAGACGATGCAGCTGAAAACTTTGGACAGTGGCTTCTTCAGCAGGAGCGTCAAGTTTATGAACACATTTTTGGACAAGCAGTAAATTTATCGGGGGTCTTCACATGAGCAGAAGACATCAACAGGCTGTGCGAATTCTGTTTGGCTGGAAAGTAACATAAGGCTTAAGTGGAACCATTGTGGCAGTTTTAATGTGGAGGTTCTGTCTCATGTCCTAAACAATGTCTTTTGGTTGTAGAAGAACCCTGAGAATGCAACAATGAAGAAAACCTTTCCCTTACGTTGGATCTGGATCCGGCCCACCGGATAACTATATCCAACCCTTTAGGTCATTTTACTTATGCTAATAATAACCTGATGTTATCTTGCACTTTTTTCTAACTTGTGTAGTTTTGACAAAATATATTTTATGGAGAATAAAATATTAAATGCATTCAATGTTTAAGTTGAGTTATGCCTTTTTTATTATTCATAGTAATTTTTAAAATGTATTTTAAAAATTTATTACATTTATTGAACACTCTAAAACTACATTTTTAAAACTTTAAAAATGTAGTTTTAGAGTGTTCAATAAATGTTTATCCTGTTTGGCCAGTGACCTAAGGTGTGTTTTGGATTTTGTGCGATTGAGTTTGACACTCCTGCCTTACAGGAAGACAAAGTTTAAAAAACAAAGCATTCAAATATGGTTGTTTTACAATGTAAATAGATTACTGTTTTGTTTTTGTTTCATTTTTAAAAACCGCATGCTCCACAATGAGGATGACCGTTAACAGTTAGTAGTCTGTGACACCTCTGTCACATTATTCAAACGGCAACTTGAAGCCATTTTGTCGACTAAATCCATGTTCATGAGAAGCTTTGTCAGCACTAGAACAAAATCAACTCCAATGAAAATCATGATTTTGATGTTTTTAGCATGTTCTTTTGGCATTTTTTTAAGGTGGAGGACATATTTATACAGCTTGAAACCATGTTTCTTAGTTCTATCTTCACATAAGTGCCATCGTTAAAAGTGTGTCAAAATGACGCAGGTGCTACAAAGGGCCACAGAATCTCTGCTCTGCTTCATTCTGGTGCATCTGGAAGACTGGATCCTTAGTTGACATCTGGCTCAAACTGTACAGCTCGATGGCGCCAATATTGCTCGCCATTTTTCTTGCACTGCTAAGGGGCTATAATGTAGCGCGAGCACATGTAAACAAAAGGATGATGGGAAATCAGTGCTAGCTTACTCTGCGTCAACAACTCAGGGGTGAATTTCTAAAGAACTCTTGCCGTTCTACAGAAACTATGTTTTAGAAAACAACAGTTTCTTTAAATTGGTGAAAAATTGCATCATCAAAATTAAAATACCACTGGGAACACTTTTACATTAGATCAAAAAATGATTGGAGAGGGAATCTAAAAACCTCTTACACAGAATTGGGATCGCTGGTCAGTCCTTTGGAATTTAAGGATCTCGGCTCTGAAATGAAATATTAGCAACGAGGGAAGATGCTTAACTCACCTTTGTGCTTCCCAAATGTTGCTCCTCCGATTCCAGAAGATATGGAGGGCTGCTTGACCTTTCTGGGGTGTAGATTTTCTCCAGCATCTGACTTATAATCAGCTGACAAGTTTCCCTCACCGCCTTCTTCTCAAGCTTATCCTGTTCAGTAAAAACCAAAAAGAGGGTATTATCTGTCAGACGAGGGTGGCCCCTGTCAGGTAGCCTCGACTTCCGACAGATAGGTCTGGCCTTTAAAAAAAAAAAGCCATGGTCTCTGTCACACAAGCATAAAAGTGTCTGAAAGACGTGGGGTTTAAAAGGGCGCGGCCTCTGTAGCAAGAAGTGCGCCCTCATTTAAAGTGAAGTGGGCATTGTTGAAGAAGTGTGCCGTCTGTCCTAGAAGCTTGACCTCTAACGACAGCTGTTACTCCTGGTGGCAAGCGGTATGCTTACTCGCAGATGTAACTGCAACTCTGCCGTTGGATCACGTTGCAAACATACTCCAATCAAGGTAACCTGCTGAGAAACTCCAGTAGCGTTCAGCTGCCAGAGCTCTGTTTGTACGCCGGGCTTCTCTGACATGAAGATAACCTCCACTCTCAAAGTGTCACCAGGACAGATTACACCTGGAGAGGGAGAAAGGAAACATACATTGAAGTGATGTATGGATGTGAAGATGGAGGATGGCACATGTGTTTCTATACCACTGGAGGAGTTGAAGTGAAAGAGAGTTTTCTCATAATGGCAGTGCAGCTGTGGGAACCTCCTTTCCTTTGATAGTCTCTGCCAGCTGTAAGAGATGACTGTGCAGCCTCTGTTATGAAGATCCAAGACAGAACAACCTGCTTCCCCAGGCAGCGTCTCAATCAAGACCTGTACTCCAGCTCCCACGTGGCTCTGTGAAGAGGGTACAACCAAACTCTAAGCATCACTATCTGAGAAAATCATGACAGTAAAGTATTTGCATCCCCAAAATGATTTCATGGGGCTTTAAAAGTGCTGCCTGTTTGTCTTTGCCAAACCGGCAAAGGGCCTGGTTTGAATCCCGGGTGCAGTAATTCTGCTTTCTTGCCGTTTGTCTGCTATGCTAATGTTAGCTTGGAGTTGTGAGGGTTATAAGCTAGTGGGAGGAGTGTAAACCATGGGCTACTGGGAAATAAGTGGAGGCTAATCTCAGCGCCAACACCCAAGAGATGACTGGTTGGCAAACTACGGCCCAGGGGCCATATGCGTATTGCATTATTGTCTTGTTTTTCCTTTAGTTTTGGTGTCTCCATATAAATAACGCACTATTAATGCATGTTTGTTTTGTTTAGGTGCAGAAAATTGTTTTGTGCTGTTGGAAGATTTGTTGTTTTTCTGCCATTCGTGTGTGTTTTTTAAGTCAGTCATTTTTCTGATCATTCCAATGCCACATGAACGCAGCATTGCAATAAATCTACGTTTTTCCCTGAAGGAAATCAACCAATAGATGCATTTAGCTCTAAAATAGACATAGTTTTAAAATAAAAAATAAAAAAAGTTTAAAAAAAATATATATATATATATATTAGTTTTAAACGAATTTCAAAGCATATTTTTTCCAGTTACCATGTTATTCTTTTCTTATTTTGAGTGGAATTAACAAAACGCTCGACACATCTGCTCCTGATCTGGGCCTTCTGTCAAATTTTAGAACCCCCGGGTTTAGAGTGAACTACTGGTGCTGTTCAGAAAATATATAATGAAAAAACAACACAAGTTTTTTTTTTAGTTTTCGCTAAAAACTGCAAAAATAAACCACTTGGAACAAATACACATAAATAAAAACACAATTAGAGTGTGAATTTAAAGGGTAACCAAACCCTAAATCAACTTTTTTGGGTATTGATCTCTATAAATGGGGTTTCAAAAGAGCTGTCTGTTGGTCGTTGCCAAATTTTTGACAAATTAAAATAAACTTGTTTAATTCTTGAAAATATAGTCAAAAACTGTCTGTGTGCTGCCCCCTACAGGTTGAAAGGTGGTATTACAGATGAATTTTGTGATTGGTCAAACTTCAGAAGTCCTACACCATGATCTGCAGCTCCAGTAATGATAACAGTCGTGTCCCCAAGCTCCACCCCCCTGACTAGGTTTTCAAATTTCGGCTGTGGGTGGAGTCAGGCTCCAACGTCCCTGTTTGTTGACCCTTTAAGTATGGTCAACCAGGACCCATCGTGAGTGAGTGCTGCAGCTGTGAGGTCTCCTCTGATCAGGTTCTGGGTTACCTGCTCTGGTTTAGCCTCTACTGCTCCCTGGTAGCTGTGATGACGATGTGGAGATGCTGCAGAAGAAAGTCCTGAGAGAAACAGAGAAACCACAATCAACCTTTTAAATCTTCCAAAGGTTATGAACTATTTCATTAAAAAAAAATCTTTATATCTAAACATTTGAACAATAGTTATATTTATTATAAAAGTTGCAATGACGAAAATACAAATCAGTATCTTCATTTTTTGAAGGGGGATGTGAGGAATGGCTCTTTAGGTGTTGACGGTTGCAGACTCCTGGTCTAAAAGTTACGTAGCAAAAATAGCGCTAACACTGGAGCTCCAGCTCTAGAGCAGAGGATGACTGCTGGCTGCTTGTATCTTTGCTGATCAGCTCTCCTTAAATTCTTTACTAAAATCTTAATAAAAACATCTTCCAATTTAAATCACTTCATCTTGTAAGGATTTATTTGATGACTATCGGCACTTCATTAATTTGAAGGCCTACTGGAGGCCCATCATCATCTTGATCACAAAAATGGCTAAAAACTGAGCAAAGGACATGGAAGAAGTAAAACAATCCCTGAACTTTATGTCTTCTTCCTCAGGAACCCACTGAGGGGGAGGACGCTCCACCAGGTGAACTGCTTACACTTGAACAAGTTCTTGAGTTTTTGAGCACCAAAGACATTGTTGTAGTAAAGCTATAGCTATGGAGCTAAATTGGGGCCAATATTATTTGAAACCGAAATAAAATATTTTGAAAAAAATATTAATGTTTGGCCGAAAAAATAGGTTTCCAAAACTCAAAATTTCCATTTCAGAACTATTTTTTCAGTTTCAAAACTTTTTTTTCAGTTTCAAAACTAGTACCTGGAAAGTAATTAATAATGTTATAGAAAAGAAAAAATACAACTGTTTTCCAAATTGTATTAAAAAAGATAATGTGACTATTAAGGAAAAACAGGAAATAGTTGAGGAGTTTAACAATTTCTCTGTAAAAGATACCAGTTGTGAGTGACTTGAAATGCAAAATAGATTGCAATATGAACACGATGTTTCTAAGTGGAGTAAGTCCAAGTGACGTGCTTGAAGTTGTTCACCAAACGAGAAATAAAACATCTACTGACCGTCATGGCATCAACATGTCCCTCATTAAGGAAGTTATTCACAGGATTCTCAAACCTTTTACTTATATCTGCAATAAATCCTTCTCTAGTGATGTTGTTCCAGACCTGATGAAAGTTGCTAAGGTCGTTCCGATTTATAAAAATGGTGATAAAGAAACCATATCAAACTGTTTCACTGCTACCACCGTTTTCTAAAATTTTGGAAAAACTCTTTGCAATTAGACTTGGTGCCTTTTTGACTAAACATGATTTATTAAATGAGAGTCAGTACGCATTCAGGAGTAACTGTTCGACTGAACAGGCTGTTATGGAAATTGTGGAAAACGTTGCAGCTGATATTGATCAAAAACTCAATACAATAGCTGTTTTTGTTGATTTAAGCAAAGCGTTTGATACCATTGATTCCTTCACTACTTCGTGCACCATATAGTGCGTTTGCCCTTTTGTAGCACTGTCTGAAACTACAACTCAAAATATCAAGTTCCTTAGAGATTTCTCTCTAAATTGGCAAATAAAGACCACAATGCCTTGCGTTTGACTATTTTCTGTGAAAAAAAAAACTATCTACAGCATGGAATCATAAATTGTATTTGGTAAAATGTTCATATTTATTAGATTTTAATTTCTGCAAATTTGTTCTGTCATTTTTGCTGTTTTAAAAGTGACGTCGGCTCACTACACAGTGTTTCACGCACCAGATGAGACGTTCTGCTCTTGAGACCTCATCCGTCGGGCCGCGCCCTGAATGTTTCTGTGGCCCACGCCCCCGGCACTGAAGAGCCGTTCCCCTCCAGTTCCAGAACCCACGGAGGCCTCAGGTATTCGCTTCAGCAGCTGGGGTGGGGTCAGAGGTCAATGATGCTGCAAAGTAGAAGATGCTTAAAGTATTCCTGGTTTACCTGAGTCTCCCCTTTGACCTCCAGATATGTTCTGAAATCCTCTAAGCTGCCAAGAATCCTGTGCGGCACAATCATCCCGTCCTCACTGAGCTGGAGGCTGGAGACCAAACACGGGTCTCCTGCAGAGCGTCTCCCCCCGCCGGCGCTGTGAGCTTCAGCCGACCTCAGCTGCTGTGACAGCTCTGCTCTGAGAAGCTGCAACCAGACGTTGGAATCCATTAGAGAACTTTTCTTTAGGGGCTTCTTCGTGATGATTTGGATTAAGAAACCGACCATGTTCCCAGTATGATCTTCATCCTCCAGAGCTTTCATCGTCTTTGTTTCTGGATGGAAAACATGACAACAACTGGTAGATGGAGAAATTTCCCATTCAGGAAACTCGTGGCTCGCCGTTGTAGCTCCTACGTCACTGACTCACAACAAAATTTAAATGAAGATACTCTCAGAAATCTGATGTTAAGCTTAACTTTCTTCATGCGTGTCGTCCATGAAAGAAGAAGAACATGTCAAAAACACAATCATCAGAGCAGGTCTTCAAAGCTTCGCCGCTGACTCATCGCTTTCTTTTACAGAAAAAAATCAAAAGTTATGCTAGACATCAATGATGACCCCCAAACATGTGAGGATCAATCACTGAAGAGTTTAGTTTAGTTTAATTTCATAAAACACAAAAAGACTTTCATAATATTCTTGTCCTTAGTGAAAATGAAAAGGGACAGAAAGAAGATAACTTATTGTCTCTGCGCCCTTCAACCAATCAATCAATCAATCAATCAATCAATCAATCAATCAATCAATCAATCAATCAATCAATCAATCAATTAGATCTATCTTTTTGTCTTTTACATTATTATGTCAATTATCATCATTTGTTGAGCTCTGTAGGAACTTTAGCCTCAAAACTCACAGAGGAGTCAGATAAGAAAGATTTGTGAGAGACTGACGTCAGAAGGAGATGCGCGCGCGGGGAAGTCCAGGTGTGTCTGCAGTTCATCATCCCTGTTTGTGTTTCTGACGCACGTGCGCGGCTCTCACCTGCGAGGCGCGGGGGTGTTCCCGGTTTTCCTCGCGTGTCTCGGAGCTCCATTATCGTCGCAGGTGTGGGCTGCAATCCGAAACGCGGTCGATCAAGTGTTTGTCGAAACCATAGCAACGCCGCAATGACCTCCAGGGTCACTCCCATCTTTAAGCAGGGAGACGGCGCGTTTAATTCTCAGTCATCTGATTTTATTTTTGTTTATTCTCCAGATTTGGCCATTTTTTTGAGTTCCGGTGAATTAAATAAATATTTTTTAAAAAAGTTATGGTTAAATCTGCGCATGCGCATGATCAAAGTCCAGCAGGGTTTAGAGAGGGTCTCCAGCTGCGCGCCAGCGCCCTCTACCGCCGACTCTGAGCAAAGCTCTCGATTCAGAGCACCATGGGAAACTGAGTCTTGGCATCTGGACTTAGAGTTTTCTTTCTTGAAACATTGAGCGTGAAGAACAGTTTCTTGGGTTCTCTTGTTGTCTGATTGCTGAAAGCAATCAGAGTATGTTGTTGTACAACTTTATTATAGTTTATTATTATTATTATTATTATTATTATTATTATTCCGCCGGATTTTTGACGGGCTTCTCCTCGTAGTCAAAAGAAGCTATAAAGATGGAATCAAAAGTACTTTATAAAGCTCCATTATAAGATTTGTGCTATTACTTATGGTACCAAAAGCTTCAATGGGTGATTTATGATTAATATTTTTCTGACTAAAATTTCCCATTGAAAATGCATTGACCAAAAAATTTCCCAGCATGCTCTAAAAAGCTTCCTAAAACCTTGAGTGAGATGGGTGTCTGTACTTATGGTACTTCCCAAAAGGTCATAATAGTATTGTAGTACTTTGAAGTTTGTGTAAAGACTTTCTAAAAGTCTACTAAACTTTACATAAAATTATGAGAACTTGAAGTATTTTAAAACTTGAAAATAAAAAGTTAAAGTTGGTTAGAAGCTAAACACTTACACTCTGCTCAAAAGAAATGTGTCAAAAGTTTTCAGTAAAGTTAAGATACTTTTTAAGAATCCAAGATGTTTCCAACATTTTTTAAAGTCAAATAAATAAGATTTAAGCTTTGAAAGGGCATTTAAAGTCAAGAGTCAGACCTCCTGATTGCTCACAAGTTTCATCTGTTGTACATGACTACAAAGAAGCTTGGTCTCTGCAGATGAAACAATTTCATTCTCAACCTTTAAGAATTTGCATTTAAAGACTTTAGGTTTCTGTGAACAGTGTTAATGCAGCAAAGCTAAGTTCTCTGAAACTACATGAGATAAAAAAACACTTTAATGTCTTGATCACTGAACTTGTTTTTTTTAGAAAATATAAAGTTTAAGATCTTTGGCGTCATCTAGTGGTGGTCTGATGAAAGTTTAAGAGAAGATTTCTCCAGATCTGTGGAAAATGACATGTGTGTACATATTTAAAGTAGGTATTTTTGGCTTTTGATAGCAACAACTTTAAACATGTTTCACTAGATGTTTGTAAATGAAACATCCTGAAAGTGTTAAAGTAATAGAAAAAAATAAACACAGCTAGTAAAAGCTATTTAAAAGTCCTAATGAAAGAGACCAAATTTCCCATCATGCCTCATTAATGGCTCCTTTAAAACCTTAAGTGTGGTGTCTGTTTGTACAGATGGGGTTTCTCCCATGAGGCTGCCATTGGCATGGAATCATGTGCAAACATGTGTTGCAGGTGGGGCTCCCTGCAGGCAGGTGGGGCTCCCTGCAGGCAGGTGGGGCTCCCTGCAGGCAGGTGGGGCTCCTTGCAGGCAGGTGACTTTCAAATTGTAAATTTCAGCATAGGATTAGTGTATGAAAAATTAATAACTGTTCGTAAATGTGAAAGAGGGTTAAAAAACAGAAAACGCTGAGTCAAGAGTCAGACCAGCTGTTCAGTAACAACAAAGAAGCTTGGTCTCTGCTGAATAAATAGTTTCATTCTCAACCTTTAAGAATTTGCATTTAAAGACTTTAGGTTTCTGTGAACAGAGTTAATGCAGCAAAGCTAAGTTCTCTGAAACAACAGGAGATAAAAGAAAAAAAACACTAATGTCTTGAATTTGTTTTTTATAAAATGTAAAGTTTAAAATCTTTGGCGTCATCTAGTGGTGGTCTGATGAAAGTTTGAAAGGCGATTTCTCCAGATCTGGGGAAACTGACAAATGTGTACATCTATAAAGTGGGTATTTTTGGCTTTTGATAGTAACAGCTTTAAAATTGCTTTAATATGGTATTGCTTTCAGCAATCAGACGCAATTTCTTTATAGGAATTGCAAATCTAGTTTGATCTGCTTTGCTTTACAGATAGAGCCCACTTTCTCACCTTCTTTCAGCGTTTTAAAGTTTCTCTCTGTAGAAGTCTGGCTAAAGAGATTACTGAAAAGTCTTTATTCTTTTTGCATGACATCTGTGTTATTGTCTGATTGCTGAAAGCAATCAGAGTATGTTATCCTACTACTTTATTATAGTTTATTGTCTGATTGCTGAAAGCAATCAGAGTATGTTATCCACCTTCTTTATTATATTTTATTCTTATTATTCTATTTTATTCCGTCACTTTTTTAAAGTGCTTCTAGTCCTAGAGTTTTAAAGATATTAAAATGATTTCAAAAGTAGTTTGTAAAGCTCCATTGGGAGCAGTGTGCTATTACTTTCCGTAATGATTGGAGTTATGAATGATTTTATATTAATATTTTTATGAATTATTTTTCCCATTGACTTAACATGGGGAGCACTTTTAAATGCTTATATCTTCAAAAATACTAAAGATAATTTCATGAAACTTTCCAATATTGTAGCCTATAGTAAACTACACGTTCTATTAAAATTGTAGCTCAATCCTGCTCTATAGCGCCACCAGGCGGTCGTTTTAGTAAGCATTTCGTTTTTGGCCTCTATCTCGAATACCGTAAGTCAGAAATTTGTGCTTTCTTTTTCTGTGTGTTCCTTGGATGATAATGAACGTTTTCAAATTGGGACCATGGACTTCCGTCTTACTTAGATTTTTCGCAATTTGCGATTTTTCGTAAACACGTTTTTGGCTCCCTATTCAACATAGTTTGACCAAACTTGACAAAGTTGGTACATACCCTATTTGGACTACCCCGAATTCAATGGTACCACTCAATTGGCCAAATTCCTTACCATTTTCGTAATAATCGTAATGCTAATAAGGTGGGGTGTGGTCCAGATTTTAACATGCTCTAGATCCTACAAAGATTGACAAAACTTAACAAATATGATATATAACTTCATCCTACATTGATAAACACTCACCTAAAATATTGTGAAAATATTTCAATAGGTGGCGCTATAATTAAGGAAATTGTGTTTAAAGGCTGTATCTCAAAAACTACTTAACCTAGCTAAATCAAATTTAGCATATAGTTAGTAAGAGGTGTGTTGTATAACATACTAGAAATACAGCATTGCTGCGCCACCTAGTGGTGACTTAAGAAGGAAGCTAACTTTGGATGGGTCCTCATATCTTGTAGATAATTGCAGATATCAACATCCAACCACTTGTAGTTTGTTAAGCTGATCAAGGAGATGTTTGGTTTAAAATTTCGTACCATTTGGGTTTACGGTTGATTTTATATGAATTTTTAAAAATATTTTTTCCCCTATACATGGGACAAACTTGAAATCCCATTGATAGTCCACAGGATTCTGTGAAAGAGCAATGCTGCCATCTAGTGGAAATAAAAAACATGGCACACAGTTGCATTGAAAGCACCTTTATATGCTGATATCCTAAAAAATGCTGAAAATACTTTCATGAAACTTTCCAGTATATCATAGGGTATAGTAACTACAAGTTCTATTAAAATTACAGGTCAATGCTCTCTATAGCGCCACCAGGCGGTCGTTTGAAAAAACATTCGTTTTTGGCCTCTATCTCTAATACCGTAAATCAGAATTTTGTGCTTTCTTTTTCTGTGTGTTCTTGGATGCTAATGGACAAAAAACACTTTTTTGACTCCCTGTGTCACATACTTTGACTAATCTTTACAGTTTTCTGCACATACCCTATTTGGACTACCACAAATCCAATGGTAATATCCGTTTTTCATTGTTCTGTACGGTTTTTGCGTAACACGTCATGCAAATAGACAAGCAGAGATTGTAATGTTTGCAATGCTGCAGCTCCTTGAAAGTTTCACATAACTTCACCAAATTTTCAAGACTTCTTCCACAGTGTAAGATGAGTCAGCGCAACAACTTTCAGAACGGTGCTCCCGTAGGTGGCGCTGCAGCCAATTCCTGACGTTTCCTCTGTTATCTCCAAGAATACTTGACCTACGCGGACGAAAATTGGCGTGTGCGTCGAACAGAAGGTCTCAAACGTTTGCAGCTGTACAATGCTTCAGATCGGTATTGCTTTCAGCAATCAGACGCAATTTCTTCAGGGAATTGCAAATCTAGTTATTCTATTTTATTCCGTCACTTTTTTAAAGTGCTTCTAGTCCTAGAGTTTTAAAGATATTAAAATGATTTCAAAAGTAGTTTGTAAAGCTCCATTGGGAGCAGAGTGCTATTACTTTCCGTAATGATTGGAGTTATGAATGATTTTATATTAATATTTTTATGAATTATTTTTCCCATTGACTTAACATGGGGAGCACTTTTAAATGCTTATATCTTCAAAAATACTAAAGATGATTTCATGAAACTTTCCAATATTGTAGCCTATAGTAAACTACACGTTCTATTAAAATTAGTAAGCTCATTCTGCTGCTCTATAGCGCCACCAGGCGGTCGTTTTAGTAAGCAATTCGTTTTTGGCCTCTATCTCGAATACCGTAAGTCAGAAATTTGTGTTTTCTTTTTCTGTGTGTTCCTTGGATGATAATGAACGTTTTTCAAATTGGGACCATGGACTTCCGCCTAACTAGATTTTTCGCAATTTGCGATTTTTCGTAAAACACGTTTTTGGCTCCCTATTCAACATAGTTTGACCAAACTTGACAAAAGTTGGTACATACCCTATTTGGACTACCCCGAATTCAATGGTACCACTCAATTGGCGATATTCCTTACCATTTTCGTAATAATCGTAATGCTAATAAGGTGGGTGTGGTCCCAGATTTTAACATGCTCTAGATCCTACAAAGATTGACAAAACTTAACAAATATTAATATATAACTTCATCCTACATTGATAAACACTCACCTAAAATATTGTGAAAATATTTCAATAGGTGGCGCTATAATTAAGGAAAATTGTGTTTAAAGCTGTATCTCAAAACTACTTAACCTAGCTAAATCAAATTTAGCATATAGTTAGTAAGAGGTGTGTTGTATAACATACTAGAAATACAGCATTGCTGCGCCACCTAGTGGTGACTTAAGAAGGATAAGCTAACTTTGGATGGGTCCTCATATCTTGTAGATAATTGCAGATATCAACATCCAACCACTTGTAGTTTGTTAGCTGATCAAGGAGATGTTTGGTTTAAAATTTTGTACCATTTGGGTTTACGGTTGATTTTATATGAATTTTTAAAAATATTTTTTCTCCTATACATGGGACAAACTTGAAATCCCCATTGATAGTCCACAGGATTCTGTGAAAGAGCAATGCTGCCATCTAGTGTAAATAAAAAACCATGGCACACAGTTGCATTGAAAGCACTTTATATGCTGATATCTAAAAAATGCTGAAAATACTTTCATGAAACTTTCCAGTATCATAGGGTATAGTAAACTACAAGTTCTATTAAAATTCAAGGTCAATGCTCCTCTATAGCGCCACCAGGCGGTCGTTTGAAAAAACATTCGTTTTTGGCCTCTATCTCTAATACCGTAAATCAGAATTTTGTGCTTTCTTTTTCTGTGTGTTCCTTGGATCCTAATGGACGAAAAACACTTTTTTGACTCCCTGTGTCACATACTTTGACTAATCTTTACAGTTTTTCTGCACATACCTATTTGGACTACCACAATCCAATGATAATATCCGTTTTTCATTGTTCTGTACAGTTTTTGCGTAACACGTCATGCAAATTAGACAGCTGAGATTGTATGTTTTGCAACGCTCAGCATGCAGTATTCAGATGTGAAAGTTTCAAGACTAATCTCACGAGTGTCAAGCAGCTCCTTGAAAGTTTCACATAATTACCAAATTTTCAAGACTTCTTCCACAGTGTAAGATGAGTTGCAGCAACAACTTTCACAACGGTGCTCCCGTAGGTGGCGCTGCAGCCAATTCCTGACGTTTCCTCTGTTATCTCCAAGAGTACTTGACCTACGCGGACGAAAATTGGCGTGTGCGTCGAACAGAAGGTCTCAAACGTTTGCAGCTGCAGAATGTTTCAGATCGGTATTGCTTTCAGCAATCAGACGCAATTTCTTCAGGGAATTGCAAATCTAGTTATTATTCTCTTTTCTTATTCCGTCAAAAGTTTGCCGTGTATCTCCTCCTACAGTTTAGCAGCTACAATGTTGAAAGTTATACAGTTTGTAGAGTTTGCTTGTGTGACCTGTGCTATTACTTTGTTCAGCCATTGTACCTATGGTTGATTTCATATTAATATTTTTATGAATTTTTTTTCCCATTGACTTAACATTGGGAGCAACTTTGAATGGTTATATCTTCAAAAGTACTAAAGATAATTTCATGAAACTTTATAATGTTATAGGGTATAGTAAACTACACATTCTATTAAAATTGTAGCTTAATTGTACTCTATAGCGCCACCAGGTGGTCGTTTGAACTTTTTTTTCGTTTTTGGCCTCTATCTCGAATACCGTAAGTCAGAAATTTATGGTTTCTTTTTCTGTGTGTTCCTTGGATGCTAATGAACGTTTTTCAAATTGGGACCATGGACTTCCGTCTACTTAGATTTTTCGCAATTTGCGATTTTTCGTAAAACACGTTTTTGGCTCCCTATTCAACATAGTTTAACCAAACTGCACAAAAATTTGCATATGCCCTATTTAGACTACCTCAAATTCAATGGCACTATTCAATTGGCGAAATTCTTTACCGTTTTTGAGATAATCGCAATGCTAATGAGGTGGGTGTGGTCACTGATTTTTAACATGCTCTAATCCTACAATGATTGTCAAACTTCACAAGTTTTAAATTATAGCTTCATCCTACAGTGATAAAGAAGTATGAAAAGTTTTAATGAAAATATTCAATAGGTGGTGCTATAAATTAAGGGAAATTGTGTTTAAGCTATATCTCAAAAACTACTCAACCTAGCTGCATAAAATTCAACGCATAGGTTGCAGGATGGACTTGTATATCATACTAGAAAAGAGCTCTGCTGCGCCACCTAGTGGTGACTTAGAATGGATAAGCTAACCTTGGATGTGTCCTGTTATCTGCCAAATAGTTGCAGGTTTCAACATGCAACCACTTGTAGTTTGTTAAGTTGATCAAGGAAGGTGTTTGGTTTAAAACTTCGTACCATTAGGGTTTATGGTTGATTTTATATTAATTTTCTAAAATATTTTTTTCCTCCTATCTAATAACATGGGACAAACTTTAAATCCTATTATCTTGAAAAGTAGTTGATCAAACTGGTATGAAACTTTGTAAGTAGATACTTCAGACCAATCTTTAAATGCTCAATCAATTTTGGCTCTATTGCGCCACCAGGTGGTCAGTTGGAGCACTAAAGTTTTAAGGCCTTATTCTCCAGTGCATTAGTTTTAAGCCCTACCTTTTACTACTTTGTGATTCATTGGATATAGTAAATAATAGCCTATACTTATCAGCGATCTCTATTGTGTAATACTTTTTCGCAATTGACGATTTTTCGCAAAACACTTTTTTTGACTCCCTTTGTCTCATACTTTGACGAATCTTTGCAGTATTCTGCATATACCCTATTTGGGCTACCACAAATCCAATGGTATTTCCGTTTTGCGTAGTTACGTACGGTTTTGTTTTTGCGTACACACGTCATGCAAATTAGACAAGCAGAGATCGTTATGTTAGAACGCTGCAGCTCTTGACAGTTTCACATAACTTCACCAAATTTTCAAGACTTCTTCCACAGTGTAAGATGAGTCAGTGCAACAACTTTCACAACGGTGCTCCCCAAGGTGGCGCTGCAGCCAATTCCTGACGTTTCCTCTGTTATCTCCAAAAGTAGTTGACCTACGCGGACGAAACTTGGCGTGTGCGTCGAACAGAAGGTCTCAAACGCTTACAGCTGTAGAATGTTTTAGATCGGTATTGCTTTCAGCAATCAGACGCAATTTCTTCAGGGAATTGCAAATCTAGTTCAGTTTATAAAATCTTTACCATCTAGTCCAAGGGTCTGCAGATCCATATGTGGCTCTTTTATCTTTCCATGGTGGCTCCCTGGCTAAACATAAATAAGTCAAAGAAACAAAGCCCACAAAACTAAGACTACCAAGGTCCAACCTCAAACTAAAATAACAAAACCCAGCAGTGTAAGACTACTGAGAACAAAGAGAGGAAAAAGAACAAAAAGATAATAAATAAAAGAAAACTAAAATAACAAATTTTAAGAGTAAGGATTACTTAATTAGCATTTATTTAATTTAGATTAGTTACATTTATTAATTGATTGCTGAGGTGCACATAGATGATAAACTATGTAGGTTTTTACATCCCTGTTGACCTGAAGACGTTTTGTTTGCTCAACGCTACCTCCAGAATGAACAGATTTTATATTCAAAGCAAAACTTTGGTGAAAAGTTTGATCTTTTATGAGTTAAATGCACATTATCTAGTGCTGCACAACATTGGTTACTAGCTGCCCAGAGTTTCTTTTGTTTTGAAAATAAATTATTTGAGCTTCTGTCAAATTTAAAAGAAAAAAAAATCACATTTTAAGAGAAGCTACTTTCTTTCATAAAGCAGCAGTGTTAGATGACAGTATACTGAGAGCTGAGTGGATCTCTGTGCTGGACTGATAGCTTGGCTGAAGGAAGCAGATGTTTTTGGAGCAAAACCATCCAAATGGCTACAGTGGAGTCAGTGAATGGACGATCAGGCACAGAGTGGCTGAAGAAATTGGGTTTTACACTGTCATCCTGATGAGAGACGTGCCTCCAGCTGAGAAGAGGGTGGAGCGAGAGAGACGCACAGGATCAGTCAAGTCAGTCTGCTGTGAGTGTTTCGATCAGTGTTTTCCCAACATTTACATCTGAGCATCTCATGTTATCCTTGTGTCAGCCTCTTCAATGAAATCCTAATAAAACTGGACCTCCCGTGTCTAGCAGCTGTGCTCTAGAACAGGGGTCCCCCACTCCAGGCCTCGAGGGCCGGCCTCCTGCTGGTTTTCCAGAAATCCTGCCGTATCTGCTGCTGATCACCTTGATCAGGTGTCTTTGGTCAAAAAGGAGATTCAATTGCAGGTCGGTTGGAAAACACGTTGGACACCGGCCCTTGATGCGTGAATTGGGGGACCCTTGCTCTAAAAGAACAACCACATCTCTGAATTATTGATCAGTTCTCTCACGTGGTTTCCTGTGTCAGTCTCAGGTGATCACCTGAGCAGACTCTCCTGCCCACACCTGTAACTAAGCAACAGCAAACAGAAGGTGTTGTTCACTCACAGATGATCAGCTCTGGTCAAGATCTTCTCTCCACACAGAAATGATCTCACAGATCACAGTGCCTCGGCCCCACTGTGACAGCCGCGCCGTGGCTCACCGAGTCCTCCGGACGAGCCCTTCCGTTCAGTCCAATGACCTGCAACTGGTTCCAGACTCTGTCGCCGGGGTGGGTCGCTCCCCAAAGTACAGCCCGGCGGAATGGTTCTCTAATTACCAAACCATTCTTGGACGGGCCGGTGCCGACAACCTGCAAGCCGAGAGCATCCAGCAGCTGTCCAGAACCCTGAACCGAGACAGCGAGGGTTTGACCGTGCAGACGCAGGTCGAGGGGACGCGCCTGCTCGGGGAGAGACTGCAGGAGATTCACCACTGGAGGTCAGAGCTGCTGAGGCACATTGAGCAGCTGCAGGCTGACACGGAGGCGCTGCAGGCGGCCAGGACACGACTGGAGAGGGCGCTAGAAGAACGACTCAGCAGCGTACTGCACCGCCAACTGACACCTCCTGCAGGCCTCCCGAGCTGCCGCGCGTCCTAGATCCGCTGCTCGGTCATAACAGCTCGCTGTCTCGCGTTACCACTATACCATAATACCATAAATATGAGCCAGTTTGATCCCAAATGAGTAAAATGATCCGGTCCTGATTTAAATGTTTAGGGGGAAAAACTTGAGGAAAGAAGTGTATCGTCAGCATAGAGATGAATGAGACATGACATCCAATTCTAATAAATGAAACTGATACAGAGTTCATGAACCGGTTATTTAAATAGGATTATACAAACAACAGCATCTATCATTGTTTTTGTGAGTCATTTATCGTAATCCAAGAAACTCTTTTGTTATCATTCCAATGCTCTAAATATTTCATAGTTAAAGAATCAGCTGATGATTCACAATAACTCTTAATATTTTAACTTTATTATTAGAATATTAATTCATTCAACTTTAAAATTCTCCTGAGTTTAAACATTTTTCTTTATTTTTTTAAGCATTGATTGATCCATTGATTGATGGATCGTAGACTGCGAAAAATACAAGACAAAACATACATTTTTAAAAGTCATTACACAAATAATGAAATGCATTGTTTAGAAAATAGAAAACAAACAAACAAAGATGTTATTTCACATTTGATTCAGTAGATATAATTATTATTAACTCAAGTCAAGTAGAGTTTGATATATTGCTTGAAAAAGATTGGGAAGAAGCGAATTTATAGAATCCCACCCCTAATATTTGATTATATGAAAAATCCACACACTCGTGACAGTTGTCAGCTTTAAGGCTTGAGAGCAGGAAAATGGGAACGGTACGGAGATACTTAAATTGGATCAGTTAAAATAATCAACAACGTGTGTGGTTAAAAGGTCAACAAACAGGGAAGTTGGAGGCTGACTCCACCCACAGCTTAAATTTAAAAATCCAGTCAGAGGTGTGGGGCTGGAGAGCATTACTGTTATCATTACTGGAGCTGCAGATCATGACGTCAGACTTCTAAAATTTACATGGTTTGACCAATTACAAAATTCAACTGTAGTACCTCGACTCAACCTGTAGGGGGCAGCACACAGACAATATTTTCAAGAATTAAACAAATTTATGTTAATTTGTTAAAAATTTGGCAATGACCAACAGACAGCACTTTTAAAGCCCCATTTATTGAGATAAACAGACAAAAAACAGTTGATTTAGGGCAGGGGTGGGCAAACTTTTTGATTTGTGGGCCAGAAAGGGTTCTAAAATTTGGCATAAGGGCCGGACAAAGAGCAGATGGAAGGAGTGATTTGGTAATGAACCTCATAAACTAAAAAGATAAAATGGAATTTAGAGGAAAACATGCTTTAATTTGGATTAAAATTCACATATATTAATTTAAAAACAGAACATTTTCTGAATTTTAATTTCTAAATTTTGATTTTTGTTCTCTTTTTGTTGATCCAATGGGTTAATATTCTTCAGAGGAAAATGCGAACTCAAAGAAATCCGAAAAATCACCTTCTGACTCAGAAGTCACACACGAAAGCCAAAGAAACAATACCATTCATGAGAAGGAACCAGAAATACAATGAAAATAAAACAATTCGGATTTTTGATTCAATGTATTTTAATTTGGAGGGCCAGATTAAGTAGTTTAGGGGTCCGCATGTGGCCCCCGGGCCGTAGTTTGCCCACCCCTGATTTAGGGTATATTTAACCCATTAAAAAAAACACAATTTAACAAGCTTAAACTCTGTCTTGTGATCCCAGAGAGGAGTCAAATCGTAAAATATTAGGGATGCAGTTTCTCTGTTCTCAGCTTTGTACAGTATTCAGCACACTGAGCTCCTGTCCTGCAGGAGGTGGGCCTGATCAGGAACGTCCAGACTCTCCTGAAGAGGACCATCACTCAGGTTGCTAGTCAGATCAGGTGAGGCAAACATCTGCAGAGCAATCCTGCCGGCGCCTTCCCCGTGAAGACCATCTATGTGTGCCTGTTAGGAGGAACATGGACGCCAAGCAGGTTCTGGAGATGGACTGGTCTGATAAACAGCAGGCGTACAGGCTGGACGAGCGCAGCGGCGGACACAGCAACAGGAGTCCTGACACGCAGCTTCACCCCAGCTCCGCCGCCACGCAGGAGCAGTGAGTGTGAGCGGGAGCAGCCCTCCAGGAAACGTTCACTTTACTTGACATCATCTGGTCTCCTGCAGAGTCTCCAACCCGACCACATGGACAAAGTTCACACAGGACAACCTGCTGCAGGCCGCACAGGAAGAGGAGGCGTCCTCAAGGCTCAGGTGGAGTTCAGGTGGATTTGGCTTCATTTACTCTGCGTGTTTTCCTCAAGTTTCCATGTGTGTGTGTCAGGGTGCTCGTGGAGGAAATGCTGCGTGAAACCACTGAAGACCTCATCAACCAACGCTCCACCGTGGATGGAGCATTCATCCAGCGCTGCCAGGAGCTCATGGAAGCAAAGACTGAGCTGCAGACGAGGCTCACGCAGGTAAGAGGCGGAAACGTGTGGCTTCGGGGAACACCCGCTTCAGGCTTTGTCGTGTCAGCAGGTCCTCCAGCAGATTGGAGAGCAGGAGAAGAACATAGTGGGCCTGCAGAAGGCCGTCCACCTCAAAGAGGCTCCGCTGAGAGTGGTTCAGTCCAGACTTCATCTGCGCTCGCTCAGGCCGAACATGGAGCTGTGCAGAGATCCAGCCCAGCTCAGGTACGGAGCCTCTGCCAAGCTCACGGAGCCACGCCCCATCCTCCCTCTGAGAAAAGCTTTGGTCCATGCGCAGACCAAGTTGTTCTGACCTGCATTAGAATTGAGGGGAAATCGTCATTTTAGACGGTTACGAAAAACGGAAATTTCCTTAACTTTAGAAAAGCCTTTCAAAGTGGTGTTTTAAAGCCTTCTCGAAACTATTAGCTTTTATGCCTTTGAATGTGGATAAACTGTAACTGTTTGTTTCTCCGTGAAACAGCTGATCAGAGCCACAAAATGCCATTTTTCTTCTCTGTGACAGAGAGTGTCGCAGAGAAAAAAAGGCAAAAAGGGTTGATAAAAAAAAAGAGAAATAAAGAGAAAAGGTCTAAAACTTAAAACGATATTTTTGTTGCGACCGGCTCCGGCTGGGCCAGGGACTTCCGGCTATTACTTTTTAAGTGCCATATTTTTGCAACTTATTCCAGAAGAAGAAGAGCAAAAAACTGTCACAAACAGACCACAAAGGGTTACTTAAAAATGTATTTCCTTTTGAAGAGTTTGGAAAATTCATGCCTGTAAGTTTATAAAGATGCTCATTTAGTCAGAAATGAATGTTTACGTTGACCGACCGTTAACATTAGCCATCCTATGGGAAATACCATTAAACGTTAGCATCAATCTGGTAGGCTTTGCTTTAAGCATCAGATGGACTTTTTTGGATCAATTCCTGATCAATTGAGCTTAGATCGATTGATCGATTTTATCCACTTAGCCTCAATTTCTCCTTCCTTGTGTTCTCCTCTCTTACAGTTTGGAAGCAGAGGCAGCACAGATCGAAACCACTCTGAACTCTCTGAAGCAAAAGCTGAGTGAGGCCAGAAGCTCCCTGAGTAACCTGGAGGAATCCCGTATGGAGCTGCAGAAAGACATCAGCTGTAAAAGCCACTCGCTCTTCATCGAAGGGGAGAAGTGCATGACTCAGCGCCAGCGTTTACCGTCCACCTCCAGGCTCTCTGGGTACTGAAGCTCCAGCTCAACGACAGCTTGGAGCTTTACAGATATGAAACATCCGTGTATAAAATTGTTATTGTTGTTTGTTTCTGTTCTTTGAGTGTTGTCTGAGTCCATCTGCAGTGACCTGACATTTAAACGTTTTGTTGTTCTGTTTCTTCTAGTTTGAGTCTTCCTGTCGTCTCCTTCTCACGTCCATTTTTCTGCTCCCTCTTTTTTATGTTAAAAATTTTGTTTTGTTTCTCAAATGTAGCTTTTATTTAAAGGGCTGACACTGTATTTTTTAGTCTTGATATATTTTGTTGTTTGAGAAAACAAATGCTCGTCTAAGATTTTTTATATGGTTGCTGTGTTCATCTTGTGTTTCTTTATTTGTGTTTGTTTTGAGTGTCCCAAAAGATACTTAAAATAAAATAAAACATTATTGCAATATGTTATAATGTTCATTCTTCACTAAAAAGAAAACTCAAAGTAGTATTCCTCTAATAACCTGGCCTCTCAGCACAAGCCCCTCCCAACCAACAAAAACGAACAATAAAAATCTTATTTCCAGATAAAAAAAAACTAATATGTCATAATATGTCTATGGATGTTTTTGATATTCTGTTATATCAATTAATGATCTTTTAGAACCTGAAACTTTATTAATATTTGATATTAAGTCCTGAACCGGATATTGATAATTCGTGTAGAGAAAATGGTATGGTCGAGCCGGGGTGGGATTATATAAGTTCGCTTCCTTCCACTCCCTTTCAAGTGATCTACTTGTGATTGATTATGTGATGTTATTTCATGTATAATAACCTGATTGCTTGAAATAAACAATTTCATTCATTCATAAATATTTTGTTCTGTATTGTGCGAATATGAACATATGATCATATATATGGATATAGTTTTCTCTGAAAGACTCAAAAAAAGTATTACAGCTGTTTTCTAATTACTTCTTGAGTTTATTCGTATTATTTTGTTTCTATGTTTCGGCCTGTTGATCCCTTTTATTTAGATCCGTGCGTGTTGGATCTGTCTTCTTGTTTATGATCGTTATGGTCCAGTCATATGGAGTTCTAACAGTCTGTGTTCCAATGACCACAGCAGAGGATGGTCTGTATGCTTGGGTTTCGTTTATCTGTTATTTTTTTGTCTTCTTCTGTTGGTTTTTGTATTTTTCTGTGTATTTTCTGTGGTGAGTTATTTTTTTCTAGTTTGTTATCCAGATAACTTTTTCCAGATAAACTGGAAGTTTTTATAGAAGTATATACCTTGAAGTCAAGAGGTCAATATATAGTCGTCATCCTAATTTAAGTGGCAGCTCTGCAACTGGAACAGGACATAGAAAATGCACCACTCATGTCTGCTTTTATAGGCTGACCTGAAATTATATGTAAATCTCTATTTCTATTTAGTAGATTCAGGTTTAGAAATAGAAAAAGTAGTCCTGGTTTGAAATTCATGCTGGAAGTTTCCGTCTGTGATCATGTCGTCCACCAGAGGGAGCTGTTGTACATGATGGTGCTCTGAGCTCCAAATCCAGAAATAAGGCAGAAAAGGCCTAAAGTGAAGCAAGAAGACTTTTGTTGTCGTTTGCAACCTCATTCATCCACATTAAATACACAAAATGAGTCATCTGGATCAGTTTATTGTTGTTTTTAGTGTTGGACAACATCTTTAAATCTGTGTGGCGTTTATCTAATTTGTCGACAGTTCACCCAATTAAGGATATAAAGACAAAAAGGAGACTGTTTACTGAATCTGGACTGTTTGTAGAAAATATATATGAAATATATACGATATTTTCACTCATATGCAATACATTTGACAAATGGTCTTGTTAAAAAAGCAAATGTTGCCAACATTTGTGGTTTTATTTACTGAAATGTTACCTGTTAGTCATAGAGTCTAAAATAAAGTGCTATAAGTGAACTTGAGAAAAGTTGTACTAGGAAATCAAGGGTTTCCAGGATGACGCGTGAGAGGATCTGCTCTTCCTCACGTGCGCTCGGGCCACCTTTCACTGTTTCGGTCTATTCTGAGAGCGAAGCTGCTCGATGAACTGCCACGACTAAAGACGGGAAGCTGAACTGCAGACAAACGCTGTATTTATTTCATCACACCACTAAGTATGGGCAGGGTTAGTGCCAACACTGCACATCTGTGTGTGTCTGTGTGTGCATGTTCATCGAAGAGAGTGTCTGTGTGTGTATGCTCATCAGAACAACCGTCTGTCTGTCTGTTTCAACATGTCTGTGTGCCTGGTTGTATGTTTTTGTCATAGTGTGTTCATGTATTTGTGCGTCTGTCTGGGTGAAAGTGTGTTTGCGTCCTCATCTAGAAAAGTGTGTGTGTTTGTCAGTGTGTTTTTCATTGTGCGTCTGTCTGTGTAAATGTATGTTTGTATGCGTATTCTAGAAAAAGAGTGTCTGTGTGCTTGGTCTTGTATTTTTATCATTGCGTAGTTGTGTGCATTTCTGAGTAAATGTGTTTGAGTGCGCTGCTTACCTAAAAAAGTATGTTTGTGTGTTCATCTAGAAAAGTGTGTGCTTGTATGGTCATCTAGAAAATGTGTTGTACGGTCATCCAGATAAGTGTGCATTTGGGTGTTCATCTAGAAAAGTGTGTTTGTGTGGTCATCTAAAAAAGTGTGTTTGTGTGGTCATCTAAAAAAGTGTGTTTGGTCATCTAGAAAATTGTGTTTGTGTCCCCCTCTAGAAAAGTGTGTGATTTTGATGTGTGTGCATGTGTGTGTTTGTCATTGTGTGTCTGCCATTGAGTGTTTGAATGCTTTTCTGTGTGACTTTTATTTGTGTGTCTTCTCATATGGAAGAGTGTCAGTGTGTTTGTGTGCATGTGTGAAGCTGTGTGTTTATTTGTGATTTTGTGTTGTCGTCTGTGTGGTTGCTGTGTGAATGTACTTTTCATTGTGTGGCTGTGGTTTGTGTGCATTTTTTGTGTGATTTTGTGTATATCCAATTGTTTGTTTTATGATTGTGCTTGGGTTCTTGTGTGACACTGTGATTGTGTGTGTATGTTTTTGTCATCATGTTTCTTTTAGTTTGTGTTTTTTTTTCTTTTTGTATGTTTGATTGTTTGTACGTATACTCTTGCATCTGTGTGTGCATTTGTGTGTGTTTGTTTGTGTGTGAGCGCACATCCATCTGTGTGTGTTGGTCAATTTCTTTGTGTCTGGGGGTGTGTGTCTGTTTGTGATTTTGTTTGTCCCTCTCTGTTTGTGTTGTTTTTGCTGAACTCCAGGGCTCATTCTTCCCTTCAGACCAAAGCAGCAAACGGTGGTTCTCCGTGTCTGCATGTGTCCAGTGTTGGCGGATTTCTTTGGCCGGCTCCTGTTCCAGCTCTGAGAGACGCCATGTGATTATCATGGAGAAATGTGACCAGAGAGGCGAAGCTAAAATAGAAACTAGGAGGGTTAGATGAAGGAGCTTTGAGGGAGGGGCAGAGAGCGGGAGGGAGGAGGACAGCAGGAGCAGTCTCCCAGTTCTTCCTCTCCTTCTTCTCTCAAACTTCAGGGTGACATCTGCAAAGAGGTGAGTTCCACCTTTTCTTAAGTCTTTGTTTGTCTGATCTGCTCCAACCTGGAGGGATCAGAGGACCACGCTCCTGGGATTTTCATTTGAGTTGCTGGTTCTCTGACTTTGCTCATTAACTAGAGCATCAGTGACCTGGACCAGTGGTCTAAATGGGAATTCTTCCTTCCAAATGTGTTTAGTTAGTTTGTGTGAATTAGCAGGAGGTGGGATTCTTACCTTCTTATTTCAGGTTGGATGGAGGTGCTGCATTTGCTTTAAGTGGATGCTCTCTAAGCTCCTCACTCCATCCGTCAGACTTCCATCCTCTCACATGCCAGTGGAGCGCCCCATCACGGTTGACAGAGTAGACTGTAATTACAGTTTGGGGTGGGGGGTGGAATTTGGCTGTGCGTGATATTTGGGATTTTTGTGGTCACGTGTTTATTTGGGGTACTCCGGTGTTTTCCCTCTTTAATGCCACTTCTTGGTCCGCACCTCCTTCCCTCCCTCCTTCCTGGTTTTGGGTTTTTTCTTCCCCCAGGATGCAGTCGCGCTGCTTTCTGTCTGCATTCCTCTTCCTGCTGCTGCTCAGCCCCCCCAGGCTAAGCGCACAGGAGGTGCTGGTGCGTCTGGCAGGTGAAGGTCGGCGTGGCGACAATGAGGGACGCGTGGAGGTCTTCTACCAAGGCTCTTGGGGGACGGTGTGCGACGATGAGGTGGACATCAACCTGGCTAATGTGCTGTGCAGACAGCTGGGCTTCCAGCGCAGCTTCACCTGGGCACACAGCGCCAAGTTTGGCCGGGGACAAGGTAGGTGCCACCTAGAAGACCCCTGCACTGTTTCACACATCTCTTCCCTCCTGATTAATTCCCCACTCCAAAGGTATGATCTGGTTGGACAATGTGCGCTGCAAAGGCACAGAACTTTCTGTGGCGCAGTGTCGCTCCAATGGCTGGGGCGTCAATGACTGCACCCATGCAGAAGACCTGGGAGTCATCTGCAGCCCTGAGAGGATAGCCAGGGCCCCCGCCATCACAGTAGACCAAGCACCTTCCTCCAACAGGCAGGAAAGACAGAGAACCCAACAGGCTGCACCCCACCCAGCTCCGCCTGCACCCACCCAGTCTCTGTCCAGAAGGGGGCACGAGATTGCTCTCCACCGCACGCCCACCTCCTCACGGCGCAGCCACCTCTCCCCCCAGGAAAACGGTCACGAGATTCAGATCCTGCGACGTTATCGTGGAAGTGGGAGATCGAACCAGCAGCCCAGCCAGTCTCCGCCTCAGGGTCACCAGCTGCCCTCACGCCTGGTGAATGGCGCCAGGCCGAGGCAGGAGACGGTAGGGGGAAGGCCACAGGCGGTGCGACAGGCAGAGGAGCACCCCCAGCCTCTTTCCCAGCTGCAGTCAGAGAGGAGGCCTGACCAGCATCAGCAGCTCAGCGGAAACCACGTCGAACCCGATCCAATCTACCCAGACCCGGTACTGGAGACTGAACCACAAGGCACAGAGGTAAAAGTTCAAATACTTCTGACCCGTCCCCTCTTTGATGCCTGTCATGAGCTGATCAAGGATGCTTAAGCAGAGTAGCAGAGAAGAGGCAGGACAGTGAGCGTGTGAGGTCAGTGTAGGGAAATACCGCTTCAAGGGACTGTTTTGTTTCCATTTTTTTGTCCATTTCCGGTTTGAGTCAATTGTGGATTCAAACCCAGCATTCCCCAGTCCCAGTAAAGACACTCCACCACTTGGCCAGCCTCGTGGGTGAGTGGTGACAATCTTTCAGAGAAAATCAAAGCTTCAGCGTGACGTATGTTTGCCTTTCCTCTTTCATCAAATAGACCTGACCTTTTCTCAGTATTTTTGCTACCATCATGGCAGACTTCAGGTTTCCTTCCTGCCTCTAACAGCTTCTAGAAATGCTGATTGCACATCAAAGGCTCTGTTGTTCTCGTCTTCACTGTTTACCTTCCGCTGCTCTTTTATGTGTCAGTTTGTTGCATGTGCATAGTTACATTTCCGTTCATGAACGACGTCCTGAAGAGTGCATCCTCAAAGCAGGAAGGGCTGGATTGAGGGAAAGTCCTGAACAACTTTTACCAAACAAAGTTTCGACTTCTGCGTTCTCTCTGACGTCATGGATTTCTCACCCACAGGAATCTGAGAGGGCTCAGCTAGTGGAAGTTCGCATTCATCCTGTCCTTTCCAACTACCGTGGGGGTCTGGTGACAGAAGGAGTGGTGGAAGTGAAGCATTCTGGGAAGTGGCGTCATGTGTGTGACCGTGGATGGGATCTGAGCAGCAGCAGAGTGGCCTGCGGCATGCTGGGATTCCCAGCAGCAGAGGCGTTCGACCAGCCTGCCTACAGGTAAACAAGAGCGCGCAAGTGTGCGTTTGTTATGATGAAAAACTGGAAGGACTAGACCCCAATAGTTAAACCATTCCTCATTTTGACTGATATTGGTTCAATGAAAAACTTTTAAAACCTGATTTGGAAAGAATCAATAAAACTGGACCTAAATATAAACATTTACACAAGATCAACATATGTGACATAAAATGATGCACATAAATTAGCAAGAGCCTAAATTTCTAAAATCCATTAGAGCAAAGAAACCTCTTGTCCTCCTGCTTCAGAACTACAAAGTTTGATGTCCAGGTGTGAACCGACATTACCAGAAGAGACGATGTGAAGACTTTAAAAATCTTCTCAGGAGGAAGATCCACTCTGCAACCTCCTGCGATGTCACTTCCTGTTATTGTTTTCTAACACTGAAGGCAGTTTTCATCTAAGTCTCCATTGAAAGTATATAAGTCACAAAACAAACAAAAATCACTGCAAGTGAAAATTATAACAATTCGGAGATCGGAGGCGCCTGACAGAGAGGGTCCAGAAACGGCGTTGGGGGAGGAGTCTAGCCTCAGAGATGGTTGGCTAGACAATATTTGCTGCAGCTTGTTGAAATTGTTGGTTTAGCAGTTTACCATACAAAGAAGCCCGTACATGTGATGTCATTCCCCCAACTTTATGTATAAATGCTGTTTTTCTCTGTTCCACGCCCTTTAAGGACATGTAGGATGTATGCAGAGAGAATAGGAGGTGCAGTTCAACAACAGAGGTGACCTGTTTGGTTCAAAGGGAAATAGTTTTTTGTAAACAACCAGAACATTCAAGTAAAATAAAACTGCTTTATGTTTCCAGACGATTCAGTAAGTTTGAGCCTCGTCATCAAACTTTGCAGCTAAGCTATTGTCATTCCCAATCTCTTTCCCTTTATTACAATCCATCTGACTCTTGTGGAATACTTGGCAGTGTAAAAATGTCTGAGGTGAATAGATTCAGAGGAGTTTTAAAACACCCTACCTGGAATTGTGCGAGCTGCTGAAAGTAGTCTTTTATTTGCAGATGTTTGCACAAACAGTGTGCATGATTTTATTCATCTGTGGAAGAGAAACCTGGCAGAGGCGAAGAGGGGCCACCTCCTACGCCTGGAAGGGGTGCTACAGGACGTTCTGGGGTTTGGCATGATGGGATTTTGCCCAAAGCTCCTGTCTGCCTGTCTGTGCCCAGGGCTGGAATCCCTTAGTCAATGGTCTTGGGATGGATTGGAGTTGCCCTCTTGAAGTCTGTATTTGCATTTGGGCAATGCCTGTCGCGTCTGTGGGCTCTGGTGAGGAAAGGCTGGGGTGGTTGGTAAATTTTGTTTTGGAAGGGGGATGGTTTGTGGGGTGCGCCAGTCTACTGACAGGCTAGTGTCTGAGATGTTTGATTGGTCAGGGTACTCACTGAGACCCTCGTAGGAGGCTGCAACTCTTCGAGTGTATCATTTCTGTCAGTCCGACAACCAGAGCTTCTGCTGAGAGCCTCAAATACAACAGAGGTTTATATAAATATATACCTTGTATTTCTTAAGCTATATAAACTTCATTTGTACATCTCTCCAACAAAAGAAACCCTTGATTCTTACTATTTTACTCATCTGTTAGACAAAACAAGTTGAAAAAGAGTAAAAGAAAAGAAAGACAGCTTGAGGATCGGCCTGTCTCACACCTTGGGGGTTCAGTTTCTTGCAAGTAGAACCTTCCCCTTGGTTCCTGATTGCTTGTGTTGGTATACCTATTGTCAGATAATTTAGCGGTCCTATTGCAGGGGAAATTTTTACTAATTGATTTATGTTATTTAACCTTTCTTTTACCAGGAAATCCAATCGAGATTAGATCTCTTTTTCCAGGGAGACCTTAGCCGAAATGCATCAGAAACCAGTGGTGATGTCAATGATTTTATTTGACAGTTTCAGCAAATTATATCTTTGCTGCATAGCATTAGCGTTGGTGTGTCTTTACTTAGGAGAAAGCCAAAGATTAGAAGAATCACATAACTCTAACAGCTGCTCATGAGAGGTGCTTTTATCTGAAACAAGCGCTGAAACTGGATGATTAATGCTATGGCTGTATTTTCCCTCCTCCAAACACACAGAGCTCACAAGTCCCGTGTTTAGGGAGACGAACCGTATAGGACAACAGAAAATACACCTTTAGCATTCATTCTCTCAGTCTGCAAGGTTTGAAATCATGGATATTTTTGATCACTGGATATTTTGTGTTCTCTGATCACTCTGATGTTGTACTTGTGTAGAGAAAAGACTGGAGGAAGAAAGCGATGACCCTCACAGCATCCATGACTGCTTCTATCAGTTTTATAGGCAAAGCAGATTATGTGAAACTACCTGGATCATAACGAAAAAATGTCTGGTCTGTTGCTGAAGTTGAGCTTCTGCTGGAGGTTTGGACTGAAGAAAGACTCCAGGAACTGCTCATCAAAACTCACAAAAACTCATAAATGTACTCCAAAATTCTCATTGGTTTAAAGACTAAGTGAAGGCAACCAGGAGCACGATCATTGCCATGGATCGGCATAACAGTGTGCATGCATGGATGAGGGGATGCAGAAAGGGCAAACAATTACAAACACACACCCCCATCCCCAGACATTGTCTGGACAGTTTGGAACAGATGGATTGTTAAGATTGGGTCTTCAGCTCCATGGAACTTCTTTTTCTCCACTGCCACCACAGACCCTTCTTTCATTTATTGGTGGGTGGTAAACCAATCAAAAGAAAGCCTTCTACTCTATGGGGACGTGTGTACCAGACCCAGATCTTTTATGAACGATATGAGGCCTGCCAGGAAAAGTCAGACTAGGAGAACAACTGTGAGGAACTGTGTTGTCCGTTTGAACAAACCACTCATCAATGTTGGACTTTTTTTCCTTATTGAAAGCTTTCTCTGAGTTAATTGAACAACAGAAGGCGGAGCTTCTTGGAGTAGATTATGAACATATGAGTTTCAAAAACTGTCTGTGTGTGCTTGCCTGCTTCTGGGGGTCATGATCACTTGGACATCTGTGATTATGGTCAGACTTCTGATCTGAAATATTCTTAGCCTGCAGTTGGGTTTCTGCTGAGTCAGCACAGCCCTTTCTCTGGCCACAAGGGTTTTGTGGACCATCTGTCTTTGTTGCTGCAGCAAGTTTCAACAGATTTTGCAGCCTTCCCCACATTTTGCATGCAGAGTTATTCTCCAGCTCCTCTTTCATCACAGTCCCCTCCCTGAGCAGACAGGAACTTCTTCACCCCCCCTTTTCTGCAGCTTTTTAAAGGCTACATTTAATGTCTTTGTGGCCGTTCAACTGAAACCCTTTTCATGGAAACTACATCATTATGACCCTAAAAGTTTTCATGGGACCAGGGGATGGGGGTTGATGGGAATCAGTGGGAACATCCAGAGTTTGTGGACTGTTCCAGTTCTGTAGCCGCCTGTAATGACAGGTTAACTTAGCTTTCCTGACAGTCAGCTCTTCTTTTCTCTGTGGTTTTTGGTATTGTGTGTTCAGTTTCACTTAAAAAGCTTTGTTTCTTTGTCGATCAGCACCTTCTGTGTCTCTTATTCCCAGACTTCCTTTCAGCTCGGGGGACCTTTCTTATGAAACTTTTGGAGACGAGCCTTTCCGTGGCTCCTTCCTGGATGCCGCAGTGGCCCAGCATAAAACGGGTCAAAGAGCAGTGTTTGTCGGTGCATATTTCCATGTCTGCTGTGTGTGAACCAACATGCTGCTGCTACACCACAAAGCAGACAGTGCCAGGCAAAGCAGGCAATTATACAGCAGGCTCTCCTCCCCCACCCAGCCTGTGAACCGACAACCCCTTATAGTCTGCCTCCCAAACTTTGATTCATTCTTGCTTTTGTCAATAAGGCAAACCCGCCGGGCTTCTGCTTGATGCTAGTGTCTGACGGGACAGTGGCAGGCCTGCAGACGTTCCTTCAGTGTGCCTCTCCGCATTCATCCTTCATTCTTCAATCAGGGGTCTGGATACAAAGCTAGGTCTTCTACATTGGTGATTCCGGATTTTAAACCAAACAATAAGTTTAAAGACAAATAATTAGTTTATTTAATGTTCATGTGTTACACACGTTCATGAATTAGCTTAAACGCAGATTCTTAAACATACTTTTAACATAGAGTGTTCACACCAAACTGTCGCGACTGGCACACACTGAGTCCCTGATTGGTCAAAGTTCATCTAGTTTAACTTTCAATGTATCTATTGGCCTTGTGTTGTGTACGATGAGGCCTAAAACGGACTTCTGTAGTGAGGCATGATTGGAAAAGCTTTGAACGCAGAAGCACGAAACACGCAGATACACACATTTACATAACCTTTTCATTGATAGTTGTCATTCATATTACTAAGGGCGATGTCAACGTAGCATAATGCGTTTGAGGTGAGTGTATTTATAAGCAACGATCAATGATGTTCTGGTTTAACGTCTGTTTAACGGAGCTTCTCTTCTCTAAATAACAAAGTTTAAACTTTTGTTTGCCGACTGCAACTTACAGTTAAAATTTAAAAAGTAAAGTTGTCTGCAGGAAATCCATGAGAATTTTGTCTTTCACAGAAATTCTTGAAAGGAAGCTCCGTGTTTTTTTTTAGTGACCTTTTTGCACAAACCGCCGTCTGGTGAAAGTTTGCTGCACCTGTCTGTGGTCGACGTGGGGGAAGGACACCAATCTGTTTGCAGACGCTGTTGGGGGGACGGGGGCTTCGTCTAAGCATCTCTTTCATACTCAGCTGGTTTTCCAGTAATGCAGATAAAACAGACAAAAATACTCCGTGGGGCTACTGACAGAAGCGGAGAGGAGTAGGATCCCAGTTTCTATGCTTTTTCCTTCTTCGCAGAGGAATGAAGGACAGCGTTAAACATTCACATTCTCCTCCATCTTTGGGTAACCAAAATAATCTGAGAAAAACAGACGAGGCGGGGTGTTTGGATGGAGGGGGGTGGGGAGAGTTTTCCCTGGAACAGAAAATAAAAAACTGTTTTCTCTTCTCTTCAGGAAACTATGGGAGTCCAAGTTGGCAGATCCTTCATCTGGGTAAAGTCCTCAACCACACATTATCTTTTAATGTGGTTTCATGAGAGGAATTACAACACAAACAACCCCCCCCCCCCTCCCCCAGGATCAGGACACAAATCCAGAAGAAGACCTACTGGGTGGAGAAGGTCCGATGTCAAGGTGTGGAGGCCTCCCTGTCCAATGTCACTCTCAGCTGTCCCTCCCCAGAAGTGAAGTTCCCTGCAGGGGGGGCATGCACGCCGTGGTCCGCTGTGTCCCGGGACACCAGTTCAGGCATCAGAGCAGAACTCCAGCTCCGCCTGCGGTACCGGTGAGAGAGATGCACAAACGTTCGACGTTGATGGTTGTTTTCTGCTTCCAAACTATTCATCCTGATCCAGAACACCATCCCGATCCGGAACTGAGATCACAGATCCAGACCCTGATCCTGAAGCTAAACACTGATCTGAACCATGAACCCTGATCCAGACCTTGAATTCTGATCCATTTTCTGATCTAGAACCCGAACACTAATCAAAACCTTGAATCCTTATAGAGACCCAGAATCCTTATCCAGATTCCGAACCTTCAACCCTTATCCAGACCCAGATCTAGACCTTTAACCGTTATTTAGACCCAGACTCGGACCTTTAGTCCTTTTCCAGACCCAGATTTAGACCCTGAACCCTTATCCAGATCTCAATCCTGAACCACTGACTGTGTGAAAAGACCAGACTGAGTGGGTGTGAAAAGAGTTTACTTCTGGCTCCAGCGAAATAACCTCTATTCAGTCTCCATTCTTCAGCGATGCCGATGCCACCACTTTTGAGCCAGAGGATAGTGATTGGTGCAAATCGGTCTGAGTCAACGTTTCTATGGTAACTACTGTTGCCAATCAGAAGTGAGCTTGTTGGAAGTCCAAACATCTAAGGTGGGGGCCAGTGGGCATCTGAGTGGTCAGTTTATAACTCGCCATAAAGAAAAAATATAACGAAAAAAAATTAGGATTCTCAAAAATGTGTTTAAAAAAGGTATCAGAATGGTTTTTCTGGCCAATAGGCCTGAATCCAGCCCATCGTCAGGTCTAAATCTGCATCATAAAGTCATTTGGGGTGTGAGAACACACTGTGGAGATCCCTGAGCAGGTTTCAGTCTTCAGTGGAGTCATGTCACCTGCTAACATTGTGGTTTTTGATGCAGACCACGCCCTCCTGTTAGACTGGAGCAGCTCTGGCAGAGAGAGCTGCTTCAGTGCAGGTGTCATGTCTGTCCAACTTTAGGAAAAGTTTTACTGTTGTAGAAGAAACATTCTATAGAAATATTTTCACAGGGAACAAAAAACAGAGGCTGGAACGTCTACCCACGCATGCTCTTGCATTGAACTCTTTCTTTGTTAGAAACTTTCAAGAAGCAGACATCTTTCTCTCTCCTTCCACAAACACCAGGATATTTTCAAACTCTGTGAAGCTTTCTTTTTTTTGAAATAGAAATATGATTACTAAATATGCTCTGTTTTTCCTTCCAGCCTGTGGTGCGCCTGAAGGCGGGGGCCCGCCTCGGAGAGGGTCGCGTTGAAGTTCTGAAGGAGGGGAAGTGGGGCACGGTGTGTGACCACCTGTGGGACCTGAGCGCCGCCAGCGTGGTCTGCAGGGAGCTGGGCTTCGGCACGGCCAAAGAGGCTCTCACCCGGGCTCAGCTGGGACAGGGTAACCCACACTCACAGCCCCAACAGTTAAAGTCTCTCTCCAATGAAAATCATGTTTTCGGGTTCAAGAGGACTCCAAAAGACACGCCCCCAAATGGCTTTTTAATACATTTAGGTTTTGGGGTTTTGATTAAAACAACTTTTTAAAGAAAAAAAATTGTCAAGGGGGACTTTAAGTGTGACATGATGAAGTGACAGGAGGAGGGGTTGCGTGTACCTGTCAGAGGAGAAGATCCTCTCTGTCATTTCTGCAGACTAAACACCCCTCAGCCTAAACCGTTCTTCAAAGTGGCGGCCCCCCAGCTCTGTGCGCACAAACACTGAGAATGATTGCAGCGTGACTGTGCTGATTGTGGAGCGGCTCTCCAAGGACCAATCGCACGAGTGTAAACTCAGCTGGGGGGGTCAGCTGACCAAAACACGGCTGCTGTCATAACAAGCGCTGAATGAGCGCGAGGCGGCTTTGAAGGCAGGATGTCGGCCAATCAAGCGCATGGAATTGTTGTGGCAGCGTTTTTTGTTGTGGGCGGGAAAATGCAGCTCCAGAGCCTGCAGTTTTCCACGGAAACGCTCAGGCATCGTTTCGTCCTCCTACTCCTCTGAACTTAGCCCCAACTCTGCAATCATGTTCATTTCCTCTCATTATCTTTCCACCCAAATGAGCAGCCCCTTTCTGCCGTTCCTGCTTCTTCTCCCTGTGAAGCGACGCGTGAAAAGCGTCTACTTTTAGGGCTACATTAAAGGGAAAAGGGAGATGGTTGCGGTTTCGGGCTCTGAGAACGTGAGACGTGTCCCGTGAAGGCGTCTGGGCTGGGCAGCAGCGAGGACGAAGTGACATCATTACTATTTATGGTCAAATTACAGGCTTTGACGGGCCTTGCTCACCTACTCAAACATAAATGTACTGCAGGATTTTTGCAGTTCACAATTTTATACCTATTTTTAACTGTGAAGCAGCAGTCAATGAAGTTTATTTATATCACACTTCTCACACAAAGTTCCAAAGAACTCAACAAAGAAGGAAGACCATCCAAAAAAACACAAAACTGATACCGTAAAACTCACTACTAAGTAACTCCTGCTTCATAAAGCAGATTTTCAACCACACCCCCTCAACCACTCCCCGAGTTTTAAGATGGGTTTGTGAAAAAATCAATATAGCTGGTCTGTAGATGTAACTGCAGTTGACTTTTTATGAAAACTGGACAGAGTAGGTGTGACATCACCCATAGACAATGGCTTTCTTCCAGCTCCAACCAATAGAAATCAATCCAGTTGCCATTTTTCGAGATGCGCATGCCGCCATGTTGGACCAAGCTGTCAGAAAGCAATAGCTGGTGCGAGCTGGTCTAAGTCAAGGTTTCTATGACAACCACTCTCACCAATTAGGAGTGAGGTCGTTGGAAGTCCACGCCCCAATCACTTGACAATCTGTCAATCAGGAGTTTGGAACTTTTGACGTGAGACCATATACTTTATTGAGGCATCTGATTGGTCTGCCGTAAGGAGCCGGTAAAGCTGGCTCGGGCATCTGGTTCGGATGCCTCCTGAATGCCTCTCTAAGGAGGTGTTCTTGGGATGTCCCATTGGGCCAGGGCGCCGGGGAAAATCCAGGAAACGCTGGAGAGACTACGGATATGTCTGAATTCCCACCCTAATCCTTAACTACTAAAAAAAACATTTAGCGCCGGACTATATCGTGCCCTGGATTTCTAAAGCAATTCGGACACAATACTCACTACTTCACTTTCACTTTGCCAAACGGTGGATATGACATTGCCGATTTCACGAAGTGAAAATCAAATCAATATAAAGATTTCACAACATCTGTTTAAGACTCTACTGTGTTCTGATGATGAAAATGCCAATGGTTTGCAAAAAATTACATTTAAACATGTTTTTTTTTTTTCTGCAAAAGTTGTTCGACCGCAATGCATTGTGGTCTATGGTCACTAATGTAGTGACCATCGATGCATGCCACTTTTTTACAAAGTAATAATAATAGTGGAATAGTAAATTCAGACAGGACTAGAAAAGGGCAAATGCACTGTATACAGTCCAGTTTTCACGTCCTTGAACAGGGAGTATCCCAGATAAACGGGATCAGTTGGTCTTGAGGTAACACTCATTGTTGAAAAGGTTTCAGAAAAACGTTCAAAAAAGCTCCTCGACAGCGGAACTCCTTTTTAGAGGAATTAGGCTGAGGAACTTCATTTTTGAGGAGCTCTGCTTCGGAGGAACTCCTCTTTAAGGCCCGGTCCCACAGGATTCGACGGCCATATCACGGATAAAAAAATTGGAAAGTCTGCCACACGCGCTTAGACGTGCTAACTTTATGCATGTTTGTGGAATAGCAGTGATACAGACGCCGGAGTCCATTCCACTGCCAGAGCACTGCTTGATCACGTGTAAGTGTGTCCTCCCACGCTCAGCCGCTAAACAGACGCTGTAAGCAGTGGTACAAACGCAGACTGGCTGGGGAAACGACCGTGCAAAATTTCAGCGTCCAAGCAGGACGGCACTGCTGTTCCACGGCCATCGCACGGCTTCACCACTGGTACCACACGCAGTCACCCGTGGTCTAAATTTTGGGCAGTTCAAAAGTTTTTTCCGCATGTAACGGCGGCCAAATTTTGTACCATGTGTATGCGCATCTATTCCGCAACCATATCTCGAGTCCACTGCTAATAGCGTCTGTACCACGGGGATGATATTTTTTCCCGTGCTCCAGCTGTGATATAGCCGTGAAAGCCTGTGGGACCGGGCCTGTAGAGAAGGGAGCTCCACTTAAAAGTTTCTCCACTTCGGAAGAGCTCTAGCTTGGAGGGGCTCCACTTTACACGAGCTCCACTTCAAAGGGACTCGACTTTAGAGGAACATTTCCACTTCAGAAGAACTATTGTTCTGAGGAGCTCCACTTTAATGGAGCTTAGCTTTAGAGAAACTGCACTTCAGAGGAGCTTCACCTCAGAGTCCTGCAGTATCTTTTGCGTCACTGACGGGGCTCTCTGCGCTCTTTTTTCAGGCACCGGGCTCATCCACATGAACAGCGTCCAGTGCACAGGCAGGGAGCGCTCCCTCACAGAGTGCCCCCACAGACAAGTGCCGCTCTACAGCTGCAAGCACAGCCAGGATGTCGCAGTGCGCTGCAACGTGCCCGACATGGGCCTCCAGGCCACGGTACGACACACACACACCCCTTTGTTGTGTGAGTGCCGAGGGGGGCGTCAATGTTTGTCCATGCACATGCAGGTGCGTCTGGCAGGAGGCAGAGACCCTGGGGAGGGCCGGGTGGAGGTACTGATGGAGGTCAGAGGAGCCAAGCGCTGGGGCTCCATCTGCAGCGAGAACTGGGGTCTCAGTGAGGCCATGGTGGTCTGCAGGCAGCTGGGCTTCGGCTTCGCTGCACGGGCCCATCAGGTAAGCGTCTTCTTCCCCCACTCCCACCCAGACTTCTCCCTGGTTCTGCTCCCATGCCTCCTCCTCCTCCACATTGCCTTTTGTGTGTTATTACAGAGGCGGGTAATTACAGGCTTCCCAACAGCCACTTCCAGTGTGCCTGAAATAAAAGAGAGAAAGTGAGGCGAGGACCGGGAGGGGGGGAGGGGGAACGACAAACAAACTGAAAATAGCAATGTGTGTGGAAAAAGATCCTTTCAGAGGGAACATTTATGCAGGAGGGCCAAAGGTCCCGGAGCTCAGCCCATTTTGGTTTTTTTCTTCAGCTGGTCCACAGGGCTCTTCAGCTTCTCTGGTTCTGACTCTGCAGGAGACCTGGTTCTGGCCCGGATCCCCGGACGCCTCCGAGGTGGTTTTGAGCGGGACCCACTGTACCGGCTCAGAGATGTCCATCCAGCAGTGTCGCAGGAACGGACAGGTCTACTGCCCCCGGGGGGGAGACGGCAGAGCTGCAGGTGTCACGTGTGTCGAAAGTGAGTCAGCTTCTGAAGCTCCGGACCTTTGTGTGTTTGTTTGTTTGTTTGTTTGTTTGTTTGTTTGCTGGGGCAAACTCCTGGAAAAATTTACAGAGGAACCCACATCTATGAACAAACACAGACAAATTTTCACCTTGTGTTTTCTGGTGGGTCTAAAACAGGGGTCCCCAAACTTCTTCTTATAAGGGCCAAATAATTGTTTTCTTCCCTGATGTGAGGCCGGGGTCCGTTTGTAGCCTGACAGAAAAAGTCAAGCAATTGCAGCCTAAACATTTATGGTTTCCAGAAAGCCACACATAGCCAAATTTGTAACAATTTATATGTAATCTTCACAGAAAAAATGATACTAAAACATTTTTAAAATAGAGCAGTAAATATACTGTCCTCTCCTGTCATGTGGGTCTTGTTCGGCCAGATTCAATATATATATATAATATATATATATATATATATATATATATTATATATATATATATATATATATATATATATATATATATATATATAAGGGATGTAATGATGCAGTTTGCTCATGGTTCAGTATGTATTGAAGAAAAAAAAAACAACCTGAAATCCCATTATTCCACAGATTATGATTTCTTTTGCAAACCAAAACAAAACATACAAAGAAATCAGATTTTTTTCAAGTGCACAGCTCTTGTTTCTTATTGCAGAATCAGACTTAAATAGAACTCTTGTAAACATGTAAACGTTACAACTTGTAAACAATTTAATCAAATGTAAAAGTTCCTCAGTCCTCGGTACTTGTAAACATGAATATAATAAACTTCAACGATCTAAGCTGTGCTCTTAAGTCTTGACTGCAGTACTGGACTCTTTATTTTTTCAGTGTGAGGGCCGTTATGTAATGAACATTTACAGAGATTTAGTTCTCTGTTACCCAGGAAGTGTACATGGAAAGTTGTGCGTTTTAACCAAGTCGTCTTCAATTTGTTCATAAAGAGCAGGTATATTTAGATTTCTGTGAGCTATTCTGTGAACTAACTACTCTATATTGTGGGTCAACTGTTTTCATTAAATTACAAAACCCCTCATTATCAACCACTGAAAAAAGACTGCAGAGCTTTAGCAATAAACACTCTGATGGTGTCAGATATTTTCTTGTGTTTATCTGAGGTAACACTGTAAATCTTTTGGAATATATCAAGGATGTTTTCATTGTGTTTCAAGCTTAATTGTTGACTTTAAGACGGTGACGAGGCTGGGTGGTGACGTCAGAGATGGGCGGCCATGTTGGACGTGTCTCCACATTCTGCAATATAGAGAGGAAGAAAATCTTACAGACTGTGTACTTCTTGTAATGCATTTCGCTCCCGATCATCGTATTTGACGGCGAACCCTGGATCTCTTCACACCGCAGGTTTCAGTGTTGGTGGCGCGTCTTCAAACACGAGCCTGAAGCTGCTCACACACTGGCCGGCTGCGTTGGCGTGCGTTCAATCAGCCACGAAATGAAAAGTCCACGAAAGCGCGAGCAGTCCAAAGTTCTGCTCTGCGCGCGTTTGCAGAGACTCCCCACTGAAAGCGAGCACCCAAGCGAGCTGCCAGTGCGCGAGCACATGTAGCCACAACGTGCTATAACTGTCTCACTTGTTTGGGCAGTTAGCTAAAATGCTATGTTTTTAGCATTTGGGCTCCGCCTCCCAGGGGAAGGGCAAAGTAGTTTCTGGCAGGGCGGGGAGAGAGAGAGAGCAGACCTGGAGCAGACAAGCTGTGCAACAAAGACAGTATCGTGAAAAATGACGTACCGAACTGCGGAACACGTACCGACAGTTCAGTTTTATATCGGGCTGTAGTTTGGGGACCAATGGTCTAAGAGACCCCTGCCTGTCTCCAGCTGGTTGAGGGAGAACAAAGTCAGAATTTCTCCAAGTTTGTCTCCTTTCTGCTCATGAGAGTTATTTGCATAATAGTTTTTTTTGGGTTTCCGAAGACGAAATTTGTGAAAATCCTCCACCTTGGTGTGACAGAAAAGCACTGCAAACACAAAAATGCAAGAACAACATCTCAGCAAATATGGGCCTGGATTCCTAATTCAGTTTTGACGGCTCCATGATCTGGATCATGGAGAAATATCTGTTTGCTTTGAATCATAGAATGCAAATGTGGATCTGTGTGAAAATGTGGAACGGCCTGTAGTTTAGTGTTTGAGGAAGGATGCGTTCAAAGAACTTAATGACGGGGAATCTGAAGTTGCAGTAAATCACTTTAGCAGATTCTACACAGACGGATTCGGCTTGTGAAGACGTGGTGTTTGTGGAGTTTCTGTGTTATGAAAGGGATGATGGAAGTTTTCCCTGATGGTTTCACATTACCAAGCATCCTTCTTAGGACAATTGGGTTTATAGGCTTCAAAGCAGAAACCACAACAGCCCTGTGCCTGCAGATGGAATCATACTCTCCACGGCAAATATCATCGATGCGTTTCCAACTTAACCTCAAACATTCAGAGACACACATATCCACAAAAGCAGATCTCTGAACATCACATCGATAACTTACAACTTTTGGCGTGGATCAGCAAACTTCTCCTCGCTCCATAAATCATTTTCTAGTATGTTATACGATACATAGATGTGTTTGGAGTCAGTCCCCAAAGAGCAGAAAAAACAAAGCAAGTAGGAATAATAGATTTTATTTTTCATGCGCCTTTCTGGGCTTTCAAGGTTGCCTTACATCAGAAAAACAGAGAAGAAACACCAAGCTACTGGGGGCCGGATCCGGCCCACTGGGTGATTTTATCCGGCCCGGTAGATAATTTTACTTTTTTATTATTAACAGCCTGATGTTTTCTTGTGCCGGTGACATATTGAAACATATTTTCATTCCAAAGATGTCACATATTAACGTTTGATGAGGGACCCCTCCATGTGAAAAATAGACATTTTGGGAGTCACAACACGTCGTTTTTTTTCTTTGTATAAATCAAAGCTCCCCAATCTCAAAGCCGCAAACCGGTACCAGTCGGGTACTGGAAGATAAACCGCACTGGTATCCTAACCCTAGCCTTCACCCAGTACCGGACAGTCGGCACCAGACGTGGATCAGTACTGGTTTCAGACAGGGTACCAGACCAGGCTAGGGTTAGAGTACCGGCCGCGACCTGTCCAATATAAAAAGTTAGATTTTCAAAGTTTGAAACATTTAGTTTTAGAGTGTTCAATAAATGTTTATCCTGTTCAGCCTGCAACCTAAGATGTGTTTTGGATTTTGGGCCGATTGAGTTATACACCCCTAATTTATAAGGAATAAGCAATCCAAAATAAATGGGTTTTGAGTTTTATTGCAAAGTGTGGAAGAGAATCAGTATTCTGGATGTCAGAGGGGAGAGAGTTCCAGGTTTGGGAGCAGAGTTGCTGAATGCTCTGTCCCCCATGGTAATGAGACAAGTGATGCAGGACAATCAATTGGGGGGCTGATGAAGACCTGAGGGAACGAGTGGGCATTGAGATTTGAAGAAGATCCAACAGGTATGGTGGACAAGGTGGTAAATGGCCTTGAAAGTGAAAAGGAGAGTCTTGCAGTTGATCCGGTGCGCAATTGGGAGCCAGGGAAGCTGATGGAGTACAGGAGTGATGTGATGAGTGGAAGGGGTTCGGGTAATTATGCGGGCGGCAGAGTTTTGAACCAGCTGAAGTCTATGGAGAGTATTTTGTGGCAAAAGGAAATTGCAGTAATCCAGTCAGGAAGTAATTAGGCTGTACACAAGAACAGCAGTACAGTAAAATGAGTACTGAGCAAGGATGGAGACGGCGGATATTACAAAGGTGGAAGTCTGCTGAGCGAATAATGTTATTGAGAGTGGACTTTGTGCTTACGAGAAGAAATTCTGTTTTATCACCGTAAAGTTTGAGAAAGTCTGAGGTAAACCAGGATTTTATTTCAAGGAGATGATTAGCAAGGGAGGGGAGAGGAGGGAGAGGAGAATCGGGAAATGTCCAGCTGGGTATTGTCTGCGTAACAGTGGAAGTGAATGTTGTGCTGGTGTAAGATATGACGAGAGGGAGGAAGTAAATGATAAACTGCAGTTGAATACATCTGAGAGATGTGATCGAAACCAGTGAAGGGGTACATTTAACTTTGTTAAACTTACATCCAGTAGTATTAAGATGGACGAAGAGCTAGTGTCTAGCACACAGAATGATTTAAAACAGCGACTTTTCCTCCCCCGTCTGCTCATCATTCTTTTCTCTTTTATCAAAAATATTAAATGATAGAGAAAAACTTGTACCTGTTGTATAAGTGAGAAAATGAGATATACAGGAATCACATACAGAGCAAGAATAAGCATTGAAGCCAGTCCTCAGACCTCGATGTCATCCCCTTTTCAACCTCTTTGATTCTTGAAACCTTGAAGTTGTTCTTGCTTCATCTGTGGCAGACAGAATTTTGCAGCTTGATGCTAAAGCAGATCTCTACCTCTGCAGCTGCTCCGGACCTGGTGGTGGATGCCCAGCTGGTCCAGGAGTCGGCCTACGTGGAGGACCGACCACTCCATCTACTTGTCTGCGCCAACGAGGAGAACTGCCTGTCCTCTTCTGCCGCCAGGATGAACTGGCCCTACGGACACCGCCGCCTGCTGCGGTTCTCCTCCCGCATCATGAACGTGGGCCGCGCTGACTTCAGACCCCGGGCCACCAGAGAGAGCTGGACGTGGCACCAGTGTCACAGGTGAACTGCTGTAGAATCTCTGTTTGCTGTGATAAAAAAAAAACAGAATTCACACTTTCTGAATTTATGATCAAAGACCAGGTCAGAAAAATTATTTTGTGTAACGTCACACATTCTTGAGCAATAAGTTAGGAAAAAATAACAATACAGAAAATTTGCCTCAAGAAACCAGGTTTCTCTAATCCTCTGATTACCATGTTAATTGTCAGATTCAGGTTTGGTTGTGATCTGATCCAATTTTCACCTGGTCTGATCCAAGACTAGTTTTGTTCTGATCCAAGTCTGGTCCTGGTCTAAATCTGACATGGATTTAGTTCTAGTTTGATCTGGGTCTGATCTCCTGATCTCCATTAGGTCTTGGCCTGATTCAATTCAAGTCAGATCTGGGTTTCTCACTCCCAACTCGTCACATATGAATGTAAGTTTTGGGCCTCCTCCGCGCCACATTTTTTGGGCGTCCCAAATTTGTCTTTTTTAATGTGCTGGCTGTTCCCATTAAATTCCGGGTCCCCAACCCTCAGGATGCTGTACCGAAACGTACCAACCAGAACTGTTTTGGTGGTGGTTACTGGAAGCCTTCTGTGTCCAGCAAAGTCAAGGCCCAGGGGCTGGATCCGGCCCTCCGGGTTTTATATCCGGCCCTCCAGATTATTTACTGCTGAATTTGTTTGTAGGTAACCGGCTAGAGTGATTGTGACTACTCTTGTACTTTTACTGCTTGTCTTATATGTCTATAAGCTGGTATAACTTGTGAAGCACCTTGGTTTATTTATCTGTAAAATTCCCTGTTATTTTCCAGTTAAATTCTGGCTTGTTATTACGTGGACTTATGATATAACTTGATGATGTGAACTATTGCGTCTTTGAAGTTCTATTCTTTTATCTCATGTTAATGAAGTATTTGGCTATATACATGTCCGTCACTGGTCCGATTATGTTATATAGTTGTTGAAAGGTGGTATTACACAACTGAAGAATTACGGTTCTGGTTATTTTCAGTTATGTTAAATAAGTGATGTGTTTAAAAATTCAAGTTTTAGTGTGTTCGAAAATATTCTAACTGTGTCGACCTATCTGTTTAATGATGCGATAGTTTTCTCCATGTGGTAGAGTAACATGTTTAGGTAGCTTAGGCGGGGAAGGTTTGATTAGGGATTTATTCCCGTGTCAAGCAACCTTCGATGTACCGGTTCACGGCCTGGAATGGGCCCCCCCTTATGTCGGAACAGCCAGCACAACCAAAACGACAATGGAAAACCAAAAGTGGCACTGGCCGGGGATAAAGTACGCGTCCATTTTCCTCCATTGGAATGCATTGGATGGGCATGTACTCAACAACTCCACACACAACGATTTAGGAAAAAGACACAAACTTTACACTGACGGTTTACCGTTATTACCATTGTTTCAAGAGAAAATGACTTGCTAGGATCTTATCAAGAAAGTTTCTCAACAGCAAAATAATCTTAATTTTAGAAAACATGTTTTAGAGACTAGAAGTTTTTTTCTTTCTCTTCATGTGTTGAAAGCATTGAGCATCTTAAATAACTAGCTGACCCTAAATCCATGCCTTCACTTCAGACACTGACCAGTATCAGGTTCTTTCAGAGAAGGTCAGGCTCACTTTACAGGGAACCGTGTTTCTCTAAAATTTCTTCCAGAATAGTGTTAGGAGATGCTTAGTTAGAGTCTTCACTGTGAGAACTGACCTGTTGTTCCACCAATCTGAAAAGAAAGAAGTGGAACCGCGTATGAGAGCTTCCCGTCTTGGTCCAGGTCTCCACAAGCGATTCTCGTGCTACAACATGGGAGAGCAGGGCATCTCCGTGGGCTGCTGGGATACCTACCGCCACGACATTGACTGTCAGTGGATCGACATCACGGACGTGCGGCCCGGAGAGTACATTTTTCAGGTAAGCGCCACGCCATGTCCTAAACCCTTTCTGAATTTCGTCTGTGCTTTAGAGTATGTAGCAGAAACAGCCGCGTTTCTTTAGACAGCGGCGGAACTTGAAACAGCGCGGTGAGGCGTGGAAGTCCTAACAAACGGATACAGAAAAGACTATAAATAACCACTAAATACTCTGAGCTTTTCTCTGCTTGTGTACACGTGTGTGCATTTCAGGGGTGTGTGCATGTTTAAGAAAGTAAATTTAGTTTTGACTTCTGCAGAAGGTAGATCTGTAATTAAGTTCATTTGATCTGCAGACCTGTCTTTTCTGAAAAACCATGTTAGTGCTTCGGATGTGAAACCTGCTGGTTCATGTGCACTAGCGGTGGATGACACTGGCAAAAGGGATTTACAACATAAGACAATAATACACAATTACATTAAAAAAAATGATACTCAATAATTATATTGCTTCAATACAATACTTTTAAAAAACCACCAATCATAAAAAATAAATCAATATCCATAATAGCATAATACAGTATTTATTTATTAATTATAAAATAAATATATTGGTAACCAATGAAAAATGTTTGAGTAAAAATTTTAGTCTGAAATCATATTAAAAAATTGAAGACTTTAAATGGTTGTTTGGCATAAATAATGGACATACAGTATTAAAATTAGATAGTTCAACAAAAAACACAGACTTTCTGTTGTGATATCTTTTTAAATTTTATTTAAATTGGTTTATTTCAAGCAATAAAAACAAGTACAATGCTTGTGCAATACAATCAACAGAAGATTTACATCCGTACAGAACTAAGATATCTTGGCATTGAATTATAGATTGCTCGAAACCAATTGGGTGGAAGTGAACTTATATAATCCCACTCCAGCTAGACCTAACCATTTCAATCAATATCCGGCTCAGAGATTTCTACCTTACCAACACAACCACAGGTCATTAAAAATAATAAAGAAGAGGGCTGAATGCACACGTCTGCTTGTGAAAAAATGTATATATCTTATTATCTGTCATGTAATTTTATTTTCTACTTGTTGTAAAACTTCGGAAAAAGACCAATTATTTGAAAAATAATGACAAGGTGCTCTTTAAGTAAGCAGTTTCATAAACCATTCATAGAAAAAAGTTGAAAAATTAACTTGTAGTTTCAACAGTGAATGTCTTTAAATGAAGTAGTCTACATTGAAACACAAACCTTTTCTTGAATTTGCCTTTATGTTCTTCTTTACTTTCTATTTCTTCAACATTGCTTGTTTTGCTGATAGTTTTTTAGTGAACTTCATATTAAAGACCCACTTCTTTTAAAATGGTGTTTTCAACATTTTCTTGTGGCATTTTTCTGATGATAGAGGACATAAATAAGCTCAAAACTGCTTTTCTAAACATTTCTTTGTTTAAATTATTGTGAATCAGGAGCAGATAAAAATTGCAATTTGAAAAAGCTTGCAGCTGTTTTTAAGAAGCTACACTGGGCGGCGATAGCGCACTTATTAAACGGTGCACTGGGAGACACACGGTGTTACCAGTTGATGCCAAAACTCACCTATACTTGCAACACTAAAGTGTGTTTGGTGTTAAACCATCAAAACTTCTAAATCTATACTAAGGTGGCAAAAGTTTAGACCCTTTATGTTTTGCTTTTTCAGCAACATGTGTTAAAAAAAAACCACCATTGCTTTTATATATATATATATATATATATATATATATATATACACTTTCCCCAACTATTGCTCATGGGCTGTAACTGCCAAGTCATCAAAGATGTAGGTTTTAAACCAGAACGGGGTGGTGATGTGAAAATCAAATGTTTTTTTTTTTTTTTTAATTAAACATGCTTTTTACAGCGTTTACATGCCACATAAAAGATTGTAAATTACGTCGTCTTAGTCAAACGCCACAAATTGTTGCCATGAAAAACAGGGAGTGTGTTTTTGGCCCCACTGGCTTGCCATATATTACCGTTTTAATCCAGCAGCAGAGGCTTTGTCATCCCCGCTGCAGCTGGGTGTTAGCGGTGAGGCCGCTGTCTGTAGGAGACATTGTGGGTCCACCTCAGCGGCCGTGATTGACAGAGTAATGACACTCCGTCGTTACATAAATGTTCACTGTTGGGCGGGAGCCAGTGCGGGAGCTCTGTGTCATCCTTCAAAGCCCTCGAATCTCTTTCCAAAGTGTCTCGGCTCTGAGCTTTTATGGAAGATGCGGTCACCTTATCTGTTTGATGTGTTTATGGGGAAAGTCACTTGTGTGCTTTTCTTAATCACAACGCGAAAGCGGGTGGAAACACGCTACCATGACAACCAGTTGCAGCTTAATGACAGGCTAGAAACCCAAAACTGTCATCTACATCTCTGCCAAATCAGAGTGGAAACTGACGTCAGGCTTCTTTAGGTTTGCTCGTATAGAAAAAGCCAGAACAGTCCTCCCTCCCTACTTAAACACACTCAGACTTTACACACTTAAGAGTCAGAATAGACTAAACCATGAGCTGCTTTGTGAGTTGAAATGGTGACTTTGGTCTGTCCAAGTGAACCAGGTTCATTTCTGCAACCTGTGGCTCCGGGGCCTCTTTTATCCCTTCATTGTGGCTCTTTAACTTTAATGAAAAATGCTAACAATTGAATAAATAAGAGATTAGTTTGTTACGTTTTGTCATTTCTGTTTATATCTTTAACATGTCAAGCATCTAAGCAAAAAAAGTTTAATATACTGTCAGAAATTTTGCAGTTGTATTTATATTTTAGTGCATAATTAGTCAAATAAAAGTCTCTAAAAGTATTTTTATTTGGGTAAATTACACAAAAGGGGTTGCGTGATTTCAGTTAAAAGCCCAGGTTATTCTAAATGTTTTGAGTTTTTTACGTTTAATTAATAGATTCTAATAAAATGTTTGTTTTTGAGATTAAAAGTAATAAAGCTATTTATTAAAAAGCATCATGTTTAACTGTTTTACATTTTTGATATAAGAAAAGCTGCTGCGGCAGGAGGAGCTTTTTTGACAAAAGGTGGATTTTATTCTGAAGGGAACTCGTGTGCGCTGCTGTCAAAAGTAAAAGAAGTTATAACTAATATATAAAAAAACATATAGTGTTGTAATATTCAAAAAAGTAATTTTTTAAATAAATGCTTAGTCGTCATAAAAGGATAAATGTTGTGCATTTCTAAACAAAAAAGTGTGACTTTGTGGCTCTCGTAAGAAACTACACTTAATGACTCTTTTAGCATGAAAGGTTGCCGACCTCTGCCCTAGAGGAAGCTCATTTGCTGACAGAAGAAACATCCAAGACTCCCACAGGGCTCATTTATGCTCCGGTGGGAGATGTTTTTGTCTGCAAGAAATGCTGATCGTTGTGGGACGGCACACATACGTCTAGGACAGGGGTCTGCAACCTGCGGCTTCAGATCCACATGTGGCTCTTTTTATCTCTCCATGGTGGCTCCTTGGCCAAACATAAAATAATGGCTGCCTAACCAAAACTATCTAAAGAAAACAAATAAACAAAGCTCACAAACTAAGATTACCAAGATCCAACCTGGCTCCAAAAGCCACGCCCCCCAGATAATATTTTTCTGACAGAAGCTTCAGATCAACATGAAAAATAGTTTTTTTTTAGATGTTTAGGTTGTGGGATTTTGGTTGAAAACTTCATAATCATAATTAGAACAGCACTGAGAATGTTTTTTTTTAATTAAAAAAATTGTCATGGGGGGACTTCTTTAAGATTATGCAGCTCCTTGAAGGTTCAGTAGAAAACGAGCCCAAATGGCTCTTTTACTGTTAAAGGTTGCCGACCCCAGATGTAGAAACATCTCTGCCTTTTCTTCAAAAGGTTGGCTTAAACCGTGATATCTAATTTAAATAAAGGCATGAACTACCTGGTAATTTTGGTAACTGGTGTGTGATGTTGTGCTGACATCCTAAGTGGTTTTGCCACGTCTGCAAACTCTCCATAAAGCCTCAGCAGTGCTGCGAGGCCGCTAAAGTCATCTCGATATTTATAGTCTTTTTCTCCTAGTGTAGTCCTAGACCAGGGGTCTGCAACCGTCAACACTTACAGAGCCATTTGGGTCAATTTCTCACTGACACCATCCCGACAGGAGCCACAAAGTCTTATTCACTTTTCAGGAAAAGAATACTGATTTGTTTTTAATATTAATGATTTGTTTTTATATTAATGTTAGTAACTATAAATAAATATTTTTTTGGCAACATTTTTTTCAAAACTTGAAATAGTCTATCATTTTTTGAGAGATTTGACATGATTCCTTTCAAAATAAAAGGCACCCTGTGTCTCATAGGATCATTTCATTGCAGCAAATCATTAGATTTTCAATTTTCAGACAAATAATTGAAAATCTAATGAACTAAATCCAAGCTAATTCAATAACATTTTTTATAAACACTTAAAATCCTTGAATTTCTTGAAAAAATATATAATCCAGCACTCAAAAATCGGTCAAAAAGCTTCTGACATATACTGTCCTTCACCTAAAAGAGTTAAATCAAGTTTTCTTTTTTTTTTACTTCACTACTCACTTTTTAAAGTTATACTTTTAAAAAATATATATTTTATTTCCCTTTATTTAAAGGTTAGAGCCTCATGTGGCTCCACATCCACATGTTGTAGACCCCTGTTCTACATAAACACAGATAAAATTATGATACTGCATGTTCTCTATCGGGACCCTAAAGATGCCTCCTGAACTGAAACAGGAAGCTGGGTTAGCTGCACAGTTCTCCAAATTCTTAATTATCACATTTGACCTGCATGTAGCTTTAGCATGGAGAACATGAGGATCCAGGGAACTCTGTTTTCCCAACTGTACCCACTCATTATCTGTCTTTGTCTTTGCTGCAGGTGGAGGTCAATCCGACTTTAGACATGGCCGAGTCTGATTTCCAAAACAACGCCATGCGCTGCCGCTGCAAGTACGATGGAGCACGGGTTTATGTGTACGGCTGCCATGCAGGTATGCTCACCTTCTCTTCATGTCACTTACACAACAAACTACACTGCAAATACAGGGAGCTTAAAAATAGGGGGGAAAAAAACTTGTTTTAACCCTTTAACACCAGTGCTCCAGTATTAATGTTCTTTGATTTACCGTAACTTTTCAACCTTTAACATGATCAACGCAATTCCAGTAGATTCTGAGGGAGAAAAGCAGCTTAACAAGAAATCTTATGACAAAATATCAAAATCCAGAAACGAGGAGTTCCACACAAGCAATCAAAAATGAAAAATATAAGCTAATAGTTAGAAATACTTTAAATCAAATGTTATACAGCCCAATAATAAATATTTTTTTGCTAGTTCTAAGCAATTGCTTTAATTTCTTTTTAGTTTCCTGTAACTAGTTGTAGTTCACTTTTATTATAGTCATAAAACATTTGTGTAGAAATGAATAATTCTGAGACAAAATGTGAATAAGTTTGAATATTATCTTAATGAATTCTTCCCTTCTCCCTACCCCTAACAACAGAGTGTGATGAAAAAATTGTGTCTCAAATTTTGGACGTCACTTTTGCTCAAAGATGTCATTACTATTCCCTGATAAGCTAGTGTTGGCTTGGAGCTTCCGGCGCTCAAATATACATAACAGAAGCAGTATTTTAAAACGTCACCTTGAAAAAACTCATCGAGCTACAACAAAAAGTCATTACTTACATTTAAAAGTAAACTTCTGTGCTTCAGAGCGCACCCACGTGAAGAAAAGCACATCTCCTCCATGGCACAGTGCGACGTGGAGCCCCTCCTGGCGGAGGGCTCTGTATCCCTCCGCTTGAGGGAAGGGATCTTACTATGTTTTCCAAAATAATGACAATGAATGTCAGGCTAACTTCTCGACATTTATTGAACTTTAAAAGAATTTAAATTTTTTTTTTTGAGTCTTCAATCAATTTTTCTATTGTCATGAATGTGGAGCAAAAAGAGTTTGATTTATTTTGATAGTAACTAGATCCCAGGTCTAAATGAGAACAAAATTCCCTATTGCGGCAAAACACTCAATATAATGTTGACAAATATAGTTAATACATTGTAAGCAGTTTATTAATCTGGCCTTTGTTCACTTTATATGTTAATAATTCCTACTTAATATATTGATAAGTCTAATTCAGCTTATTACACGGAGCAGCTCCACTCAGCTCCAAAAGCCACGCCCCTTCAGAGGAGATTTTGGAGAGGAAGGCTTCAGACATGAATGGAAATGTCTTTTTAAGACATTTAGGTTTTGCGATTTTTGTTAAAAACTTCATAATCATAATTAAAACACTATTAGGAAAGTTTTTTTTTTTATTTAAAAAATTGTCATGGGGGGCTTTAAAGCTATGTAATAGTTGTAATGTTTTGAATGTCTAAAAACGAAGTCTGAAATCTTTGGAAAGATTAAATATTTTGTAGTATTCATAATTTTTGCAAACTTTCTTTAGACACTTGAAGCACTGCTACCATTTCAATTAGAGACAAAATAACTTGTAAAATTGTAAAAAATTCACTTCCAGCTGCAGACATTTCACTTTTTCATATGTACGCCTTGCTAATGAAAACTCTTAACTGTGGCTCACGTCCAGTTTGACATAGTTTGTTTCTTGTGGTGGACTTGTCCCTCTCTGATCAGGTGACGCGTACAGCGCTGAGGTGGAGGACCTGTTTGACCACCAGCGGCAGATCTCCAACAACTTCCTGTGAGGAAGCAGCACCACCATCCAGGAGCAGAAGGATAAAGCTCCTCACCATGCCTGAAACGTCACGGCGGGGGGAGGGAGGGACATAGCAGCATGCCAGTTAACAGGGAGGGTTGGGGGAAGACGTGGCCCATTAGAACCTGAGACGCTCCTGTCAGCCTCTGCTCAGGGGTCAGGGAAGAAACCGGGTCAGAGCAGGCGCAGGTCTTCATTCAGAGTTGTTCCCAGAGCTGCAAGCTGATGGTTAGAGTGAACACCATCAAACCCAGAATCCCGCCTGTTCTCTGCTCAGGTTCTGGTTTGTCCTCTTTGGTGCTACTTTGCCTTCTTGGAATAAATCTGCAATGTTTTGCTAATGTCATGTATAGTTTCATATTACCTCTGGATATTGTTCTTCAGGTCTATAATTTATGCAGAATATAATGTACTTTTCAGGTGAAACTTGTTTGTACTGTTTATAACTACTTCCACATTGTTGTTCTATGTGAGGGCGGGGGTAGAGGAGGGCTGGCGTAACAGAACTTGGTGAAGGTTGAATAAATGCTTGACAAACTATTTGCTTATTTTAGTGAACAGAACACAACAATTCTTAAAGTTTACAAAAACTCCATCTCTCAGTGCCTTATCGTGATATTAGGGGTGTGAATTGGCAAGAACCTAGCAATACAATGCATATCGTACTGCATGCTTGCAACGCGATACATATCGTAATGCATGCTTGCAATATGATACATATCGTAATGCATGCTTGCAACATGATACATATTGCAATGCATGCTTGCAATATGATACATATCGTAATGCATGCTTGCAACACGATACATATCGTAATGCATGCTTGCAATATGATACATATCGTAATGCATGCTTGCAACATGATACATATTGCAATGCATGCTTGCAATATGATACATATTGTAATGCATGCTTGCAACATGATACATATCGTAATGCATGCTTGCAATATGATACATATCATAATGCATGCTTGCAACACGATACATATCGTGATATATCCCAAAACTGTACCAAAATAATTTTTCCTTTTTTTTAAATTAAGAATATGACTTAAAAAAACTATACCTAAATATGTTAATTTATTTTTCATTTAAAAAAAGTTTTTTTTTTTTTTTTAATGGCTGAACATTTCACACAAGCTGATTCAGCAAGACTTTGATATTGTTTTGGTCACATTCTAGAGCTCCTCAAAGACACTCAGTAAGCTGTGCTATTAACTAATGACCAGGTTTTTTAACGAAAACGGAGGACGCCCATAAATTATAAATTAAATATCGTCTTGTCAGCATTTTTAATTGATACAAATATCCCCAAATGAAAGATAGCGACATTTTGCCAAATCGATTTTCCCAGACACACCTACTTCATATTAGTGCCCAGAGAGCTGTTTTTGAGAGGAACCAGAGTTCCTTAAAGACCCACTCAGAAGTGTTTTACAATCACAATCCCACTCACTCAGTACTAAACACTGGCGCTAACCTATAACCTCCAGGAGCAATGTAGGGTTCAGTGTGTTGCTCCAGGACACTTTGACACATGGATGATTTAGAGCGGGAACCGAACCTGTGATCTTCCAATCAGAAGTTGACTGCTCCACCTCTACACCACATCAGGAAATGAAACTTAAAATTGTGTTTGAGTATTTCTTCATTGAAATTGTTGTGAATCAGGAGCAGATGAATAAATACTGTTAGAAAAAGCTTGTAGTTGCATTGTAAAAGCAACAATCAGCGGGCCACAAGCTCTCTGCTCCTCTCCATTCTGATGCATCCACTTGTACACGGATAGATTAATGCACATCTTAGTTTTCCTCATCTGAGCGGGAATCTGGATCAAAACTGTATGGCTGGATGGCTCCAATATTACTCACCATTCGATGGGGCTGTAAGCTATAGTGGGAGAGAGTGAAGTCAGATGGGCTTCTACTGTCACAGAAACTACCGGTATGTCCTAGAAAACGACACCAGTTTTTTAAATTAAAAAATAATTTAAAAAATAATCATAATATAGAAAGAAAAAAAAACACTTGGAACGCTTTTAAAATAGGTAAAAAGATGACTGGAGAGGGACTTGAAGCCCGACATTGAGACTGAAGCTGACTTGAGTTTGTTGTTGGACGGTCTGTTCCTCAGAAAATACATTTCCTCAGAAGAAAGTGGCTCCGCTTCTGCTTGCAAGAGTTTCTCATGGAAAGATAAACATGTGGGAGCTATGGGTGCCTGCACCAGCAGCACACACTGTCCTGAAGAGGGAGGTGTTTGCCTGGCCAGAAAGAACGGCTGAAAACTCTGTCAACAGTGAAGTTTGAACCAGCTCAGATTTATCTTTAATTTGAAGGCAACATCAATGTCCTGGAGGCCCTTGAGTACTTGGTGGTGCTGCAGACGCATTCCCATAAGTCCCAACGATTCTGCACGCTCGTGCTTGTTTTATGGGAATTTCCATTTTGCACCATAGAGCCATCAACCAAACGAGATGGAATTTGTGCAAAGACGAAATCAAGCACGGAGTTTTGGGACACTTTTCTGCAACAATACTACTTTCCCAGTGGAAACCTGCTGCCTGACATGACGTCACCTTTACATGCTCCCGAGTAATAGCCATTGCATCACACACCCCCATAAAAAAACAAATAAAGAGCAACATTATTGTCTGTGGTTTGCAAGAACTCAACCCCCCCAACCCAGTGCAGGACTCTGATGTAACCAACAGCAGAGTGGAATGAAAGTCAGGCAAAACAAAAGTTTGAAGTCTCACTCAAACTAAATCTTTATCTTCTGTAAAGTCATTCCCAGTGTTTGTTCATTATGCCGTCAAAAAACCTGTGTTGTTTTTATGAGACCTATTTTCTGCAGCAGTTCATCTAAAATGTCCTGTGGATGTAACCATTGGCGCGGAAGTAACCTTGCACTGATATCCCATCATTCCTTTATTTACACTCTCTCCCGCTAACTTACAGCCCTTCACAACCACAAGCTAACATTAGCGTAGCAAAAAAAAAAAAAAAAACAATTATGTCAGAGCAATCCAGCTTTACAGTTTTGATCCAGATTCCAGTTCAGACGAGGAAAACCAAGATGTTAATGGATCGGTTTGTCTGTAAGTGGATGCATAGACTTTAGCCTGCCCATCGCAGCTGCAGCATCACAAACCGAAGTTGTTTTAAACCGCTGGTTTGTATCTGCTCCTGATCCAACACGATTTCAATGAAGATATATATAAAATATATTTACTCCCTCAGGGGAAAAATGCTGCAAGAACATGTCAAATACATCCAAAACAGGAAATTGTTTTAAGTAAAAGTGTCTAGGATTTCAGAATGGTAATGTTTAATTCTAAACGAATGGAAAAAAAGAGCACCTGATCCAAAGAGAAGGTGATGTTGATAAGAAATGATTCTGTATTGCTTTTAAATGGACAACCAAAGAACAGCAGAGACTCATATAGAAGTTTATTGGCAGAAGCTCAGTTAAGGTTTGATGACGTCTCAGGGAATTGGGCGGCATGAGGAGCATTGATCTGATCAATTTAGAGTAAATCTACTCTGAGTTTCCGGTTTCAGGAAGGAATGCTACTGTTTAGCTGTCTGGAAATAACTGGTCGGCTCACAATTCATGATATACATTTAACGCCATATGTCATCGGACGGATGGAAGGAACTGCTTTAAGGCAGCGTGCTGCTAGGATACCCCCTCCATAACACAAACCCTCGATCCTTTTATTGTGGTGGGGGCTTTGTAAAGCAGCATTTGGACGGCTAATTTGCTCCATGACACAACGCAGAGCCGGCTTGGTGGTTAGCGCTGGTTGCTCCCAGCAGCCTCCCTGCGGTTCACTGCATCCTCGTGAAGCCGCAGTAAAGCTCAAGATGATGGGCCGTGCCGGGATCGCACACGACGATGGTGAGCAGCGAAGCTGTGAGGTGGTCTGTGAACGCTTGTCTGCATTTGTCACAGACTCAGGTTGGAAGTCTGGACTTTTGTGATCACCTGCAAAAGACGAAGACCAGCACAAAGTGTCCTCAGAGATTAAACATTCATTCGTGATCTGCTGAAAGATTCATTTGAACAACAAACAAATCACATTATAAGGTTATAGGTTAAAGGTCACACAGCTAGATCAAAGGTTATATAACCAGATCAAAGGTTAGATGACACTTTGCATCTGTGTTTATCTGAAACCGTCTTTCATCTTAAGTCCGGTTAGCACAGGACAAAGTAGTCAAATCCCATCTGCCTGAGTCTTAACCACCAGATGTCTCTTCAGAGAACTCCCCACAGCGATCTTTGAGAATCATGTTTATCAAACATCCTAATACGCTCACAGGTCCGTTTCAGGAAGCAGGTTTGTTAACTCCAAATTTAGTAAAACTCTGAGTTTCCGGTTTCAGAAACGGAGGTAACTTAAACCCGTGAAAGTGGGTGAAACCAAACCCGTTTCATGAAGCGGGTTATGCGACGGAGTATTGGGGTCACTTTATGGATTTTAGGATTGTTTTTAAGATTCTACTTTTGGTTTTTAAATGTCTACATGGTCTGGCCCCTCAGTATCTTTCTGAACTTTTACATTTTTACCATCCCCGCCGAGTCCTTAGATCTGAAGATCAAATGTTGTTAACAGTTCCCAGGACTCGGCTTGTGACCAGGGGAGACCGAGCCTTTTCAGTTGCTGGTCCTAAGCTCTGGAATGCGCTCCCCCGTTCTGTCAGGTCGGCCGGTTCTGTCAGTGATTTCAAATCACTTTTAAAAATGTATCATTTTAACCAGGCTTTTAACTCCAGTGTGCAGACGTAGTGGCTTAGCTAGTTTATTGTACCTCATTTTGTCATTGTTTTAACTGTCTTATTGCTTTTATTGTTTTCTTTGTTGTTGTTTATTGTTTATTGATTTTACTTCTCTGTTCAGCACTTTGGCGGCATCTGCTTTTATAAGTGCTCTACAAATAATAAATTGAAATTGAATTGAAATTGAATTATAAAGGAAAAAATATTTTTAAAATTACGACTTTAAATCTCGTAAATTTACGAGAAAAAGTCGTAACTGCTAAATTACGAGAATAAAGTCGTATATTTATGACTTTAAACGTCATTGGCTAAATTCACAACTTTTTAAGTCGTAAATTTACGAGAAAAAAACGTGTAAATCTACGGGATTTAAAGTCGTAATTTAATGAGAAAAGAACCAGTTGTCTGTTTATCAAAGTCGTGCTTGAAGATGAAAGACGTGGAGTATCTGGTGAAGATTTATTTCCAGATCGGTGTTAAAAATAAAGAAATTATGAACCTTTTGGCGATTCAAAATCGAATTATTTTCGGGTTCGGTGTCGGTAGTGCGGAGTTGTAAAATAAAGAGCTCAGAGATACATGTTCATCAGGATCGTCACTTTATTACGTCTTTCATTTCCTTTCGCCATGTTACGTCATGTCTCTGTCATGAACCAGAAACATAAAGAGATGTAAACAGAGCTCCGGACGCCTCCTTCTCCAAATTTAACGTCCCGTCTCAACACAAAACAACATTGAGGTATGACAATATTCTGTTACGTTAGCACAAGAACATTGAAAATTCTGAAAACTAGTCCTCTTCAGACGGAAGCATCACAGAGTTGGAGGAGATCTGGTCTGTCATAGAGGAAGAAATGACGTGAAGTGGACAGCTGGAGGATATGGACCGCTTCATCAACGGGATCTGCAGAGATCCTGCAAGCAGCATCAACGAATAAAATATGAATATACTGTAAATCAAATAAAGAAACTTCCAAACATGTGAAATATATTTTAAACATTCAGTTTACCTGATGAAATTTTCACCGTTTGGTCGGTCTGCTTCAGCTCACGGCATAAATTCACTGGACTGTAAGGCTCCCCTCAACTTTAATACATTTACGAGAAAAAAGTCATAAATCTACGTGATTAAAACTCATAAATTTACGAGATTTAAAATTGTAAAAATACGAAAAAAAAAACTTGTAATATTCTTTTTTTTTTGGTGGCACTAATACTCCGTCGTAGAGTTAAGCTAAACTCAGAATTAATCATAATTCAAATTCAAATTTTAGTCAGCTAACTCTGAGTTCAGGTTTAAACTCTAAATTTGTTTAACCTGCTTCTTGGGAAAACTTTTACTTATGAGCCACACAGGGTTCTAAAATTTGACCAAAGGGTCGGCCCAGGAGCAGATTCATGGCATGATTTGGTGACTCATCTCGTAAAAGAAAGAAATGACTTGGGACGTGGACAAAAACATGTCTTAATCTTGATTGTGTGAATACTTAGAACGCATTCATACGACAGGGACGCTCCTGCTCCTTTCCGTATGTTTTTCAGCTCATAAAAACTCAGTCACACTTCCAATAATTTCAGCAATCTTGGTATCAAAACATTCGGCTTGTTCAGAACATTACTGCTTGTGTTTTTAGTGTTCATAAACTTTATAGTTTTTTTAAATATTCAAAAAAATATGTCCCATAGGAAATTAATGAGAAATTCTTTAAATTTCTAAATTTTAAGATTAACAAACAGCCTTTAAAAATATTAATGGGCTATGGTTTCATCTTTTATAGTAATTTTCAAAAGATTTGGAATTTATCAAATATTTTATACCTAGCTTTTCTGGTTAATTTAGAATCTATTGAGGTTTTTTATCCTAATTTAGAGTTTGGCAAATATTTTGGCAACATGCTTTTTGGCTAATTTAGTATCGACTAAGGTTTTTATTGGCTAATATACAGTTTATCTTCTATTTAAACAACAGGCTAATGTTGTTGACTACTTTGGTTAATTCAGGTAATTTAGACTATTTTGGAGTTTAGCTAGTATTTATGCAACATGCTAGCTTTTTGGGATAATTTCACCACTACTAAACTTTTTTTGGGGGTAATTTGGAGTTTAATTCATATTTAGGCAACACAAAATTGGCATGTATTAGATATTTTAAAGCAAGTTTACTACAATTTTTCAGAAATTTGGGTCCACGTCAGTGCTCTTTTATAGTTCTTTAACAAAATTCCAGTCTTTTAGCACATTTTACATTTTTAAAAAACAGATTTTGCATTTTCAGCGCATCCCTTCAGCAATAAAAGTAAATTAAAAATAAAGTAAATGGCGTCGCCATTTTCAGTAAAATGCTTCAGCATCTTTAGTGACAACATTCAGCAAAAAGCATTCAGATTAGCATTATTCACAGCTAATGCAACTTTTCTAACATTAGAAAAATTATATTGCAGTTATTTTGCATTCATGCTGTGTTGGAAGATTTGTTCCTTTTCTCATGTACCTGTGTGTTTTTCCAAGTCATTTTTCTGATCATTCCAACACAAAAAAATACAGTTTTTTTTAAGTGTTTGATTTTCCCTGAGAGACATTAATCCATTGGTGCGATTGGCATAAAAATAGCAAAAAAATAAATAACTGTTTTAAACAAAAAGCAAGATATGTCCAGATTCCATCTCGTTTTTTTTTCTCCCAAGAGATCGCTTACCAAAGCCCTTTTTTTTTTTTTTATTACAGATTCCCATTAGTTGCAACTATTCTTCCTGAGGTCCACAACTGGCCTTCCTTTTGTCAAGTTTTTGTGGCCCACGAGTAAAAAAGTTTGCCCTCCCCTGCTGTACCAGGAATGCAGGTTTTCCGCACAAAATGTCAAGGTTACAGACCAATCAGTGGACTCCAAGACAGAAAATGTTTATGCACATTTTTGTGGGCATGTTGCAGGTAATAAGTATTAGCTTAAATTCTGTTAAATTACGTTTAATAAATGTCAACTTGATTCCAAACTTTAACAACCCACTCCATTCAAATAAAATATGCAAAAGCAAAGACAGCAGATTTGTTTATGGTCTGGGGATAACTTGTAAAAAGAATTATTTTTTCCTGAACACTTTAAGTGTGTTAGAAATTATTTAAAATGTCAAGATATTTCTTGTATTTCTTTTATATACAGCACTTTGAGCTGTTTTTCTGCAGGAATGGTGTTATATAAATAAAATTAATTTGAATTTAATAGTTCCAAACCCATTTTCTTTAGCACTTTCTTCCTTCTGAAACAAGAGCGAGGTTTGTTTTGTTTTGGAAATGGCTTATTTTTTGTATTTTAAGTTTAAGTGGCATCTTAAAATTTATACAAAAAATAAAATTTAAGTTGAGTAAAGCATCAACTCAAAAACAAATGACAGAGCTTTTGTTAATTGAGCCAATGCTTCACTTTTTACAGAGTAGTTCATCCATGGAAAAATAAAGTTCAAGAACTCAGAAGTTTAAGGATTTATTTTCCTGCCTTACACATTTACCCGGAAAAAAATGAACAAATAAAATGTTCCATCTGATATGATCACACTCACATACACACTTTACTAAAAATAATTGTTCACAAATTCAGTGTTTTTTTCTTTTTATCAATGACATTTACACATGTTCCTTCTGTTTGGTGAAGCGTCATGACAAAAATACATAGTAAGAATAGAAAAATTCAACGTCCACATTTTTGTGTGTCTTTAAAAACCCTCTTCAATTATCAAAAAAAAAAAAAAAATTAGAAACAGATTGTTGCATCGTTTTGACATTTTCCATGAAGTGCACAGAACCAGCAGCAGGACATGGAGGTCCAAACTAAGCCACCTCAGCGTTTATTCATTTGCGTATTCCTAATTTGTTTGCTTACACACACACCTTTAACAACGGGGCTAAAAAGTTTAGAATTCCAGGACTAAAACGTGATCACTTCCTCTGTGTGCAGCATCTCTGACAGAGCATCAGCAGTCACACGGCTGTGAGGTTCGAACAGGAAACAGTGCTGTTGTCATAGCAGCTGCACAAACATGTGAATCTTCATGCATGAGCCCACCCCCCCTCCCATAAAGATGAATCTGTTGCACTGAAGTGCGTATTAGAAGCTTCGTCTGTGACTTCCAAGAGCACCAACCATCTTGATCAGAGCCAGAGAGGGACAAACACCCAAACCACAGCTCCATAGAGGTCCTAACCAGCTACATATGACCTAACTGGATCATGCCCCCAAGAAGGAGGAGGATAAGAGGCTAAGAGGACTTTTGGGGCAATCTCTCACAAAGGGAGTGAACAGAGGAACCCTTGTGACCTGTGAAGCGATGCTGGGTCTGATCAACCCGTGTTGGGTTTCCAGGGTGATGTGCTGCTAAGAGACCACAAATGAACCCACACTCCATCACTGGTGATGCGTCTAAGTGTATGTTCAAATCTAATCAGGATTCAGTGGGGGGAGACTTCTGTCCATGCTGGTGGAGAAGAGAAGAGAGAAGAAAGGAGAAGTCCTGCGAGCTCTTCACCTTCCCTCCCAGGCGTCCTCCCTCTGCCTGGCAGCCAGACGCTTCAGCTCTGCAAAGGACGCACAGACGGACCGTCAGGAGACGCTGGGTCTGCCTTCATCAGACTCTGTTTCAGACTTTAGCCATGTCCGAATCCCCCCCCCCTACTCACTATATAGTGCGTTCTCTATTTTCTAGCGCTGTCCGAATCTACAAATTCTAAAATCGAGCCACTAGAAATTTCCAGGAAATCAAAAAACTAGCGTGCATCAATGCTCACTATATTAACGAATATAGACCACAATGCATTGCGGTCAAACAATTTCAAAATACATGTTTAAATGTATTTTTTTAGCAAACCATTCCACATTTTCACCATCAGATCACAGTGGATTCATAAATAAATGTGAAATGGTGTTTTAATTCGGTTGTGACTTTGTGAAATTGGTGACGTCAAATCTGGCGTTTAGGAAAACGAAAGAAAAAAGTGAGCAGCGTGTCCAAATTGCCATTAAAATCCAGGGCACTATATAGGCATGCTCTGTTTAGTTTTTTAGTAGTTAGGGGTCAGGGAGGGATTTCGGACACAGCCTTTGTCTTCAACGAGTTTGAGAGTCTCTTCACTGAACATGCTCAGAATACAGAGTTAGCATATACTTATAATCCTCAGGGAAGAGGATTTTAATTGTTTTTTTGTTGTGACTAGATGAAACAGAATGTAAATACTGTCTGATTTCAGCAAAGAATTCAAAGAAATGTGGATTTTTATTTCTAAATTAGGTTTTATGGATACAATACTTGGTTAATAAAATCAAGATGTTTATTAAATAGAACTCAGAAGATAACTTATCAAAGTTAGTGAAACTAAAAAGAATGTTCTTTCAAGTTCGGAAAAGATGAATATAGAACAGTGGATGCTATTCTGCTGAATAGAAATGCAAACAGCTCCCTCTGGTGGTGGAAAATATGTGATGCAGCCAGCTAGATCACCCCTCCACTCTGGACTGCTTTATGGTTTAACATCTACACTAACACCAAATGTTATTTTTTTTTTTTAGTTTTTTTGGTTGTTAGATTTTTTCTTCAGTTGATGAGAAAATTCCTGTGATAGACAAAAAGTCTGCACCTTTGGCCTCCTGGAGCTTCCTCCTCTCTGCTTCACGCTGCTCTTTTGTCAGGTTGCTTTTCACGCCCAGAGCGCTGATCACGAGCTTCCGGGCCAGAGCGGCGCTCGTCTGAGGTCTCTCTTTAGGGGGGAGGAGGAAATCTGGAAAGAACAGGTCGTGAAGAGAATAAAACCCAATAAAATGAATAAGGGGATGAAAAGCTGTGTGAGCTAGTACCAGACACTTCACGGGCCTTGGCTTTGGTGGCAGGGGAGGACTTGTGGAGCGGTCTGACTTTCATGAGCGGATGTTTGGACCTCAGAGCTTCGCGAGCTGCAGAGCAAACTAAAATGAGGACGAGCAGAGTGCAGAGAACGACTCTGACGATGGAGCAAAGCCTGACCGACCTGCCACGGGGCTGGAGAAGAGGCCCAGAGCGTGGGTGTCATCAATCCACTTGATGTCAAAGCCCCCCCGCCTGAAACAGTCAGAGGAGAGGATCAGCTCTGTGACACAACAGAGGCTTTAGTCAGAACCCTAAAGGAGCCAAAAGCAGTCCAGCTGTGCAGGAACTCTGAAGAAAGAGCAGTCTGGAGGACAGAAGCCATTCCCGGACTTCTCTGCAAAAACATCTTTCTTGGTTTGAACTGTATCAGAGAACTGGACCGAGAAAGTGTGACGTCACCCATTGAAGCGGCTCCAACAAAATGAAGTCATTTCAGGAGCCATTTTTTCGCAATACAGATGCTGCCATGCTAGTCGACAGTAAGTCAGCTGTGATTGGTCCGAGTGGGGGTTTCTATGGAAACCAGTCACCAGAGTGAGCTTGTTGGAAAGTCACACCCCTTTCCCCCTGAAAGCAGGCTAAAGTTTTTGTTTCCAAATTAATCAGTTTGGCGATCGCACTTTAGAAGTATATCTTATCCAACAAGAGACACTTCTTGGATGAAAGAGTTTGGAAAATGAATGCTTGTGAGTAAATAAAGATGTTCAGATTTAGTCAGTAATGTATTTTTTTGGTCAATCGAACATTAGCATTAGCCATCCTATGGGAAATTCTATTGAATGTTAGCATCCAGCTAGCGGACTTTATCTTTATGTGCTAAATTGATTATGTCTTTTGTGAATCGATAATTGATCTACTAAAGCTTAAATCGATTCTAATCAATTTTCTCCACCCAGCCCTATTTTTAAGACACTGCGGGAACCCTGTTGTAGGACGATGCTCTGAAAGGTGCAAAGAAAAACATTCCTGCAAAAGGTGCTGTTTGAAACATACATACTGGGAACACTGGAACAACTTGAGAAGATCCTCCGTCTTGTAATCCGTGGGAAAGTCGTAGATCTCCACAATGTGAGAGAGCTCGTCTTCTCTGAGGTCTATGTCCTCTTCGTACTCTCTGTCCATGCGGTAATAGTCGGACTGGGGGTTCTGGGTGGACTCTTTGCTGCCCTCATCTACAGCCAACTGCACAGACCAACCAGAGAAGATTGGAAAAACAACAGCAAGACAGATGCCTAGTTGAATATTTTTCTGTTGGTGTGGAATCCTGCTCAGTCTAGGAGTAAATCTAGGAGTTTGGCTCAGTCTAGGTCTCCACAACCGTCCCACTTCCATTACTGCAACTTTCTATAGTCTTATGATTGGACATCTTTTTGTTTGCATCATCCCTAACCGATAGTGCTGTTACTCCCACTGCCTGATCAATTCCTACTCTTTGTACATAATTGCATTTCTTTTTCATTTTTACTTTATTTCCTCATACAACATGGCAGCTCCTGCAGGTGTGTCATGTTTCTTATGTTCTTAGGGTTTTCTCTTTTCTTCTGAATTAGATCTTTAACAATGTAGCACCGAAACCGATTCATTTTGGTACCGGTTCCATTTAAGTTATTATTTATTCAAGTTGATACCTTAAAAATTATATTGTTATTACAACATGTTACATATGTTTACTGATAATTTTATTTTAGTGTTGCAAAGGACGTTACGCTGACATGTGTTGTAACGCTTCTATTTTGTCCCCAAATGAGTAAAAAATAGGGTGGATGATTTCGAGACACTATTCTGAGCCTTTTGGAAGTTTTTATAAATAAATATAAATAAATGTGGAACGACATTAACAAATAAAGAGAAATGACATTTGTTTGACTAATTTACGATAAAACTTGCAATTTATTAAATTAACTTTGTGATGGAAGCGTGTTAACAACAGAAAATTATTAAATAGTTGTTGTTTCTACTGCAAAAACAGATTATGCTTAGCTGGATCTGCAGCACCCTGACAGAATCTGTGCCCCCTGTCATATGTAGAATATGAGGTAATTAAAAATAATAATTCAAACATGACAGTAAACTCCCAAAAGCCCCAGAATAAAGTATATCACTATCGTCCACTTTCTTTTTACGCTTTTGGGTAAAATATATGATGTTAACAAACAAATCAATAATTCCAGAGACAGGGGATACAAATTCTGGCAGGGGGCACTTACCATGGCACAACACCTATGGTGACCCCGAAAAGGGACAAAGCGGCCAAGAAGTTGAATGAATGAAAGGGTATTTGTCCCAGGGACCAGCTCGGTGAGCAGTATCGATAAGAGGAGGATTATTGCTAAAAGACTTTACTAAACCCATTCGTGTGGATCTGAATGAAAACTTTTACCGGATAATCCAGTTTACCTCCTCCAGCAGGTAAGGGTCCACACAGTCCCCGTCATCGTTGAACAGGGTGTCCCAGCTCTCGGTTTCTTCCTGCGGGAGGGTTTCCTCCGCCTGGCCGTCTCCCCGCTGCTCCTCCTCCGGCTCCGGTACCGCGGCATGGTGGGGGTCCCCTTGGTGACCCTCCCCAGCAGGAGGACCAGGCTGCTCGGCCCCCGCAGCTTTGTCCTTCCGGTTCTTAGCGTTCTTCCGCGCCTTGTCCGTGTAGCGCGGCCTGTTTTTGGGTCTTCGCTCTTCCGGAGCTCCGTCTTTGGGGGCGGGGACCCGGTGTTTGGGGACGCGCTGAGCCTGGCCGGCTCTTTGGGAGCCGGGTGGGGGCGCAGGCTGGGCGGCGCGCTCGTCCATGGATGAATGCTAGCGAAGCATCTATAGGAAACAAACAGTCAAGACGATGCTAGCTACAGAAGCTAACTGCTTTACTCCACCAAGAATCTTCTCCGTTCATTCAGCATGAGTGCTTAAGAAAAGCACAAATACTTGTTGCACCAAAACATAAATTATCAATTTAATAAACCCTATTGAAATTTAAAATGTTTCATACCTGAGCTAAAGTTTCATTTTCGGAGCTCTGTAGACAGATTCTTTTCGCGTCACCAACCCGGTTTACCGCAAGGAACTATGGGAAATGCTATGTCTTGATGTCAAATAGGGAGTCATTGAAGTCAAAGATTCTATTATTCTGTTTATCTTTTTTTTTTTTTTTTTTTTTTTTTTACTTTATCAACGTGAAAATTCAAAGCGTTACCGAGTGCAAATGCAGAGAGATAGCTGTTCGTTGCCGGCCAATTTGAAAGGTAAACACCGCAGAAGAAGAAACTGGAGGTCTCGAGACACGCCCACGGACACACAGGCCCGTAATTTGCCAACATGGCCGTCAATCAAAAAGGTGTCTCCTGATTGGTCAGAGCTACCCACATTATACAAACTGTTTCGTAAACAGCGAACGAATGCTTGTGTAAGGTGGCCAGACTGGTGCGCATCTCCCAAAAGGTTCGGAACCTAGGCTGCAGCTGGATCCGACCTGCAACCGGCAAGATGGTAAGAAAATTGACTTTACTGCTGTAAACTAGAGATAAGTGTTGCAAAAACACTTTACCAAACAAATCTGGACAGACAAGCAGAATAATCAAACTGTTACTAAAAAGAAAAAAAAGATAATTCCTCTGTATATCAGTGTCAGAGACAAAAACGTTTTTGTAGTAAAACTGTATAATTGGTTTTTAACAGTGATAGAGCCAACATGTCTAAAACAGGAAATTGATTTTTATATCTTAATGTAAACTTTGATTAATTGTTGTAACACATTGATGTGTTTTAGAATGTATTTTAATGAGACTGAAATAATGTACTGTATAAGTATCGGAATTTAGTAACTTAATCAAATTGTGACGTTTTTGACCCCTCCCTTATGCTTTTCTGCATCCAGCTGCAGACATCACTGTAGCTCCCATTGCACTTCTGATAACCCAATTAGAATGAGATCCTGCATTTGCAGCATTGTTTGAACACAATGTCAACTGGTCCGTACAGGACGTCCTGTAAGTCACTTGGAGAATTTTGTACCCCTGCCACTTGTCTGTTTCTTTTCTGACGAAAATTGTGTTTTTAAAATATTCTTGAGGCATTTCATAACAGAGGACAATTATAAAGAAAATTGAGATTAAAATTTTTTCTGAGTATTTCTTTACTCAAATGGTTGTGAATCAGGCTTTTAGGAGAGATTGGAGAAACTACTTCCACAGCTTTCTGCTGCGCTCCATTCTGATGCATCCGGTTGTACACAAACGGTTCCGTTTACATCTTTGTTTCTCTCGTCTGAGCTGGAATCTGGATTAACTGTAGGGATGGATGGTTCCAATATTGCTCGCGAGTGGGATGTCGGGAAATAGAGAAAGGCTTACTCTACACCAACAGTCGAACCCACAACCTAGAGGTGAATTTCTAATGAACTGTTGCCGCTCTGCAAAAACTATGTCCAAGAAAAATCAATTTTTTTTTTACAAATTTTAGCTAAAAACATCTTAATAATAACCAGAAGACCACTGGGAACACTTGTGCAATAGATCAAAAGATGATAAGAGTTGGATTTGGAGAGACATTGTTTTGATCCAACTTGTTGATAGTGAACTAATTCTCTTTGTAACCTGCATTTTTGTATTTGATCCTTTATTAAAGATTGTAATAATTTTGTTAAACTCAATCTTTTTGGAAATAAAAGACCAGTTTCTGTGTCCTATCAGGGTGGAGTTTGGTGGACCTCATTCCTGCTCCTCACACTTTGGCACCAATCCAATGCCCAGAACTCTGAGCCAATGCTTCAGGCCACAACAAACACAATCCTTCCTCCTGACAACATCAACAACCCCACACAGCTCAACTACGGCATGGCTGTGACAGACGTGGATGGGGGCGGGGACTTGGAGGTGGTGGTAGCAGGGTGAGTCCCGTCATCTGACCAAGTCGAGTTCCTGCTGATGAGATCACGAATAGTGTCCCACTTTGTTTCTATAGAACTGGGGTGTCAAACTCAATTGCACAGGGGGCCAAAATCCAAAACACCTCAGGTTGCAGGCTGAACAAGATAAACATTTATTAAACACTCTAAAACTAAACTTTTAAAACTTTAAAAATGTAACTTTATTACATAACTATGAATAATAAAAAAGGCAGGAATATTAAAAATAGCTCAATTTAAACTATAACTTTCAATATTTTACTCTACCTAAAAAATTTTTTGCCTAAGTAACATCGGGCCATTAAAAACAATAAAATAAAGTGATCTGGAGGGCCGGATATAATAACCCGGAGGGCCGGATTTGGCCCCGAGCCTTGATTTTGTCAGGTGTGCTATAGAATATTGAACAAGCCCAAATGTGTGGCCCTTCCTTTCAGGTACAACGGACCAAATTTGGTGTTGAAATATAACCCCACCCTCAAAAAGCTGGTAAACATCGCCATTAATGACGCGGGGTCTCCTTACTACGCACTGAGGGACCCAAGCGGAAATGCTATTGGAGTCACTGCCTGTGACGTGGACGGAGACGGACTTGAGGAAATCTACTTCTTGAACACAAACAATGCGTACTCCGGTAGCTCCCCTCACCGCCCTCCCAAGAATGAAAACATTTCGACATCATTTTTATTATCTGATATCTTTCTTACATTACGTGTTTTCTAGGGAAGGCAACCTATTCTGACAAGCTTTTCAAATTTCGTAATGGCCGCTACGAGGATCTGCTCAGCGATGAGATCAATGTGAACCGTGGCGTGGCTAACGGCATGGCAGGACGCTCGGTTGCATGTGTGGACAGGAAGGTTGGTGAACCTGCTTTGTTCTGGACTTGACCGGCGCGATGGGTTGAGATGCTGATTTGACCTTTTGGTTTTATTGATTTAACATGTTTTGACGAGTTAGTTGAAAATATTTTAACAGGATGATTTAAATTTTCAGTGTTAACACATGTGGCATGTGGTGCCCGCCTCAAACGTTCAAAGCATTTGATTGACAGATTCTCGGACCAGTCACTGCTTGCTAACATTGTCTGGTCCCAAAGTGGCAAAATCGGGCGATATCCGTCCCACGGAAAAATGGCGACTGAATGCACTTATGGTAATTTCGTTGAAACCTGAGGTAACAGGCTTGTTTTTTCCATCTCTATTCATGTCAATGGGTGTGACATATCTTTGATTCATGAATTCGGCATAATTCAATAGGACTTGACAGGTTTCACCCATTGACTGTATAAGAGAACTGAACAGTGAGTGTTACTTCATCCATTGAAAATGACTTACTTCCAGCTCCAACCAACTGAAGTCAATTCAGCCTCAAATTTTTTTCGTGTTACGGACATTCCCATTGGTTTGATGCTTTTCTTTATGTTTTTTTCCATGTGAGTTTAACATGTTTAAGCGTTCCTGTCAGTCACATGTCTGTCGATACATAGATTTGACAGATTTTATGTTGTTAAATGGTCTTTGCTCTTCTGCAGGGAACTGGCCGTTATGCGATCTATGTTGCAAACTACGCCAGAGGCAGCGTTGGTCCCCACGTTCTCATAGAAATGGATGAAGCTGCCAGCGACGTCTCCAGAGGAGTCATCGCTCTGTCTGATGTGGCGGCCGACGCTGGTGTGAGGAAGCTCACAGGTCAGACGTCGAGCTGCACAGTTGTGCTGTGTGTTTGGACCCCGCTTTGAACAAGCTTTGATGTGCTTCATAGGTGGTCGTGGTGTGGTTGTTGGACCGATCCTAAACCAGGTACGGTCTGACATTTTCTGTGACAACGAGAACGGACCTAATTTCTTATTCAAGAACAAGGGAGATGGCACTTTTGAGGAAGTGGCCAGACAAGCTGGTGAGACTATTTTCAGAAAAGGCAGCTTTGGCAAATTTGAGTTTTGAAGGTCATATGTTAAAAAGCATTAGTAAATCTTGCAGTTGGAAGACATGGCACAAAGGTTGAGGATCTTCCAAGTGTTACTGCAGTTAGATTTTTTAACTGTAGCGTTCATCAGCTTGTTGATGATGTGATTTTGGCTCCTGTGACAGGAGTGATGGATGAGTCACAGCATGGCAGAGGAGTAGCACTTGCTGACTTCAACGGGGATGGTAAAACTGACATTGTCTATGGTAACTGGAACGGCCCACACAGACTTTACCTGCAGACCAGCGATTCCAAATTTCGGGTAAGATCTTTGCAATATAAGACGTGGTGGTAAAAAACTGAGACATGGATGTTGTGTTGGTGTGCAGAATATTGCCACGGGAGGATTTGCTCAACCTTCACCCATTCGCACCGTCATTGCTGCTGATTTTGACAATGACCAGGAGCTGGAGGTGTTCTTTAATAACATTGCTTACAGAGGAAATGCCCCCAACAGGCTGTTCAGGTTTGTTTGTAAATAATTGCACAAACTGGTTATTCCCTAAAGAGAATATGGTAAATGCTAGCACCTTGTGTTTGACTTCAGGGTGTCCAGGGAAGCAAACAAGGACCCAGTAATTAAGGAGCTCAATGTAGGAGATGCTGCTGAGCCACAGGGCAGAGGAACAGGTAGGCCATGTCACCCTGCCCTACACAAACACACACACTACAGTACAATCAACCATTTTTCTTTTGTAGTAAATCTCTGCGTGTTCTAAACAGGGGGCACGGTTACCGATCTGGACGGGGACGGACAACTGGACCTGCTGCTGGCACACGGGGAAAGCGCTCAGCAGCCCATCTCAGTCTTCAAGGTCACACAGGTGCGTGCCAGATGGACATGACAGGTGTGCTACACACCTGGTGACAGGTTTGTCTCACACCCAGTAATAGATGTGCCTCAGAAGATGACAGGTGTTCCCCACACCCGATGACAGGTGTACCTCACAGCAGATGACAGGTCTGCCACACACCCGATGACAGGTCTGTTGCACACCTGATGAGAGGTGTGCCTCACACCTGATGAGAGATGTGCCTCACACCCAATGACAGTTGTGCATTACACCAGTTGACAGATGTTCCTTGCACCTGATGACAGGTGTGCCTCACACCCAATGACAGCCCTGTCGCACATCTGATAATTGGTCTGCCGCCCACCTGATTACTGCCCTGCTGTGCACCTGATTACACGTCTGAGGCACACCCGATGACAGATGGGCCTCACACCTGGTGACAGTTTTGTCTCACAATATGGATGTGAATAAAGTTCAATTCAATTCACAACCGATAACAGGCATGCCTCACACACGATGAAAGGTGTACTTCACACCCAGTGGCAGTTGTGCCTCACACTTGATGACAGGTGTACCTCACACTTGATGACAGGTGTGCCTCACACCATATGACAGGTGTGCCTCACACCCGATGACATGTCTGCCTCCCACCTTTGCCCCACAGCTGTCTCAAATGTGCGTCACAAGTTTGTGTCAACAGATCTGCAACTTCTGTGTTTTCAGGGTTCCTCCAACAACTGGCTGCGCATCATTCCTCGCACACAGTTTGGGGCGTTTGCCAGGGGGGCTAAAGTGACTGTCTTCACTGCACAGAGTGGCGCTCTGACCCGCATCATTGATGGCGGTTCAGGCTATCTGTGTGAGATGGAACCTGTCGCCCATTTTGGCTTAGGTGAGTTTTGTTTTTGCACAGACAGGTGTTGTGGGTTTTCTTAACATGTAGATTTTCTATATCTTCATTAATATGGACTAAACTAGTTAAAGATGACAGTTTATTCTGCAATTTTAAACTGGTGTGAAGCTGCAGTTTCCAGAATGGTCTGAGCTCCTCTGAAATGTTTTGTTGTTTGTAGGAACGGATGAGGTGAAAGTTCTGCAGGTGTCTTGGCCCGATGGCACCATGATGACCCGAGTCCTTGAGACCACAGAGATGAACTCTGTGGTAGAAATCTCCTACCCGAGTGGAGAGATGCGTCCTGTGCTGCAAAACGACACCCAGGTATCACATAAGTCATGGACGTGTTTTTTGGGGGCGGAGCCTGTCTGCTGTTACTCCAGTAAACCCGTTTCTGCTTCTCTTTCAGTGCGGCTCCGGCTTTGCGGTGGAGAACGGTTTCTGCACAGGTGAGGCTGTGGCTCCTCCCCCCACACCCCGGTGTATTCTTTTATTTTTGAATTTTTTTTCCTTTGCTGCTTCAACAGGTGTTTGAGGAGCATGCATGATCAGAGGCCGGCGCTGCAGCCTGCGACCGTACCGTGTTCTCCTCTGCTCCCCTTCACCCCTAATTTCATTGCCGTTAACGAGCCGCTTAATAAAGGTTATAACGTGCGCTCGCTCATGTCTGGATTTTATTGAAAAGCATCAGGTCTGGGCGTGCAGAGCAGACGTGTACGGGGTGATGGGGGGGCAGTGCTGAAGGCTCGGGAGCCGGGGTGGGGTGGGGGGGTGGGGTTTAAAGATCTCTCTCTATCTTGAACAGCGCCTGGAAGTTTCCCTTCCCTTCTCTGTGTCATTTGTTTGTATGTCTCTCTTTGCCCCCCCCCCCCCCCCCCCCCCCCCCCCCCCCCTGCAGCACCGTTTTCCTTTGGCTATTACTCCTGGGCCCCCCCCCCTGCAGGCTTCCAGCTGCACCTTGTTTTTTCCGCTGTGTGTCGCTGCGTCGTTTGCAGCTGCAGCTCTGAGCTGACGGCGGCTCCTCTGGACCCCGACCCTGATGAACTCCTGTTATTGACAGGGTCCCCTTCCAAAGGGAGGGGGTGTTTGCATGCAGACCTCTGTGACCGAAAGCCCAGACGCTCACGGTCGATGCTGACGTCCCGCAGAGCTCAGCATGGGGGCGTGTTCAAAGCCTGGAGACCCCAGACGTTCAAAGGAGGGGTCACTTTTCTGTTTACAGTGGTTTGATGTTGAATGCAGTTCAACAGAAACTCAGAATTCATCTGGAACTTTTTTTTATTCAAATAAACTTAAAGGTTGTGTTTCTGAAAACCTGTTTTCAGGAGCCTTTGGCCCGATGGTTATTGTGTTGATTCTTCGATGCCTTCAAACAGGCTTTATGATGCTGCTCATGTGGACGCCAAGTTTGTTGTTCTATCAGGAAGTTCTCTCAGGCTTCTTCTCAAACATGTGTTTCCTTCATGTCTTGGAGAAGAACCAGATAAAAGTTCAAACACGTATTCACCCACGACAAGAGTGCAAGGAGAAGACGATCTGCAGATGATGCGTTCAAGGACACCCAGCAGCAGGAAGCTTTGTTTCAAGCATGTTAAACAGAACCAACTCCTCGATCAGCGAGAAAAAAATATGAACAAGAAAACTCATCAGCAGAGACTGTTGCAGATTAACACAAAAACTACAAAATAAAACCTACAAATGAATACACAGATACACTATTAAATGTGTACTATTTTAAATATCAAAATAAACTTTTTTGTGTGAATACACAAAAATATTCTGTGGACAAAAACAGTTTCCGTCACCTTCAGAAATCCTCTGTTCTGCTATTGACCAAATACCTGCATTTATTTTCTGCTTCATTACTCAAATAAAATTATTTATTCATTTGACTGATGGGATTATGTCTTTACATTGTTTTCTTTCAAAGTTTTTTAAAGTGTTTGTATGATGAAAATCACAGACTAAACAACTTGCAGAATCAGTTACTGACTGATATGTCTTTCCTCCACTGCATGTGATGTAAACACTGACAGCTTCCTGTGGGGCATTATTTCAGCTGATTGGAAAGCAATAGAGAAGGGGGATTTAGTACTTCTACTCCACGGGTCGGCACCCTTTAACAGTAGAAGAGCCGTTTGGGATCGATTTCTATGTATCAAAACCGAGAAGGAGCCGCATAGTCTTACTTTAGCCTTTAGGAAATTTTGGATTTTTATTTATGACCTTCTGTTTTTTAAGAATAAATAGGAATTATGCCTGTTTTTTGGCACGAAAAAAGCAAAATATGAACAGAACCTGTCAAAATGTGATTTTTTTTTATATAAACAATGTTGTGCAGCATAAGATATGTGTGTTTAACTCATAAAAGATCACACTTTTTTAAAAAGTTTTGAAAATCTCTGCATTCTGGAGGTAACGTTAAGCAAATAAGACGTCTTTAGGTCAACAGGGATGTAAAAAACCTACAAAGTTTATCATTTATGTGCACCTCAGCCATTAATTTACAAATTTAACTAATCAAAATTAAATAAATGCTAATTAAGTAATCCTTAATTTTAAAAAAACTACTATTTTATTTTTCTTTTATTCATCATTTTTGTATTTTCCCTCTTTGTCCTCAGCAGTCTTACACTTCTGGGTTTTGTTATTTGAGGTTGCAGACCCCTGATCTACTGTATCATACTACACCTTACAGGACCCACTGTAGAATAAGCTCACACCCCATTTGAAAGGAACCCTGGTTTCTCATGTACCAACTGAGCCACACTGCCTCTGGACTAACTATACTTCTAGTACACTTAATAGACGACCTTTTTCTAAGGAAACTGCCCCCAAAGTATTGAAACGTCTTTGGCATAATTTTTTCAGGAAAATTATTTTCATAACTTTTAATTATCCATCCTTTTGTTATAATTTCGGTGTGGCAGCTTTTCAAAAAGTCACTAAAGAAACTGAAGACACCGTACAGGTAAAGGTGTGTTAGAACACAGAACAGGTTTGTTTGGGAGCCGTGGAAAATGACAAACAGATGTCCCAGCCCTGCCTTGCTTTAAACTGAACTCTCCACAGGGTGGGGTAGTGGTTGCCTGGAGCGTGGGGTGGAAGCCCCCTTGGGGAACCCTGGTTTGTGTCTGTGTTTGAAGTAGATCAGTTCACCAGAGAAAGTAAAATAAAGATTGTTTTTTAAAGTTATTGATGACTTTACGCTAAGTACTGCATTTGCTGCATTGACATGATCCTGTCATGCAACCTGATAGTTGAACGGGCCGCATTTGGCCCCCGGGCCGTAGTTTCCCCATCTCTGCTGCTTGACTCGACACGCGTTTGTTTGTTTTGTTTGCTGTAGCTGTGTTGACATGTTTGCGTGTGACGGTTTGTGGAGCCAACAGGTGTGTGTTTATGTCTGTGGATGAATATGTTTGTAGACAGGATCATCAATAATAATAAACCACAAGCGACTCGTTAGCTTTTTTTTTTGGAATAATACCGCTTTCTATTATTTGCCATTTTCATACCCCGCTCCTTTTTACCCTTAGCCCCCATTTTTAACATCCCACTTAGTCTCTTCTCTTTCCCATCCAGTCCGATTAAAAAAGTCCTTTTTGAGCAGCTCTAGGTCTTTATTTCAAACTACAGTCAGGATTCAGGAAGACAACCCCGCCCCCCTCCCTCTCAAGAGCAGTGATTCTTTGCATATTCGTAACAGAAGCTCAGAAGTTCATGTGTGAAGCATAAAAAAAATGTGAAAAATGTGCTACATCGTAAAGGAGAGAGCCTGATAGTTCATCTGCTGAGGGAAGAACAGCTTCTGCTCTCCTGGTTCTCATGAAGTTCATGTGATGAAGAGGAGGATGAGTCTGCTCAGTTTCTGCTGCAGATCTGCCGTTCCTTCAGAACAGACCTGAGGTCCCGAAGATGATCTCAGAAAAGAAAAGTTGGGATGTTTTCTTTAGTCGTTGCTCGACTCATGCCGGCGATGCACAGATGTGCTCTTCACGCAGCTCCAGCTACTCCTGAATGAAGACTATTTCTCTGAGGACAAGCGCTCTGCCATTTCAACAATGCTCAAGATCTAACTTGATGGATGTCCGCACAAACCCGGTCTTTGTAAAGTCCTGAGATGATGGAGTCTTCCTGCAATAAAGTGTCAAACTGAGGACATTTGTTTCTGTTGAGTGTGATGCTACGTTCACATCATCTCAGATGCGGCAGTGGCGAACGGGTGGCGTCCTTTTCAAAACAAAGAACCGTCAACTGTTTGAAAGCAATCATGAAGGAGAAATTAATAATAGCGGTTTGTGTCTGGCTGGAATTATATGACACCGAGGCCTGATCTGAATTCTTCCTTCCTCCCTTCCCCTCCATACGTAGGGGGAGTTTAAGTGTATTCAGGAAACATATTTTCCTGTCCTCCCTCGAGGCTAAACAGCGAAAAAGAAGCACTTTTCTTCACGTGGGTGCGCTCTGAAGCACAGACGTTTACATTTAAATGTAAGTAATGACTTTTCATTTAGCATGACCTTTTTAAAGCTATTAAACCACTGTTGTTAACTATATTCAAGCCCTGGCAGCTCCGTGCTAAAGCTAGCAAACCGGCAATTATTGATGACATCATTGAACAAAAGTCACGTCCGAAATATTAGACACAGTTTTTCATAACTCTCCGTTTGGAGGGATAAATGAAGGGCTATGGAGAAGGGAAGAATTCAGTTGTGAAAGAAAAAGCCTGGGATAAGACTATGGGGTAAGATAGCTTTCAGAAAGAAACATATTCATTAAAAAAAAGTCGTATTCATAAATACAAAGTTTCAGAAAAAAACAAAAGTAAATCTGGCTACTGAGAATAAATGTGGCGCCTGAAAATTCATAACCAGAAGCTGTCCGCAAGAAAAAACGCTGTTTTAAGCTTTCGACATTCGTCCCCGTTTCTTCTCTTTTTGCTATTTTTTTTCTGTCACGGAGAAAAGGAAAACTGTATTTTGTTGGGTCCGATCAGCTGATCCACTTAAAAAAAAAAAGGCCTTACGCCTGGAGCGCCTAAAGTAAATGACCCTAGAGCACCAAAGTATTCACATAAGGTTCAATAAGTTGCATTTTTCTGAGTGTTATAGGTCCGTGGGTGAAGTCTCACATGTCCCAGGAATGAGTGAACCACAGACCAAGTCTCCAGCATCATTTCTTCTTTTTGGATTTTTTTTTTTCTGAAATTCCTCATTTTTTAGCCATTTTCAAGCCTGTTTTTAGGATCTTCCTTTGAATTTATTTTCCATTTTGTTACATAAAGCACAGTTGAAAATAGGAAATAACTACTCTAAGTTATCATTTGTTGTCATATTTTGAACTATTTTTTGTGAGAAATACTTTTTATTGAGTGTTTTATAAAAATGACCCAGCAAAAGTGTAACTTTTTATAGCGAAAGTGTTCCAGGGTTACTATTGACTTGATAGAAATGAAACGATTAATGTTCTCTGTCCCATTTCAAGCTCATCTTGCACACTAAACTGCTGAACAGTTACTCAGATTTAAAAGCTGATAGTTCTGAAAAGGTTTTAAAATATCATTTTGAAAGGGTTTCCTAAAGTTTAGCAAATTTCCACTTACACAACCAGCTAAAGTTCCAATTTCCGCTTCTGGCTACAGATTGATTCTGGCGCCATCTTGCGTGTGACCCTCGCAAAAATATGAAAACATTTCGTTTTACATGCGTCTTTTGTGAACACGAATTTTCTATGTCTTGAATACGGATTTCTCCTGTTCACAAACTGTCAAAAACTCAGAGCTAAAGATGGCTAACTGTCGGCCGACTGTAATCGTAGTCAAAAAGAGGGAAAGAAAAAATCAGAAACAGAAAGAAAGTTGGGTTTCTCTGCAGCCGCTACAGTTAGCTGACTGTCTGCATTAGCTGCACATTAGCTTAGCTGTTTTTGTGTGTCATCCTCTTATTTACAAGTAGTTTTGGCAAACATGTTTTTTTTTTTTAAAAAAAAACTACCGAATAAGTGGACTGGCATGTCTGCTACTTCTTTTTCCACCACTCATGTCTAAATTAATTCGCTGCAAAAATGTTTACACAATCAGCTGACAACCACGAAAAGCGGTTGCAGTTTGCTGTATTTTAATCCATTTTATTACATTTTCAACAGCTGTGGCTGTCAAGATAATATGGCATCAATAACACTCTTAAAATGTTTCTTTTTATTTTAGTTATAAATAAACTTGAACAGACATATGCAGTTTGATCAATCGATGTTCAGGGACTCGATGTATAAGCCTGTTACCTCGGGATGTATTTTTGAGTTTGTGAACAGGAGAAATTTGTATTCAAAACAAAGGAAATAAGTATTTTCTAAATAGGCATGTTAAGCGTGAAACTAAATTATATTCATAATTTTTCTGCAAAGTTTTACACAAAATATAAATGTGTGCAGAACTAATACAAATTTGTCTTTCTGAATACAACGTATTCTTTGTGAATGTTTCTTTTTTAATCTATTTTACCCCATCAAAGATTTGACCAGTGACAGATCATATGCTAAAAAAGCGTTCTTGAATGCACCACACTATCCCGGTGTGTAGGTGGCTAAAGGATCGTGTCCAGGTCTGATCCTGCTTTGGTCCTGGTCCACTCCAGAGCGGGTTTCCTCTGAAGGTCCTCCTGGTTTGGCAGAAACTCCCCTGAACAAAGCGAACTCTGGTGCGGTTCACTTCAGTGTGAATGCAGAAGGACTGTAGAGACAGTAGGAAAACCAAAGGGAGGAGATGCTGTACGCTCCGTGCTTGGAGGAGTGTGAATGTGAAGAAGCATGAAGAGGTTTGGAAGTGTCTGCTACATTCAGTGAAACCAGACCAGGTCCGGGATTTTGATCAAAAGACTTCTAAAAAACCTTCCAACTTTTCCTGCAGAGTCTGCAGCTCACCGAACGTTAAAATGTAAAAAAAAAGTCATGAGTTCAGGTCTGAATGTGTGACAGATGAGTGATGGACCCCCCCCACAGACACACACACACAGGCGGGGGCAGATGGATGGCTTCTCTCATCGTGCCGTGCTGCCGGACACCGAGCTGCTGCCGGAGCTGGAGCCGCTGGAGCCTCGGTCCTCGTAGATGGAAACCTCGATCTGTGGAGAACCGTCAAGGAAGCAGCTGTGTCTGCGGCGTTCACCTGCCCCACCAACCAGCTCAGGATACAACCCGCATGCCTCTCTCTATGGGGTCGGTGATGAGCAGACCTCTGGGGGCGTAGATCTTCTCGTTCTGCTCCTGAATGTACTTGGCTATCTTCTTCAGCACCTGACACCAGCAGGGGGGGCAGAATCAGAAACACGGCGACTCATCTTCTGCCCCTGAAGAGTCTGAAGAGCCTGACCTTCTCGTATCGCGTCTCCATGCAGAGGAAGATGAGGTACGCCGTGGCGCAGGCCAGGCACCCCTCCAGGTACGACTGGCCCCCGATTTTCTCCGCCTCAGCGTAAAAGGTGTTCAGGGTCTTCACGGTGTCCTCGAACAGCGTCCGCTCGAGCTGGACAGAAGAAACGTTTGGTCAAAATGACAAGAACGGGCTGATGTTTAGTGGGCTGGTAACAGGAGGGTACTTCTCAGTACTCAACAAATAAAAGACTTCAGTATCATATTTTTACAAAAAAACAATTCTCATGTAGAGCAACTAAAACCTGAATCCTGTTTTGATGCAGGTTTCCTCTAAACAAGGGTTGTAAAACATATGCCGTATCCAGCCCACTAGATGGTTTAATCCAGCCCAATCATGAAGAGAAAAAATGTAAAGATTTTGGAAAAAAAAGAAGCCTTTATTAGTCCATTCCTGTGGCGACTTCTGGTCTTCAAATCTGCCACTAGGGGAAGCAAATAAAAAGCAGAAGGAATAAAAATGTGGAACTTTTTTTTTTTTTCCACTCTTGAATGAATGACATTTTTAAATATGTTTGTTACTATTTGGCTCTGTCATTAAAAATCCAAATCACTAAAATGGCATAATCATGTAAAAGTGTTTGTCCCCCGTGTGCAGCAATGGAATATTCCATCAGCAGCAAGTCAGGGACTGATGAACAAGTTTGGTGCTGATGCAGCGAGACCCAAAGAGTAGATTAGAAAAGAAGATAAGATCAATGTACTGTTGATGCAATAAAAGACAAGAAAACAAAGGAAAACATCTCACACATTATTATATTTTAAATGACAACAACAAATATATTGTCAAAACTGGAAAAAGAACAGAATAGAGGGAATATAAAAGAGGATAAAGAAAGTTAAAAATGAGAAAAGTGACAGGAATAGCAAAGTAAAGTTAACAAAATGATAAAGTTAGGATTTTTTTCTTTCATAGGGGTCACTCCATTGGGTACTGTTTTGTACTACAATTTACTATATTTATAAAGGTTGCGAATCAGCGATCTTGGACGTCGCGAATATTTGTACTCGGATATTCGGAATACCCGAGCACTCGGATACTCGTTACAGCCCTAATCATAACCTTCCCTTTTCAGAACTGGCTGCAGTATTTAGAAAATTACATGGGTACTGTTGTCACTTTTCATTTGGGCTAATGCTAACTAGCATGAAAGATACATCTGATTATCACTGTCTTTATCTTTATGACCTGTTAGTTGTGTTTCAATTACTCCACAGCAGACATTTCATACATTTTTGTCATTGTAACTTTCAATGTCAGGTCTGAGACGTGTTTCACTTTCCTAAAACGTCCCAACACAGGCGATGGACGCTGGTACCGCTCGATGAAGAAGGCAAAGGCTCCTCATCATCAGCTGAGAGTAGGACCAGCACCTAAAGTTTGTTTACACATAAAAGGTTCTGTTGAAGAGGTTTTAAATGTTCTAACATAGCTACGTTTCATCCCAAGAAGTGATATGATCATACAGTACATGGTAGCGTTTTGTGAGTACTTTTGTTTGGTGTTTCAGGAAGGCAAACTTTGCCTTTTTGGATGTCATTGTGTATCCAAATTATGACAAACTAACATACAATGTAAGAAATAACGAGAATAAACCAATACCAGGGAAAGTACACGGAGATTCCACACATAGCTACAACCGGATTATTAGTATTATTAATCGAAACTGGAAATATGTCGCATAGAGTCCATAGTCCTTCATCTGGACCAATGTTTAAAAATACAATTATTTTTGGCAAAATTTTCTGTAACTTTAGGACCAAAGTGCACCAAATTCACAGAATTCTCCCCTTCCATGTTTTTGCTGGACTGGAGCCCCAAAAACTGCTAAGTACGCCCCCGTTCCTGAGGAGTTGGGTTCACCTGGATGAAGGTAACCTGCGGGACTCAAGGTTTTCCAGGGATGACCTGCTTTTCTGTCAGCTCACCCTGCTCTCCAGCTCCGAGGGGAACTTGGTCTGGAACCTGCAGGCTGTCCCTTCACTGTAGTCCCTCTGGATGAAGACCTTGTTGGCCAGAGAAGCGCTGCGCCTCAGCTCCTGCAGGTTATGGAACTATGGGGGAGGTGGAGAGAGAGAGAGAGAGAGAGAGAGCTGGTGAGAGGGAGGCGGCCCCCTCCCCTCCCCGCGGGGGCAGACAGGCCGGTATCGATCTGCGTGTCCGGGACGGAACCGCGGATCCATACGCATGAAAGCGGAGACGCGCGCGCTGTTGATCCTCGTGCAGTCTGCGCGTGCGCGAGGCGTGGCCTCTGTCTGTGGTGCTGAACCGCGGATTGACGAGCAACGCACGAGCGCAACAACAGCTGCAAGAACAGGGTCACGGAGAGACGGCGGGCGCGAGGCTGCCACGCTAACCCCCCCCCCCCCCCCCCCCCCCCCACCCACACACACACACGCGCGCGCGCGTCAAATAAAGACGGTAAAGATAGCAGAAAAGGCTCCGCAGCCGCTGAACCGCGCGCGCGCATCACCAATGTCCGCGTGCGCCGTCGTAAAATGGAAACATTGGTCTGAACGGCGCGCGGAGGTTGTCCTACCTCTGTCGCCATGTTGCCATCCGTGTCCGTGGAGAGAAGCCCCACACGCGCGCGACTAGGTTTAACGGGACATGGGCGGGGTCTGTGACGCGCACGCCATTCATCACTGAACGCACACGCGAGCAGTGTGTGTGCTGAGCTCTAATGTGGGTCAGCACTAACCACGCACGCGCAGAAATAATCTGTTCGCTTTAGGAGCGCGAGGAGGAGAAGAAGTGATTGAACTCCAGATCAGCTGCGTCACATCGCTCAGTCACGTTATAAAGTCACTTTGGAAGGAACTCACACTTAAACAACACACATGTGTCAAAGTCAAGGCCCGGGGGCCGGACCCGGCCCTCCAGATCCTTCTATGGTTGTTAATGGCCAGATGTTATCTTGCACTCATTTCTTTATTCTTGTATAATTTTAACAAAATATATATTTTAAGAGGGGTAAACATTGAAAGTTTTCTAAGATTTAAATTGATTTATTCTGGAATAATATTCCTGTTTTGTTTTGTTTTCTTAAAATTCATAATTATGTTAAAAATGTTGCAGGATTATTTGGGTGCATCTGCTATACGGTGGCACACACAAAAAAATTAAGGGCTGGATCACACAGGGCACAGATACCGTTCTGGGGTTTTCTTAAAATATATAATTTATTACAATAAAAAGATGCAAAGCCTTCCTGCACCTGCCAGACCGGGGCAACAGGTGGGGAGGGATACCTAAAACAAGAAAACACCCCACGAACACTTAAGCGCAGCATGCCACACAGCAGTGAAGGGACAGGGAAGTCAAACCCAGGAATCACAGCACGCTGCAGGACCGCACCTCAACCTGTAACCCGGTTCTTGCAGAGATGGCTCTAAAATAGATTAAAATAAATACAAAACTATAAAATGCACAGGCACACACACATTCACACGAGACTATAGTGGTTAAAAAGGATGGTCGTCCCCACAACAGGCCTGGATGGTCCCTGCCTTTCTTTGCCTCAGTGGAATGTGTAGTAGCGGTGGTGCAATGATGCTTTCAGCGCCTGGATCCAGGTTCCAGTGGCAACAGCTTCCCATTCCAACAGCCCGTGACAGAGAGAAGTGACCGGCGAGTGTCAGCTGGTCAGGAGGAGAGGTCAGCGATCGGACAGGAATCGAACTGGAGCAATTATAGTAAAAACAGCAGGTATTAAAATGTAAAAGCCAAGCAAAGCAGCAGGGGTTCCCAATCTGACCCTGTGGAGGACAGGTAGGAGATCAGAGGAGCAATATTAGCTTTGAGAAGCACGGGGTGAAGGGCCAAACACATATCTGTGTGTCCTGAACAATCACAATGAGTGTAAGGTTAAAATAGATTTATGGGGGAGGTAACCTTGAAGATAAACTATGAAAAGATTTTACATCCCTGCCGGCTTAAATAGGTCTTGTTTGCTCTGTGATTCCTCCAGAACAAACCGATTTTAAATACTAAGCCAAACAAAAAGTCTGATCTGATAATAGTTTAAAGCACATATTAAACTTGCGCTGTCCAGAGCTGCACTGTAATGATCCTCTCTGGCACATGGTGGCTTTTATTTTGAAAGAAAATCATACAAGCTTCTGTCAAACATAAAAAATAATTTCAAATGTCGAGAAAATGCTGGTAAATTTGATCTGTTTTTATTCAACTGCCTGTTGGTCATTGCCAAATTTTTGACAAATTGAAGTAAAAATGGTTTAATTCTTGAAAATATAGTCAAAATCCATCTGTGTGCTGCCACCTACAGGTTAAAAACGAGGTATTATCAAAACATATTGATAAAGATTCTCTGTATATATTATATAATTCTTTAATAGAGCTGCAGGTTGCAGACCCCTGCCTTTGTCACAACTGTCCTTATGAGTGATTATAGAGGGTCTGGGGGAACCAATTCAGCTAAATGTTGGAATATAAAACCTGCAGAAGTCTTCCTCCAACACAAAAGATCTTGAAGAGTCAGAAACAGAACTTACTGAGGATTTGGCTGCACTAAAAACAAAACCCTCAAACAAACCTGAAGAGTTTATTTCTACATCCATTCAATAAAGTCAATAAATACAGACGAAAGAACAACACCAGACAAATATGTTTAAATAAAGATTACAGTAATGATTAATAAGATCACAATAAAAGCAAACAGTTGTCATCACAATGTCTGAATTGCAATTAAAACATTTTGACCCACTGAATCTAATGCCTCAGAGTCCGGATAAATGTTCTGAAGAATTCAGACGGTTTTGATCCAGTGAAGCCAGCCGTCATCCAGTTAGTAAGGAACCTTCAGATTCCACCGTCACGCATCCTGGACCCCATGTGCAATCAGCTTCCAGTTGATAAAGATCTGAGGCTGTGCGTTTGATCCTCTCCGGAAGCTAAAAAACATCTAAAACTCACAGACAGCAGGAAAAAGCAACACAAATCTGGAACGGTTTTCAAAAAGCTCCTTCAGGTCGTCCTCTCATTCCCCGCAGGAACTTCACTTCTCTCTGCTCAGAAAGGGGAATGTGTCCCTCAGCCACAGTCTCTCTTAAATCCAGCCTCTGACACTCTCCTGGTCCAAAGGAGAACGTTAACGGTTAAGAGCGCCGGAGAAGCTGCGGGTATCTCGAAAGGAAGAGCTCACTGTGACTTGGAGAGGGAGGAGTTACAGGCGGCGCACACAAACACAGTCTCTCTCTGAGCCTCCGGAGCTGAAAACAGACAGAAGGTGTGATCACCGAGAAGATACGACGCTGATCTGATCCACGGGCAGAGTTCTCACCTGTGGCCCCCATGCAGGACCTGAACACCTTGAAGGAGCAGCATCGGGAGCAGAAGCTGTTGCCACAGTTACTGCAGTTCCTCTAAGAAAAGAGAGGCTTGATGGTGAAACAGAAGATCAACAAAACCGAGCACAAACGAGTAGAGATGTAACGATTCCGTCAAGGCACGATTCGATTCATAGTTTTAAAGTCAGGATTTCAAAGAATTTCCCAGGAGGAAAGTGAAGCCCGCATGCCCACAGGTGTGCTCCCACACTCAAAGGCGTGCCTGGACACAAAGGTGCGCATGCTCACATACACTCACGCACACACTCACAGCCAGCATGGAAAAATGTAATCTGCTCTGCATTTTTTTAAATTTAGCTACAGGCCTATACAAACTCTTTTTTTAATTTTCTGCACCAATGAATATTTTGACGCATTTTAATCTTATTTTTTACTAAAGAATCATTACATCTGTACAAACTGGTGGTCCTCACCCTCTTCTTCAGCACCGAGAAGACTGTGCTGCAGCTGGAACAGTTTCCTGTGGAGACAAACGGACAGTGAACCTCAGCGGACTCCTCTGGCAGAGCGAAGAGCGAAGAGGAGCGCCTCTACCTGTGCTGGCCTGTGGGGTAACGTTTGCGCAGTTTCTCAGTCAGCTTAGACACCTTTGTGCGAATCGGCTCGTTTCGACTCAGCAGACCATTTTCAGGGGCGGCGTCGTATTCTGGAGCCCCTAGAGGCCCCTCATCATCTTCCTGGGAGGGGGGCAAGGGGGCAAGGGGAGCAAAGCAAGTTAAACAAAACCAGAACGCAAATAAAAAGCAGGTCAAGCTTAGCAAAAGCACTTTCAGCCCCACCATCAGATTAGGGTGGAATCAGATTTTTTCCCCTACCCCTTCGGCTTCTCCCTATGGCTGCAATTGGGGGAACATTTGAAGGGAAAGGGGTGTCCAAAATAGTTTTAAGAGTTGAGCAAAGAGACTTTGAATTCTTTATCCCTCCTCCGGCAGGGCATGCCATGTCAGGATAGCACAAGGGTTAAGTTTAACCTTAAATCCCATGCTTAACATTACCGGTGCAACAAAAATGGCGAGCAATATTGGAGCTATCTAGCCAGACGGTTTTGAGCCAGACACCAGCTAAGGCAAGGAAGACAAAGACATTCATGTATATTTGTCTACAAGTGGATGCATCAGAATGGAGCACAGCACGGAGCTTGTGGCCCTCCCATTTCAGTTGCTGGATCACAACTGGGAGCCTTTTCAAACATTTTTTTAGCCCAATTTACATAAAGAAACGCTCAGAAAAGCAGTTTTAATTTGAATTTTCTTTATATATATATATTATACACGTCTTTCATCACTAGAAAATGCTACGAAAACAATTTTCCTCAAAAGCAGAGAATCGAAGGAGCGTCACATCTTAAAATCAGGAGTTTCATAGATTAGGACTTTTAACAAATCCAAGCCAGGACCCACTGGTCTACTTACCAACATGACCAAAGGGGCCTCCTTCAGATGACCAGAGCAAAACAGAAGAAGAGGAAAGTCACACACAGAAGATTCATTTCCATGAACTGGTTTTGGTTCTGGTTCAGAGTCAGAACCTGAGTCCCACCTTTTCTAAGCTTTGGCACCTGGATCTCTCAAACTTTGAGCTGAACATCCCAAGGACAGTCCTACTCTGGTTCTTATGAGCTCGTGTGATTTTGAACATAAATTGGATGTTTATATCAGTTCATCTGTGGAGGACTAAAGGACTGAAGTCACATTTGGGTCATGACAAAAGTCAAAAAGCAGAAATGAAAACCAGAGGTATGCCAACTGCAGCCCTTTTACCTCTTAATAGTGGTTCTCTGGCCAAATGAAAATAAAATAACAGTATTCTTCTTATTTAGATTAGTTATGTTTATAAATGTACGACTGAGATGCACCTGAAAAAAAAAAAAACAATGTAAAGGTTTTTACATCCCTGCTGGCTTAAAGAGGTCTTGTTTGCTCAAATGCTTCTTCCAGAATACACCGATTTCAAACACTAAGAAAAACTTATGAAGTTTATGAGGTTAAAGACATTATCTTGTCCTGTCCCGAACTGCACTGTGATGATCATGTTTGGCATAAGTCGTTTTTTATTTTTAAAGGAAATCATACGAGCTGTGTCAAACATAAAAAAATAATTTCACATTTTGAGAAAATAATAGTTTCTTTTTTTTTATTTCAGTTTTTATTCATACCACAAAATAAGCATAATTCATATTTATTATTAAAAATTAGATTGCAATGAATGCAAAGTAGTGTCAGAATAAGACTTTGTTGTTCCCACGAGATCAGGGGTGGGCAAACTACGGCCCGGGGGCCACATGCGGCCCCTTAAGCTACTTAATGTGGCCCTCCAAATTAAAATACATTGAATCAAAAATCCTAATTATTGTTTTATTTTCATTGTATTTCTGGTTTCTTCCCATGAATGGTGTTGTTTCTCTGACGTTCGTGTGTGTTCCTTTCTGAGTCAGATGGTGATCTTTCGGATTATTCCTACACCACATAAATGCAGCATTTCTTTGAGTTCACATTTTCCTCTGAAGAACATCAACCATTGGATCACCCAAAGAGAACAAAATCAAAATGTAGAAATTAAAACTCCCAAATTTTCTGTTTTAAATAATATATGTGAATTTGAATCCAAATTAAAGCATGTTTTTTCTAAATTCCATATTATCTTTTTAGTTTATGAGGTTGATTACCCAATCTCTCCTTCCATCTGCTCCTTGCCCGGCCCTTATGCCAAATTTTAGAACCCTATGTGGCCCACGAGTCAAAACATTTGCCAACCCCTGCACTAGATTGTAAACAGTGGAAAACAAGCTCAAATGGCTCTTCTACGGCAGAAGGTTTACTGGGGTCTTAACTGTCAGAGTTTCAGTATGAGTGCAGTGTGTTATATTTGCGTGTCCCTGGACACATTCCCGGTGTTAAAAGGTTAAAATTGTGTTATCACTTTTCAGATGTGCTTAATCTTTATGTTTGTTTACTCGGAGATGAGAATTACAAACCAGCCAATCACAGACAAGAGGGCTCATGCTGATTGGTCTAAATCCTTTTTTTTTCTGTCCATGCTCAGGCCATTTCCCAATGTTTATCTTCATCAGCTAAGGGGGTGGTGGTGTGTGTGTAGGTGTGTGTGTTGGGGGGGTATTAACTGTATTTTATGATGTTATTTATTTTTGTGGAAAGTATTTTCATTACAGTATGAAAAGTGCTGTGTATTGATTGATTGATTAATTGATTGTTGCTCTCATCTGCTCTAAACGTTAAACTCCTCATCTAACAATCAATGCAAAGACGATTGAAAATCTTAAACCTTGTGGACTGAAGTTTTTCTTCTGAAGCGGAATCAGCTAAGAACCAAACCAGAACCAGTTCATGTTTGATGACAAAGAGCGAACTGAGCAGACACTCATCCTTTACAGCCATGCTCCATGGAGGCGGAGCCATTCTCCCCTGACACTCTGAGCGTACACAACAACACACTGAGAGGAGGCTGGAACTTTTTGGGTTAGAAAGCCCATTTGCCTATCAGTCAGTTGAGGGTTCACAACCTATACGGGAAACTTTAGTCGGAAGATAAATGATCAGGAAGGAAAACATCACTAATGCTTGTTGACCAAAGACTCAGCCCCGCTGCATCATGGGATTTCACAGCTAATGTACAAACCCTGCATCACCTGACCCTCCCTGGGACTGCAGAGGCTCCGCCTCCTGCTCACACACACCATGAATTATGTGATGAAGAGAAGCTACTAACAGAAGGGTTTTTTTTTTTTATTTTATTTTTTACAAAACACAAAAAAATACAGATTTGTGCACAACTGATGCATGCACCTGCTTCCTAATTACACAGGGAGGTGTCACTCACCTGCAGCATAACTGAGTTTTCCTGATTGCAGCAGAAAATAGAAAAGAAAGCATGAAGACGACCCGACTCCAACAGAAGATTAAGGATGATTCATCACCATTCTGCACAGTCACACTTAAAGAAGCACAACGGTGCAGCGGCGAGCTCAGGTGCAGAAAACTACAGGAACACCAGACTTCAAACATTTGGTTTCAGCTTTCAGACGCTTATGATTACCTCAATAGGATCCTTAAATTCATCATCTGGTTCTGCCTCTTCCGCCTCCTCCACACTGCCTGGAGACAGGTCCTGTTGATACAAAAAGCCTTTAGTAATGAAAATCAAATCTGATTTGTAAGTGATGTTTGGTTCTTCTAAACATCCTGCATTCATAGTGAGGAGGGCAACACAGGTTTTTTTAAGCTACTGTAAAAATGCAGCAAGAAATCCTGCGGAGCGATTCGAGCAGCCAGCAAAAATTTTGACTCACTGCACACATTTTCTGCAGTTAGTGAATATTTGTGTTAACCAATCAAGAAACCCATTTTTTTTAGTTGAGGATCAGCAAAATAAACAAGGAGGAGAACCTCAAGGTTGTGATTTGTGCTCCTCTTGAGCTTCATGACACTTTTTCAGAGTCCTCTTCCTTTGATGTTTTTTTTTCTCCTTCCATAGAAGGAAAGAGCATCAACCAGACGCAACTCTGGCAGTAGATGATGACCCCATTAAGACTAAATTCTAAAACTTTAAAAACTTAACTTTTTTTACATAACTATGAATAATTAAAGGCAGGAATATTATTCCAGAATAAATCCATAAAGATATATTTTGTCAAAATGTTACAAGTTAGAACTAAGCAGAAGATAACAACGGGCCCTTAATAACAATTAAATAAAATGATCTGGAGGGCCGGATCCGGCCCCATGTGCTTCACTATAATGGGAGGATGTGCTTGCCTTTGTAAATCTGTCCAACATAAATAAATCCTTCATTTCTTCTACAATGCAGAAACGAGCCGGTTGAATGAAGGTTTGAGGGAGCTCCTCCTACAGTACTTTATCAACACACTTTGAAAACAAATAAGAGCCAAACAGAGGCTAATTTATTGCATAAATTGCTTCTGGTGTGTAGAAAAGCATGATTAGAAATGAGATCTCAGCCCACTTTCATACTGAAGATTTCTCTCTGATCACAGAATCAAACGGATCACACAAGTACCTCCAGACTTGTCGGCGTGGGGGTCCTTTCCATCAGACTCCCCGGCTCCCGTTCTTCGCACACGCCTTCTGAGGTCGGGTTCTGCCCCCGCTGGAAGAGCCTACGGAGGTCCAATAAAACTGGAGGGAGAGAACGTGGGACGGACTCAGCGGCTGCTGAAGGCTGCTCTTAAGAGTTTGAAGGGGACTGACCTCTGCAAAAGTCTCTGTTCCACAGGAAGGAGGCGCTGGTGAGCACAGCCAACACCCAGCCCACGGGGGCCACGTACAGCAGACACACCAGCGTCAGCAATCCAGCGTAGAACCTGAAGGGTTACAGTAAAAGTGATCAACACTCCTGCTGTAGCAGTTACCAACATGTTTGGTAGGATTACAACCTCTGGGATTTTCTCTTCTCTACCCCCCCCGCATTGTTTCAATGGAGGACTTTTGAACTTTTCATCTCCACTGTTGCTCTTTGCTTGCTAAACCTGTAGATTACACCAACAGCCCTTCTATACCAGGTCTTAAACGACCTTCATAACAAACCCGGTTTGTTTGCCAGTTGCGTCTAGTTTCAATGTTAAATCAATGTCTAGACGCGATCAGAGCCCGTCAGCACGTTTTGAGCATCAGGTGCTGCACGGCAATCAATGTCGTGGCGCAATATTTCCAAAGTTCAACATATATGACCTTTGGCCCAGAATTTGAACTGTTGTATCAGCCAATTAGGAGCTCAGCTTTGGACAGTGTATTGATAATAAGTGTGCCTGAGATGACCAAGGCGGTGGCAGCGCAGCACAGATCACATCCAGAACGGTGTATGCGGGTTAGTTTTTTGCACATCACTAATGCGCTGACACAAAAGTATCACGAGAAAGGGTTCAAGGGGCCAGAAAATAGGTACTGCGCTGGCTGCAAGCCGCCTTTATGACTACAAAACAATGCATTGTGGGAAACGGTGTCTGTTTATGTAGTTGGACATAATGGGGATCAGAAATAATTGGCACTAATTGAAGGAAATCTGTGCATTTGTAACTCTTTCTGGAAAGTTTTGAATAAACACGTCATGTGAAAAGGGTCTATTATCCAGTAGCAAATTTGTCGTGAGAGACGAAAGAATCGAGTTCGGTGTGAACGCAGCGTAATCCGATCTGACATCATACAGTTCAGATCATTTAGACTGTTGTGAATGAAGTGATTTAGAACTATTGTAAAACTAAAGGTTTAATGTGGTTCGTGTTGTTAGTGGGTGTGAACATGTGTTCTAGTGTTAGGCGATATGACGATATATATGATGTGGGCGATAGAAAAGTTTCTATCATGGCATTTCACTTCTATCATTTATATTGTTGCTAAGCTAATTTGATCAATTATTACGTCAAATATGTCATTATTCAGACCCTCCAGGATTTCACGCGATTTGTTGCGGACCCTGCTAATTTTATTTTCACCGTAACTTTACCAATCTACCGTGAAAACAGTCATGGATGACGACGTAGCTTCGTGACAGTTTCCGTTCTGACTCCTTACAGAGAGTTGTGCTGTCTTTTATGATCTCTCTAGTCCTCTCCGAGTTTCTTTTTCTTTTCAAGACACGTACGAACGGACATGCACGAACGGTCACCCCGCGGGGTGGCGGCTGTGTGCCACGGCGGAGTGATGGTCTGCTGCGCGCAAACGCACACACAGCAGACTGGGGTTGTTCTGCACGAAAACGTGCACGCGGCGGGGTGAAGTTGCCCTGAGCGCATGCATGCGCGCTGGGCGGTGGGGTGCAGGTGCATAAGGCGCGGCGCTTAGCTGCTGCACAACATGAGAGAAAGGTACAGAGAGACTCTGGGAATGTTGAACCTTTCCACGTTCTGTGGAGAACATGGAAATCTGAGGATGAATCTATTTATGCTGTTTTTTTAAGTTTATGATTTTTCACTGGAAAATTTTCATTTTATTCTAAAGTATGTTTAAATCAATACACAAATATTTGTGTTATTATGAGCAGCGAAGACCAAAAGTTCATTTTGTGTTTCAGAGTTCTGTTCAAGTTAAAAGACGGCACAACAACATTGTATATGGTGATGATGAAGTTTTTTCCTGGTGCATCTGTCACAATAAATAAAGAGTTGGAATATAACAATGTGAAGTTTATTTCATAATTAACATATTTTAGCTGCTTTTCAAAACAAGACTATATTAAAAACATCAACAACTTTATTTTAGTATATTGTGATATATCGATATATTGTTTAGTTCATTCATTCATTTATCCATCAGCAGCCGGGTTAGGCTCAGGCACCCCCGCGACCCCGAAAGGGACAAAGCGGCTAAGGAAAATGGATGAATGAATATTGTGTTGTGATATAAAATATTTTATATCGTAATATACATTATTTTCCATATCGCCCAGCACTAATGTGTTCGCGTGTGAATACCTTGATGAGGTGCAGTGGTCGTCCCAGTACAGAAGCTTGTAAACGGATTCTGCAGACTGACAGGCTGATGACAGCGAGTCATCCAGGTGCTTCAACCTAAATGAGAGATCACAGTTGGTAGACTGATAGAAACTATGTGCCAGATGTTAACATGGCTGCAGCTTTTCATGCTGGAATAATTCTGTGACAGACGGATCTGGTCAGAAAGCAACCAGAATCCAAGTGTGCACGTTCAGGAGCCAGATCTGCTCTTACATCTCTTTGACCTCCATCATGGCCTCCTGCTTGGTCAGCTGCACCGTCTGCAAGTCTCTGCGCTGCACAGCATAAATCCGCCTCCTTTGGAGCTCATCTTCTGGACGTTTGTTGCCGCACCTGTCCTGCAGGTAACCCACAGCAGCCGGAAGCAACACTCCCATCATGCTTAAGGTGAACCAACCAACTGGGGACAGAGACGCGGTTACAGGTTACACTGCTTCAAAGGAATGAGGCGGCGAGTCTCCTCTTACCTTCAGATGCAGTGCAGAAGAAAATATTGAGAAAAATCCAAACGGACAGAGAGCAAAGCGGCATCTTCCATCTGGGAAACAAGGAAGACAATGAGGAGGGAAAAAAAAGAGAGGAGACGACAGCAGAAGCTCCAAACACACCTGAGCAGGAAACCGATCACATCCACCATGTCCACCAACGGCTCCAGGAACACCGCCATCCTCTTGTACGACACAACCATATTCAGGAGGTCCAGGTTAGGCGAACAGCGGGGGCTGCCCAACTCAAAGGCCTCTGCAGATACAGGAGTTTCTTTTGACGAGTGAGCCAGCTCGCCCTGGCCCCCCGGGCCCAGAAGCGGGTCCTGACATGTTCCACAGGTGAGGACTGCCATCCCAGCACTGCAACAAGAGAGTAAAATAAAAACATTCAGCTGGAGATCAAGTTTTGTCAAAAACTCAATGGCTTATAGCAGAAGTGTCAAACACAATTAATGTCAGAGGAGACCAAAATCCAAAAAACATCTTAGGTTGCGAGCCAAACAGTAAAAACATTTATTGAACACATGGAAACTACATTTTTAAAACATTAAAAACATAACTTTTTATATAAGTATGAATAAAAGCAGGCAGGAATATTATTCCAGAATAAATCAGTTTAAACCTTAAATAACTTTCAGTATTTTACTCTCAATAAGAATATATTTTGTCAAAATTATACAGACTCTTGTCAATACAAACCCTTACAGTGGATGCTTAATTTTTTTTTTTTTTAATGCAAGGATTTTTGGCACCTCAAGAAATACAACAGGGGTCGCTTAATTAGCTCTGATTCATTTCATTTGATTAGATTTGAACAGTTCTCGCTGAAATATATATAGCTACTTAATTTCTATTTATCGTAGTCATGGAGACTTCAACCCAGACGGTTCTTTAAGTGTTGATAGTTGCAGACTCCTGAACTAAAACAAGAATTACTAAATAATGGGTCATGAACCGATCCCGGATCAAAGCGTCATTTACACTGAGACTTCTAAAACTAATAGAAGATTAGGAGGATTTTTCCACTAAAGTCACAGAGATTGTTGCCCAGAGGGAGAGGCGCGTGGACTTCATTTACAAGCAAAGGTTAGGCCAAAAAAGGCACCTTACATTCTCCATGGTTCTGTGTCTATGTTATAGGTTGCCTGTTCCATTCATTATGGTGTTTTTTTAGGACTCATACTGAAGGGTTACATAGCTTACATCCTTCTTTGGCCTCATATGAACCTGCTAAGTTTATATAAACATAATCAGCAATTGGGAAACATATCAGTTTCGGATTCTGGTATACATTCATAACACTTTCAGGCTAGCTGATCTCTAACTTCTAAGGTAGTTTTTCTGAGGTCTGGCAGTATTTAAATGACTTTTGGGCTGAAAACCGGTGACTCTACCTGGCAACACTGGATAAACACAGTTCCCAAAGGTTTTATTGATATTCTGCTCCTAGATTTGATAATGTCAGTGTGAGGAAGTGTGTGTGTACGTCTAGAACACGAATGTTTCCGTGTCTTTTGTGGTTTATTTATAAAACAAAAGGCCTTATAAATGTGCCCTTCCGTTCCCAGGTTCGACGCCAACCAGGAAGTTTCCATGTCTAAACCACTCTCTCTGCTGTTTCAGTTTGTTTTCCCGATTCATTCGAGCGGCGACTTTTATGTGCTGAACATGAAGCGGGTCTCTTACCCGGAGCAGAAGGGGTCCAACACAAACAGGTTAAGGTGCCGGGGGTGGTAAAAGGTGCTCAGGCTAAGCTAGCGAGTCCCGACGGCCCCAGCGGCGCGACGGGAGCAGCGGACCCGTGGAAGCGACATGACCGCTGCCTCCCCTCTGAAACCCTGAAGGAGCACAGTCAGACCCCCAGCAAGCGCCGGAGAAAGACAACACTTTTATTCACGAAGGTTTTTGCGCTAGCGCTTCCGGAATACCCGCTTCCGGTCTGATCCAGGCTAAACAGCTGACAGCGTTCGAGGGCGGAGCCCAAATCAGACGATCACAGAGCGCCTCGATCTGCCAGTGGGACAGACCCATTGACTGTAAAAGGAAAACTGGACTGAGTGACCTCTCCCCCCTTGCGTTCCAAACAGGAAATACTTGCTGGCTGTAAGAAGCCAAAATCCCATAGACTTCTTCTGAAAAATAAACAGCGATTATTCATTTCAATGGTCAGAATAACCATCTCTGCTCTGATACATTTTCCTTAAAGAAGGGGTCTGCAACCTGTGTACCCCTCAGTCAGTCAAACTAAATAACATTTAACAGATTTTATATCACTGTGTATCAATTGGAGGTCAGTTGCAAAATTAAGGTGCACCAGATTTTAAGGCAGATTTTCAATTTTTGAACAATTTTAAGGATTTCAAATGCACTTATAGGCTTAAAAATAGGAAATTGCACATTTAATTAACTATTTTTTGCAGATGCACAACAAATGCTATAATAAACTGTAAAAATGACTATTCTACCACATTTTCTGCATTGAGATGAATGTGATACAAAAGTGTTTTGCTTTTAAAAGGAAGTGTTGTGAATCTCAGTTAAGAGTTTTCACTTATTTCACATTTTGGAAAAAGTCTACCTTCTCTTTGTGTCTTGTATATGTGACAAAGACAAAAGTTCATTTATATTTATCATCAAAATCAGTACCTTTTATTTTTAAAGGGTGACGGAAGGCTTTGTGGCTCTAGTTGGGTTTTGGTCAGTGGGAAATCAACATGAATGGCTCTTAAAGTGTTGAAGGCACCAAACCCCTGCCTTAAAGGAAAACAATCCCAAACAAACTGCCTGGCTCCGTAAGAAGCATTTCAAGGTCCTGGAGTGTCCTAGCCAGTCTCCAGATCTCTAACCCATACAAAATCTTTGGAGGGAGTTAAAAGTCGGTATGGCCCAGCAACAGCCTCAAAACATACAGATAACGTTTAGCTGCTGTCATTGATAACAAAGGGTACAAGACAGAGTACTGAATTGAACTTTTGGCATTGACCAAATACTTTTTGTTTTTGGCATATATAAAATATGCATACAAATAGAAAATAGTATTTCTGCTAAATGAATGACTTCCTTTCAAAATAAGACACCCTGCGTCACATAGCATCATCTCACTGCAGCAAATTAGGTTGTAGGTGGCTTAGTGTCAATAGTAAATAAAAAATCAGTTTATTTAACTATTTGTGGTCTATCTCAGTCAGAAATCTGTAAATCTCACTAATTATATTTAAATCAGAGCTAATGAAATGACATTTAACCATAATTTTGAACCATTAGGTACACTTAAGATCCTTAAAAAATAGAAAATCTGCAATATATTTTGATGTCTGTTTATTGTTGTGCTTTTATTCTTTATTGACCATAGAGCTACGATAAAGGGTTCAAAGAGCCACATGGGGCTCTGGAGCTGCAGGTTGCAGACCCCTGAGCTATACCTGTGATGAACATTTCAACCCATAAAAGCAGAAATTCAGTAGCAAGAGAGAGTTTATTAGAAAGATGGCTTATGAAGAGGCAGCATTTAAAGATGAATGCACTGCACTAGGAAGGATGATGAATGATAGTGGTCAGGTTGGTTGAGGGGAGACCCCAACAAAAAATCCAAAGAGTAATCCAAAAAGGTAATAATCCAGAGATGAATGTCAGAAAACTCTAATTTCACAGGCAGCTCTAGGTGCAAATACAGACACAGGATCAGCAGCAAAGAGGCAACAATATGTATTTTAGAACTCGGCTCCACTCAAGGCATCCCTCAAGCTGCCGCATGTAGCCCCCACCGTCAGCACTCTTTAACTCTGCTGCGAGATTCCACCCCAGGACTGCCACGGTAGCTCTTGCGGCTGGGGTGTCCCCAACTCGCAGAGGTCTACTCTCTCCTATAGTGTTCTCCCTCACCCTTCATATGTCCCGCCCTTTCCAAAAAAAAAAAAAAAAAAAAAAAAGAGTCACCCTGTGGGCTCAGTCCTGCTGCACACCTGTGTTCAATTCCCCAGCAATGAAGTGGTGCATTCAGGGGCTCTCTGAGTTATAAAACACAAAGTTACTAAAAAAGGAACAAGAAAAACACCCAGTGAACCTCGTTACATACGTCGCACAACAATCCTTGGTCATCAAGGTGAAAAGAAGGGGCTAAAGATCCACCCCTGCAGACAGCCTCTGCTCATTGGAATGTTGTCTGATCTGTTGGTACGGTGGCCCTGAGGGTTCACACCACAACACATTAACTTCACAACACAATACATTAAGCACTGAGAGGACATCTCCGGCTTGCTGGCAGTTAAATTGTTCATTTTTTAATATAAACAGAAGTTTTGCGAAATAACTATTACCAGATTATATTTTTACATTATTAGGAAATATATTGCATATTCCACCTTTAAAATGTCAAATGGTTTTCCTTTAAATTTTCTGAGAAACTGTCTTTTTCTTTTTGTGGTCTTTGTTCAGTGCAGGACACATAAAGACCTCAAGTGGCGCCTCTCACCACAACACAGGCAGACTGAGTAATTACAGGTTTAAAGACAACTGTGATGTTGGTTAGACGCACCTGAGTCAAACATGCTTTTGTGGTCACACCATTTTTAGTCTTTTTTAGGTTACCATCAGTTTTTTCAGGACATTTCTCGTAATTTTTATTATTATGATTTTGATAAACAACAGATTCATCTGAGTGTCTGATGTCATAGTCGATTAATAATGAATTTGATTAATCGCTCATTCCACGTTTATCTTTTACGTGTATGTGTGTGTGTGTGGGGGGGGTCTTGCATCTGTCCATTTTCAACAAGGTCACTCCTAAAATCAATTGAAATCAGCAGAAACATTTTTACTGTCAAAACTGAACATCTTTTGTGGCCTAAGAACCAACTTGCACATCTGCAAGTTGAAGTTAACAAAAAAATAAACAAGATAGAAACAAGATAAAAACAAGATAGAAACAAGATAGAGGTCTTTTATCCACCGACTGACTGCAGATTCACCGTAACTGCACAAAGTCCTGCAGAACTCTGTAACGACGTCAGGACAACTTTTGGCAGCACTGTCTCATGTTTTCTTGTCAATCAAGCTTTAAGACTTTCCCTCCAATAAAACAGCAAGAGCTGAGACGCTGCAGATCTGCTGCAGACACAACTTTCCATAATTTTGCCAACCAATCAAAATCTTGAAAGTTTGGTTAAAATGTATTGATTTTGGGATATTGGACTTTTTCCTCACAATTATAACGTTTATTTGAACTTCTCATCTGTTTTCGGTAAACCACGTGTTACCTAGTTCATGTCCTTCTATGTACATATGCACTTTGGAGAGGAACAAGATTGCTTCATAGTGAAAAGGGGATGGAAGGGCAGTCGGGACACTAAAAATAAGGGGTGGTTGAGCTCTGCTGCACACAGTCAACAGAGCAAGGTGAGGATGAGGAGGGCTCTTCAAGTGCTGCTGGCCTCTCTGGCCTTGGTCTCCTGGATGTCTCTCATTGATGCCGGACCACTGTGAGTAACCCCCCCACCCTGTACCTGTAATGCTTGCAAAGCATGGTGCTTACACTGAAAAAAGTAGTAGCCTCAAAATAAGGGGGAAAAAGAAAGAAGATCAGTAGAAAGCAGTAAGATAATCTGTTCATTCATCAAGTCCTTTTGACTTAAGACTTCTTTAATATCACAATCTAGAAACAAGGAGTTCCACACAAACATTCAAAAAGGAACAAAACAAGTCAAAAATTGAACTGTTAGAAGTAGTTCAAATTGAATGTTATACAGCCCATTAATAAGTATTTTTTTTACTTTTTAAAAGCAAATGACTTTAATTTTTACTATTTGTTATCTAATCTAAAACTAGCACTTATTCTTACAACATAAATCAAAATGTTTGCTTCTAAAATAATGACAATGAATACCGGTCTAACATCTCAAATCAAACCAAGTGTTAAAATCAAACCAACTACGACAGCGCAATTTGTGTTTTTGTTTTTTAAAATCTTAAATCAAGTTTTTCTAAAGGATTTTATCTTGTTTAATAATTTCCTTATTTCTTCATGAGATTTAAACTTATTGACTGTGCAAAGTTTAGGAAAAGCTTAGAAAGCTGTAAGGCAAAGAGAAGTTAAAACAATTTAAAACCTTGTAAAATATCTAAAAACAAGGTTTTAAATGTTTGTCGAATAGTTTGCAGCCTGAAAAAGCATGCAAATCCGACTCTGTTAATATTTATATAGTAATTATCAACTTGGATATTGATATATCTGGCTGGTATTGGATCAATAATGTCCCACAGAAATCTATATTTTCTCTCTTGTTTGAATCTTTTTTTTATGGACCCAGTAATTATGCTGCCTCACCACTTTTGCCAGTCCTGTGAGATCTCAGTATTGTTCGCTCAATTTAAATGCTGTTGTTTTTGACAAGTTACTTTTTACCTGTCACCTTGTTCTATTTAAAAGTTAAGAAGTTACAAATTATTTATAGTTCTACCAGCTGTTTTTTTATGGCTTTGAATGTCACTTTGATATTGTTTTTAAATCAGTTACTTGTTTCTTTTTGTTTGTTGATTGTTTTGCATTCACTTCTTTATTAGTTTTAAGAAGCTTTTTTTTTCAATACGTTTTTTTCCATTTATTTGAAAATGTCTTTATTCTGTTTTTATGTTTATCCGGTTTTTTTTAGGTTCATGAGATTTTTAGGTTCATGTCACATCCAACATTTAAGAAAATATCAGTATTGATATGTGTATCAGATCAATACCCAAATGCTCAGTATCGCCCAGCCCTACTATAAGATCGTTGGAGAATGTCTAATTGTAACTACAGCAGCAAGTGAGTGTTGTTGCTACCAGCATTATGTTTTAAAATATAAATATTTCAAAATATTAAAGGGGCCATTTGATGAATATTCTACTTTTTGAGGTTTTTCTGTTCAATCCTCTCCGTGAAGAACCCACAAAGAGTATTTTGATCCGTTCATGGATTTAAGAATGTTACGTCCCACACGAAGGGGGAGGGAGAAGATAGGTAACATAAAATAAAAAAAAGAAGATTATTTAAGCTGGGAGGAGGGAAGACAGCCGTTTATTAAGGGAACAGCTGCGGAAGTTTAACAAATGACTCAAAAGTGGACTAGGGGTAGCAAACTTAAAGCCTCAGGCACTATTCAGCAATTATGAAAACAAGTACATCAACCAAAAGGTAAAACACAAGTAGTAACAAAATAAACCTATAAACCAGAGGGACACAAAACCAGAAACATATGAGATGCACAAAGGACCAAGGGAAAAGGAACACCAGGCTTTCACAGAGGCTTCAAAGCCAAGACCGACAGCAGGGGCGAGCTGAGAAACGGATTCCTCTCAAGGAATTCAGCTGCCACTGGATCAGGGCCTGCTGGGGTTTTTATGCTTCCCCCCAAGCCTGGTGATTGGTGGAGGGCAGGAAGCTGCAATCTCCTGGAAAGGGGTGGAGCCAGGCAGCAGGATGGAAAAACCCCTCTGTAAAGGAGAAACATACAAAGACACACACACACACACATACATCCCCAAAGGCCTGGGGCTGTAACAAAGAATAATCTTTTAAAAACCTGCGGACTCTGCAGCAGCCCCTCCCATACCCACAAAAACGAGCGGGCCGTATCATGCTGACATCAGCACGATGTGAACCACCCCCTTCAGGTAGAATCTGTGCTGCAAGCTCCACCCCCGGGCTACAATGAACACACACCCACTTTCTCCTCGGAGCTGTGGTGCCAAGGTAGTTATCTCCTGCCAGAATGTATATCCTGGCAGGGGATAACTACCTTGGCACCACACCTGTACCAGGAACCGCTCTCAGACCCATCTTTCAAGGTGGTCTCAGTTAGTTTTCAATCAGACTGAACTTTGGTTTGCTCTGAGATTCCTCAATTTGAGTACAAAAAGAACCGAGAGCAGAACAACTGAACCAAAATGACCAACGTACCAAATGGTCCAGTGATATAAAAACGTTAGAAATGAGGCGATCAGTGAGCCACGGAAAAATGTAGAGCTTTAGATTGTCATGTTAGCCAAAAGGAAATAATTGGTCCAACTGTTTACTTGTTTGAACATTTATTTTAACACAACTAAAAAGGTTTTACTCACTTTTCTGTGACTCGTTACACGGCATGTGCGCAGGTGCTGCAGTGATGTCATCTTAAAAACTAATGTAGTTCCAACAGATTTCTCTTGAAAACAAACCATAACACCACAACTATGAGACACTGGAACTCATTAAAATGTGGTGGGATGAATTCATGCTCAATAAAACAACTTTTAACGTGATCCAAATTGATTCTACAGACAATCTACATGTCACAAACTCTTATTAACATTTGTATCTGGAAACATAGCGTCCCCAGTAACCGTCATGCAGGATTCCTCCGCGGTATCAAAGCTGCAGTAAAAAGTGTTGAACCTGGCCTTCTTACAGACGCTAAAAAATAAAATAAAAAGTTTGAAGAAGAGCCTCAGGGAGGCACAAAGATGAGTCATTTTACTTCTGTGTATTAAAATGGTCCACAAAATGATGTATATTTCATAAATAATTTGTTTTTTTATTGTTCTGAAGTTAATTTATGATCATATATATGGATATAGATTACTCTGAAAAGCTTAAGAAAATCATGGTATGGCCCCTTTCGGCTAGTCTTGTTTTCCTCTGTTAACATTAGGACAAGAAATTTATATATTTAGTGTTAAGCTTTGATAGATTATTTGCTGGATCCTATTCAAGATGATCATGGAGTATAAAATCCAGTGATTAGCTGCATCCAAGAGCAAAAATCCCAAATCTGCTGCCCCCACCTCTCACCTGAGGAAAAAGTGAATTAGAAAACATCTGTATGCAAATATCCAAGCAGGGATGGAACACTAACGAGTAGCGAAGTAAACAGTAACATCTGTCACAGGAACCTGATGTCTGCCCCCAACCTGCTGCGAGTGGGAACAGCAGAAAACATCTTTGTGGAATGTCAGGACTGTACAGGGCGGACCAACGTGTCACAATTTCTGTAAAAAACCATCCAACGAAGACTATAACACTGGCATCAACACAAGTAACTCTCACCAATGCCAAAAGCTTCCAAGGCTTTGGACAGATCACTGTAAGTACACACGTTCATGGTCGTACTCATGACTGCACAGTCTGCACATACAGACCCCACCCCCTCCAAACTGACTTTCAGATCCCTCCTGAAGAATTCAGCAAGGATCCAACCGTAAAACAGTATGTCTACTTGGAAGCTGCATTCCCAGACCGAACACTGGAGAAAGTCGTCATGGTGTCTTTCCAATCTGGGTTCATTTTTATCCAAACCGACAAGACGTTGTACACCCCCAACAGCAGAGGTAACCCTAACATCCTTTTGCATTCACAGAAACATACATAACCACTCACAAGTTGGGTGGGTAGATGGTTGCCTGCTCGGGGGGTGTCATTCTTCTGGGGCTTTCCCCGTTTGGGCTCCTACTGTATGTCATTATTGTCAGGTCATTAGGTCATTTGTTCTGTTTGTTATTGTTTTGGCTCTGTGTGGGTTTTGTTTTGTCTCCTTCACAATTATTAATGTATTCAATAATTTCTTTTCTACCATCAAGCCAGGGGTCCGTTTCAAGAAGCAGGTTCAACAAATTTAGAGTTGAAACCTGAACTTCAAGTCACTGCACTCAAAATTCCCGAACTTAGAGTTTTCGGTTTCAGAACAGCTGAAAATGTTTGATTCAATCAACTTGAAGTTGTTGGAACCAGAATCAGGTGCGAGCGTCGCCACCATTAAAAGCCCTGATTAATGGAGCAAAGACAGCACGATTCACCATGGCAACGTGAACCAACATCCGAGTTACTTCCGGCGACGGAAATTGATAAGTTCCTCCAAGCAAATGCCGACTACAAGAACATTTTCCGCAAGAAAAGAAACCCAGCTGCAGCAGTAAAACAGAGGGAAAATCTCTGCAGAGTTAATGCATACGTCTACATTTGAATCATTTCAAATAAAGAATAAATAATGATATCAGAAAGGTTATTTTGTCACTTGTAAAGTAAGGAATGGTTCTTGATCTGTCAATAATTTAACCAGTCATCTCCGTAATCGCATGAATGACCGTTTTCCTTACCCCCCACCCCCACGACCACGTACACACACGGATATCACTGCACGCTAAAACGAAACACTGTAGCTGCCTGAGATATGTTAAAAATAAGCATTTATTTAAATTTAATTCTCAAGACTTAAAAAATTTTTGCTGAAAATTATTTTTTTATTACATAAACGCAACGTGCCAGGGACGGGATTTGAACTTGAGTTGTCAGAAGCGGAGGCAATGTCGCTAACAACTGAGGTAATACTTGTTCCGTGTAAACTGTGGTATGCGAGTTCAAAGCCCCTACCGGTTTTTGAGATTTATTGATTTTGATTTTTAAGGGTTTCAAATGATGAAAATAAAAGTCATTAATAGCAAATCCCTGGAATAACTCACCATTTATAATGTCGCTCAAATAAAAATGAATCGGGGAAATTGCATCAATCGACTCGTGTCCTCAAATCCTCTCCCGACATAAATAACATTTCCTCTGGATTAATCCAGCCTCCTCTCTACATGATCCTCTATGAATGGACATGTCATTTTGGTTTCTGCGCGGTGGAAACGTGACGTCTCTAATGTGAATGTTCTCTAAATTATTAACTCATATTGAACATCTTTCACTTTAAAAAGGGGCGGAGACCGCAGAGAACTCTAAGTTTCCTGAAGAAAACCTGCTCCAGACCAGGTTTCTTTCACAGACTCAGTTGCCACAGTGATTGATTCTGAGTTCAGCTTAACCCGCTTCTTGAAACGGGCTTAGTTTCGCCCACTTTCACGGGTTTGAGTTATCTCTCTTCTGAAACCGAAAACTCAGAGTTTTGCTGAATTTGGAGTTCGCGAACTCAGAGTTCCAACAAAACCTGCTTCTTGAAACGGGCCCCTGGTCTCCTGCGTTTGAGTCCTCCACCGGCAGTTCCTGACACAACCAGAATCGAACCTGTGTTGCAGCCACAAAAAAATAAAAATGGCTGCTTGTTTTAGCTATGTGTCAAACTGGCTGACAGCTGGTTCCACATGCAGCAGTTTTATTAATTCACAATTAAGCAGAGTCAAAAGTCCACAGCAGAGTCAGACAGCCAGAAGTCATACACGAGCTGGGGATCATCCGAGAAGAGTAGTCTGAGTACAAACGAGGTTCAGGGCAGGCAGCAGGTAATCAGGCAATATAAGCAGGAGATCAGGTCTAGGCAGAAACACTTGGGAATGCAGGCAGAGTGGCACAAACAATACTTCACAGTGAGTGACAGTGTGGAGTCAGACTATATACTGAGGGAGTGATGAGATGATGGGAAACATCTGAAGATGATGAGTCCAGGTGAAGGCAGGTGGTGAAGTCAAAACTCAGGTGAGCGCTCCCTCAGGTGTTTGTAGAGAATAGCAGCAGGTTGATCCATGACAAGAAGGTTTTTGAACATGGAGCCTGAAACATGTGTTTACAAAGACTTTATTCAAAGTGGCTGGATGAACATGCGTTACAGAAGGCGGTGGGACTGTGCTTAAATGCATAGACATTTGCAAACTTATGCCCAACTTTTTCTGAGCCCACATTTACATGACTATCCCCACACACAAGCATCAAAAATCCCAGGTGTGAACAAGCTGCTATCAACACAAACATAAATCCACATAAACTTGCACACACATTGACATACACGCATAGGCATTTAAAAATGCTCACAGATAGTCATTTGAATAAATGTTTTCAAAGATTTAAAATTTTTTTAAAAAAAAGTTCTTACATATTTTTGCATGAGCATTCAATCATAAGGACAAACGTGCAAACAAATGAAGAT